>CM035435.1:45014027-45614027 GCA_020310875.1 Ceratopteris richardii
GTGTCTCTTCTCCTCCTTTTATGCCTTTTGGATGCTTCCCTCGAATTTTTTCCACCTTATGAATGCCTTGTCTGACCTTCCATGACCTTGAGAGTACCCTAAGTGATTTGACTCGTGACTTTTGTCCATATCAAGGTCTTTTGACCCCTTTGTCCACCTAAAGCGTGCATAGTTCACATTTTCAACACTCCCCCTCAAGCTTAAGGTGGTAGTCTCTACATCAATTAAGCTCATAGCCTTTGAAAACTTTGTTAACTTTGTCACATCCAAGCTTTTGGTGAAGGTATTTGCAACTTGGTCCTTCGTACCTACAAAATGAACATTGATGTCCCCACTTGCAATCTTTTCCCTTACATAATGGTAATGCACCTCAATGTGCTTGCTCCTTGCATGATACATGAGATTGTTAGCAAGATGTAGGCTTGACATGTTATCTCCATAAACTGAAATTGGTCCAAGTTGTATACCAAAATCTTTGAAGATATTCTTAAGCCACATTGCTTCACATGTAGTGAGGGCTAAAGCTCTATATTCAGCCTCTATTGAACTCAATGCAACTGTGGGATGCTTTTTTCTCATCCATGAAATTGCTTTTATACCTAGCATGAAAACATAGCGAGAAGTTGACCTTCTATCATCAACACTCCTTGCCCAATCTACATCACTCCATGCTCTTACTTGAAGTTCTTCATCATACCTGTATGCAACCCATGATTAATTGTACACTTCACATACCTTAACACTCTCTTTGCATGGTTGAGATGTGTATCTATGGCGACATGCATGAATTAAGATAGAACTCCAACTATGTAGCACAACACCTCAATGCCAAGAACATACTTTAGTACACCTAGATTTGAGATTTCAAAATCTCTTCCAAGCTTCTCTTTGATGGTACTTATCCTTGCATCATCATCATCTATCACAAGAACATCATCTACATATATGCATATCAAACATATCTTGTCATTTGTCTTCTTCACATACAACAATGGATCTGCATCACTTAGAGAGAAACCACATCTCTTCAAGAAGTCAAGTAGCCTCTAATTCCAAACCGTTGGTGCTTGATTTAGGCCATACAAGGCCTTCTTCAACCTGCAAACATAGGTAGGATGTTGTGGATCTACATACCCTTGAGGTTGTTCCATAAACACCTCTTCTTGTAACTCACCATTCAAGAAAGCATTCTTTATGTCCATCTGGTAGATAGGCCACCTCCTTGCTACACACAGGGCTATGGGAGCTCTATAGTATCCTTGTTTGTCACAGGGCTAAAAGTCTCCTCATAATCCACCCCTTGTCTCTGTGTGACATTTTTTGCTACTATTCTAGCCTTGTAACTTGCCAAGTTGTCATCTGCATTCCTCTTGGTCTTGTACACCTACCTGTTTTGGACTATCTTCATGCCTTCCTTCTTGGGTACTAGTTCCTAGGTTTTGTTCTCCTTAAGAGCTTTGAACTCTTCATACATAGCCTTCCTCCACTCTGGTTTGCTCTTTGCCTCCTCATAAGAATCTGGCTCTTGATCTGCAATGACATTCATCATGTATGCATAGTGTTTTGCCATGAAAGAACTATATGTATACGTTTGTGGGGGTGCCTTCTTCCTTGTGGACCTCCTCTCTTGACCTTTGGGATATTGCTTCTTGAGTCTATTGAACTTTACATTAGGATTAATGACCTCCTCAAGCTCTTCCTCTTTTGACTCATCTTAAGCTTCCCTTGTCTCATAGTCTGTCTCTTGCAGCTTTCTATACTTTGAAGTAGAGGATGATCTTTCATAATCATAAGTGTAAGAGTGATCATATGAGTATAACTTGGATGTAGAAGCCTTTGTTCCACTGATGTGGTTGAATCTTGAGGTTGCATCTACACATCAAAGTCTACATACTCCTCTTCATCCAACTTTTCCTTGCCCTTGTCTTCATACCATGACCTTGACTCATCAAACACAACATCTCTTAACACATATAGTTTCTTTGAGAGAGGTTTGTAGCACCCGTAGCCTTTTTGCTCATTTGAGTAGCCAATGAACACACATTACTCATTCTTGGGCTCTAAGTTTGTTCTCACCTCACTAGGAACATGAACAAATCATACACATCCAAATACCTTGAGGTGCTTCATGGTTGGTTTCTTGCCATAATAGACTTCGTGTGGAGTCAAGTTGTGCACAACACCTATTGGAACCTTGTTTATCAAGTAACAAGCTATATTCATAGCCTTAGCCCAATACAAGAATGGTAACATACCTTTATTTATGAGACATCTAGCTATCTCAACCAAATGCCTATTCTTCCTCTCTACAACACCATTTTTTTGAGGAGTTTACCTGCATGTAAAGCGCCTCTTTATGCCATTGTCCTACAAGTACTTTGTGAATTCCTTGGAGAAATACTCTCTCCCTCCATCTGACCTCAGTTTCTTGATGTGTGCATCGAATTCTTTCTCAACAAGGGACCTAAACTTTTGAAAGTGTGAAAACACTTCTGATTTTTCCTTGATAACATATTGCCATACCTTTCTTGAGTGGTCATCAATGAAAGTGATAAGGTACCTAGCTCCTACCAATGAAACCTCTTTTCTAGAGCCACATACAATTGAGTGTATAAGTTGCAAGAGCTTAGAGGATCTGTACTCACTCTTTGGAAATCGCTTCCTTGCTTGCTTACCTAGCTCACAAAAACTCATGTAGACCTTGGCCTTCAAGATTTGGTAGTCACTTCACTAAATCTACTTTGCACATGCTTTTTAACTTGGGAATATTGATATGCCCTATCCTCTTGTGCCAAACATCAATCTCTGCAATCCTTTTGTTACCAATCATCACATAATATACCTTGTGTGTAGGAGCAACATCTAGTGTGAACAATATGCCTTCGTTCCTTCCCTTGGCAATGACCTTGCCTCCTTGCTTTTGCCATGCACCCTTTTGCATCAAATATAACCTGCATACCTCTCTCTACCATTTGTCCTAAAAAGATAAGGTTCCTGGAAATAGATGGAATATGGAGATCATCTTTAAGGGTCTTGACAGATTTACCTTCACGTAGCTTCACATCTCCTGCATGTGTAATGAGATGCTTAGTGTTATATCCTATCTTCACAGAACCTTTTGAGCTTGGGACCTACATATGAACAAAAGATTCCTCCATACATGACATGTGATTAGTGTTGGAGAATTCCTCTCCTATATGTGGCGGAAAGTGTACAAGATATTCTCAGGATCAACACTTTTAGCTACAATTAAGACTTAACATGAAAACTCGTAGCAATTCAAGAAAACAATGAATTTGAGGCTTTGGTCACACAAACTAGATACTAATAGCTTCCAAATGATCTATCAAAGCTCAATTTGGAGTAGTTTTGGTTTGGCAATTATTTGCCTCAAAATAGGCTACCTCTCCACTAAAAACGTAATAACTCATTGAGCATGAGGAATTTGAAAAACTATTTTATACAAAGGAATTACACAAGATAAGCTTTCCGGTGAACATTTACACTCCAAAAATGGATACATACATTGAGAGATATGACTCTTGCAATGAGGCTACCTAGAAATGGTGAGCGGCTAGACATGGTCTATGAGACTGTAGAAAATGAACTAATTGAAACCAAATGAACTACCTACAAGTGGACTTCAACACCTTCCTTCTCTCTAGTTGAGTTTCCTTCCTTTCCTCTTGTAGTCAAGTGACCATGAGCTCTCATGATGACTTCGTGAGCTCTTCTCCATAACGCTTCCACTTCTTTGAGCAACCATTCTTCTCATTCGTTCTAGTTTTTGTATTGATTCTCTTTTGATTGATTCTCTTTTGGCCTCCACTACTTGTAGAAGTAAATGCTTCCATTTTCCATTTTTGTATTTTCCTTCTATTTGAAGAAAATCTTTTTTGCAAAATATATACGACCTTTCTTCTTTATTCTTTAACAATTAGAGCATCCAAAGTCTATGTACCACTTTGTGTCTCCTTCTCATCATCCTTCTTGGAGTTGTTAGCATAGTTCCCTTGCTCCTTCTTCTTCTTGTGTTTTTCATACTTGAACCATCAATTTGAAGAAATATGATTCTGGTTACCACATATAAAACAAGTTTTACCTTGATGAGTGTTGTTCTTCCCTTTGCCATTCTTGACCTTCCTTGAAGATGATGCCTTGCTATCTCCTTTTGAATCTGAATCTCCTTCCTTGGACTGCTTCCACTTGATTTTTCCTCCTTTCCCCTTGTTGCCACTCTTGCCTTTGCTTTGCTATCATATAGGACCTATGAGTGACCATGGCAACCTCGTCTACCACTAGGTGTGGGATCAACTCCTCAAGACTTGGTAGAGGATCTCTATACAAGATGGTAGTAATGAGGGGTTTCCACTTGTCTTCCCCTCTCAGCCCATTGCGAGCAATCTACACAAGCTCTTTCTCATCTACTTTGCAGCCAATGGATGCCAATTGCTCCCTCAACTCCTTCACCTCCAAGGTGTAGTAAACAATAGATTGACCACTACCCTTCTTCAATGAATGGAGTTCATTCTTAAGCTACATCTTTCTACTTCTTGTGGAAGTGGGATATATTTGTTGAGATATCAAGCTCAACATGTGATGATCCAGGATGACACGTACCAGTTTTTCGTTTCTCTGACATGTATAGTGGTCATACCGATATATGTCAGGGATACTTCATTGAGCTTTATTAGATTTATCTATCGAGAGTGATGGCACATTTGTTTCTTGCCAGCTCACTCATTCGTGGATATTAGGTTTTTCCTTATATACTGATCTTTATATATTGCACTTGTTGTATTCTTGTTTTTTAGGTCATTCTGTACATTCCTTTTATGTAATTGAAGAAGAAGAAGAAGATCATTCTTCCTTGCCTCAATCTGTGTGTGTGCTTCTCCTTGAGAGTGAGAGTGTGTGTGTGATCTCTCTTCCTTATCTCCTTCCTCGTGACTATTTTCAAGAGTTATCCCTTTAGGGTCACTAGTTTTTGTCAAATCGAAGTTTCAGAGCCATCTCCACCTCCATTTCGAGCCTGCAAGGTGGGGCCCATAGAAAAACCAGGTCAGTTTCAGAAACTGTAACTTGCCTTGTGTTTGGCAACACTCATATATTCCAGATCCAGAATTTCAAGCGATTCCGTGTACTGTTGATACACGAAAACTATGTTTTTCTGAGATCCAATTGTCATGTCATAGTGTGATAGTGTTCAAGCAGAAGTGCTGCTTGTAGTGTTTTGCAGTGTTGTGAATTGTTGCAGAAATGGCAAACACAAATGCAATGAGTTAGCTTATGAATGATAAGCTGGACAAGAACAACTTCCATGCTTGGAGATTTAGAATGAAGAATTTCTTGATGGGAAAAGGCTACTAGAAGTACATCGAAGGAGAGAATGAAAATGCTCCGCAGTTACCATAAAGGAATCAGACTGCAGATCAGTTAAGAGCATATGAGGAATGGAATCAAGGAGCATGAAAGGTAATGTATTGGCTATCTGTTAGCATACAAGATAGCATGATTGGACACATACAAGATGCCAAGACTCCAAAAGAGGCTTGGAACAGCTTGGTCACTTTGTATGAGACTAATACAAAGGCACGGAAATTGCAACTCAAGAACGAGCTGCATACATTGGAAAAGAAGAGCATGTCGATAAGTGACTACACTCTTAAAATCAAAGGCATATGTGAGTCACTTGCATCTATTGGCGTGAATGTAGATGATGATGATAAGGTGGAAGTGTGCCTTCGTAGTTTAGGAGCTGCATATAAGCAGTTCAGAACTTCCATAGAGACCAGGGAAAATATTCCGAATTTTGCTGATCTGGTATCTATGCTGACTATTGAAGAAAAGAATCTTGGTGAGGACTCAAATTCCCAAGGAAAGCCCAGTTCTGAGCAGGTATTCTACTCTGGCAGAGGAAGAGGCAGAGGTAGAGGTTTTGGAAGTGGAAGAGGAAACAGTTACCAAGACCAAGGTCAACAACAGAATCATGCAGGAGGAAGAGGATAGTTTCGAGGCAGGGGGAGCCAAAGAGGTCGCAGAAATTTCTAAAGAAATGATTCAAGTAATGATAGTAAAGGATGCTAGAATTGTGGTAAACCTGGACACTTTGAACGTGATTGCAGGTTAAAGAATCAAAATAACAGAAGGCAGCAAAACAACTATGCATCCACAAGTGCAGATGATTCTGAGAAGCTATTTATGGTTCAACATCACATTATGAATACGATGCCTGCTGGTGTTTCAAAATCGAATGATAATGTCTGGTATGTTGATTCAGGTGCTTCAAATCACATGACAATCATGCAGAATAATTTAGTAGTTTGCAGAAAATGCCAATTCCTGGATATGTTGAAACAGGTGATGATACATCGCATCCTATTGAGCATATAGGAAACATAGCATTGTCTATGGAGGATGGGAAGGTAAAACATCTTGCTGATGTGTTGCATGTTCCAAATATAACAAAGAATCTGGTTTCTGTTGGACAAATGGTTGACCAGGGATTACAAGTCAGGTTCAATGCTGATGGATTATATGTAGAAGAGTACAAGTAGGATGGACGATTGGTTGCCAAAGGAAACAAAGTGGGTAGGATGTTCACATTAAATGTGAAGATTCTTGAAATGAATGCAGCCATGTTTGCAAAAGGTGCAGGAGTTATTGCAGATATAGAGATATGGCACAAACGGATTGGACATGCAAACTTGCAAAGGCTGAAAATGATGCAGTCAAAGGAGATTGTCCATGGACTACCAAATTTCAAAGTTGTAGAAATGAAAAAGGTATGTGCACCATGTCGATTTGGTAAACAGTCAAGAGCATCATTTCCACATGACAAGCATGTTAGTGAGAATGTACTAGAAGTAGTACATACAGATGTTTGGGGTCCAGCAAAGACCACATCTATGGGCGGTTGCAAGTTTTATGTTACCTTCATTGATGATCATACACGCAAAGTATGGGTATATTTCATGAAAGAGAAGAGCGAGGTGTTCACTCACTTCCAGAATTTTAAAGTTATGGTGGAAAAGCAGACAGGGAAGTACATTCAGACATTAAGATCTGATGGAGGAGGTGAATACATGTCAAATGAGTTCAGCAGTTTTCTAAAAAATCATGGAATTCGGCGTCAGTTTTCATGCAGGTACACACCACAACAGAATGGTATTGCTGAAGGCAAAAACAGACATATTGCAAAAATAGCAAGAGCCTTAATGGCTGAGAAGAATATGCCTCATTGTTATTGGGCAGAAGCTGTGCATACTGCTGTATACATCATGAACAGAACTTCGACTACTGCTGTACATCAAGATACACCTGAAGAGAAGTTTACAGGTTAAAACCAAACTTATCACACCTGAAAGTTTTTGGCTCTATTGCATATGTACATGTCCTAGATGAATTGAGGACAAAGCTTGATCCAAAAGCAGAAAAGTGTGTCTTCATTGGATACTCCCTTGAGCAAAAGGGATATAAATGTTATAACCCACTCACACGACACGTAAAGGTGAGCAGTGATGTGGTATTTGATGAAATTTCAAGCTTCTATGCAGATGCCAAAGAAGGATTGAGTCTTGAACCAAATGACAAAGAAAATGCTGAAAAATCAAGTGCAGAATCTCAGGTTTTGAGTGGACTGGATGCATTACCAAGCAATAGTTCCAACTCAAATCCATGGAGTGGAAGATTACGTGGGAATTTCAGTCCAGCAAATTCATCAAATACATCCAAGAAAGGTAAAGAAAAGCTTTCTGCTGGTCATAAAACATGTGCAAGTTTTGAAGACGTTGATGGAGATTCAAGCGGTTCAGAAAAGAGTCTTGATGAGGAACTTGGATTGCCCTCTGTGAAGACTCCAGGAGTAAGAAGGGCACATGCAGATGATACAAGGAGAAGTGACCCAGGACCAAGAAGATCTGGGAGGATGCGTAATTCAGTGCAACGATTGACATATGATAGTTACATGGCTCGCCATTGTGCCTACATGACAAAGGTAATACAAGATGCAGAACCTTCTTGTTTTGAAGATGCAATTGGTAATGCAGATTGGGAAAAAGCTATGGATGAGGAGATGGCTGCACTTTATGGAAATGATACATGGAAGTTGGTTCCATTGCCACAAGGAAAGAAATCCATAGGTTGCAAATGGGTTTACAAGGTAAAGCATAATGCTGATGGTAGCATAAGCAGGTATAAAGCACGATTGGTAGCTAAAGGTTATGCACAGACATATGGCATTGATTATGAGGAAACATTCAACCTTGTAGCTAAAATGTCTACTTTCAGAACACTTGTTGCATTAGCTACAGCAAAAGGATGGACTTTGCATCAGATGGATGTGAAGAATGCTTTCCTACATGGTGAGTTACAGGAAGAAGTATATATGGACCAGCCACAAGGATATGAAGATTCAAAGCATCCAGAATATGTTTGCAGGTTGCAAAAGGCTTTGTATGGGTTGAAGCAAGCCCCTTGTGCATGGCATGCAAGGATTGCTGATTACTTAACCGGCATTGGGTTCTCTATGTGTGATGCAGATCACTCACTATATGCAAGGAAGGCTGATGATGGCATCACTATTGTGGCTATTTATGTTGATAACCTGATTGTAGGTGGTAATAATGAAGAAAGCATCAAAGAGGTAAAGAAACTTCTTATGCAGGAATTCAACATGAAAGATCTTGGTGTGCTACGCTATTTCTTGGGCATTGAGTTTATACATACAGAAACAGGTATATGGATGTCGCAAAGGCAATATGCCTTGAATATGTTGCAAAATTATGGTATGGCTGATTGTAAGCCAATTTCTATGCCATTAGATCAGAATTTGAAATTGGATACTACATCAGGTGAAGCATTGGAAAATGCTATTATGTACAGGAAAATTGTGGGAAGTCCTATATATCTCACAATTACAAGGCCTGATCTAAGTTATACTGTTGGACTTGAAAGTCAGTTTATGCAGGTTCCCAGGAAGCCACATTTGGATGCTTTGAGGTGCACTCTACGTTATGTGAGTGCTACTTTGGATTATGCATTGTTTTATGAAGTTGGTGTGGAGTTGCAGGTTCATGGATACACCGATGCAGATTGGGCTGGTAGTACTCCAGATAGAAGATCTACTAGTGGCTTTCTTTTCTCACTTGGAGGTGCAGCTATTACATGGAGTAGCAAGAAGCAACCCACTATTGCTTTGTCGGGTACAGAGGCTGAGTATAGAGGTGCTGCAATGGAAGCATGTGAGGCATCATGGCTGGAGATGTTACTTGCAGATTTAGATGTGCAAGTTCAAAAGCCTATCACTATCTATTGTGATAATCTTAGCAGCATACAGTTAGCACGGAACCCTATTTTCCATGCTAGAACAAAGCATATCGAGGTACATTATCACTTCATCAGAGAGAAGGTATTAGCAGGTGATATTGATTTGTTTATGTGAGAACAGATGAACAGGTTGCTGATATTTTCACCAAAGCACTTGGAGCTAAAAAGTTGAAGAAGTTTCGGAAGATGCTTGGATTACAGGACATGGCGTTGAGCTTGAGGGGGAGTGTTGAGATATCAAGCTCAACATGTGATGATCCAGGATGACACGTACCAGTTTTTCGTTTCTCTGACATGTATAGTGGTCATACGGATATATGTCAGTGATACTTCATTGAGCTTTATTAGATTTATCTACCGAGAGTGATGGCACATTTGTTTCTTGCCAGCTCACTCATTCGCGGATATTAGGTTTTTCCTTATGTACTGATCTTTATATACTGCACTTGTTGTATTCTTGTTTTTTAGGTCATTCTTGTACATTCCTTTTATGTAATAGAAGAAGAAGAAGAAGATCATTCTTCCTTGCCTCAATCTGTGTGTGTGCTTCTCCTTGAGAGTGAGAGTGTGTGTGTGCGCTCTCTTCCTTATCTCCTTCCTCGTGACAATATCTTCTCTAAGGCCTCTCAAACATCTCTAGCATAATCAAACTATGATATATGGCCAATCATAGTGCTAGAGATTAGTTGTGATATGTAGAAGATAGCTCTCATATTCCTTTCCTCCCAATCCTTTAACAATATTATTTCTTGATTGGTGACCTTTGGATCTTTGGGATCCACATCCGGCTTATCTTCATCTCCACACACGATAGGCCATAAACCTTTGCTCATGAGGTAGTTCATGACTCTGGACCTCCATGGTTGATAGTTGTCTTTGTCAAGCAACTCTAATTTTTTTACCTAGATATGCCATAATGAAAGGGAAATCTATTACACTTATGTGTTCTTCTAGTAGCTTTGATATGAACCTCTTCCCTATACATGGGCAATTTCTACTCTAGTGTTGGCTAGAGGTTTTTTTCCTATGTTATCACATACATGATTCACTCATATGTGGTGGTACTTTATACTTAGGGATATTATTCAGCTCTTACTTCAGTTCAGTTTATCCTGGATAGAGAGAGCTATTCTAGCCATTTGTCTTCTCCATGTATCTTCCTATGCTTATGCACCTTGTGTGTGCTTCTTGTGTGTCTCTTGCACTTCTACACACACCCAACAGTGGTATCAAAGCAGGTTCACCTCCTTCTCAAGTTTTAATTTTTTGTGTCTCGATGCACATGCACTTCTAACAGTGCAAATCAACTTTGGAGCATAGAACAGTGAATTTCAGCAGCCAAGAAACATTTCCACCAATTGTACTAGGGTTTTACCCCCATTTCAAAGCCATTCATCCAGTCAGAATTGCCATCAGAATGATATTTTGGGAGCTAAAATTTCAACATTCATTTCAGCTTTCATCGAAGTAAAGATTTTGTCACATTCTTGTTCTTTAGCAAAATGGCGTGCAGCAATGAATTATTTGGCATGCTTCAAGTTGAAGGTAAGCTTGATGGGACCAACTATCCAATGTGTTCTTACATGATGAAGCATGTTCTTGTTGCAAAACAACTTTGGAACATAGTGGTAGATGTAGATTGAAGACCCTGCAGGTTCTTCTACTTCACAGTCTACTGTCATAAATAAAGCTTCTTCTTCAAGTATATTGGTGACGCCTTCTCCACCTACACAGGAGAATCTTTGATGGGACGGAGAAGATGCTCAAGCTCATGCATTAATTGCACTTTCTGTGAAGCATCATATATTTCCACACATTCAATCATGTTCTACATCAAGATAGGCATGGGACACTCTTGCTTCATGTATGTCATGCGTAATGAAGCACGTGTTGCATACTTGAGCAAGCAACCTGAGGATGGCTGAAAATGAGTATGTTGACCAAGAACTTGAAAGAGCAATTGGCAAACATAGATGAGATTATTCCAGATGCATCACTCATTTCTACATTGTTGAAAGTATTACCAGAGTATTTTCAAAGCTTTGCTACTACAATCCATTTGGTTGCAAAAGGGAACCCAGTATGTATGCATTTGATGAGGTTGTGTCTCTTCTTTTGCAAGAAGAGCAATCTAGAGTGAATAGCAATGGTTTGATTGAGGGAACGCAAGCACTTGCTATCTCACAAAAGGGGAAAAGCAAGTATGGTTCAGCTTTCTGTTCATCAAAACCAAAGCCTCAACCTTCCTCTTCCATTCATTCCTCTAATGATGGTGATTTGCAAAAGAAGAAGAGATTCAAATATTGCTGAAAGGTTAGTCATACTATTGATGAGTGTAGAAAGCTTGCTAAGCACAATGAAAAGAAGAAGGAATCCAGAATGTCTATTGCTGAAAAATTCATCAAATGCAAAGAATGATGAAGCTATCATAACTTAAGATTTTTGGGCATGTGTTGTTACATGTCATTATGCTGCATCTTTGCATTCTAAAAGTATGGTTATGAGTGAGGCTGATTTGGATTGATTCTTTGATAGTGGTGCTTCAAAGCACAATGAAAAAGGTTTTTGGCATCTTTGAAAGATGCACCCAAAGGAGGACATGTGGTGTGTGCAAACAATGCTTATTATCCTATCATTGGAGTAGGAGAAAATGAGCTTATGGCTGCAGATGGAGGTATGATTCTCTTGAAAAATGCATTGTATGTACCCAATATCAAGAAGAACTTGATTTCAGTTCCATTGATTGCCAAAGTTGGACTTCATGTACACTTTGTTGATGATAAGTGTACGGTTCATGATTTCAGCAATGGTGATATTATCATTATGTCTCGTACATTATGTAATGGTTTGTATTGCATGGATACATACAAGAGGGTCGCCTCAAATGCCTTGGTTGCTCATACTTCATCCATGACTGAAATGGAGCTATGGCATGCTCGTTTTGGTCACTTGAACTTCAATAGTTTGCTTTACTTGCAAAATAAGGACATGGTTATTGGTTTTCCAACACTTGACTCCATTAAAAAGCATGCACGTGAAGGTTGCATTCTTGAAAAAATGCATCGTGCTTTTCCAAAAGATAGTCATATACACACTACAAGAAATTGCTGCTTGTTCATAGTGATGTATGTGGTCCCATCAAGACTCTATCTTTTGGAAAGCATGTATATTTTGTTGCCTTCATTGATGATGCTACTCGCCATACATGGGTGTATCCTATGAAAGCAAAGAATGAGGTATTTTCTTGCTTCAAAGCATTTTTATCTATGGCTGAAAATTTTTCTTCAAACAACTTTTTGACTCTATGCATGGATCGTGGTGGTGAATACATGTCACATGAGTTTAATGCTTTTCTTCATGAAAGAGGTATTTCATACCAATGTACGGTGTCGTATACATCTCAAAAACATGGTGTTGTCGAGCATAGAAATAGAACTCTTCTTGAAATGGCACAATGTATGGTTAAAGGAAAACACCTTTTTGATAAGTTTTGTATTAAAGCGGTCATGTGTGCAAACTGTGTTGAATCGCTACCCTACAAAAGCATTGATTCATCACTCCTTATGAGGCTTGGAATGGACATAAGCCTATGGTTATTCATATGCATGTGTTTGGTTGTTTGGCATATGCTCTTGTGCCATCACAACAACGTCACAAACTTGATGACAAGGCAAAGATATTTTTTGGTTATAGTGCTAAAAGTAAGGGATATCATTTGTACCATCCATTGACAGACACAAATATTACGAGTCAAGATGTGGTATTTTTGAAAATTCAGTTTTCCCTCTACTTGAATGCAAAAAACAGCTAACAATTAGCTCAAAAGATGTGTTTCATACACTCATGCCTTTGTTCTAAAATGGTGCGCTTGACTATGACCATGTAGAATATCCAACTGAGGCTCAAAGGGCTGAAAAATTCCAGTAAAATAGAGCTAAAAATGTAGAGAATTTCCAGCCAAACATGGCTAAAATTTTTCAGCCAAAAAATATTAGAACTGTTGGAAATTTCCAACCACATATGGCTGAACATTTGCATCAAAATATGGTTGAAAATGAGCATGAAATTCATCCCATGCATGATTTACATGTTGATGATGTATTACATAATGAATGCATGTCTATCAAGAGTGCACAAAGTATGCCAAAGTGGCTGAAACAAACTTTGCGGGACAGCAAATTGAGTGCACCTTTACTTGGTAGAACAAGATCAAGCTTTCACCATGGATCAAGTAATTTTTTGGATTTTTCTCTTATTGCAACAACATGTAATGAAGAGCCACTTACTTTTGAAGATGCATGTGATGATCCACAATGGATGAATGATATGCAATCAAAAATGGATTCCATACATAGGAATGGTACTTAGGAGTTATGTGAATTGCCAAGACGAAAAAATGTCATTGGTACAAAGTGGGTTTACAAGATTAAGAGAAATTCTGATGGTAGCATTGATCGCTACAAAGCTAGATTGGTTGCCAAAGGATATGCATAACAATATGGCATTGACTATGAGGAGACTTTTGCACTTAGTTCACACATGACTACCATTCATACCGTCATTCCATTGGCTACCCATCAAGGTTGGAAAGTACATCACTTAGACATAAAGACAGCTTTCTTGAATGGTGATTTGAAAGAAGAGGTTTACGTGAAGCAACCTCTTGGATTTTCTATGAAAGGGATGTTGATGTATAAAACACCACAAGAAATGAATTAATGTGACACTAGAACACCTCTATGGTCACCATTAACTCATTGCCACTCCAAACTTTGAGAAATGATAGCTTAAAGTGAGAACTTTGCTTCTACAGAAATTCCTAGTCACCGAAATGACATACCTTCAGTATTTTGCTAATTTCTCCTAGCTCACATATTATTTCTCTATGAAACTTTATAGGCTGAAACTAGAAGAGTAGAGCTTTCCAACAAGCTATCATATGCATCAAACGGAGCTCTAGAACTCAAGTTATGGCCCTCACAAGATGACCTTGTATGACCTTCCAAAACTGGAAAACTTGCCTGTTTTAGTAAGAGCGCCTGTTTAAAATTAGAATTCGATGCCTAACATCGACTTGCAACGAGAATTCGATGCCGGGCATCGACTTGGGATGTTTTTGGCCACTTTTCAGCAGGGATTCGATGCCGGGCATCGACTTCCCGCATAAAGTCTTGATCTTTTGGACACCAAAACTATAGGTGATTTCATGCACACTTAGAATATGACTTATCAACTGGAATTCGATGCCAGGCATCGAGTTGCTCCAACAACATCATGTTTTTCAAACACTTTAGTACTGAATGAAAAATATAAAAGAAAATATGACTTATCAACAGAGATTCGATGCCAGGCATCGAGTTGCTTGGAAAACTTGATCTTTGTAACTCATCACACAGTAGGTAATCATGGAGATGATGGAGAGAGGCTCATACACAGAACTTTACTCAGTTCTTCTCATAACTATAAAAAACTCAGAAGTTTTACAAATGCTTTCTCACTCAGAGAAGCCCGACTATACTCAGTCATACAAAAATGAGTTCTTCTCACTTTCTCATTGTCTTCCTCCTTCTACTTCTCTCCGCGTCAGTTAATACTAACTAACTTATATAGATTTTCTCATTCCCGTGATTTTTTTAAAAAACTTCTAGAACTAAAGTGAACTAACTTTACAAGTATGATACACTTGTGAATTTGTCCCTTCACATAGGCATGGGGTTTTCTTCCTAATATTTGACCTTCAAATATATGTCTAATTAGTGATTGTTTCTCCAACAGCTCCCCCTCAATCACTAATTTACATTCCCTACTTCTTCATATCTTCTTCTTTTCTTTTACTCCTGCCATGCTTTTGAATCTGCTGGTCTTCACACCATCCAAGCTCTTTGTCATTATGTCTGCTAACTGATCTTTAGTAGAAATGTACTCCACTTCAATCTCCTTCTCCATTACCTTTTCTCTGAGAAAATGATACTGTATCTCTATGTGCTTTGTCCTTGCATGAAATACTGGATTTGCTGCAAGATAAAGTGAACTCATATTATCTCCATGTATTGTAGGTGTACCTTGATCAATGCCTAAGCTCTTCAACAATGTCTGCATCCATATGACTTCCTTAGCTACTTCCACAAGTCCTTTGTACTCTGCTTTAGTTGATGATAATGCTACTGTTTGTTGTTTCTTTGAACACCAACTTACAAGCTTATCACCAATATATATCATGTAACCATGAGTTGATCTTCTGTCATCTTGATTACCTGCCCAGTCTGAGTCACTATAGGCTCTCAACTTCAAATCTGATGTAAAAGGATAATATAATCCTTCCTTTATAGTTCCTTTGATATATCTGAGAACTCTTTGACCTGCAATCCAATGTGGGTCCTTTGGACAATGCATGAATTGTGACAAAACTCCCACTGCATAAGTAAGATCAGGTCTTGTTAGTGTAGCATAAATCAAACTACCCACAAGAGATTGATACTTCCTCATATCTTTGTAGTCTGCACCATCATATTTACTGAGCTTGTGATTAACTTCAAGTGGAGTTGAAGCTTCTCTGCAATTTTCCATATCAAACTTCTTCAACAAGTTCAGAAGATACCTTTCTTGTGACACATATATGCCATGATCTGTATAAGTAACTTCCATTCCAAGAAAGTATGATAACTTTCCTAGGTCACTGATCTTAAACTCTTTCTCAAGTAATCTCTTTACCTCCTTGATTCCTTCATCTGAAGTACCTGTGATTATAATGTCATCTACATAAATACAAATGTAGATTGTACCTTCCTCTGTTCTTCTGATAAGTAGACTTGGGTCTGCTTTTGAACTTTGATATCCAAGATCATTGAGATACTTCACCAGTCTATAGTTCCAAGCTCTTGGAGCTTGCTTCAATCCATACAATGCTCTTCTCAACCTGCAAACAAAATTTGGATACCTGGAATCTATAAACCCTTGAGGTTGTTCCATGTATACCTCATCTGATATGTATCCATTCAAGAATGCATTTTTTATATCCAATTGACTTAGAGTCCATCCTTTTGAAGCTGCAATAGCAATGATTGTCCTTATAGTTGACATCTTAGCTACGGGACTGAATGTCTCATCATAATCTATGCCATAGGTCTGGGCATAGCCTTTCACCACCAATCTAGCTTTGTATCTGGCTATACTTCCATCTGCAAGCTTCTTCACTTTATAAACCCATTTATTTCCAATTACTTTCTTACCATTTGGTTTAGGAACAAGTTCCCATGTCTTGTTCTCCTCCAGTGCATTGAACTCTTCCTTCATTGCTTCTTCCCATTGCTTTTTACCTTTAGCTTCATCATAGTTCTGAGGTTCTTCATCATCTTTGACCATATATGCATAGTTCTTCTGAGTTATGTAAGAAGTATCATAAGAATACCTTTCTGGTTGTCTCCTTGTCCTGCTTGACCTTCTTGGTTCACATTCTTCATATGTGTCTGGATACACTTCTTCATCAAATATAGGAGCTTCTTCATTTCTTCTTGTTAATCCACTTCTGGATGTACTTGCTTGCATATAGTCTTCATCTCTATTCACCTGCACAATTGATTTTCCTTTCTCACATCTTCTTACCTCTTCTTCAAATTCTTCAGCTGTATGACTTTGATCTGCATACCAACTTTTCTGTTCATCAAATGTAACATCTCTAGAAACAAGAAATTGTTTTGTTAGAGGATTCCACAACCTGTAACCCATCTGCTTTTCATCATAACCAATGAACACATATTTTTCTGCCTTTGGTTGAAGTTTATGCCTAAGTTGTGATGGCACATAAGCATATGCAATTGATCCAAACACTCTACAATGATCTAGTGTTGGTTTCTTACCCCACCAAGCTTCATATGGAGTCATTCCATTCAGAGCTGCACATGGTAATCTATTCACAAGATATGTAGCTGTATTTACAGCCTCAGCCCAAAGATAATTTGGACAGTTCTTCTCCTTTAGCATAGCTCTAGCAAACTCAACCAAAGTCCTGTTCCTTCTTTCTGCTACACCATTTTGTTGTGGTGTATACCTGCAAGTTATTTCTCTCTTAATACCTGCATTCCAAAGATAATCATTGAACTCTTGGGAGAAGTATTCTCCCCCTCCATCAGACCTCAGTCTTTTAAGCTTTTGACCTGTTACTCTCTCTGCATATGCATGAAAATGCTTGAAGGCTCCAAACACTTCTGATCTTTCCTTCAAAACATATAATGTTATCCATCTTGTAGCATCATCAATGAAAAGAACATAATACCTTGAGCCACTGATAGATCCTTCTTTTGTTGGTCCCCATACATCTGTATGAATGAGCTCAAGTACTCCATCATGTTTGAATCCTTTCTTTTGAAATGGTAACCTGTGTGCTTTACCCATTTGACATGCTTCACATTTATAAACCATATGTTGACTTTGCACATTTGGTAATCCTAGTACAGACTGATTAGCAACCATAGCTTTAATTCCTCTTTCATTGAAATGACCTAATCTCTTATGCCAGAGATCAAGTTCTGTAATCAGTGCTTCACCATGTGTGAGCAAAGCTTGACCAATGTTCCCTTGCACTCTTAAAGTAAAGAGTCTACCTTCTTTCTTACCAGAGACAATCTGATTATATCCATTCTCTGGATCTTCCACAAATACTCCTTCATTTGTAAACCTGACTTGAAAACCTTTTTCAACTATCTGTCCCACACTAATCAAGTTTTTAGGTATTGCAGGAACATACAAAACATTGGTTAGCAAATCTGCTCCACTCTTGCATTTCACTTTTCCAATTGAATGTACACTATGTCTTGTATTATCACCAGTTTGAACTGTGTGACTAGAAATGCCTTTTTCCAAATCTGACATCAATTCTATGTTTCCTGACAAATGATTAGAACATCCAGAGTCAATGTAAAATACCTTTAGATCTTCTTTATCTGATGTGTTGATTGAGTTCATCATCAATGATGTATGACTTTCATTCTGTGTGTCATTTGCATAGTTGTAGTAGGTGGTGTTGTAGGATTGATTTTGTCCCCAACTTCTTCCTCCACCTCTACCATAGCCTCCTCTTTGACTTTGTCTACCTCTTTGAAAATTACTTTGATATCTTCCACCTCGACCTCTGCTATTGTTGTTTTGATTCTGGTTTGATCCTTGTTGATTGTGCCAACAGTCATGAGCCAAATGATTACTCAATCCACAGATCCAGCAAGCCTTCTTGTTGTTATTTTGATTACCTCTTCCTCTTCCAAAACCTCTTTGTCTTCCTCTGCCAGTGCCTTTACCTCTTGCATAATAAGCTTGAGAACTAGACTCCTCTTCATCCTTTGCTTTACCTTTATCTCCTTTCTTCTTATTCTTCACGTACATTGCAGAACTTTGTCCTTTATCTCCATCTCCCTTCAAGTCTTGCTCATATGTGAGCATCAAACCAAGCAACTGGTTCAAATCTGGAACATAATGATTTAATGAAAGTTCTGTTGATAAGACAAAAGGTTTCCACCTTTCATCTCCTCTCAAACCTGCAAGTAGTTGAGCAATCAATCTGTGATCTTCAACATCTTCATCTATGGATCCAAGACTATCTGCTAGATCCTTCATCTTAGTGACATAGTCACTAATACTTTGACTTGGCTTCTTCTTGAATGTTGTAAACTCTGACCATAGACTTGCTTTCCGTGCTTTAGTAGTACTTTGGAAATGATACTCCAATGCATTCCATATATCTTCAGATGATTCCAATCCTCTGATGTGTGGTAGCAAATGATCAGAGATTGTATTGTAGATGTATGCTTTTGCACTTGCATCCTTCTTCTGCCAATGCTTTAAAGCATCTAGTTCTTCTTTCTTTGGTCTGCTTTCATCTTCGAATACTGGCTTCTCTTCTTCACCTGTAACATATATCATGAGATCCTTACTCATAAGTAAGGCTTCCATTCTCATTACCCATGCGGGGTAATTATCTCTGTCCAGTTTGTCAATGGAAATATGATCTGCCATAGTTCTTTCCTTCTGCTGCAACCTGTGAGCTTAAAGGATAAAGGATAATACCTTTTGAAGTTCTTTGTGTATGAGGATACTTTTGAAGTAACCTTTTGATGCCTTGTGTCTTCAAATGCTTCACCTTTCAAACTTTAATGGAAAACTTTACAAAACTTCTCGTACCTTTGTCGTCTTCAGCTCTCGGAATCTTTCTGCTCTGATACCACTTGTTGATGTATAAAACACCACAAGAAATGAATTAATGTGACACTAGAACACCTCTATGGTCACCATTAACTCATTGCCACTCCAAACTTTGAGAAATGATAGCTTAAAGTGAGAACTTTGCTTCTACAGAAATTCCTAGTCACCGAAATGACATACCTTCAGTATTTTGCTAATTTCTCCTAGCTCACATATTATTTCTCTATGAAACTTTATAGGCTGAAACTAGAAGAGTAGAGCTTTCCAACAAGCTATCATATGCATCAAACGGAGCTCTAGAACTCAAGTTATGGCCCTCACAAGATGACCTTGTATGACCTTCCAAAACTGGAAAACTTGCCTGTTTTAGTAAGAGCGCCTGTTTAAAATTAGAATTCGATGCCTAGCATCGACTTGCAACGAGAATTCGATGCCGGGCATCGACTTGGGATGTTTTTGGCCACTTTTCAGCAGGGATTCAATGCCGGGCATCGACTTCCCGCATAAAGTCTTGATCTTTTGGACACCAAAACTATAGGTGATTTCATGCACACTTAGAATATGACTTATCAACTGGAATTCGATGCCAGGCATCGAGTTGCTCCAACAACATCATGTTTTTCAAACACTTCAGTACTGAATGAAAAATATAAAAGAAAATATGACTTATCAACAGAGATTCGATGCCAGGCATCGAGTTGCTTGGAAAACTTGATCTTTGTAACTCATCACACAGTAGGTAATCATGGAGATGATGGAGAGAGGCTCATACATAGAACTTTACTCAGTTCTTCTCATAACTATAAAAAACTCAGAAGTTTTACAAATGCTTTCTCACTCAGAGAAGCCCGACTATACTCAGTCATACAAAAATGAGTTCTTCTCACTTTCTCATTGTCTTCCTCCTTCTACTTCTCTCCGCGTCAGTTAATACTAACTAACTTATATAGATTTTCTCATTCCCGTGATTTTTTTAAAAAACTTCTAGAACTAAAGTGAACTAACTTTACAAGTATGATACACTTGTGAATTTGTCCCTTCACATAGGCATGGGGTTTTCTTCCTAATATTTGACCTTCAAATATATGTCTAATTAGTGATTGTTTCTCCAACAAGGGAAAGAGCATATGGTTTGTCACTTGCATAAAGCCTTGTATGGTCTCAAGCAAGCTCCATGTGCATAGTATGACAAAATCCATAAGCACTTGATTGATCTTGGCTTCACATGTAGTCCAATTGAAAGCACACAAAAATGGGGCTTATCTTAGAGTGCTTGTTCTTTATGTGGATGAAATACTCTTGACTAGGTCATACATTCAGTATTGTGTGTTGAGCTCCAAGCTTCTTCTTCTTCCTTGTGTTGTTTGCGTGCTTCCGTAGACGTCTAACTCCAACAATTGGCATCACATCAGGTCGCCGCTTGATGATATCCTCTATTAGTAGGCTATTGGATGCTTGATTTACTTATGCATTACTCGGCCATATATTCAGTTTGGTGTCTCACATATGAGTAGGTTTATGCATTGCCTAGGCGTCAAGCATTGGCAGGTGGTTAAGTGCATCTTTTGCTACTTGAGTATTACTCAGCTACTTGGGTTGTTTTATCCCAAGGGGGAATCATTACTGCCAGATTTGCATGCTTTTTCTGACTCAGATTGGGCTGGTTGCTATGACACTCGTGTGTCCACTAGTGGCTTTTGCTTCATGCTTGGTAGCTCATGTATATCTTGGTTGAGCAAGAAGCAGCCTACTATGGCCACTTCTAGTTCTAAGGCTGAGTATAGAGCAGCTTTCACAGTGACTATTAAGTGTGTGTGGCTCAGACGCCTTATGGCTGATTTGGGTGTTGGTTAGTCTTCTACCATCACCATCTTCACTAACAATCAGAGTGCATTGGAAGTTGCGAGGAACCATGTGTTCCATGATCGTACTAAGCACATTGAGGTGCATTATCATTATGTCAGGGAGAGGTTCTTTGCTAGCGAGATGAGCTTGGCATATGTGCCCACGCAAGAGAACATTGCAGACCTTTTCACGTTTGATCAAGATCTTTTAGCCATAGATAGCTTACCTTCCAACTTAGATTTTAAGCCCTCATTTGTGTAAAACTTTACACTGTAGACTGAGCAATGATCATTTCATTGAAGATGAAATGTGCGCCAGATTTCTCGACTGTTAGAACATTCTTACATATGAATGTTCCTAATCAAAATTCTCACAGCCTGATTACAATTAACCTCTCAAATTCTAGCCATAGATAGATTAGCTATGGACTTAGATACGTGCAAAAGGATTTCTCAAAAGATTAAACACAGAGGGAGCAGACAGCAAAATATCGGGCGCAAAATTTTTCGATTTCTCAGAAAATTTACATCTAAGTGAGGATGGACAATTCACTCACTCTTCATGTGTCTAATGACACTAATTTCTCTCTCCCTATTCTCAAATCTCTTCTGCTCTACTTGCCCGACATTTTCAAACATATTTATAGATGAATATATACAAGTGTATGACTTAAACAAGAGTATAAGTCAGCTAATGTACATATGTGTACATATCTTTGAGTTTTCTGAAAATGTCCTTCCTTCAACCATCTGACTTTGTTTCCTTCTTGACTCCTTGACTTCATTTATCCATAATCCTTCAATTGATGATTGTCATGCACCAACAGCTCCCCCTCAATCATTAATTGAGGTTCTTTTCTATCTTCTTTACTCCAGCCATATCCTTGAATCTTTGTAGTTTTGGTCCATCTAGACTTTTAGTCATCATATCTGCAACTTGATCTTTTGTGGGAGTGTGTATGACTTCAATCTCTTTCTCAATGACCTTCTCTCTCAGAAAATGATACTGTATTTCAATATGCTTAGTTGTAGCATGAAATACAGGATTAGCTGCCAAGTATAATGAACTCATATTGTCTCCACAAATAATAGGAGTACTCTGAATCACATCAAAAACTTTCAAAAGTGTCTTTAGCCATATTACCTCTTTTGCAGCTTCCACCATACCTTTATATTCTGCCTCTGTGGATGACAAAGCAACTGTATGTTGCTTCTTGGAACACCATGAAATCAATTTGTCTCCTACATAGCACAAGTATCCATGTGTTGATCTTCTATCATCCACATTACCTGCCCAATCTGCATCACTATATATCTTGATTCTTGTATCTGAAGTAAACCCATAGTACAACCCTTCTTTGAGTGTACCCTTGATGTACCTAAGTACTCTTTGTCCTGCAATCCAATGTTCCTTTCTAGGACAATGCATGAATTGTGAAAGCACACCAACTGCATATGACAAGTCAGGCCTTGTCAATGTAGCATAAATCAAGCTACCAACCAAACTTTGATAGAGTTTCATATCTCTGAACTCTTCTCCTCCAAACCTAGACAATTTATGGTTCACTTCCAAAGGTGTAGGTGCAACCCTGCAATCTTCGATTTTAAATTTGGTTAGCAAATTTTTAAGATACCTTTCTTGGGTCACATATACTCCATGTTGAGTATAAGAGATCTCCATTCCCAAGAAGAATGATAAGTTCCCCAAATCACTGATTTTGAACTCTTTCTCCATCTGCTTTTTGATCATTTGTATCCCCTTATCATCTGTTCCTGTAAGTATTATGTCATCAACATAAATACACACATAAATAAACCCATCTTCACTTGCTTTGACTAGCAAGCTACTATCTGCCTTTGATGCTTGAAATCCAAGATCATTCAAGAATTTTACAAGCCTATAATTCCAAGCCCTTGGGGCTTGCTTCAACCCATACAAAGCTCTCTTGAGCTTACACACATAATTTGGACTCACTTGATCTTTGAATCCATCTGGTTGCTCCATGTAGACTTCATCTGAAATGTAACCATTCAAGAAAGCATTTTTAACATCTAATTGAGACAACTTCCAACCTTTACAAGCAGCAATTGCAATGAGTGTCCTGATGGTTGTCATCTTTGCCACAGGACTATAAGTCTCATCATAGTCCACTCCATATGTCTGTGCATACCCTTTCACAACAAGTCTAGCTTTGTACCTAGACACACTTCCATCTGCAAATCTTTTAGTCTTGTAAACCCACTTACATCCAATGATCTTCTGACTATTAGTTTTAGGAACCAAATCCCATGTTTGATTCTCTATCAATGCATCATACTCCTCTTGCATAGCATCTTCCCAATTCTTCTTCCCTTTGGCTTCTTCATATGTAGAAGGGTCTTCATCTGCTTTTACCAAATAAGCATAATCTTTAGTAGTCAAGAATGAAGTGTCATAGCTATACCTTGTAGGTTGCCATTTGTGCCTAGATGATCTCCTAACTTCTGCACTTCTTGAGGTCTCTGGTTCATCACATTCTGGATCAAACCTTGGCCTCTCTTCAACTTCAATCTGCACTTCATTACTCTCACTTTCATCAAGTAATTGAACCTTTGCTTTACCTTTTCTTTGTTCCACTACTTCTTCATCATCTGCATGTACATTATATTTACCTGCATACCAAGTACCTTGCTCATCAAATGTAACATCCTTGGATACAATAAATTGCTTTGTGGATGGACTCCACAACCTGTATCCCATTTGCTTATCATCATAACCAATGAATACATACTTCTCTGCCTTAGGCTCCAACTTATGCCTCAATTGAGATGGCACATATGCATATGCCAAGCATCCAAATATTCTGCAATGATCCAAGGTAGGTTTCTTACCCCACCAAGCTTCATATGGTGTCATACCCTGCAAAGCTTTACAAGGCAATCTATTAACCAAATATGTAGCTGTATTAACAGCCTCAGCCCACAAATAATTTGGGCAATTCTTCTCTTTCATCATGGACCTTGCAAACTCAACAAGAGTCCTATTTCTTCTTTCTGCTACCCCATTTTGTTGAGGAGAGTACCTGCAAGTAACTTCTCTCTTTATACCTGCATTCCACAAATAATCATTGAACTCATTTGAAAAATACTCTCCCCCTCCATCTGACCTTAGTCTCCTCAATTTTTGACCTGTAATCCTTTCTGCATATGCATGATAGTGTTTAAATGTATTAAACACTTCTGACTTTTCCTTAATCACATAAATTGTGATCCACCTGGTAGCATCATCAACATATATGACATAATATCTTGAACCATTTATACTAAAGTCCTTTGAAGGACCCCACACATCTGTATGCACCAATTCAAGTCTTTCTGAATACATAAATCCATGCTTGGAATAGGATTGCTTATGAGCCTTACCTAATTGACATGCCTCACATCTGTATGTCATGTGTTGACCTGCAATGTTAGGCATACCAAGCACTGAATCATTGTTAATCATTTCTTTGATACCTCTTTCATTAAAGTGTCCAAGTCTTTTGTGCCAAAGATCCAATTCTGACACCTTCTGCTCTCCATATGTGAACATAGCATGTCCAACATTTCCTTGTACCTTCAATGTGAAAAGCCTTCCTTCTTTCTTTCCTGCAATAACTTGTTTATACCCTTGACTAGGGTCTTCCACATAAACTCCATCATTTGTGAACCTTACCTCATATCCTTTTTCCACAATTTGACCTACACTGATCAAATTCTTTGGAATTGTGGGAACATAAAGTACCTTACTCAGAAGAGTGCTCCCATCCTTAGCTTTGACTGAACCAATTGACTTTACCTTATGCTTTGTATTATCACCTGTCTGCACTGTATGATTAATTGCATTATGATCTAGGTCAGTCATCAAAGCAATATTTCCACTTAAATGATTACTACATCCTGAATCAATATAGAACACTCTCATGTCCTCATGTGAGGTTTCACATGTATTCATAATGAGAGTCGAATCCTCCTTTTGATCTGATGCATAGTTGTAGTAGGTGTTATTATAGGATTGACTTTGGAAGTTTCTTCCACCACCTCTTCCAAAAGAATTCCTACCACCTCTACCTCTGAAATTTCCTCTCTGAAATCTACCTCCTCTTCCTCTTTGATTAAAGTTCTGATAATTACCATTGTTTTGATTATTATGCCAACAATCATGAGATAGATGATTGGTCTTACCACATATCCAACAAGCTCTTGCATTCTCTTTGTTGTTTCTGCCTCTTCCTCTACTTCTGCCATTTCCTCTTCCTCTTATGAAGTTTGCTTGGTTTGATGTACCTTCTTCTTCACCTGATTGTTGCTTCCCTTTGTTGACTTTCTTCTTGTCTTTAGAATACATTGCATGACCTGCACTCTTATCAACATCTCCTTTGATATCATTCTCAAAAGTTAGCATATGACCTAACAATTGATTCAAATCAGGAGTAAAGTGATCTAATGAAAGTTCTGTAGATAAAAAGAAGGCTTCCATTTCTCATCTCCTCTTAGTCCTGTGAGTATTTGTCTTACCAATTTGTCTTCTTCAATATCTTCATCAACTGCACCTAAAGAATCTGCAATGTCCTTCATCTTTGTCACATAATCAGAAATTGATTGTGAGGCCTTCTTCTTGAAGGTAGTAAACTCTGCCCATAGTGAAGCCTTCCTTGATTTGGTTGTATTTTGGAAATGCTCTTCCAAAGCATTCCAAATGTCACAAGCACTTTCAAGTCCTCTAATGTGAGGAAGCAAATAGTCATTGACTTCCATGTAGATGATGCTTCTTGCTTGAGCATCCTTCATCCAATTCTTCAAATCTGCAAGCTCCTCCCTAGTTGGAACACTAGGATCTCTGAATTCTGGCTTTTCTTCATCTCCTGTGATGTATCCTATCAGATCTTTGCTCATAAGGTGAGCTTCCATCCTCATAGACCATGCAGGATAGTTCTCTCTATCCAATTTTTCAATTTGGAGACTATCTCCCATCTTTACTTCACCTGTAGCTTCAAATCTTTAACCTTTACAGATAATAAATGTACCTTTACTTCGAATGTTGCTCCTTCTGATCCTTTTGATGCTCTTTGTATGTCTTCCTTTGATCTTTCTTCAACCTTTACCCTTCTGCACCTTCGAAATGTAAAGTTTTGTATTTCTGCAATAGTCGGAGTCTTCTTCACTTCAATTTTGACACAACCTGCTCTGATACCACTGATGGAGAGTGTTAATCTCCAAAAGAACAAGTTAACCTTGAATTTAGATCACCTCTATATCAAGATCAACTTTAGACTCCACCTAATTTAGAGAATCTTCACCAAATTATCAGAAAATTGATTATTCTGAAAATTTCAGTTTCTTCAGAAAAGTCTGCTGCAGATTAGTCACTCATTGACTAATCAATCCTGTAAAGTTTTTGATAAAACTTTGCACAACACTTCGCCTTAAGGTTGCGCAACTTTGCCAAGTTAAATCTCTCAAAAAGATTAAGTACACACTGAGAAATGTGTGAAACACTTTACCTATGTCTGAAAGTGCTTCTCTGCAATGGCGACTTTGACACCTGCAACTTCTTAGCACTGGTTCTCCCAAAGTAAATCCCGTTTGATCAAGATCTTTTAGCCATAGATAGCTTACCTTCCAACTTAGATTTTAAGCCCTCATTTGTGTAAAACTTTACACTGTAGACTGAGCAATGATCATTTCATTGAAGATGAAATGTGCGCCAGATTTCTCGACTGTTAGAACATTCTTACATATGAATGTTCCTAATCGAAATTCTCACAGCCTGATTACAATTAACCTCTCAAATTCTAGCCATAGATAGATTAGCTATGGACTTAGATACGTGCAAAAGGATTTCTCAAAAGATTAAACACAGAGGGAGCAGACAGCAAAATATCGGGCGCAAAATTTTTCGATTTCTCAGAAAATTTACATCTAAGTGAGGATGGACAATTCACTCACTCTTCATGTGTCTAATGACACTAATTTCTCTCTCCCTATTCTCAAATCTCTTCTGCTCTACTTGCCCGACATTTTCAAACATATTTATAGATGAATATATACAAGTGTATGACTTAAACAAGAGTATAAGTCAGCTAATGTACATATGTGTACATATCTTTGAGTTTTCTGAAAATGTCCTTCCTTCAACCATCTGACTTTGTTTCCTTCTTGACTCCTTGACTTCATTTCTCCATAATCCTTCAATTGATGATTGTCATGCACCAACAAGTACTACCTTGCTCGGCCTTGCCTGACCTTGAGACTACCTTAAGTGATCTAAGCCGTGATCTTTGTCCATATTAAGGTATTTTGACCCCTTTGTCCACCTAAGGCTTGCATAGTTCACATTTTCAATAGTTAAGTCTGAAGAATGGAAAGAAGGGGATCTTGGCTTCAATCCCCATGAGTAGCATGGGGAGATTATTTTTCTCAAAGACTCTCTAAAGCCTTATAACTCAAGTTAACATGAGTTAACTTGAGAAAATCTTGCTCAAAGACTCTCTAAAGCCTTATAACGTAAGTTAACATGAGTTAACTTGAGTCTAGTGAGACTTAACTCATATAAGCAGATCTACCACTAATGGACTCTAGTGGGAATTCCTAAAGTGGTGGTGGAGATTGCACATGTAAAAGGTGTCTCAACCACTTTGATTCTAAAGAGTGGTAAACGTTGCACGTGTAAACATGGCTCCAATTACTCCAAAAGTCATGGTTAGTCCCAAAATATATATAATAGCAGGTTGGGTGGAGAATCAAAGGTCATTCTCTTGTGTGTGTAGATGCTAGATTCATAGAGTTTTCTTACATTGGTATCAAATTAAAGCTTCCATGGAAACCTTGGGTCTCATCATTGTCTTCTTGAAGTTTCCATCTTCTTCTTGAAACTCTCATGATGATCTTGTAGAATGCATTGTCCTCTTCATGAAGTATTACTTTCATGGCACTTTAGCAAGCCTATGATGCCCCACAACGAAGCATCCCACTAGTTGCCACTTGATGGCTGAGGATTGCAAAAATCCCAAATGCTTAGAAAGGAATATCAAAGACACATTCTCAAATCTAGTTTAAAAACCAAAATAAAGGAAGGTATTTTCTCATTATCATCCTCATTATGCTTCATACAAAGTCTATTTCCGATGGCTACAAAGCTTCACTTTTGTTCTTCTCCCCAAAGAACACATCTTGCGTGAAGTAGTGCTAAAGTTTAAGGGTAGCACAGTGCACATACATCTCTGATTCTTTGATGAAGAGTTTGATCTTATCAAAAGTATCCATGCAAAAACTATAGCACAAGAAGATATTCAACTTGTCTCATGTATATCAAACTAATATATAGAAACTCTATGTCTCCTTGTTTCTATATTGCAAACATAATCAATATGACCTCAATTGACAATGTCATGGGATTGTGGGGTTCTTGGATAGTCCATATTTTTCTTAGTGAGAGGTAGCAAGTTCAAATCCTACAAGCTACAAAACAGGATAGAAAGATTTCTTTTTGGACGCCATGGAAATCTAGCATATTGGATAACCTGTGCACCTTGCAACTAGAGGTTGCATCTTCAAGTCTCTAGTTCACACTCAAATCACTATAACTTTGATAGATGAAAATACCTTCTAAAAATCCACCTTGGGTATCTATAGAAGTTGTTGTTTGCCCACGTATGCAAGATTTTAGACCCTTTTCCATTTGTTCTAGTGTTGTTGTTGGAACATCAAGCTTACACTATGCTTGAGGTGGATTTGATCTACATCAAAGGCTACCACGTTGAAAGAATATCCGTTGGAGAATTCTTTTTCTTATGCTCACTTATTGTATTTTTTAAAAAAGATTTTTTCATGGATCTTTTACCATTGTAAAAGCTTTGAGCTTTACACATGTACAAGGATAAAAAGAGAGCCTAAATGCCATGAATTTTTGGTGTTTGTGTTGCATTCAATCAAGCAATCAATCACCTTAAAGTAGATCAAACTAGATCTTCACTTTTCCTAGATTGTAGGAAAGTGAATTGATTCCCTCCAACAACCATTCCTACCTTCATTTGAATTCAAAATCTACTTTTAGAACTAGTGGAACACTTCTAGATTCTATATAAAGACTTGAAATCACTTGTACAATACATGGAAGCAATATACATACACTTGTGACCATCATTGCCTTGCTCCTTCAATTTTCTGCATCATCTTCTTTGCCAACAATAATCTTGCAGAGGCTCCTACTCTCTCTTCAAAGATCCAAATTGAGTAAACAATGGCTCAATGGAAAGTTATTAGTGTCTAGTTTATTCATATACATGTTCAAAGCATTTGATTCAGTAGGTTGGACGAAATCTCAGTTTTTTGCCTCGGGATCAATCTCTACGTATTCCTGATAAATAGGAAGTACCACCGGTGAATGTATGATTCATTCCTATAACATATTTTGCTTATTCCTTATACTTTTGTGCATTTTGTACACTCAACCCTATTTGTATCACTCCCATAAAAGGATTTTCTCTAATTGTAATCATGGCTGTTGCTATGGGCACTTGAAGTTCATTGTCTCTTCCATAGATAGTAAGTTTTTTGAGCTAGTCAACACGCAAACCTACCTATTTTGTATCGACTCTTTCTTGTTGATGCTCCAAAGTAAATAGTGCATTTCTTTGCACTTTTTTCATGCCTATAAGGTTTATTTGAGTCTCCATAAGTTCAAGGGCTATTCTTGTGCCGGTTGGCTGGACCAAACTTCGTCGCTTCGAAACACACTTTTCTACCTCCTACAAGCTTCTCCAACTTCTTTCAGTGGTATGAGAGCTAGATGATGGGTGATAGCCTTCCCTCAATGATTGAGAAGCTTGATTGACACAACTACACGGCTTGGAAAATCAGAATGGAGGTCTATTTGCAAGGTAGAAATCTTTATGGAATTGTAGCAGGTGATGAAGCTATGCCTATTCCAAGATCCAAAGGAGCACCTACACAAAAGAAGACAGATAAGCTCAGACTTTGGTGCGCAAGGGATGCTCAAGCAAGGTTGTACATACTAAACTCTATCTCTGACTTTCTATTACCACATATTAGAGGATGCAAGACATCTAAAGAGACTTGGGATGCCCTCAAGACTTTCTTTTCTACTAGTACCAAAGCAAGAAAGAATCATCTTTGGAACGAGTTCAACCAAATGAAGAAGACACCTAAACAAACTATCACAGAGTTTATTACCAAGGTCAAGGAGGTCACGGATCAGTTAGCATCCATTGGAGGTGTGATTGAAGAAGAGGCTATCATGAGGCAAATTCTCAACAGCATTCGAAGTGATAAGCAATGGCAATCCTTCATGACGGCTTAAGATCTCATCATGGATGTGTAGATTCTAGACTTCAATATCTTTCTTGGACAACTCTTCAATCAAGAGGCCAACAATAGCATAAAGGAAGGTAACTCCTATCATGGTAATTCAACTAGTGCTCTATATGCAAATAAGAAGAATAAGAAGCAGAAAGGCAAGAAGAAGGAAGAAGATGAAGAAGAGACTTCCCAAGACAACTTCGCAAGCAAGAGCAAGTGGAAAGGGAAGAAGAAAGGACCAAAGCAAGACAAAGACAAAGGTCAAAATGTTCAACCTTGTGCCATATGCGATAAGACCAACCACACCACTCATAATTGCTCGTTCACTCGGAAGACCCAGAAAGGAAGTCGAAGAGGTGATATGGCAGCAATAGAGACAAAGGTAGACACAACTTCAATAATGACAATAGATGCTATAATAGAAGGGACTACAACAAATATTCAGAAGATCAACCACATGAAGACTCATTGCTTCTCATGAATCTAAGCCACAAAGAAGGTAAAGAAGATGATCATTTGTTCTACATAGATTCAAGATGTTCGAATCATGTTGCAAGCAACATTGCTCTTCTATCTGACTTGGAAAGTCCAAAGCATAGACATGAAGTGCAAACAGGGGCTGACACAAAGCACAATGTGGAGAAGATTGGTAATGTCAAAGCTTCCAATGGTAGGACAAACATTCTAAGTAAGGTTCTCTATGTACTGTTAGATGGCCGTCGGACAAGGACAATTGTACTTAGACAGAGGGCTTTAATGCGCGATAAAGAAAGATTCGCGCAAACCTTGTAACAGACTTCTATTTAAAGCAATGAAAGGAAAGCGGTAGAGAGCCGCAGTTTCTTTTTTGGGAAGAGTCCCTACCTTTGTTGGGAATTGTAGAGTGTTGTTGGTTAAGTCTCAAGCCGCGGTGTTTGGGAATTACAAGTGTAGTATTATATGTGTATGTGTTCTGTTCCGTCTGTTCCACTAAGTCCGTTTTGGGAAGTTGTGAGCATACTGTTTGAGACTGTGTGTGCTGTGTCAATGAGAAGATTGAGCTCTGTTCTGTTCTGTTCGCTTCTATCTGTTCTACTATCCTCCTTGTCATGCAGAGTTACTATTCGGTAGTCCTGTGTTGCGAATCTGTTTGGTGATAGTTATATGCGATTCTGGATTTCTTCACGGAGTAAGTGTTGTTTATCAGCCTTCTAGTGAACAAGGGACTGTGTAAGGCCGAAGCGAACTAATTGCGTGTTAGCATCTTTCTGTTAAGTGACCAGGTTCGATACAATAGTCTGCGTTCACGGGGGATTCCGATCCCAGGAAGGACTCGTATCGGTAAAGGTCTGTACGCGAATGAAAGCATTGATAAGTTTGTGACGAATCGACTGTTGGTAGGAACTTGTTGCTTGAGCTTAGTATACAATAAGTTTGTGTAACCTCGAGTATAGCTGTCTCTTGTGTTATTGTTCGGTATACCTATATGTCACGAGGAAGTAGTACATTGAGTAGTATTCGGTTAAAGAAGTTGAGTATTCTACTAGTTATAAGTTAGAACAGGACTACTGCTCTGTTACTATAGCAGGTCCAGTCCAGAAGTTCTAAGTCCCCGCACGCCGAATAGTTATCAGTAGTCAGAGTCAAATACTGAGCTAAGACGCGATGGAGTATTCATGAGTGTGTGAGAAGTTGGGAAAATAGTACAGGGCCTCTGTCTAACAGACCCCTACCACTCCCAAGGACCCACGTGGCTCAGAGAACGATCGCGGTTAGAAGATTTGGAACCAATTGAACGTGAAGCATTTGAATAAGAAGTAAAGTAACGCTTAACCCATAATCAGTTTAACAGTACCCACTATCACTAAAATCCTAATAAGTGTAGGCCAAATAGTTGAAAAAGGCTTGCAAGTTAGGTTCACCCAACATGGAGATTTTGTGGAAGATCCATGTCAAGACTTCAAGAAGATAGCCAGAGGTGAGAAGCAGGGTAGGCTCTTTACTTTTGAAGTAGGAGAAACCAGGAACATAGCTCTATTCAACTTGGGTCTTAAACCCTAACTGAGATTAAAGTGTGGCATAAGAGACTTGCTCATGTGAATGAAAGAACCTTGAAGGATATATGCAGGGATCAAAGTGTTCTAGGACTGTCAAACATATCAAAGCAACACATGATCAATAGGTGTGATGCATGTCAAATTGGCAAGGCACAAAGATAACCGTTCAACCACAAAGGCTACATCCACAACAACTTATTGGACTTAGTACATACAGATGTTGTTGGAGTTAGACATCTGCGGAAGCACGCGAACAGCACAAGGAAGAAGAAGAAGCTTGGAGCACAACACACAAGACTGAATGTATTACTAGAGAATGTACAAAGATAAGTAGCCCATTAGGGCAATAGGCGTATATACAAGCCGGGGGAAAAAAACCTCCTAAAGAGGGAAAAAAGTGCCCCGGCGGTCCTAGAGTGTTCACACACATCACTACCTAAATATATCAACAAATCCCCCCTGGGAGTGATGCGGTGAACAAGGAGCTGGCACTCATGTATAAGGAAGTGCCGAGCTATGTGGAAATCACTCCACAAAAGGAAGTAAGCCCAAAGCTTTGCGGAAAGCTTCAAACTTCTCCCTAGGCAGAGCCTTCGTGAAGAGGTCTGCAATGTTCTCCTGCGTGGGCACATATGCCAAGCTGATCTCCCCAGCAGAGAACCTCTCCCTGACATAGTGATAATGCACCTCAATGTGCTTAGTGCGAGCATGGAACACAGGGTTCCTCGCAACTGCCAATGCGCTCTGACTGTCAGTGAAGATGGTGGTGGCACAAGACTGGCCAACACCCAAATCAGCCAATAAAAGTAGAGTGTGGTAGGTGTCTGAAATACTAGATGCTCAAAAAGTAGACAACTAGTCTCTGTGCTTTATATCTAGCATTTCCACCAACAAATAGTAGTCCTTGCCTTAGGCATACTGTAGGAGTCCTTCTGAGGCCCAATGAGTCCAGATGTGTGTAGCATAAGTACTCGGAATATCCTCGAACTCCCTATGCCTCCTTGACCACTAACTTGTGACCGCTTGTCACCTGTAGAGACCTCGGGAACTTGCCCTTGTCTCCCTGAAATACTCACTAACAACTTTTCATATGGTATAATCATGAAAAATCACTTACTCCACTAGAGTAACAAGAAGAAAATACTATGCTCATCCAAAACAATATGACTACTCAAAAAAATCTCATCATGATCCAAACTATGAATCCAAGATGATCATCTATCAATGATCCAGACTATGGAACAAGATGTCAATCTATCAATGATCCAAACTATGGACCAAGATCTCGATGTGTCACATATAATAATCCAAACTATGGATAATATATAAACTATGGATCAAAATCTCGATCTGTCATATATAATAATCCAAACTATGGATCAAAATATTTCCCATACAAATTAAATCCCAATCCACTCTATGGAACTAAATCCATCATGCCAAGTGAAGACGTGCTACGAACGTATAGCAACTAGGGGAACTACCACCGCCTTCTCAATAATAACATGCAAGATGTTCCAAGTGGATGAAACTTGCTTTATGTCTGACCACCATTTGATCATCACTATGATCAAATAATTCCTAGCTAGGAATGAGGTGTCTCAAGAAAACTAGCAACTAGTGTAATAATCTAGCACTCCCAGATATAATGAGGACCATAATATGAGTCCACTAAACATACTGAAAAATGTCAAGTAGATGTGTGCACACTCATAGCCCACTAGGCTAAGCATCTAGCTCACCTCATACACACTATGTATGAACCATGGCCTATTCTTAGGCATATCAAATAAAGTAGTACATACTCTATAAATTTCTTTTGAATGCAATTGCCTATTCATAGTTCTTATGTGCAAACCTTGCCTTTCCGCTTCTAGGCTACTTGCCTGCAGACTTGCCTTGTTTGCGATCACATACAGAGTGACTATCTCAACTGCCCCTCTGTTGTCTAATAATAAGATGATACTAGAAGATCATATAAATGAACTCCAAATCATATAAAAAAAATACAATCTCAGAGACTTCTCTCTCATACCATCTGTCCTACACCTAGGTAGAATACAAAGTTTGATGTCCCATACCACCAACTTTATACTCCACATAGATGCGTGTATGAAATTAAAGTCGAACACTTCTCTCAAAAATGACAAGAATAACTCGGTGAGTACTCACAACCATAAATAATGCAATGAAATTATGAAGTGTACTCACAACCATAAATAATGTAATGAAATCATGAAGCGTTCCTGAGTGTTTCGTTCCCTCAATGGAAAGAACAGAGTCATTCCTATGACTCTATCACTCATAACTATCTCTAACATCAGCTCATCTGGAGTTGAGAAGTGAGAAACTATTTAATAAATCAACTCAACTAGAGTTGTGAAGGATGCGGCTTGCATCAAATATCAAGTCATGTGACTTGAATCAAATATCAACTCACAATAAATTGGAATTTATACAACTTGTATGAATCCAATTATATGAAATGAGAACAACTAGCAAAGTTCTCCTGTTCCATGCTCTCATGGCACTATATATATTCTTGAAAATTTTGACAGAGTCTCCTCTGTCGTACTGAGAATGGTAACCATAAACCAATGCTCAATAAACACATATCTAGGGCATAGCTAGCTCATGGTGATCACACCACCTCAAAAAAAATATCATAAAAAATCTGTGAAAAGTCTTTTCCTTTCAACAATGCCTCCTGCATAAACAATTTCCAATAGCAGCAGATTAAATCTTAGTTTTAACTAATTTCTACTGATCCAAAATCTATGAAACTTTCGAGCCTTTTGTAACTTTTTTCAAGATTTAATTAGGCACAAAATTCACTTGATTTCGATATTTACTCAGAGTTTTATGACCATTTTACTAGAAGGGTCGAACACTTGATGACCAACTCTAAAAATGTACAGGGTCATCTTCTTGAAGCCCTTAGACTGCTCAAACAAATTCCGAATTCCATTTTTCTTCTGCCCAAATCTAGATCCACTTATCTAGTTTGATATCACAAAATTTCAATTCAAAATGAAATCAAATACACATTCAAAAGTATAATTCTATCTCTGCTACACCTGCGCTTAGGTGAGCCAAGAAACACTACTGTTGCACTTTTATAATATCTTCTAACTATGAAGATGAATTCCAAAATCCTTGAATTTTGGTTATAGCATAGGGTCTATACTAGAGTAGCTTCTCCAACAAAAAGTTTTGAAATTGGAGTTTCCAATATGAAATTAGCATGTGCTCATCAGTCACATGTACCACTCTCTAGAAAATCCTTGCCAGAGATTAGTCTGAGAAGAATAGATCATTTGACCTATCAAATGATGTCCAATTTCTTCAAAGTTCTAAGAGCATATAGCTACTACATTATAATTGTATTCATATAAGTTTCATAGTATTTGGACATTTTGATCTTCCACAATGACCAAAATACTAAGCCTCTATACCTGCAACAGTTTAACAATTTGCAGAGGCTAAGTTTTACTCTTTTATTTATATCTCCTAAATGGAGAAACATTTCATCTTGAAATTTTATATACACTATCTGGAAGTATGTAGCTAATGCTAGGAGCAAATAGCATTCAATTTGATTAAATGAGCTAAGAGAATCAAGCACCTCTAGGTGACATGGTCTCTGATCATTTCATAAATTCCAGAGACTATACTTTTATGTGCAGAGATTATTTGACCTATCATATGATCTCTAAAAATAATGAAACTTGGTTTCCATAAAATGTATCTATCAAGCTTTCATTTCCAACAAAAGTCAGCCCATTTGGAGCTACCAATTAAGAGAAATGCCCTTTGTAACAGGCCTATGTCACTTGTTTCAGGCCTCTACCTCTAGTAGCCACACTTTTAGTGCAGAGGTCACTTGACCTATCTAAAAGTCTCCAAATTACTTGAAACGTGGTCACCTTAAATAAAAGCTTAAGAGCTACTTGCCCTCCAAATTTCAATAAATTTGGGCATTCCCACAAAGAGTAGCATCCAAATCTCTATGAGGCTTCTACATCACTACTATTTGCTCGATCATTTTTTTTTTCAAACTTAAAAATGACGAGACATGTTAATCCTTATGATTAAAGAAATTAACTCATTATCTTGAATGGATTATGTCATGGAGATATATCCATGCATATAATGATCATCTAGATCAATGCAAACCAAATAATCATCCAAATCGACTCGTTGTGAAAAATCAACTTGCACATTCATTAATCAACTTGCACATTCATCCAAATAATCATTCATTGTGCTTCTTGCACATTCATTAATCTCATCGCAACCAATAATATACAAGCACTCAATACTTGTATTGATGATCATATCCATAGCACTCTTGTGCGGACTCGAGATAAACATCTATGTCAAGTACATATACTCGGATGAAAGACAGTTTATGTGCTCGTGCATTACAAATCAAAAACACATCTTAGTTGCTCTTGATGTATATACCTTATTTTTTACTTTTTAAAGGCATAATTAGCCTATGCCTAGTACCTCGATCACATACCACATGCTCACCCTAACTAGTCACGGTGATACATAGAAGTGATCTTTTATAAACAGAAAATGCATCATGCACTTCAACTTTCTAGCAATTATATTGTCTATGTATGCATGCATTCACTCATGCATATTATTCTCTACTTCAATAAAATTATATACTTTTAACTATGCTGACAGAAGACTTCCTCTCTCAGACAACACAACATCACACTAGTTCTCACATGGCATACAATGCCATGTGGCTACAAAATTTCTGGCAGCATTTCTCCAGGAAAATGAAGCTTGAAAAAAATAATAGTGGTCTTTACAATGATAGGCATCAGCCTAGTGGTTGGCAAACCACTCTCTTTACTCCAGAAACCTGCAAAAAAGAAACTTTGCCAAAATGTGTTGTTGGGCACTACACGCCCTCATAACAATGTCTTTTTCAGCCTTCAATACCTACCAAAGATTCTAAAACACACAAACAAGATCTGTGCATGCTTTTATAAATCAACATGAGTTAGTGTAACTTTATGTGCATAGATAAATTCATGTAAAAACTAGCTTTTATGCACATTCCAATGTTGATTTCTTGAAACTGGAAGAAAATACAATGCAAAATTATAAACTTTGATGCGAGAGGTGTTCAAATGAATTTATTAGAAAGAAAAAATATGATGCGAATGTATGAAAAACAATTCTTTCCTATCCAAAATGGTTCAAAATATTATTAAAAACTCCTAATTATCATAATAGAACACTCAATTCACTCAAAAAGTGTTTCTCGATAGTTGACAGCCATCTAAAAGCTTGTGCAGAGATGGATTGTAATGGTCCAAATATGGATTATGACCAGTCCAAAGAACGTTCCTGAAGTGAAGAATCTATACCAAGTTAAATTTCTTGATTTGGATATCCTATGAGGAAGTTATGGCCAAAACAATGAAGCTAGGTGAGTGGGCCGCATGCCTCTTTGAAATGATATGCAAAGAATTATTTTCTCTCTACAGGTGGTTTCTAATTATCCAATGGTAGGTTCCAGCCACTGATTTCAAAGCACTTGAAGTCTACTTCCTATCCCAAGTTGAATTATCCAATTTGGATATCATATGAGAGAGTTACGGCCGTTTTCGTGAAGGTAGGTATGCTAACTTTGTTCTTTCTCTTCTCTCTCTTTCTACTTTTTTTTCTCTCTCTAATCTTCACTTTCATCTTCTCTCTTCCTCTTTGTCTATCCATTTTCTTGGTCCTTCGTATTCTTTTACCTCTTTCTCTCTACCTCTCTTTTTCTCTTTCTTTCTCTCTACCTCTCTTTTTTCTATCTCTTTCTCTCTACCTCTCTTTTTTTTTCCATCTCTTTCTCTCTATCTCTCTCCATCTCTTTCTTTTTTTTTTTCTCTCTCTCTCTCTCTTTATCTCTTTATCTCTTCTCTTTATCCTTCTCTTTATTTCTCTCTTTCTATATCTCTCTTTTTGCTTTCTTCTCTTTCTCTTTCTTTCTTCCTCTTTCTATCTCTATTTCTTCTCTCCATCTCTTCCTTCTCTCTTTCTTCATCTTCTCTTTCTCTCCCTTTATCTCTCTCTTCATCTCTTCTTCTTGCTCTATCACTTTCTCTATTTTTATTTCTATTTTTTTTCTACCTTTTTGTTTTCTTTTGTTCATCGTGTGAAGGATAATATACAGATAATAAATCTATTGTTTTCATGTCATCATGGGATACTTGACGAGTTGGTTAAGGGACTTACCTTGCATCCACGAGGTTGTGAGTTCAAACCTTGCAATCTGTAGAATGTAACCGCATGAGAATTGGAGCATATATTCGTGAATGTCATTCTTTTGCGTCAGTTTACACCTTTTCTTATTGCTCCGCTCACGGGTGTGACTCTCCACCTTCTTCTACATGCGTAGCAGCCGACATAAAGATTATGACAAAGCTCAAATCCAAGAGGAAGAAGCGAAAAATTGTTCTTCATGTCCATCAAGCTCTACCCCCAAGGTCTCTCTCTTCGTGAGGCTCTGATACCAAATGTGAGAAGTGGAGAATGACATGCCTGGGACTCACCTCCCAGCCTATTTATAGCCCTCGCCTAGTCACCATCTAGAGTTCTCTCTCTAAGGTCCCTCTACTCATCTGGCCATCATGAGTAGGTACCTCGTGTGAACTCTCTGGCTTTTGGCCTTGGCTATCCCCCGAGCAAGGAACTTCTCGTTCCTCCAAGCATGTACATCTCTGGAATATAAAAGCTTGAGGTGGATTTGATCTACATCAAAGGCTGTCATGTTGAAAAAATATCCATTGGAGAATTGTTTTTCTTATGCTCACTTATTGTATTTTTAAAAAAAGTTTTTTTCATGGATCTTTTACCATTCTAAAAGCTTTGAGCTTTACACATGTACAAGGATAAAAAGAGAGCCTAAATGCTATGAATTTGTGGTGGTTGAGTTGCATTCAATCAAGCAATCAATCACCTAAAAGTAGATCAAACTAGATCTTCACTTTTCCTAGATTGTAGGAAAGTGAATTGATTCCCTCCAACAACCATTCCCATATTCATTTGAATTCAAAATCTACTTGTAGAACTCCTGGAACACTTCTAGAGTCTATATAAAGACTTGAAATAAATTTTACAATACATAGAAGCAATATACATACACTTGTGACCATCATTGTCTTGCTCTTTTAATTTTTTGCATCATCTTCTTCGCCAACAGTAATCTTGCAGAGCCTTCTGCTCCCTCTCCAGAGCTCCAAATTGAGTGCAAGATGGCTCAATGGAAAGATATTAGTTTCTAGTTTATGTATACATTTTTATAGCATTTGGTTCATTAGATTGGGAGAAATCTCATTTTTTCTGTCTTGGGATCAATCTCTGCGTATTCTTGAAAAATAAGAAGTACCACCGGTGAATATCTGATTCATTCCTATAGCATATTTTTCTTATTCCTTATACGTTTGTGCATTCTATACACTCAAACCTATGTGTCCACTCCCATCATAGGATTTATTTTTATTGTAATCATGTTGGTTGCTATGGGCATTTGAAGTTCATTGTCTCTTCCATAGATAGTAAGTTTTTTGAGCTAGTCAACATGCGAACCTATCTGTTTTGTGTCGACTCTTTCTCCTTGATGCTCAAAAGTACATAGTTCATTTCTTTGCACTTATTGCATGCCTATAAGGTCTATTTGAGTCTCCATAAGCTCAAGGGTTGGTCTTGTACGAGTTGGCTGGACCAAGCTTTGTCGCTTCGAAACGCACTTTTCTACCTCCTACAAGCTTCTCCAAGTTCTTTCCGTTGTGTTGGTCAGAAGTGTTTTGGGGTTGAATACAATACTCAGTTGATCTCCTACTTTGCCTTCACAAAACTCAAAGATACATTCATTTATGCATTATCTCAACAACCTTGTGTGATTTTAGGTGCAAACATTTCCAGTCTCTCGTTCCCCTCCATCCCTTTTCCATCTTGTATCTAGTTGTCATAATATCTACATATTCCATGAGTGCATCCATTAGGGGTTCTCTTCAATTGATTCGGCATTAGATGAGAAGGGAAAAAGAAACGAAAGGAAAGAGATGTGGATGTGATAAAGAAAGGAAAGAAGAGAACTAAAGAGAGGACATCCCAAGCTCTTCATTAAGGTGTTAGCTTCATGCATAGATGGATGAAGAGGTTGAGAGAGAGAACATAAATGGCATACTCTCTTGAAGCACCCAAATACAAGCACAAGGATACAATAGTTGGTACCTTGGGTCCCCATCATTAAAAAAGATTGAGGAAGTTTATATCTATATCTTTTGTTTTTAATAGATTTGCATATTGCATAGCATCGAGAAGGAGTAACTATTAATTAAGCATAAATGAATCATATGCTTATGAAAATTTCATTTGCATAAGGAAAAAATTTTCTAAAGAAAAAAACAAAATCATGCTAAGAGACATTTGATCACATTATTTTAAGGTATTTAGAATGGCTTAGAATTATTATTTTTCAATTATATGTGTTATTTGGAGTTTTTGCTACATTCAAAGTTGAGAACCTATATCCAAATTTTCTTCGGGAAGCATTCAGAGTAGCCACTTCAAACAATGTTACTAGCAAGTGATGACCTAGCAGCGAGTCAACTTCAGATCTCTTTAATCAAGTGTTCATTTTTTTGTGGTTTTAGATTATTGGAGAGCTTTTCTTGCAAGATTTGTAGTGATATAAATATCACTAGAAATAGAGGAGATTTAGTACGTATTGATAGAGGAGTTTTTCTTAGTATTCACCTCTTGACAATTGCAAAAATGAAGTTGGTGACTTCTTTTTTTATCTTCTTTCTATTAGTTTACTTCCAAAATTGGAGATGTAAGTTGTATCAATGATTTCAAATCCCTTAGAGCTTTTGGACTACACTACTTTGAGCTTTGGACCCTCATTTCATAAACATATTTTATATCATTATTCCTATAATAAAGTAATTCTATGATCTAAGGGTCCAGTCGGTTCAGTCAGATCTGAAATCGGACACCATTTGGTCACTCATGTATATGACCAATGATCTCCATGCATGAAGTGGAAATGATGATTCATAGATGCAAGCAAGAGCTTGATGGATTTTCCAATATGTCTATGCTCATCCATTTTGCTTTCATTGATTGCTCAAAAGCCAAATTAACATTATGACAAATGAAGACTTATACTATGCTTCCATGATAATTAAATGCAAGCTACATGAAAGCAAAGAGAAAATAAAGTATTGAATTGAAAGCATCACCTTTCTAATGATGGGGGAATTATCTCAACGCCTATGCAACGACGAAGCACAAATGACCTCCACAGGTATCCTTCTTTGACCTCTTCACACAAAAAATTCTCTTTCTTAGAGTATATGCGGAGAACCCTAGTGAGCTTTTGCATATCTGTAGGAGACACTAAGAGCTTTCCAAGAAAATAAATTTCACTCCAAATGGATGCTTACACAAAGAGAAACAATGTCTATAACATGAGCTAGTTGAATGCTCACAACTGCTAGTCAAATTGAGACCTTACTTCACTCCAGCAAGCTTTTCTCAACAATTATATAGAGAATGAATCTCAAAACTGAATGACCTTTAGAGCACTCTAATAGCTACCCAATGACACAAAAATCATAGAAAATAGATAAATAAAGAAGGAGAATCAACCCTTACAATAGAGAACAAAATATTTCCAGCATAGCCTACACACAGAGAGAGATATCAATCACCCAACTTCACTAAAATGAATGTTGCTCCCAGACTACTCAGAGAATTCTCCATGAATTGGTGAGCACAAAATAGACTCTAATACCTATCCAATGAGAGAATAATTACATAAAATGAATAAAATATCAAGGAGAGCCAATGCTAACAACGTAGGGGTAGAGAGTTGCAACATTGCCTATGCACACACATAGATATGCCTACTAAAAGAAAACAAAAAAGCAATCAAGGGGATAGCTTAAGATGGGGCTTGTTTATCACAACTCCAACACTTAGTGCTCACTTTACATGAGCTAAAACTCCAAGAAGATGTCCCTAAAGAATCGAGATACATGCTCCTTTTATAGTGAGAACTGTGCCCCTAAAATCTAGGAATTACCTTTCCAAATCAGCATCCTAACTTGGAGGACTTAATTGAGATGACTTGGGGAGTGGTTTAGTGACTTTTCTTGATGGAATCTCGTGGTTTTTGGCTTCCTTTGATTATTCCACATGTCCATAAAAGATTCCCCATGGATTTTAGCTTGAAACTTGCCTTTTAACACTCCCCCTCAAGCTTCAATTCTTCATCCTCATCCACGCTCCTTCATGTTGATGCATTGCTTGAATTTTGAAATCTTCATCCCATCCAAGGCCTTTGTAAACATGTCGGCAACTTGGTCCTTGGTACCAATATGATGTACTGAAACTTCCTTCGATATCACCTTTTCCCTTATGAAGTGATAGTGCACTTCAATATGCTTGGTTCTAGCATGATAGACAGGATTCGATGCTAGATGAATGCCACTCATATTGTCAAAAAACATTGGATATGTGTCAACCTGCAAATTAAGATCTAGAAATAACTTCTTAATCCACATTAGCTCACATGTGACTTGATCCAAAGCTCTATACTTAGCCTCGATGGAAGATAATGCCACTGTGGGTTGCTTCTTTGAAATCCATGAGATGATCTTGCTACCTAGCATGACTAGGTAACCACTTGTACACCTTCTATCTTCTTTTGAACTGGCCCAATCAGCATCAGAATAAGCTTTGACCTGCATATCATCATCAATTGAGTATAGAAATCCTTCACTTATAGTGTCCTTGAGATATCACAACATTCTTCTTGCAGCTTGCAAGTGTGTAGTCGTTGGACTATGCATAGATTGTGATAACACTCCAACTCTATATGCTATGTCGGGCCTAGTTATTGTGGCATAATTGAAAGAGCCTTCAATAGATCGATACAAAGTTACATCCTCTAATGGTTCTCCATCAATGGAGCTTAGCTTTACATTAACTTCCATGGGATTTGAAATAGGCTTGCAATGTAGCATCACAAACCTCTCAAGTAGGTCGAGAATATACTTCCTTTGTATGAGCATAATACCTTCTTCTTTGTATACAAATTCAATGCCAAGAAAATACCTAAGATCTCCAAGATCAGGGATCCTAAACTCCTTTCCAAGCTTTGCCTTGATCTACTCAATGCCCTTTGTATCATTACTTGTAATTATAAGATCATCTACATACACACACATGTAGACTACAAGTTCTCCTCTTTGTTTGATGAAGAGAGATGGATCCACCTTGCATTGATTGCAACCACATTTGATCAAATAGTCCACCAATCTTTGGTTTCAAGCCCTTGGAGCTTGCTTTAGGCCATAAAGTGCCTTCTTCAACCTACAAACATGATGTGGAAACTCTTTATGAACAAAACCTAGTGGTTTCTCCATGTATACCTCTTCTTCCAAGTCTCCATTGAGAAAGGCATTCTTGATATCCAATTGGAAAAGCTTCCATCCTTTGCTATCCGCTATTGCAATGAGTGTCCTAATAGTGCTCATCTTTGCGACGGGGCTGAATGTCTCTTCAAATTCCACTCCATAGGTTTGTGTAAAGCCCTTGGCCACCAATCTTGCTTTGAAACCAGAAATAGATCCATCCAAATTCCTCTTTACTTTATACACCCACTTATTACCTATTACCTTCATGTTCTCCTTCTTGGGCACTAGAGTCCATGTTTGATTCTCCTCAAGTGCATTGATCTCTTCTTGCATTTCCTCTTTCCATTCAGTGTACCTGCTTGCATCTTCATAACAATCGGGCTCATGATCTTCTACTACTTTTTTCATATATGCATAATGAGTTGCTATGTATGAATCATAAGTAAACCTTTGAGTTGGATACTTAACTCTAGAAGACTTCCTTTCTTCACCTTTTGGAGGAATAAACCTCCTTTGCCTTGGGTACTTGATCTCTTTCTTTGACCTGGCTTCTTTCTCCATCATGTGTCCTTCATCATCTTCAACTTCATTACCTTCTTCATCCAACTCCACCAATGTTACTTTTTTGTTGTTGATTGATTGTTCTTCATAGCTTGATGAAGATCTCCCCCTCCATGGTGAGGTCATGCTTGAAGTATCTTTGTTAATGGAACACCTTGGGCCGCTTAGCTCTAGGTTGATTTGTTCTTCATCATGTCCATGCTTTTCTTCTTCACACTTCTGCATACAATCATACTTCTTATACCAAGGGAGTAGCTCATCAAATGCTACATCCCTTGATATCCTCAAGTCCCTTGTGTTTGGGTTGAAGCACTTATAACCTTTATGATCATTTGAATAGCCTAGGAACACACTTTTCCGCCTTTGGTTGTAGCTTGTCCCTCAATTCACTTGGCACATGTCCATAACAAGTACATCCAAATATCTTCAAGTGGGAAAAATCAGGTTTTTTACCATAATAGGCTTGATATGGTGTCAAGCCATGGATCCCTGAAGTAGGAGCCCTATTCATAAGATACATAGCGGTATTCACTGCATCACTCCAAAACATGTTAGGTACATTCATCTCATTAACCATTGCTCTAGCAATCTTCGTAATGTATCTATTCTTTCTCTCTACTACCCCATTTTGTTGGGGTGTGTACCTGCATGTTACTTGCCTCTTGATGCCTTGATCCATTAAAAAATCAAAAAATTCATTGGATAAATATTCTCCCCCTCCATTGGACCTTAGCTTCTTGATATATGTACCTGTTTCCTTCTCTACCATTTCCTTGAATGCTTTGAAACATGTAAACACATCTGATTTGTTTTTTATGAAATAAACCCAAACCATCCTTGCGCAATCATCTATAAAAGTGACAAAGTACTTGTTACCTCCAATGGATTTCTCTTTGGTTGGCCCCCACACATTTGTATGTATCAACTCCAATGGATGTTGGCTTATGTAGCCACTCTTCTTGAATGGAAGTCTTGCTTGCCTCCCTAGTTGACAAGATTCACATAACTGTTTCATACCTCATCCTTGGAAGTTGGGAAGACCTTCAACTAGCCTCTTGAATTGCATTTCCTTCATTCTTTGTATGTTGATGTGACCTATCCTCTTGTGCCACAAGTCCAACTCCAAAATCCTCTTATTTCCATATGTAAAGTAGACATGTTGAGTGGAATGAGAATCTACCTCCAAAGTGAAGAGTCTTCCTTGCTTCTTTCCTCTTGCTATGACCTTCTAACCTTGCTTAGGGTTCTCCACAAAGCATCCACCTTTGTTGAACCTTACTTGATAACTGATGGAGAGTGTTAATCTCCAAAAGAACAAGCTATCCTTGATGTTACACCACCTCTATAAACTTTAAACTCCAACCAATTTTGGAAGAAAATCACCAAAATATCAAGAATTAGCTAACTATGAAGAAAGTCATTTCACAAAAAATTATGTTGCACATTAATCACTCATTGATTAACCATTTGTGTAATGTTTCTGATGAAACTTTGTAGAATGTGTTGCCTAGAGTATGCGCACCTCCTCCAAGTAAAAACACTTCAAAAGCTTGAGTAGATTATGAGAAATGCTTCAAACAATTCACCTATGTCTGAAACTACCTTCCTATAGAATCGACTTTGATGGAGAGTGTTAATCTCCTAAAGAAAAAGTTATTCTTCTATTTAGAGCACCTCTATAACAAGAATAACTCAAATCTTCTCCAATTTTAGAAGATCAACACTCAATTATCAAGATTTTGAAAATTTTGTGAAGATGATGACTCTACAGAAAGTCTGCTGCACTTATCTTTCTCATTGACTAAGCAAATGTGTAAAGGTTTTTATAAAACTTTGCACAACGTGTCATCTATAGATTGCGCACCTTCTCCAAGTTGAATTACTCCAAAAGATTCAGTATAACTTGAGAAATGAACTCAACAAGTTACCTATGTCTAAAACTGTCACCCTGTAGAGTCGACTTTGACACCTGCAACTTCTAAGACATAGTTCTCCAAGACTAGATCCCGTTTAAGAAAATGCTTTTAGCCACAAGTATCTTACCTTCCAACTTAAAGATTGAATTCTTGCTTGCTCAAAACTTTAAACTATAGAAGGAGAACTGATCAAAACATTGACTTCGAATTTTGCGCCTTTTTCAGGAACCAGTGAACACTTCTTCACATACGAATGTTCCTACACATAATTCTCTCAACCTGATCACAATTGGAAGCTGAAAATTTGTACAGAGGTCAATCACCTATAGACTTAGACTTTTACAAAAGCATTTCACAAAAGATCTAGCACAGAAGGAGAAAACTCAGAAACATCAGGCGCAAATTTCTTTCATTTCTAGAGGAATTTACAACTGAATGATGAGAGACAGTTCAACTAACTTCTAAGATGTCTAATAACTCTTACAACTCTTGATTACTCTATTCTCATGCTCTCTCATACTTGCCCCGACATTTTCCATGGTATTTATAAGCAAATGTTTACAAACTTATGACTATTCAAAAGTATAAGTGACCTATATCTGAACTAATGTACATATGTGTACATATCTTTCAATTCTTGAATGTAAACTTCTTCTATGCTTCAAAGCTTGATCTTGTCTTCATTCTTTAACTTCCAAAACTTCAATTGTTGATTTCTCTGCATCAACAGCTCCCCCTCAATCATCAATTGAGGTTTTCTCTATCTTCTTTATGCCTGCCATGTCTTTGAATCTCTGTAGCTTTGGTCCATCCAAGCTTTTGGTAAGCATATCAGCTATCTGATCTTTAGTTGAAGTATGTATGACTTCAATCTCTTTGTCCATCACCTTCTCTCTTAGAAAGTGATACTGAATCTCAATGTGTTTGGTTCTGGCACGAAAAACAGGATTAGCAGCTAGATACAATGAACTCATGTTATCTCCATGAATAGTAGGAATACTCTGAATGATATCAAAACTCTTCATCAGAGTCTTAAGCCATATTACTTCCTTTGCAGCTTCAACCATGCTTTTGTACTTAGCTTCTGTAGATGACAAGGCAACTGTGTGTTGCTTCTTTGAATACCAAGAGATTAACTTATCTCCCACATAACACATGTATCCATAAGTTGACCTTCTATCATCTGGATTACCTGCCCAATCTGCATCACTATAAATCTTGATATGTGTATCTGATGTAAAACCATAATACAAACCTTCTTTGAGTGTACCCTTAATGTACCTCAATACTCTTTGACCTGCAATCCAATGTTCTTTCCTAGGACAATGCATGAATTGAGACAAAACCCCAACTACATATGATAAATCAGGCCTAGTTAATGTAGCATAGATAAGACTATCAACCAAACTCTGATATAGCTTCATGTCCTTGAATTCTTCTCCACCATATCTACTCAATTTGTGATTTACCTCCATTGGAGTAGGTGCTACCCTCCAATCATTCATTTTAAACTTGATTAACAAGTTTCTCAAATACCTTTCTTGAGTCACATACACTCCATGTTGAGTGTATGAAATCTCCATGCCCAAGAAATATGACAAATCTCCCAAATCACTAATTTTGAATTCTTTCTCCATTTGCTTCTTTAGGCTTTGAATGCCTTTCTCATGTGTACCTGTAAGAATTATATCATCAGCATATATGCACATGTAAATGAACCCATCATCACTTGCTTTCACAAGCAAACTACTATCTACTTTTGATACTTGAAATCCAAGTTCTTTCAAGAACTTTACAAGTCTATAGTTCCATGCCCTTGGGGCCTGCTTCAAGCCATACAAAGCTCTCTTGAGCTTACATACATGATCTGGATACCTTCCATCTCTGAATCCTTGAGGTTGCTCCATGAAAACATCATCTGAAATATAGCCATTCAAGAAAGCATTTTTCACATCTAATTGACATAATTTCCAACCTTTACATGCAGCAATAGCTATTGAGTGTCGTGATGGTTGTCATCTTTGCCACAGGACTATAACTTTCATCATAATCAATACCACATGTTTGAGCAAACCCTTTCACAACAAGTCTAGCTTTGTACCTAGACACATTTCCATCTCCAAATCTCTTTGTCTTGTAGACCCATTTGCATCCAATGATCTTCTGGCTATTTGGTTTAGGAACCAATTCACAAGTCTGATTCTCCATCAATGCATCATATTCTTCCTGCATAGCTTTCTCCCAATTTTCCTTACCTTTTGCCTCTTCATATGTGGAAGGGTCTTCATCTGCCTTTATCATGTAAGCATAATCTTTAGTAGCCAAAAAAGAAGTGGCATAGCTATACCTTGTAGGTTGCCACTTGTGTCTTGATGACCTTCTGAGTTCTCCACTCCTAGAAGTTTCTGGTTCATCACACTCAAGATCAAATCTTGGCATTTCTTCAACTTCAACCTACACTTCATTATTCTTCTCTTCATCAAATATCTGAACCTTTGATTTACCTTTCCTTTGACTCACAACTTCTTCATCACCTGTATTAATATTGATTGTACATGCATACCAAGTACCTTGCTCATCAAATGTAACATCCTTAGACACAATAAATTGCTTTGTGGATGGACTCAACAATCTATATCCCATCTGCTTATCATCATAACCAATGAACACATACTTTTCAGCTTTAGGTTCCAATTTGTGCCTTAATTGTGATGGCACATATGCATATGCCAAACATCCAAATACTTTGCAATGGTCTAATGTAGGTCTCTTACCCCACCATGCCTCATATGGTGTCATACCTTGCAAAGCTTTACATGGTAACCTATTAACCAAATAAGTTGTTGTATTTACAGCCTCAGCCCACAAATAATTAGGGTAATTTTTCTCCTTCATCATGGATCTTGCAAACTCAACAAGAGTTCTATTCCTCCTTTCTGCTACACCATTTTGTTGAGCTGAGTACCTGCAAGTAATTTCCCTTTTTATACCTGCATTCCACGAGTAATCACTGAACTCATTAGAGAAATACTCTCCCCCTCCATCTGACCTTAGTCTCTTCAATTTATGACCTGTAATTCTTTCTGCATATGCATGATAGTGTTTAAATGTACTAAACACTTCTGACTTATCTTTGATCACATAGATAGTGATCCATCTGGGCATCAACATAAATCACATAGTACCTTGAACCATTGATACTGAAATCCTTTGATGGTCCCCACACATCTGTATGTACCAACTCAAGCTTCTCTGAATACATGAAACCATGGTTGGAGTAAGATTGCTTATGAGCCTTACCTACTTGACATGCCTCACATCTGTATGTCATATGTTGACCTATAACATTAGGTAATCCAAGCACTGAACCATTGTTGATCATGTCTTTGATACCTCTTTCATTAAAGTGTCCAAGCCTCTTGTGCCAAAGATCTAACTCAGAGATCTTATGTCCTCCATAGGTGAACAAGGCATGACCAACATTACCTTGAATCTTCAATGTGAACAACCTTCCTTCTTTCTTCCCTGAAACAATTTGTTTATACCCATTGCTAGGGTCTTCCACAAACACTCCCTCATTAGTGAATCTAACTTCATAACCTTTTTCAACAATTTGTCCTACACTTATCAAATTCTTAGGAATTTTAGGAACATACAAGACCTTATTCAGGAGAGTGCTACCATCCTTAGCCTTTATTGATCCAATTGACTTCACATTGTTCTTTGTATTGTCACCTGTTTGAACAACATGATTAGTTACCTTATTTTCCAAATCAGTCATCAATGCTATGTTGCCACTCAGGTGATTGCTACACCCTGAGTCAATGTAGAAGACTCTTTGATCTTCACTTTGCCTTTCACAAGTTGCATTCATTATCAATGTTGAATCCTCCTTCTGATCTGAAGCATAATTGTAGTAAGTATTGTTGTATTGTTGACTTTGGAATCCTCTACCTGCATTTCTTCCAAAGTAACCTCTACTACCTCTTCCTCTAAAATTACCTCTTTGATTTCTGCCACCTCTTCCTCTTGAATTAAAGTTCTGATTATATCCACCATTACTCTGAGTATTATGCCAACAATCATTAGCTAAGTGATTTGTCTTACCACAAATCCAGCAAGCTTTGACTCCATCTTTATTATTCTTGCCTCTTCCTCTACCTTTGCCACCTCCTCTTCCTCGTAGGAAGTTGGCTTGACTAGTTGTGCCTTCATCTTCATTTGCTTGTTGCTTCCCTTTGCTATTTTTCTTATTGTCCTTTGAGTACATTGCATGACCTGTACTCTTGTCACCTTCACCTTTGACATCCTGCTCAAAGGTTAACATATGTCCTAGCAACTGATTTAAATCAGGAGTAAAATGATCAAGTGATAATTCAGTAGATAGAATGAATGGCTTCCATTTTTCATCACCTCTCAAATCTCTGAGGATTGCCTTACCAATTTATCCTCCTCAATGTCTTCATCAACAGCTCCTAATGCATCTGCAATGTCCTTCATTCTAGTTACATAATCTGAAATGGATTGAGAGGCTTTCTTCTTGAATGTAGTAAATTCTGCCCACAAAGATGCCTTCCTTGACTTCGTGGTGTTTTGGAAATGCTCCTCCAAAGCATTCCATATATCACTTGCACTTTCAAGACCTCTAATGTGAGGTAGCAAGTAATCATTGACTGCCATATAGATAATGCTCCTACCTTGAGCATCTCTCTTCATCCAATTCTTAAAATCTGATAATTCCTCCCTAGTTCGAACACTAGGATCTCTGAATTGTGGCTTTTCTTCTTCACCTGTTATGTAGGCTATCAAGTCTTTGCTCATTAGATGAGCTTCCATCCTCATTGACCATGCTGGATGGTTCTCTCTATCCAACTTCTCTATTTGAAGAGAATCTCCCATCCTTTCTTCACTTGTGTATTGAATTCTTCAAACTTTATGAGTAATAGATGTACCTTTACTTCGAATGATACTCCTTTTGTCTTCCTTGGTGTTGTATGACCTCCTTCTCAAGCTTTGCTCTCAAGCTTTCATCTTTTGAACTTTCAGATGTTGAATTCTTTGTAGCTGCAGCAGTCCGGATCCTCCTTTCCTCAATTTTGATGTTTCCTGCTCTGATACCACTGATGGATAGTGTTAATCTCCAAAAGAAAAAGTTATACTTGTATTTAGAGCACCTCTATAACAAGAATAACTCAAACCTTCTCCAATTTTAGTAGATCAATACTCAATTATCAAGATTTTGAAAATTCTGTGAAGATGATGACTCTACAGAAAGTCTGCTGCACTTATCTTTCTCATTGACTAAGCAAATGTGTAAAGTTTTTTATAAAACTTTGTACAAGGTGTTGCCTATAAATTGCGCACCTTCTCCAAGTTGAATTACTCCAAAAGATTCAGTATAACTTGAGAAATGAACTCAACAAGTTACCTATGTCTAAAACTGTCACCATGTAGAGTCGACTTTGACACCTGCAACTTCTAAGATATGGTTCTCCAAGATTAGAACCCGTTTAAGCAAATTCTTTTAGCCACAAGTAGCTTACCTTTCAACTTAAAGATTGAATTCTTGCTTGCTCAAAACTTTAAACTATAGAAGGAGAACTGATCAAAACATTGACTTCGAATTTTGTGCCTGTTTCAGGAACCAGTGAACACTTCTTCACATACGAATGTTCCTACACATAATTCTCTCAACCTGATCACAATTGGAAGCTGAAAATTTGTATAGAGTTCAATCACCTATAGACTTAGACTTGTACAAAAGCATTTCACAAAAGATCTAGCACAGAAGGAGAAAACTCAGAAACATCGGGCGCAAATTTCTTTCATTTCTAGAGGAATTTACAATTGAATGATGAGAGAGAGTTCAACTAACTTCTAAGATGTCTAATAACTCTTACAACTCTTGATTACTCTATTCTCATGCTCTCTCATACTTGCCCTGACATTTTCCATGGTATTTATAAGCAAATATTTACAAACTTATGACTATTCAAAAGTATAAGTGACCTATATCTAAACTAATGTACATATGTGTACATATCTTTCAATTCCTGAATGTAAACTTCTTCTATGCTTCAAAACTTGATCTTGTCTTCATTCTTTAACTTCCAAAACTTCAATTGTTTATTGCTCTGCATCAACAGACTTTGACACCTGCAACTTCTAACACATAGTTCTCCCAAACTAAAACCCATTTAAGCAAATGCCTTTAGCCATAGATGGCTTACCTTCCAACTTAGATTTTGACTCCTCATTTGTGTAAAACTTTACATTGTGCACTGAGAACTAATCATTTCTTTGATCATCGAATCTGCACCTGTTTCAGAAGACACTCAGCACTTTCTCACACATAGATGTTCCTACACAAAATTCTCTGAGCCTGTTTGCAATTGGACTCTCAAACTTTAACCATAGATAGATTAACTATGGACTTAGATGTGTACAAAAGGATTTCTGATAAAATCAAACACAGAAAGAGAAATAGAGGAAAGATCGATGCGCAATTCTCTGAACATTCTTTCTATTCAACTCTTCATACATCTGATGGATAGATGTCTGCGGAAGCACGCAAATAGCACAAGGAAGAAGAAGAAGAAGCTTGGAGCACAACACACAAGACTGAATGTATTACTAGAGAATGTACAAAGATAAGTAGCCCATTAGGGCAATAGGCGTATATACAAGCCGGGGGAAAAAAACCTCCTAAAGAGGGAAAAAAGTGCCCCGGCGGTCCTAGAGTGTTCACACACATCACTACCTAAATATATCAACAAATCCCCCCTGGGAGTGATGCGGTGAACAAGGAGCGGGCACTCATGTATAAGGAAGTGCCAAGCTATGTGGAAATCACTCCACAAAAGGAAGTAAGCCCAAAGCTTTGCGGAAAGCTTCAAACTTCTCCCTAGGCAGAGCCTTCGTGAAAAGGTCTGCAATGTTCTCCTGCGTGGGCACATATGTCAAGCTGATCTCCCCAGCTGAGAACCTCTCCCTGAGATAGTGATAATGCACGTCAATGTGCTTAGTGCGAGCATGGAACACAGGGTTCCTCGCAACTGCCAATGCGCTCTAACTGTCAGTGAAGATGGTGGTGGCAAAAGACTAGCCAACACCCAAATCAGCCATAAGGCGTCTGAGCCACACACACTCAATAGTCGCTGTGAAAGCTGCCCTATACTCAGCCTCACAACTGGAAGTGGCCACAGTAGGCTGCTTCTTGCTCAACCAAGATATACATGAGCTACCAAGCATGAAGCAAAAACCACTGGTGGACACACGAGTGTCATAGCAACCAGCCCAATCTGAGTCAGAAAAAGCATGCAAATTTGGCGGTAGCGATCCCCCCTTGGGATAAAACAACCCAAGTAGCCGAGTACCACTCAAGTAGCGAAAGATGCGCTTAACCGCTTTCCAATGTGTGACTCTTGGGCAATGCATAAACCTGCTCATCTGTGAGACAGCAAACTGAATATCTGGCCGAGTAATGCATAAGTAAATCAAGCATCCAACAGCCTGCTGATAGAGAACAGCATCAAATGCATCTCCAGCATCATGAAGACTCAATCGTAAACCTGTCTCCATAGGAGTGGCAATAGGCTTACAGTCTTCAAGGCCAAAACACTGCAATAATGTGTCAATATATTTCGTTTGACACAAAGCCATTCCACCATCAACGTGCATAATCTGAATGCCCAAATAGTGATGCAAATGACCCAAATCAGACATTTCAAATGAGGCATGCAAATCAGCCTTAAAATCAGCAATATGTGTCTCAATAGGACCAGTGAGCAGCATGTCATCAACATAGACAACAATGATCAGAAGCACATCATTAGCACGTTTAACATATAAGGTGCTTTCAGTTGGACTGTTCTCAAAACCATGTGCAATCAGATAGGCATGTATCTTCTCATACGAAGCACGTGGTGCTTGCTTTAAACCATATAATGCCTTCTTTAACCTGCAAACCTGGTTTTCATGCCCTTTCTGCACAAAGCCACGGGGCTGAAAAACATACACTTCTTCAAGCAAGTCACCATTCAGAAATGTTGTTTTAATGTCCAACTGATGTACATTCCAACCATGATGGGCTGCAAGTGCACAAATGCTCCGAACAGTAGTCATACGGCATGTAGGTGCAAAGGTCTCATCAAAATCAATGCCTCTTTCCTGTGCATAACCCTTTGCAACAAGCCTAGCCTTATACCTGTCAATTGTACCATCAGGTTTACGCTTCAGCTTGTATACCCACTTAGTGCCAATGGCCTTCTTGCCAGGAGGCAAGTCACATAAAGACCATGTACCATTCTTCATTATAGCATCATATTCAGATTGCATAGCAGCCATCCAATTTTCTGAAGTTTTATGCTTCATCAAAAGAAATAGGCTCATTCTCATCACAGAGACTAGATGCAGCCATAGCATAGCAATCGGATGCAAAGGAGGCACTATGAGAGCCTGAACGAGTACGATATGACAAAGGTGCATCTAATTTGCTGTCACGCAAAGTCTGCACCAGCCATTTTAGCATAATTTTTGCCTGCTCAATATCAGCTCTCTCATCAACAAGTGCATCATGTAAATCTGCATCAGAAATGGAATGATCTGCATCTTCATATGAAACCTGCAAAGGCTGAGAAGTTCCTCATTAGGACCAGCACTAGATTGTCCACCTGTAAAAAGATGCATCAAAGTATCATACATGTCTTTGGAGCTAACAGATGTCTCCTTAGTACATGAAAGCAATGGCTGAATAGCATCTTCCACAAAGACAACATCACGGCTAACCAGAATGTGTTTAGTCTGTGGATGATACAGACGATAGCCTTTACTTTCAGAACTGTACCCAACAAAAATACATTTTAGCGCCTTATCATCCAATTTTCTGCGATGTTGTTCAGGCACTAATGCATATGCCAAACAACCAAAAACACGCAGATGAGCAACAGATGGCTTGCGGTCATGCCAAGCCTCATATGGAGTGATAGACTGCAACGCTTTAGTGGGACACCTGTTCAGTACATATGCTGCACACATGACAGCCTCAAGCCATAAACTATGTGGTAAAACCTGACTTTTGACCATGCACCTCGCCATCTCCATGAGTGACCTGTTCTTTCGTTCAGCAACTCCATTCTGTTGAGGTGTATACGGCACTGTACACTGGTGTTTTATCCGATGTTCAGCCAGAAATGCATTAAAATCTGAAGACATATATTCCGCCCCTCGATCAGAACGGAGGGTGCCCATTTTACATGCTGACAGATTTTCAGCCAAAACCAAAAACTGTTTGAAGCACATGAACACTTCGGACTTTGTTTTGAGTGGATATACCCATGCATGCCTAGAAAAATCATCAATGAAAGTCATGAAGTAAAGGTAATTTCCAAAAGAGGGTGTCTGCATAGGACCACAGACATCACTATGTACAAGCTGCAATTTCTGCGTAGCCCGAACTGAACCATCTTTTGGAAAGGAAGAACGTTGCATTTTGCCCAAAATACAGCCTTCACAAACATGTTTTCCAGGTGCCTCAAGTTTGGGCAAAGAGGACACCATTTCAGATTTCTGCAGGCGTAACAAACTAGCAAAATTCAGATGACCAAAGCGTGCATGCCAAAGCTTTGCATCTGACATAGCCTGAGAATCATGAACTGCACATGCCGAATCATTCACAGATCTTTCATAGTCTATGAGCTTATACAACCCACAACATAAAATGCCAGAAGCAATAATCACATCGCCATTTGAGAGATCATGGACTGTACACCTGTCATCAACGAATTTCACAACCAAGCCAATCTTGGCTAATGCAGAAACTGATAACAGGTTCTTTTTGATCCCTAGCACAAATAAAGCATCTGACAAAGTGAAAGAACTACCATCAGAAGTAGTCAGAATGATCTTACCAACTCCCATAATAGGATAAGAGGAGTTATTGGCGCATGTGACAGTATTCCCTGTAGGGGCAGGCTCAAGTGAAGAGAAGAAACTGCGCTGCGAGGTAATATGTTTGGTCGCCCCACTGTCAAAGTAAACATCTGAGTCTACTGCAGACATGCACTGATCATGAGAAGATGGGTCAAAACTGCAGATAGTAGTAAACACCCATTCTTCTTCCTGTACAAGATTTGCAGACTCTATTTTTGGTGTAGAGGCCTCTACAACAACCATTCTAGCCTCTTTCTTCTTTGCCTCTTTAGCAGCCAGTTTTGGACAGTTCTTTATAATATGATCATTTCCTTTACAGTACTTGCAGAACAATTTCTGCTTTTCTGATTTCTTCTCATCTTTATCTTGGTTCTTCGATTGTGCAGCATTTGCAGATTTCTGCTTACTAGTAGAAGAGCTCCATTTTCCTTTGCCCTTTTGACTAGCCAGGAAAGCTTGATCTGCAACACACATAATGGACCTGTTCTGCCTGGATTGATCTTCCTGCAACAGAACAGAGACTAATTCCTCGAATGACAAGGCATTCGGATTGCCTTTCATCATCAACCGAAGAGTAGAGGCAAAACTCTGATATGAATCAGAAAGACCATTCAGAACGGTCTGCACAAGTGAGCTATCTGGTATAACCTCATCAGCAGAAATCAATTGCTCCTTCAGGTCTTTGATCTTTGTAAGAAAATTGTCCATAGAATCACCTTCATTCATGTGCTCACTCTCCAACTATTTTCGGAGGTAAGCAACACGAGCCTCATTCCTAGCCTGGTACAAAGTGGTAAGTGTATCCCAAGCATCCTTTGTTGTTCTGCAAGAGCGAATGTGAGGAATAATGGCACATTTGACAGACAAAGCTATCAATGCATGTGCCTGGGCATCTCTGCCATCCCAACAAATCTGCTCTGTAGTAGGTGCAACAGAAACAGCAGCACGAACAGGAATCTGCAGAATATCATCTTCGACACCATCTTCATCAGCTCCAACACCTATATTTGCAGTACCTGTCGTTACAGGTGTAACAGGACGTCTTTCAACACCCTGCACAATGTTCCATAATCCTTTTGCAACCAGTACATGTCGCATCATATAAGCCCATAATGGGTAGTTGGTACCATCCAACTTATCCTCAACAGCCAACATACGGAATACATCACTGCTTTCAGCCATGGCCGGTGACTAAAATACCTTGATGCAGAAAATTGACTGTATCTCAAAAAGTTGAACGGAACTGCCCAGACAAGTTCTGCTAGACCTGTAGCAGACTTCGAGACGCTTAAACTGGCGAACAAAAACTGGTATATACCTTTGGCACAAAAGGACAAAATAGCCTGCACAAGCGCTGCGATAGTGCGTTCGGAGGCCGAAACGAGCTCAGATCGCGATTTCGGCACCACAGAGCGAAGATGTTTTGATCTCGAAAACACCCTGAGTATGCTCACCAAATTTCGTGCGAATCTGAGACTGCAAACAGAGGAGTGTCGACGGCGCCCTAGAAGAAGCGACGACCTGCTCTGATACCAATTGTTGGAGTTAGACGTCTGCGGAAGCACGCGAACAGCACAAGGAAGAAGAAGAAGCTTGGAGCACAACACACAAGACTGAATGTATTACTAGAGAATGTACAAAGATAAGTAGCCCATTAGGGCAATAGGCGTATATACAAGCCGGGGGAAAAAAACCTCCTAAAGAGGGAAAAAAGTGCCCCGGCGGTCCTAGAGTGTTCACACACATCACTACCTAAATATATCAACATCTATATATACATATGAGTATTGATTCGTCATCACTTCAAGTATATTGAAGTATTTACAAAGCTAATGTACATATGTTTTAAAGAACTTTACTATCTGAATCTTCTCTTTACTCCATGAAGTTGAACTTCAATCTTTTCTTCATTTCTTCACTTCTAGGCTTTATATAACCACCAATTGTTGATTGTCCTGCTCCAACAGCTCCCCCTCAATCATCAATTGTGATTACCTGCATCTTCTTTATCCCTGCCATATCTTTAAACCTCTGCAACTTTGGTCCATCCAAGATTTTTGTCATCATATCTACAAGTTGATCCTTTGTAGGAGTATGCATAACTTGTATTTCTTTATCAACAACCTTCTCTCTCAGAAAATGATACTGAATCTCAATATGTTTAGTTCTAGCATGGAACACAGGATTTGCTGCCAAATATAAAGAACTCATATTGTCTCCACAAATGATAGGAGTACTTTGAACAATATCAAAACTCTTCATAAGAGTCTTTAACCATATTACTTCCTTTGCAACTTCTACCATACCTTTGTATTCTGCTTCTCTAGATGATAAAGCAATTGTATGTTGCTTCTTGGAGCACCATGAAATTAGCTTATCTCCCACATAACACAAGTATCCATGTGTTGATCTTCTATCATCAGAATTACCTACCCAATCTGCATCACTATATATTTTGACTCTTGTATCTGAAGTAAATCCATAGTACAATCCTTCTTTAAGTGTACCCTTGATGTACGTAAGTACTCTTTGTCCTGCAATCCAATGTTCCTTTCTAGGACAATGCATGAATTGAGATAGAACTCCAACTGCATATGATAAGTCAGGTCTTGTTAATGTAGCATAAATCAAGCTACCCACCAAACTCTGATAGAGCTTCATATCTTTGAATTCCTCTCCTCCATATCTAGTCAATCTATGATTCACTTCCATTGGAGTTGGTGCTATCCTGCAATCTTCCATTTTAAATTTGGTTAGCAAATTTTTCAGATACCTTTCTTGAGTTACATATACTCCATGCTAAGTATATGAAATCTCCATTCCCAAAAAGAATGACAAATTTCCCAAATCATTGATTTTGAATTCTTTCTCCATCTGCTTCTTAATCATGTGTATACCTTTGTCATCTGTTCCTGTAAGTATTATGTCATCAACATAAATACAAACATAAATAAATCCATCCTCACTTGCTTTGACTAACAAGCTACTATCTTCCTTTGAAGCTTGAAATCCAAGTTCCTTCAAGAACTTTACAAGCCTATAATTCCATGCCCTTGGGGCCTGCTTCAACCCATACAAAACTCTCTTGAGCTTACACACATGATCTGGATACGCTTGATCTTTGAAACCATCTGGTTGTTCCATGTAAACTTCATCTGAAATAAAACCATTCAAGAATGCATTCTTCACATCTAATTGAGATAATTTCCAACCTTTGCAAGCAGCAATTGCTATGAGAGTCCTTATGGTTGTCATTTTTGCAACAGGACTATAAGTTTCATCATAGTCCACACCATATGTCTATGCATTTCCCTTTACCACAAGTCTGGCTTTGTACCTAGATATACTTCCATCTGCAAACCTTTTTGTTTTGTAGACCCATTTACATCCAATGATTTTCTGACTATTTGGTTTAGGAACCAAATCCCCAAGTCTCATTTTCCATCAATGCATCATACTCCTCTTGCATAGCTTTTTCCCAATTCTTCTTTCCTTTGGCTTCATCATATGTGGATGGATCTTCATCTGCTTTTAACATGTAAGCATAATCTTTAGTAGTCAAGAATGAAGTATCATAGCTATACTTTGTAGGCTGCCATTTGTGCCTAGATGACCTTCTGACTTCTCCACTTCTTGAAGTTTTTGGTTCATCACATTCTGGATCAAACCTTGGCACTTCTTCAACTTCAACCTGTACTTCATTGTTCTCATCTTCATCAAATATTTGAACCTTTGATTTACCTTTCTTTTGATTCACAACTTCTTCAACATCTGCATGAACATTAAGTGTACCTACATACCAAGTACCTTGCTCATCAAATGTAACATCCTTAGACACAAGGAATTGCTTTGTGGATGGAATCCACAACCTGTAACCCATCTGCTTGTCATCATAACCAATGAATACATACTTCTCTGCTTTAGGTTCCAATTTATGCCTCAATTGTGATTGCACATATGCATATGCCAAGCATCCAAATATTTTACAATGATCCAAGGTAGGTCTCTTACCCCACCAAGCTTCATATGGTGTCATAACCTGCAAGGCTTTACATGGTAACCTATTGACCAAATATGTAGATGTGTTCACAGCCTTAGTCCACAAATAGTTAGGGCAATTTTTCTCCTTTATCATTGACCTTGCAAACTCAACAAGAGTTCTGTTTCTTCTTTCTGCTACAACATTTTGTTGAGGAGAGTACCTGCAAGTAACCTCTCTCTTTATACCTGCATTCCACAAATAATCACTGAACTCATTAGAGAAATACTCTCCCCCTGCATCTGACCTTAGTCTCTTCAACTTTTGACCTGTAATTCTTTCTGCATATGCATGATAGTGTTTAAATGTATTAAACACTTCTGACTTGTCTTTGATCACATAGATTGTAATCCATCTGGTAGCATCATCAACATATATGACATAATATCTTGAACCATTTATACTAAAGTCCTTTGAAGGACCCCACACATCTGTATGTACCAATTCAAGTCTTTTTGAATACATAAAACCATGCTTATTATATGATTGCTTATGAGCCTTACCTAACTGACATGCTTCACATCTGTATGTCATGTGTTGACCTGCAACATTAGGCAATCCAAGCACTGAACCATTGTTAACCATTTCTTTGATACCTCTTTCATTAAAATGTCCAAGTCTTTTATGCCAAAGATCCAATTCCGACACCTTTTGCTCTCCATATGTAAACATAGCATGTCCAACATTACCTTGTATCTTTAATGTGAAGAGCCTTCCTTCCTTCTTTCCTGTAACAATTCGTTTATACCCTTGACTAGGGTCTTCAACATAAACTCCATCATTAGTGAACCTTACCTCATATCCTTTTTCCACACTTTGTCCTACACTGATCAAGTTCTTTGGAATTGTAGGAACATATAGAACCTTACTCAAGATAGTACTTCCATCTTTGGCTTTAACTGAACCAATTGACTTTACTTTGTGCTTTGTATTGTCACCTATTTGAACTGTGTGATTGATTGCCTTATGATCTAGATCAGTCATCAAAGCAATATTTCCACTCGGATGATTGCTACATCCTGAGTCAATATAAAATACTCTCATGCCTTCATGTGAGGCTTCACATGTTGCATTCATAATAAGAGTCAAATCTAACATTGATTTTGGAAGTTTCTTCCTCCACCTCTTCCAAAAGAATTCCTACCACCTCTACCTCTGAAGTTTCCTCTCTGATATCTGCCACCTCTTCCTCTTTGATTAAAGTTCTGATTAAAAAAACCATTGCTTTGATTATTATGCCAACAATCTTTGTGAGATAGATGATTGCTCTTACCACATATCCAACAAGCTCTAACATTATCTTTGTTATTTCTGCTCTTCCTCTACTTCTGCCACTTCCTCTTCCTCTTAGGAAGTTTTCTTGACTTGGAGTACCTTCATCTTCAACTGCACTCTTATCAACATCTCCTTTGATATCATTCTCAAAAGTTAGCATATGTCCTAACAATTGATTCAAATCAGGAGTGAAATGATCTAATGAAAGTTCTGTAGACAAAATAAAAGGCTTCCACTTCTCATCTCCTCTTAGTCCTGTGAGAATTTGTCTTACCAACTTATCTTCTTCAATATCTTCATCAACTGCACCTAAAGAATCAGCAATGTCTTTCATCTTTGTCACATAATCAGATATTAATTGTGAAGCCTTCTTCTTGAAGGTAGTAAACTCTGCCCATAATGAAGCTTTCCTTGATTTGGTTGTATTCTGGAAATGCTCTTCCAAAGCATTCCAAATGTCACTTGCACTTTCAAGTCCTCTGATATGAGGAAGCAAATAATCATTCACTGCCATGTAGATTAGGCTCCTTGCTTGAGCATCCTTCTTCATCCAAACCTTTATATCTGCAAGCTCCTCCCTAGTTGGAACACTAGGATCTTTGAACTCTGGCTTTTCTTCCTCTCCTATGATGTATCCCATCAGATCTTTGCTCATAAGATGAGCTTCCATTCTCATAGACCAAGCTAGATAGTTCTCTCTATCCAACTTCTCAATTTGGAGACTATCTCCCATCCTTTCTTCACCTGTACTATCAAATCTTTAATCCTTATAAGGAATGAATGTACCTTAGCTTTGAATGTGGCTTCTTCTGATCCTTTTGATAACCTTTATGTGTCTTCCTTCAATCTTTCTTCCACACTTTATCCTTTTGAACCTTCAAGATGTGAAATTTGTATATCTGCAGCAGTCGGGGTCTTCCTTTCGTCAATTTTGATACTTCCTGATCTGATATCACTGATGGAGAGTGTTAATCTCAAAACAAACAAGCTATCCTTGATGTTAGACCACCTCTATATCAAGAATAACTTTAAACTCCAACCAATTTTGGAAGACAATCACCAAACTATCAAGAAATTAGCTAACTATGAAGAAAGTCATTTCACAAAAAAGTATGCTGCACATTAATCACTGATTGATTAATCATTTGTGTAAAGTTTCTGATGAAACTTTGTAGAATGTGTTGCCTAGAGTATGCACACCTCCTCCAAGTCAAAACACTTCAAAAGCTTCAGTAGATTATGAGAAATTCTTCAAACAATTCACCTATGTCTGAAACTACCTTCTTGTAGAATCGACTTTGACACCTGCAACTTCTAACACATAGTTCTCCCAAACTAAAACTCGTTTAAGCAAATGCTTTTAGCCATAGATGGCTTACCTTCCAACTTAGATTTTGACTCCTCATTTTTGTAAAACTTTACACTGTGCACTGAGAACTGATCATTTCTTTGACCATCAAATCTGCACCTGTTTTAGAAGACACTCAGCACTTTCTCACACATAGATGTTCCTACACAAAATTCTCTCATCCTGTTTGCAATTGGACTCTCAAACTTTAACCATAGATAGATTAACTATGGACTTAGATGTGTACAAAAGGATTTCTGATAAAATCAAACACAGAAGGAGAACTAGAGGAAAGATCGATGTGCAATTCTCTGAACATTCTTTCTATTCAACTCTTCATACATCTGATGGATGATACATCCAATACACATCATCTATTCATCTATGCTTCATCTCACTCATCTATTATGACCATCTACACGTATATATATATATATATATACATATGAGTATTGATTCGTCATTACTTCAAGTATATTGAAGTATTTACAAAGCTAATGTACATATGTTTTAAAGAACTTTACTATCTGAATCTTCTCTTTACTCCATGAAGTTGGCTTCAATCTTTTCTTCATTTCTTCACTTCTAGGCTTTATATAATCACCAATTGTTGATTGTCCTGCTCCAACAATAACCTCTTTCAACCATTTTCCCAATGGACACCAACCTCTTTGTGATGGTAGGTACATGCAAGACATCCTTGAGACATCTTCCTTCCACATTGTCATCCAAAGCTACATCTCCAACATGGGAGATCTCATGGGTTGTATCATCACATGTTTCTACATGTCCTTTACCTTTGGGAGCATGTAGATTAGTAAACCAAGAAGCATTGCAACTCATATGGTTGCTAGATCCACTATCAATATACCAAGTGTTATCTACGTTGCTTGAATTCCCATTCATGTGCATCATCAAGAGATTGTCATTTTCTGAACTTTTGGAAGCATAATTACCTTGGCCTTTGTATGAAGAACCTTGATTATAGCTCCTTTGGTTTCCTCCTTGGTAGAAATCTCTAGCATAGTGGCCAAACTTGCCACATATGTAACATCATTCACCATCTTGATTCTTGTTTTGTTGATTCCATCCTTCGCTTCCTCTTGATCTTCCTCTACCTCTTTGTGATGAGGTGCATTGGTCATGTCCTTGATTGCTAGAGTGTCCTTGCCTTCCTCCAAACCTTCCTTTGCCTCTGGCTTGTCCTTGTCTTCCTTTGCCCCTTAGATTACATGCATAGAAAACTTGCGCGTCCTTGCTTTTAGTTGAAACTCCACCTATGTTCATTTCTTTGGTGACCATGAGAGCAACCAATTGCTCAAAATCAGGAAGATTATCCCTTACATATACTGAAGTGGTAAAGGGTTTCCACTTCTCATCATCCCTCAAACCATTGAGAGTATATGCCACAAGATCATCATCATCTCATGGCTTCCAATGGATCCCAATGCATCTAACAACTCCTTGACCTTAAGTATGTAATCATTTATGCTACTCCCTGAGCTCTTCCTAAGGTTGTTGAGCTCATTCTTGAGTTGGATCTTCCTTGCTTTGGTGCGTGTTGAATAAAGCCTCTCAAGTGTCTCCCATACCTTCATGCTTGAATCCAAGTCTTGGATATGGCCGATCATGCTATTGCTAATGTGTTAGGAAAGGATAAAGATAACCCTCTTGTCTCTTTCATTCCATTCCCTAAAGGCCCTTCTCTGGTCGTTGGTTGGATTTTCATCCAACCTAGGTCTTGGTTCACTCCCATTAATCAATCCCCAAAGGCCCTTGCCCATAAGGTAGTTGGAGACCCTAAATCTCCATGGTTGTTAGTTCCCCTTGTCTAGCTTTTCAATATGAGTGTTTAAGTCTCCCATATATAGTCTTTTCTACTTGACCTAGCCCTTGGCTAATGCTCCAATGTGTGTAAAATGAAAATGAGGCTCTAATGTTACATCAATCCAAAGCTTTCCTTAGATGGACACCTTGTGCTCTTGAAAATTTGAGTAGAATAGTCCCCCCCTTGATGTGAGCTACCTCCAAGAAGCTTTTGTTGATGCAACTCTTTAACCACCAACTCCAAGAGGTCTTGTTCCTTGTATTTGATGCTTCCAAGATGCCAAAATGATCTAGTACCACTAATGGGGGAAGTATCTCAACCCCTATGCAATGATGAAGCACGAATGACCTCCACAGGTATCCTTCTTTGACCTTTGCACACAAAAAATGCTCTTTCTCAAAGTATATGCAGAGAACTCTAGTGAGCTTTTGTGAATATGTAAGATACACTAAGAGATTTCCAACAAAACAAATTTTGCTCCAAATGGATGCTTACACAAAGAGAAACAATGTCAACAACATGAGCTAGTTGAATGCTCACAATTGCTAGTCAAACAGAGACCTCACTTCACTCCAACAAGCTTTTCTCAGAGATTATATAGAGAATGAATCTTAAAACTAGGCACCTTTAGAGCACTCTAATAGCTACTCAATGACACAAAAATCATAGGAAATGGATAAGGAGAATCTGCCCTTACAATAGAGAGCAAATTATTTCCAATAGAGCCTACACACAAAGAAAGATATCAATCACCCAACTTCACTAAAAATGCATGTTGCTCCCAGATTACTTAGAGAATGCTCTAGAGAATTGGTGATCGTAAAACAGACCCTAATAGCTATCCAATGCGACAAGAAGTACATCAAATGGATACAATATGAAGGAGAACAAATGCTTACAATGCAAGGATAGAGACTTGCAACATTGCCTACACACACACATAGATATGCCTACTAAAAGAGAACAAACAAGAAAGCAAGGGGCTTGCTTATCACAACTCCAGCACTTAGTGCTCACTTTACATGAGCTAAAACTCCAAGAAGATGGCCCAAAAGAAGTCGGGATACATGCTCCTTTTATAGTCAGAAGTGTGCCCCTAAAATCTAGGAACTAGCTTTCTAAATCAGCCTCCTAACTTGGAGGACTTAATTGAGATGACTTGGGGAGTGGTTGAGTGACGTTTTATTGATGGAATCTCATGGTTTTTGGCTTCTTTTGATTGCTCCACATGTCCATAAAAGATTCCCCACGAATTTGTATCTTGAAGCTTGACTTTTAACAGCTAAGAAAAGATGGATAAGTTGTTTGTAGCTTCAAGAGGAAACTTAAGAAAGTGATCTTTAGAAAATGAGACAAGTTCCTAAAGGCACAAACTTAAGTGAAATAGTCTAGTCTTCTATTTCATGAATCACTTGTTGTTCCTATTATATTCAATGTGAACTTTTCTTTTGGAACACAAGAAGTTCCAAGAATGTGATCATTGATTCATGAACGTTTTACCAAAACAAGTTTTAAAGTTCATAAATATGCTAGGATACATATGCAAAGATGTCCTTTTGAAAAATATTCTAAAGATAGAAGTTATCATATGATGTAAGCTTCGATTTATTTTCAAGCATATTCCAGAAAAACGACAAAATCATTAATCCTAATTAATGGCTAGGAAAAGAAGATAATGTTGTGTTCATAATAACATTATTGTCCATTGGCTCAATCATCATAAGATGCTTGTACTTTAAACTATGCAATCATAGTGGATAATCACAATATGTTTTAAGTACTCTAGTAACATCTAAAGATTGATCAATGATAATAATTTTTGTTTCAAACTCAAGAACATGAATATGTTAGATATGCTCAATACTGCACCCTCAAGTGACCACAAATGATCCATGGTGCTCTAAGTTGTAAGGCCCCCATTATGAGGAGAAGCCATTGTGAGAGCCAGGATATTTGTGGAACCCTAACTTCCAAGTTAGATGAGATCTATGTGTGACCATTGATAATTATAGATGATCTATGTGAGACTAGCCATTAGGTTAGGCAGGTTATAAACTTCTCGGCCATTGGGTTGCCACTCAAGGCAAAAATAAAGGTATTGTGGCATCGTGCAATTTTTCCATAGAACCTTAATGGGGGGAGTGCAAAGGGGGGTTTACCCCCTTCTGTGGGGTTCTAATCCAAATAATCTTGGTTGAATGATTCCTCCTAATGTTGATCTTCCTTGGCACACCATGTGTTGAGTCTTTCATGTTCCTCCCTTGTAGGTTGTCCTTTGCTTCTGAAAATGGGCATCTCCTCATCTCTTGAGACGTATCCATAGAGGCTCCTTTCTTGTAAGTATTTCTTCATCTTTAGAGACCATGATTGATAGTTGTTCCTATCCAATTTATCAATGAAATAAGGAAAACCATCTCCCATTTTACCTTAGCTTTGCTCTAATACCATTGTTGGGAAAGATGGATGGACACTTCAAGTGATGAGTTGGTACATCCAAATCCTGCTTAGTACCAGCCCTTTCTGACTTCAAATTTGATATGTGAGCGCTTTTAACTTTCCAAGGACACCATAAAAGTGCCTATGTACTTTGGAAATGATGTATGAAAAGATTTAATCAAAACAAACTACTTCCAAATAGAAGACTCAATGAAAACCTTCTATTTTTTATCATACACCTACTGCTTGTAATGTTCAATGCTACAAGTACATTAGGAATTGGAAAAACTCATTTTAGATGTATATAACTAACTTAGTAAGCTAATGATTACAAGTGGAATCACTTGAAATTATCCACTATACACAGAGAAATCAATTTAGCAAATAGATCATTACCCCCGATTTTTTAGGACCTCTATAGAGTTTGACCAATGAGTGCTTCGACCCACTTTTCTCCAAATTTTCTGAATGGATTTGCTTAAAAACTTTGCCAACTTGTAGATAACTTGGAGTTGATTCCAACAAGCTATATATCATTGAATTTGGTGGAGAAACAAGTGAGATATGACCAGCACAAGTTGACAGTTAGAAATGACTATAATAGAGATATCATAGATGAACAATGTAGATATAATGTATTAATGAACAATTTTGTACAAGGCCATAGGCTTGGTAATCATAGCCTTATGATGGATAATAGTGTATGCTACAATATAGGCCTTACACATATACAAAATGGCAATGGTGAGCTCGGGAAATGACTACTCTGTCGCGACTTTTTTCAAGTGACTTTTTATAAGTGTTCCATTCAAATTTGAATTTGAATTCACATTTGGCTCTCTCTAAAAGTGATCCTTCATTCTAGGAAATATTTCCTCAATGAAGTAGATACTTTTTCTAACTAACAATTCCACGAGTTTTCTTGGTAGGTGATTACAAATATTCTCAAGACAAATGGTAAAGATTAATTCTTCCTTAGCAATTGTTTCCATGGAGCTTCATATGAGTATGAACTACAAGCCAAATGTGTAGGCTTGTGATTTGCACCAACACTAACAAGGCATTTATGGTTAGTAGGGATGTAGTATTTGATAAAAATAATTCATGGTTTGAAGATGATTGTAGGAAAGTCAAGTTACGATATGATTTGGAAAATGATTTTCCAACCCTCACACAAGAAGATCAACCATTGGCAGAAGATATCAACGTAGAAGATGAAGAGCGGATTCACTTCAAGGCTTAGAAGTCAAGAGGCAAGGTCAAGCTCAAGCAACTAGAAGACATACCGGAGTCTTCAAATCAAGCCTCAAGAGATCACAAAGAGAAAGTAAGAAGCCCAAAAGGTATGGATATGATACATCCTTAGTCACAAAATATTCAGTGTATATCACTAAAGACTTTATGGCAAAAGAACCTTCTTCATTTGAAGAGGCTAGGAAGAAGAAAGAATGGATAGAAGCCTTGCAAGAAGAAGTGGAAGCATCACAAGAAAATCACACTTGGGATCTAGTTCCCAAGAAGCCAGACATGAAGGTAATTGGTTCAAGGTGGATATACAAAATCAAAAAGAACTCTGATGGCTCTATAAACAGGTACAAGGCAAGGTTAGTGGCAAAAGTATTTGCCCAAACTCATGGAGTAGACTATGAAGAAACATTTTCACCTATGCCAAAGATGCCAACAATCGGGGTTTTGGTAAGTGTTGTTGCTTCTCAAACTTGGAAGCTATATCAGTTACATGTCAAGAATGCATTCTTAAATGGATGAATATTAGAAGAGGTGTATATGGCACAACCACTAGGGTTTGAAGATGAAGATAAACCAGGTTATGTATGTAAACTTAGGAATGCACCCTATGCTCTCAAGCAAACCCCTAGAGCTTGGAACCATAGGTTACTAACTTATTTGCAGGATCAAGGGTTTTTGGCAAGCAAGGCAGACTCTTCTTTGTTTGTGAAGAAGAACAAATCAGAAGTCATCTACTTACGTGTCTATGTAGATAGCATCATTATTACAAAGAATGATGCTAATGGCATCAAGCAGGTCAAGGCTCAACTAATGAAGGAATTTAAAATTAGTGATCTTGGTTTATTAACCTACTTTATTGGCTTATAACTTGTGTATACAGATTCTAGTATATTTACCACTCAAAGGAAGTACATACATGATATGCTGGTAAAGTTTAATATGGAGAACACTAAAATTGCATGTACTCCTATGGAACTCAACCATAATTTGATTTCACATGAAGATGAACTACTTGATGATGTTACAAGTTATCACCAACTTGTGGGAAGCCTCAATTCTGCTACTCTAACAAGAGTGGATATTGCCTATGAAGTGAGTACATTGAGTCAATTTATGCATGCGCCAAGGAAACCTCATATGAAAGTTGCAAAGAGGGTGCTTAAGTATCTAAAGGGTACAATAAATGAAGGGTTGTTGTATCCCTTCACTTATGACATAGATATAAAGATGTATTCTGATGCAAATTGGGTTGGCTCCAAGGATGATAGGAGGATCACTTCAAGGTATCTATCTTTTACACGTTCAAAGATCATATCTTGGTCATCTAAGAAGCACCTAACTGTGGCCTTATCCTCCACAGAAGTAGAATATAGAGGTTTGGAAAATGCAACTCAAGAAGCTATGTGGCTTAAGCAACTACATGCAGATTTGGAGATACATTCCTACACTCAAATAATCTTTGGAGACAATACTAGTTCACTTCATTTGGAAGCTAATCCTATATACCATGCAAGGACTAAGCACATTGAAGTGCACTATCATTATGTAAGGGAGAAATTGCTTAGCAAAGATATTCAACTATCCTATGTATCAACTCATTTACAATGTGCAAATATACTCACAAAGGCATTGGATGGAACAAAGATGAACACATTCAAATTGATGATTGGTTTGCAGGAAATCAAGGAACAATGAAGACCAAGCATGTTTGGCTTGAGGGGGAGCTATTGGTGCAATTAAAACCAATCCCACGTGTTAACTAGCTTATGCTTAACTTATTGGCATAACCTTTGAAAGGTTTCATATGATCAACCTCTTGTAAAAGTACTTCTCATTTATCCCTATAAAAATGGATTACACCCACGTGGAGTTAGGAAGCTCTAAAATCATGAATCTCTTGGTTTTTGAGTCATGAGATAATATATCCTATACGTTAGAATTTACCTTTTCGGTAGAAGTTTGAATTTGAATTCAAACATTGGCTCCAAACTTGACTATAAAAGGAGGATCTAAAAGACCTGCGTGTATCTCGACCTTGTGAGATCATTTGAAGTACATTCATTGTGAAGTGAGAGCTCCTTTCATATCTCATTCACCTATCACACATTGAGCAATGTATGATTACCAATGACATTGTATTTGGACATGTTTTAATACATATATGATCATTACATTCTTATATCACCTCTCTATCATTACTTTATCAGAACACTGATCTTCTCTGAGTTTGTTCTCTCTGTGAAGTTGATCATTTGCAATGATTTAAAGCATTATAGAATCCTCATATTGTCTATTACAAGCCTACAAAGTTTCATTAGCATTTCTTCTCGAGATCATCAGATATTAGCATAACATTGCTCACTGATCTGATAACTGTAGGAGCCCGTGAATGTCGCGATGGAGCTGTGAATTGCTAAAAATCTTTCTCTGCATGTAGTCAATATTTTTTTATGAAATCACTCATGATTGTTAGCTTACTAATTTAGTTAGAGTTTCACAAATGATGTTATGCTCAGAGAATAATTCAAAACATTGAACAGGTGTGTGAACTAAAATAGCAAGGTTTTTATCTTGGATTATCTTCCAATCTATCTGTTTTGATCTTTCCATTAGTGGATCATCTTCTGAGCTAAATATATGATTATTTGTGCTCACTAGCAAGAGAAACAGGCCCACTACACTCTCTAGCCATTATTCTTAGCAGGTGTGAAGCAGGATTTAGCTACACCACTTCATCTCTTGTGACTATCCACCATCTCCTCCAACACCTCAAGTGACCACAAATGATCCATGGTGCTCTAAGTTGTAAGGACCCCATTATGAGGAGAAGCCATTGTGAGAGCCTGAACAAATGTGAAACCCTAACTTCCAAGTTAGATGAGCTCTATGTGTGACCATTGATGGTTATAGATGATCTATGTGAGCCTAGCCATTAGGTTAGGTGGGGCATAAACTTTTGTTCCATTGGGTTGCCATTCAAGGAAACAATAAAGGCCCTATGGCATCACGCAATTTTCCCATAGAACCTTAATGGGGGAATGTATGCAGATTCCTTTTACTAGCAGTGATTTCTAGATTTGGATACATAGAGAAAGTGGTTGCAGATCAGGGGGGAATTAGATGTGAGAGAGGCAAAAGAGTTCTTTGACCACCATGGAATTCTCTTGTCTCTCATTACTACCTATAACCCTTATGCTAATGGAAAGATTGAGAGAGGTCACCTTCTATCATGAAGGCAATCTCTAGGGCCTACAATGGTGACATAAAGGAGTGGCCTAGTTATCTTCCATTTGCATTATGGGCAGATAGGATGACTTACATGTTGGAGATAGATGTCTGCGGAAGCACGCGAACAGCACAAGGAAGAAGAAGAAGCTTGGAGCACAAACACACAATAGTGAATGTATTACTAGAGAATGTACAAAGATAAGTAGCCCATTAGGGCAATAGGCGTATATACAAGCCGAGGGAAAAAAACCTCCTAAAGAGGGAAAAAAGTGCCCCGGTGGTCCTAGTGTGTTCACACACATCACTACCTAAATATATCAACAAATCCCCCCTGGGAGTGATGCGGTGAACAAGGAGCTGGCACTCATGTATAAGGAAGTGCCAAGCTATGTGGAAATCACTCCACAAAAGGAAGTAAGCCCAAAGCTTTGCGGAAAGCTTCAAACTTCTCCCTAGGCACAGCCTTCGTGAAAAGGTCTGCAATGTTCTCCTACGTGGGCACATATGCCAAGCTGATCTCCCCAATAGAGAACCTCTCCCTAACATAGTGATAATGCACCTCAATGTGCTTAGTGCGAGCATGGAACACAGGGTTCCTCGCAACTGCCAATGTGCTCTGACTGTCAGTGAAGATGGTGGTTGCAGAAGACTGACCAACACCCAAATCAGCCATAAGGCGTCTAAGCCACACACACTCAACAGTCACTGTGAAAGCTGCCCTATACTCAGCCTCACAACTGAAAGTGGCCACAGTAGGTTGCTTCTTACTCAACCAAGATATACATGAGCTACCAAGCATGAAGCAAAAACCACTGGTGGACACACGAGTGTCATAGCAACCAGCCCAATTTGAGTAAGAAAAAACATGCAAATCTGGCGGTAGTGATCCCCCCTTGGGATAAAACAACCCAAGTAGTCGAGTACCACTCAAGTAGCGAAAGATGCGCTTAACCACCTTTCAATGCGTGACTCCTGGGCAATGCATAAACCTGCTCATCTGTGAGACAGCAAACTGAATATTTGGTCGAGTAATGCATAAGTAAATCAAGCATCCAACAGCTTGCTAATAGAGAACAGTATCAAATGCATCTCCAGCATCATGAAGACTCAATCGTAAACCTGTCTCGATAAGAGTGGCAATAGGCTTACAGTCTTCAAGGCCAAAACGCTGCAATAATGTGTCAATATATTTCATTTGACACAAAGCCATTCCACCATCAACTTGCATAAATTGAATGCCCAAATAGTGATGCAAATGCCCCAAATCAAACATCTCAAATGAGGCATGCAAATCAGCCTTGAAATCAGCAATATGCTTCTCAATAGGACCAATGAGCAGCATGTCCTCAGCATAGACAACAATGATCAGCAGCACATCATTAGCATGCTTAACATATAAGGTGCTTTCAGTTGGACTGTTCTCAAAACCATGTGCAACCAGATAGGCATGTATCTTCTCATACCAAGCACGTGGTGCTTGCTTTAAACCATATAATGCCTCTTTAACCTGCACACCTAGTTTTCATGCCCTTTTTGCACAAAGCCACAAGGCTAAAAAACATACACTTCTTCATGCAAGTCACCATTCAGAAATGTTGTTTTAATGTCCAACTGATGTACATTCCAACCATGATGGGCTGCAAGTGCACAAATGCTCCGACAGTAGTCATACGGCATGTAGGTGCAAAGGTCTCATCAAAATCAATGCCTCTTTCCTGCGCATAACCCTTTGCAACAAGCCTAGCCTTATACCTCTCAATTGTACCATCAGGTTTACGCTTCAACTTGTATACCCACTTAGTGCCAATGGCCTTCTTGCCAGGAGGCAAGTTACATAAAGACCATGTACCATTCTTCATTATAGCATCATATTCAGAATGCATAGCAGCCATCCAATTTTCTGAATTTTGTGCTTCATCAAAAGAAACAGGCTCATTCTCATCACAGAGACTAGACACAGCCATAGCATAGCAGTCTGATGCAAAGGAGGCACTATGAGAGCCTGAACGAGTACGATATGACAAAGGTGCATCTAATTTACTGTCACGCAAAGACTGCACCAGCCATTTTGGCATAGTTTTTGCCTGCTCAATATCAGCTCTCTCATCAACAAGTGCATCATGTAAATCTGCATCAGAAATGGAATGATCTGCATCATCATATGAAACCTGCAAAGGTTGAGAAGTTGCCTCATTAGGACCAGCACTAGACTGTCCACCTGTAAAAAGAGGCATCAAAGTATCATACATGTCTTTAGAGCTAACAGATGTTTCCTTAGTACATGAAAGCAATGGCTGAATAGCATCTTCCACAAAGACAACATCACGGCTAACCAGAATGCGTTTAGTCTGTGGATGATACAGACAATAGCCTTTACTTTCAGAACTATACCCAACAAAAATACATTTTACTGCCTTATCATCCAATTTTTTGTGATGTTGTTCAGGCACTAGTGCATATGCCAAACAACCAAAAACACGCAGATGAGCAACAGATGGCTTGCGGTCATGCCAAGCCTCATATGGAGTGATAGACTACAGCGCTTTAGTGGGACACCTGTTCAGTACATATGTTGCACACATGACAGCCTCAAGCCAAAAACTATGTGGTAAAGCTTGACTCTTGACCATGCACCTCGCCATCTCCATGAGTGACATGTTCTTTCGTTCAGCAACTCCATTCTGTTGAGGTGTATACGGCACTCTACACTGGTGTTTTATCCCACGTTCAGCCAGAAATGCATTAAAATCAGAAGACATATATTCCCCCCCTCGATCAGAACAGAGGGTGCCCATTTTACATGCTGACAGATTTTCAACCAAAACCAAAAATTTTTTAAAGCACATGAACACTTCGGACTTTACTTTGAGTGGATATACCCATGCATGCCTGGAAAAATCATCAATGAAAGTCACGAAGTAAAGGTAGTTTCCAAAAGAGGGTGTCTGCATAGGACCACAGACATCACTATGTACAAGCTGCAATTTCTGTGTAGCCCGAATTGAACCATCTTTTGGAAAGGAGGAATGCTGCATTTTGCCCAAAATACAGCCTTCACAAACATGTTTTCCAAGTGCCTCAAGTTTGGGCAAAGAGGACACCATTTCAGATTTCTGCAGGCGTAGCAAACTAGCAAAATTCAGATGACCAAAGCGTGCATGCCAAAGCTTTGAATCTGACATAGCCTGAGAATCATGAACTGCACATGCCGAATCATTCATAGATCTTTCATAGTCTATGAGCTTATAAAGCCCACGACATAAAATGCCAGAAGCAATAATAACATTTCCATTTGAGAGATCATGAATTGTACATCTGTCATCAACAAATTTCACAACCAAGCCAATCTTGGCTAATGCAAAAACTGATAACAGATTCTTCTTGATCCCTAGCACAAATAAAGCATCTGACAAAGTGAAAGAACTACCATCAGGAGTAGTCAAAATGATCTTACCAACTCCCATAACAAGATAAGAGGAGTTGTTGGTGCATGTAATAGTATTCCCTGTAGGGGCAGGCTCGAGTGAAGAGAAGAAACTGCGCTGCGAGGTAATATGTTTGGTTGCCCCACTGTCAAAATACCAAACATCTGAGTCTACTACAGACATGCACTGCTCATGAGAAGATGGGTCAAAACTGCAGACAGTAGTAAACGCCCATTCTTCTTCCTGCACAAGATTTGTACTCTATTTTTGGTGTAGAGGCCTCTGCAACAACCATTCCAGCCTCTTTCTTCTTTGCCTCTTTAGCAGCCACTTTTGGATAGTTCTTTATGATATGATCATTCCCTTTACAGTACTTACAAAAAAATTTCTGCTTTTCTGATTTCTTCTCAGTTTTATCTTCCCTCTTTGAATATGCAGAATTAGCAGATTTCTGCTTACTAGTTGAAGAGCTCCATTTTCCTTTGCCCTTCTGACTAGCTACGAAAGCTTGATCTGCAACTCGCATAATGGACCTGTTTTGCCTGGACTGATCTTCCTGCAATAGAACAGAGACTAACTCCTCAAATGATAAGGCATTTGGATTGCCTTTGTAGCTCAATGATGAGTAGCACCTCCTTTAATGTCAATCCGGGAAGACGTGAGGATGGTATGAAGACCTCGAGCAAGTGGCGGCACAAGTGCGTGAGTGAGAAGCACACTAGCATGCACACACATACACACACACGCGCACACACGGCAAGACAAAGAGTGAGAATCAATGGAGCTTTAGATTACTTTCAAAATGCTCTTACCAGTTCGTTTCAATTACCATCTCATCTCAAAAATGAGCTCTCTAGCTCTTTTTATAGTTTTTGACTAGCTTTTGGCCCTGTCCAGACCTAGTGTCCGGCCTAGTTAAAAATTAGGTTCCAGGGCTTATTTGGGGGCTCAAACGAGATCTAAAAAATACGAAAATTGGTACGCAACTACTTCTAAGGCTCCTCAAGCTCAAGGACTCCTTGGCTTGCACAAAATGGAGCTACAAAAAGGTGAAATGATATTTACAATGATTGTTAGTGATAAAAATCACTGTTGTTGTAGGTATTCCTTCTAGTGCTCTGCCATACATATCTTCGAGCTCCCTACTTGCTCTTCCTCCCTGCATGTCCATCTCTTTGATTTGCATTAATATCTTGAAAAAATATTGGCCTACTTGCCAGATCTTCTTTGACTGCCCTGTTTGCTTGTGCTTGTTGGTGCATGACATCATCAATTGAAGGATTATGGAGAAATGAATTCAAGGAGTCAAGAAGAAAACAAAGTCAGATGGTTGAAGGAAGGACATATTCAGAAAACCCAAAGATTTGTACACATATGTACATTAGCTGACTTATACCTTTGTTTAAGTCAACACTTGTATATATTCATCTATAAATATGTTGGAAAATGTCGGGCAAATAGAGCAGTAGAAGATTTGAGAATAGGGAGAGAGAAATTAGTGTCATTAGACACATGAAGAGTGAGTGAATTGTCCATCCTCACTTAGATGTAAATTTCCAGAGAAATCGAAAAATTTTGCGCCCGATATTTTGCTGTCTGCTCCTTCTGTGTTTAATCTTTTGAGAAATCCTTTTGCACGTATCTAAGTCCATAGCTAATCTATCTATGGCTAGAATTTGAGAGGTTAATTGTAATCAGGCTGTGAGAATTTTGATTAGAAACATTCATATGTAAGAATGTTCTAACAGTCGAAAAATCTGGCGCACATTTCATCTTCAATGAAATGATCATTGCTCAGTCTACAGTGTAAAGTTTTACACAAATGAAGGCTTAAAATTTAAGTTGGAAGGTAAGCCATCTATGGCTAGAAGATCTTGATCAAACGGGTTCAGAGTTGGGAGAACCAATGCTAAGAAGTTGCAGGTGTCAAAGTCGCCATTACAGAGAAGTACTTTCAGACATAGGTAAAGTGTTTCACACATTTCTCAGTGTGTACTTAATCTTTTTGAGAGATTTAACTTGGCAAAGTTGCGCAACCTTAAGGCGAAGTGTTGTGCAAAGTTTTATCAAAAACTTTACAGGATTGATTAGTCAATGAGTGACTAATCTACAGCAGACTTTTCTGAAGAAACTGAAATTTTCAGAATAATCAATTTTCTGATAATTTGGTGAAGATTCTCTAAATTAGGTGGAGTCTAAAGTTGATCTTGATATAGATGTGATCTAAATTCAAGGTCAACTTGTTCTTTTGGAGATTAACACTCTCCATCAGTGGTATCAGAGCAGGTTGTGTCAAAATTGAAGTGAAGAAGACTCCGACTATTGCAGAAATACAAAACTTTATATTTTGAAGGTGCAGAAGGGTAAAGGTTGAAGAAAGATCAAAGGAAGACATACAAAGAGCATCAAAAGGATCAGAAGGAGCAACATTCGAAGTAAAGGTACATTTATTATCTGTAAAGGTTAAAGATTTGAAGCTACAGGTGAAGTAAAGATGGGAGATAGTCTCCAAATTGAAAAATTGGATAGAGAGAACTATCCTGCATGGTCTATGAGGATGGAAGCTCACCTTATGAGCAAAGATCTGATAGGATACATCACAGGAGATGAAGAAAAGCCAGAATTCAGAGATCCTAGTGTTCCAACTAGGGAGGAGCTTGCAGATTTGAAGAATTGGATGAAGAAGGATGCTCAAGCAAGAAGCATCATCTACATGGCAGTCAATGACTATTTGCTTCCTCACATTAGAGGACTTGAGAGTGCTTGTGACATTTGGAATGCTTTGGAAGAGCATTTCCAAAATACAACCAAATCAAGGAAGGCTTCACTATGGGCAGAATTTACTACCTTCAAGAAGAAGGCCTCACAATCAATCTCTGATTATGTGACAAAGATGAAGGACATTGCAGATTCTTTAGGTGCAGTTGATGAAGATATTGAAGAAGACAAATTGGTAAGACAAATACTTACAGGGCTAAGAGGAGATGAGAAGTGGAAGCCTTTCATTTTATCTACAGAACTTTCATTAGATCACTTTACTCCTAATTTGAATCAATTGTTAGGTCATATGCTAACTTTTGAGAATGATGTCAAAGGAGATGTTGATAAGAATGCAGGTCATGCAATGTATTCTAAAGACAAGAAGAAAGCCAACAAAGGGAAGCAACAATCAGGTGAAGAAGAAGGTACATCAAACCAAGCAAACTTCATAAGAGGAAGAGGAAATGGCAGAAGTAGAGGAAGAGGCAGAAACAACAAGGATAATGCAAGAGCTTGTTGGATATGTGGTAAGACCAATCATCTATCTCATGATTGTTGGCATAATAATCAAAACAATGGTAATTATCAGAACTTTAATCAAAGAGGAAGAGGAGGTAGATTTCAAAGAGGAAATTTCAGAGGTAGAGGTGGTAGGAATTCTTTTGGAAGAGGTGGTGGAAGAAACTTCCAAAGTCAATCCTATAATAACACCTACTACAACTATGCATCAGATCAAAAGGAGGATTCGACTCTCATTATGAATACATGTGAAACCTCACATGAGGACATGAGAGTGTTCTATATTGATTCAGGATGTAGTAATCACTTAAGTGGAAATATTGCTTTGATGACTGACCTAGATCATAATGCAATTAATCATACAGTGCAGACAGGTGATAATACAAAGCATAAGGTAAAGTCAATTGGTTCAGTCAAAGCTAAGGATGGGAGCACTCTTCTGAGTAAGGTACTTTATGTTCCCACAATTCCAAAGAATTTGATCAGTGTAGGTCAAATTGTGGAAAAAGGATATGAGGTAAGGTTCACAAATGATGGAGTTTATGTGGAAGACCCTAGTCAAGGGTATAAACAAGTTATTGCAGGAAAGAAAGAAGGAAGGCTTTTCACATTGAAGGTACAAGGAAATGTTGGACATGCTATGTTCACATATGGAGAGCAGAAGGTGTCAGAATTGGATCTTTGGCACAAAAGACTTGGACACTTTAATGAAAGAGGTATCAAAGAAATGATTAACAATGATTCAGTGCTTGGAATGCCTAACATTGCAGGTCAACACATGACATACAGATGTGAGGCATGTCAATTAGGTAAGGCTCATAAGCAATCCTATTCTAAGCATGGATTTATGTATTCAGAAAGACTTGAATTGGTGCATACAGATGTGTGGGGTCCTTCAAAGGACTTTAGTATAAATGGTTCAAGATATTATGTCATATATGTTGATGATGCTACCAGGTGGATCACAATTTATGTGATTAAGGAAAAGTCAGAAGTGTTTAATACATTTAAACACTATCATGCATATGCAGAAAGGATTACAGGTCAAAAATTGAAGAGACTAAGGTCAGATGGAGGGGGAGAGTATTTTTCAAATGAGTTCAATGATTATTTGTGGAATGCAGGTATAAAGAGAGAAGTTACTTGCAGGTACTCTCCTCAACAAAATGGGGTAGCAGAAAGAAGAAATAGGACTCTTGTTGAGTTTGCAAGGTCCATGATGAAAGAGAAGAATTGCCCAAATTATTTGTGGGCTGAGGCTGTTAATACAGCTACATATTTGGTTAATAGATTACCTTGTAAAGCTTTGCAGGGTATGACACCATATGAAGCTTGGTGGGGTAAGAAACCTACCTTGGATCATTGCAGAATATTTGGATGCTTGGCATATGCATATGTGCCATCTCAATTGAGACATAAGTTGGAGCCTAAGGCAGAGAAGTATGTATTCATTGGTTATGATGATAAGCAAATGGGATACAGGTTGTGGAGTCCATCCACAAAGCAATTTATTGTATCCAAGGATGTTACATTTGATGAGCAAGGTACTTGGTATGCAGGTAAATATAATGTACATGCAGATGATGAAGAAGTAGTGGAACAAAGGAAAGGTAAAGCAAAGATTCAATTACTTGATGAAAGTGAGAGTAATGAAGTGCAGATTGAAGTTGAAGAGAGGCCAAGGTTTGATCCAGAATGTGATGAACCAGAGACCTCAAGAAGTGCAGAAGTTAGGAGATCATCTAGGCACAAATGGCAACCTACAAGGTATAGCTATGACACTTCATTCTTAACTACTAAAGATTATGCTTATTTGGTAAAAGCAGATGAAGACCCTTCTACATATGAAGAAGCCAAAGGGAAGAAGAATTGGGAAGATGCTATGCAAGAGGAGTATGATGCATTGATAGAGAATCAAACATGGGATTTGGTTCCTAAACCTAATAGTCAGAAGATCATTGGATGTAAGTGGGTTTACAAGACTAAAAGATTTGCAGATGGAAGTGTGTCTAGGTACAAAGCTAGACTTGTTGTGAAAGGGTATGCACAGACATATGGAGTGGACTATGATGAGACTTATAGTCCTGTGGCAAAGATGACAACTATCAGGACACTCATTGCAATTGCTGCTTGTAAAGGTTGGAAGTTGTCTCAATTAGATGTTAAAAATGCTTTCTTGAATGGTTACATTTCAGATGAAGTCTACATGGAGCAACCAGATGGGTTCAAAGATCAAGTGAGTCCAAATTATGTGTGTAAGCTCAAGAGAGTTTTGTATGGGTTGAAGCAAGCCCCAAGGGCTTGGAATTATAGGCTTGTAAAATTCTTGAATGATCTTGGATTTCAAGCATCAAAGGCAGATAGTAGCTTGCTAGTCAAAGCAAGTGAAGATGGGTTCATTTATGTGTGTATTTATGTTGATGACATAATACTTACAGGAACAGATGATAAAGGGATGCAAATGATCAAGAAGCAGATGGAGAAAGAGTTCAAAATCAGTGATTTGGGGAACCTATCATTCTTCTTGGGAATGGAGATTTCTTATACTCAACATGGAGTATATGTGACCCAAGAAAGGTATCTTAAAAATTTGCTAACCAAATTTAAAATGGAAGATTGCAGGGTTGCACCTACACCTTTGGAAGTGAACCATAAATTGTCTAGGTTTGGAGGAGAAGAGTTCAGAGACATGAAACTCTATCAAAGTTTGGTTGGTAGCTTGATTTATGCTACATTGACAAGGCCTGACTTGTCATATGCAGTTGGTGTACTTTCACAATTCATGCATTGTCCTAGAAAGGAACATTGGATTGCAGGACAAAGAGTACTTAGGTACATCAAGGGTACACTCAGAGAAGGATTGTACTATGGGTTTACTTCAGATACAAGAATTAAGATATATAGTGATGCAGATTGGGCAGGTAATGTGGATGATAGAAGATCAACACATGGATACTTGTGCTATGTAGGAGACAAATTGATTTCATGGTGTTCCAAGAAGCAACATACAGTTGCTTTGTCATCCACAGAGGCAGAATATAAAGGTATGGTGGAAGCTGCAAAAGAGGTAATATGGCTAAAGACACTTTTGAAAGTTTTTGATGTGATTCAGAGTACTCCTATTATTTGTGGAGACAATATGAGTTCATTATACTTGGCAGCTAATCCTATATTTCATGCTAGAACTAAGCATATTGAAATACAGTATCATTTTCTGAGAGAGAAGGTCATTGAGAAAGAGATTCAAGTCATACACACTCCCACAAAAGATCAAGTTGCAGATATGATGACAAAAAGTCTAGATGGACCAAAATTGCAAAGATTCAAGGATATGGCTAGAGTTAAGAAGATAGAGAAGAACCTCAATTAATGATTGAGGGGGAGCTGTTGGTGCATGACAATCATCAATTGAAGGATTATGGAGAAATGAAGTCAAGGAGTCAAGAAGAAAACAAAGTCAGATGGTTGAAGGAAGGACATATTCAGAAAACCCAAAGATTTGTACACATATGTACATTAGCTGACTTATACCTTTGTTTAAGTCATACACTTGTATATATTCATCTATAAATATGTTGGAAAATGTCGGGCAAATAGAGCAGTAGAATATTTGAGAATAGGGAGAGAGAAATTAGTGTCATTAGACACATGAAGAGTGAGTGAATTGTCCATCCTCACTTAGATGTAAATTTCCTGAGAAATCGAAAAATTTTGCGCCCGATATTTTGCTGTCTGCTCCTTCTGTGTTTAATCTTTTGAGAAATCCTTTTGCACGTATCTAAGTCCATAGCTAATCTATCTATGGCTAGAATTTGAGAGGTTAATTGTAATCAGGCTGTGAGAATTTTGATTAGAAACATTCATATGTAAGAATGTTCTAACAGTCGAAAAATCTGGCGCACATTTCATCTTCAATGAAATGATCATTGCTCAGTCTACAGTGTAAAGTTTTACACAAATGAAGGCTTAAAATTTAAGTTGGAAGGTAAGCCATCTATGGCTAGAAGATCTTGATCAAACGGGTTCAGAGTTGGGAGAACCAATGCTAAGAAGTTGCAGGTGTCAAAGTCGCCATTACAGAGAAGTACTTTCAGACATAGGTAAAGTGTTTCACACATTTCTCAGTGTGTACTTAATCTTTTTGAGAGATTTAACTTGGCAAAGTTGCGCAACCTTAAGGCGAAGTGTTGTGCAAAGTTTTATCAAAAACTTTACAGGATTGATTAGTCAATGAGTGACTAATCTACAGCAGACTTTTCTGAAGAAACTGAAATTTTCAGAATAATCAATTTTCTGATAATTTGGTGAAGATTCTCTAAATTAGGTGGAGTCTAAAGTTGATCTTGATATAGATGTGATCTAAATTCAAGGTCAACTTGTTCTTTTGGAGATTAACACTCTCCATCAGTGCTGTCCCTTCGCTCTGACTCCCTTCTTTGACTTTCACGTCTTGTAAGTCCTGGTGTACCAAGGCTACTGCCAACACCCTCCCCACTCTCGCGTCTGTCGCCCCTGACAGACCCTTGTCTAGCTGCTTTTTGGACGTAGTATTGTACAACATCGGCGGCGAGGTGGTGTTCTTCTAACCTGAGTCCCCTTGCTAGATCTGTCAGCAATGCATCCCAATTGACTGGCCCTGGGACATCTGGATGTGGCACCCGTAACTGCTCTGAGTGAATGGTTCGCTCCACAGCAAATAAATGGAGGAGATGTGAGGGTCTGGGTACAAATATTTCTGAGTGGTATTCCCAGAACCCTGTTATGAACATCTCTTCGAATGTTTGTTTAAAGCAGGCTGGGAGGTATTTTATTCTGGCGTGCCAAGCGTATATCACCTCTATGGAAGGAGTGGTGCTCATGTCATAAACTAAATCTTGGTTTCCTGTAAGGAATCCGACGCCTGAGAAGTGTGGGTCCTTGATATTCTTGAATGTCCTGAATGTAATGAGCATTAACTCAAAAATTTTCATGCACATCTGGGCCATTACATCAGGGGTATTCTTTAATCGGATGCTCCAGTGCCGTATAGTGGAAATCATGTAATTGACGGTGGGAGGTCCTTGAGGGGGTGCTAGATAGACGTAGTTTAACCATTTGGCGCATCCCTTGATATTCTTGACTACAATGGTAAACTCTGGCCATGTGCGTCTGCGGAGTACAGGAACATAACAAGGGTTATATTTAATAAAAAGAGGCATATTCGTCCAGGTGCGAACCATCTCCGGGTAGGTTTCGAGGAGTCGGATCCTCCAAGTGGGTTGATGAATGGATCCTTTTTTGGCGCTCTCTGGGATATCATCTGGCCCAAATTGTGTAGCAAACGTTGGAGGTTTGCCACATCTATGTTGGATTTCTGCATTGTAGTCCGCCAGGAGTATACAATATGGCACGTATTGATCATCATTGGTTCCGATCCATCTATGGTGGGACATGTTGCGGAAGTATTCTGATTTAATAATAGTGTCCTCTATCTTTGCCATAGATTGGATTTGAACTGCCACTCGATCTTCATGAGTTGATGCCGTTTTCTCTAGTGTTTGGAGCCACTCAGGTACTTCGATTTCTAACGTATCCATTCCTTCTGCGGTTTGCTCACCACCTGGCATTGGCATAGGAACGTAAGGTTCCTCATACGTCTCATCTACCTCGATGGGTACCAAATCCTCGGGTTCTGGTTCGACAATTGGAGAGGGTTGCCTTTCATGTGTGAGTAATCTTGCCTGTAATTCGGCCACCTGCTCTTTCAATGCCTTGACTTCCTCTGAAGTCGTGGTCGTTTCTGTGACTTTGGGTGCTGTCTGTTGCTCTTGGAGTTGATTGCACAGCGCATCACGCTCCCTTTCCAAGTCATCATGAGCTTCTAATAGATCTGCGTAGCTGTCCAAGATGGTCTTCATTGTCTCTGAGGGCACAGCTTTAAACTGCTCTGGATCAATTTCGTGTGGGGAGCCTTCCATTGCTGCTTCTAGATTTGCTTCATTTTGCTGCTGCAGTCTCTTGTTCTCTTCAAGGGCGGCCGCCATGTGTTTTCTAAGAAGTGCCAGGTTACGCCGGACTTTGAGATTATCGGCTTGGTAGACCTCGAGCAAAGCTTCTAGTTGTTTGGCACCTGATTCTGTCGATGGTTGGGGTACCTCCAATAATGTTTGGTGAGCCTGCTCAAGCGTCGTGTAGCGTTGATTCAGTTCTGCATTTTCTGTTTGTAGAATGTGAAATTGTCTTTGTAGGTTCTGATGGCGCGTTTCCAGTTGCTGATACCGGTTGTCCAGAGCTTTGTACTCATTCTGGAGCTGGTATACACATTGGTTTAATGCTAAAAATATGTTATTTACATTAAATAATGCTGGGAGGGGTGAAGATGCAGGGGGAATGGGGGCGGGAATGGGAGAGGTGAATGATGTGGATGTAAGCGGAGATGTGGGTGGAGGGGGTATGGGTGATGAAGGTGGCATGGGGGGAGGAAGCGGTGCTGTGGCTGGTGATGTTTCCATCGTGTCAACTGTTTGCGTGACGGTGTAGATGGGAACCGTGGGTGGAGTGGATGTGACATCGGTGAACAGGGTGGTGAAGGTGGGCATGGTGACTCCCCCGTATTGGACTCCCGGAGAGAGTGGGATGCCCATGACAATGGTAGTGGTAGTGGATGTGGTAGTGCTAGTGTCCTGTGGTGGAGTGAATTGTGTAGTGTGAGGTGGGGATGGTGGTGACAACGGTGCTTCCTGGTATTCTTCTGCTTGCGCTGCCTCGCCTGGTGCTGATGTATTGATGTGAATTTGCTTCCCGGACCTCCTGGGACGAACGGGAACTCTTTTTTCAAACCTGTGGATGTAGGCCATTGCCTCATGAATGGCCTCGTCCAGTCCTACAGCGTCGGCATGAAGGTTCATGGACTCAATGAACAACTCGTCCACACCTTCCTCAGCTAGCAAGTCGTTCATGAGTCTTTTGCCCTGTTCTAGAGACATCTGATGCTGTTCCTGAACCAGTCGCATGGTTCGATATAGTCTCTTGATTTGTGCCGAATATGCTGGGGCACTTGCTAACTCGGAGAGTTCGTCATATTCTTGATGTTGTTCTTCGTCGGCTTCTTCTTCGTCTCCTCCTGCCTCTTGTTCATCTACATCGACTTCTACAACTTGTGGTTGGGTGGGGGCCGATGTTGTTTTGGGTTGTGGTTCCTGAGCTCGCGCTGCTTCAGCTTCGAGGTTAGAGTCATAGATTAATCTGGCAATTTCTTCATCCGTGAGGTCCTCAAGAGTAAATCCCTGCGGAAATTCCAAATCGGATGGAATGGGTGGAAACACCAGATTAGGCCCCTCTGTGCTTGGTCTTGGTAGCCGGATTGTGAATGGCCTAACTCGTCGTGTCTGGGGAGGGGTGATTTCTGGTGTAGCGGTAGCTCCCCTTGGTTGGGCACAGGGTAGTTGGACTCCCCCCCTCATCTTCTTTGATGGGGGACCTGCTGCTGATAGTCTTCTCTGGAATTCTTGGACTCGGGACCATACGAGTGCCCGCTGAACAGGCACGTCATAAGCCAAGCATCTATAGATTATTCTGGTCAGAGCACAACACCCGTGGAGCACATTCTTCTGTTTTTTGTTCCACCTTTGATGCGCTAGGTGGATCTGATCTATGATCCAGTGTGGCACATTGATGGGCAGGCTTTCGGTTTCTGCTAGATATAAACTAAACCATATTTTTTTCGGGGGCATTGTGAATCGTTCTTGGGCGGGAAAAGCAAAATGTTGCATGATGGTTCGCAGGTGAAGCGCAATGGTAGGTGTCATCGCAACCATGTCCTTCAGCTTATTAAGATCTTTGTGCTTCATTCGACCTGGAACCATGGTTTCCTTTTCTGTTGGGATGTGCATGCCATACATACCCAATGCTTCTCTTACCAGATTGAGGGTCAACTTGAATCTTTTAAGCTCATTACCCGGCAGCAGTGATGGCAACACAAAGGTGCTGTCGCCGCCCTTGGCTCTGCTTGGCGTGATGGTACTGATCAGATAAGAACATCGTAAAAAATCCGGCTTTGGTAAGTGAGTCCTGAAATAACTTTCCACACCCGCTTTGATCCAAACTGATCTCATGACTTCGGCATTTTGATAGCTTTCAAACTCGCGTGCGAAAAAGTGGTATCGACCCCATTTGCCATTGAATTCCAATTCTGCTTCCCAGAAATAGGTTCCATCGCCCAGTGGTCCAGCAACATCACTGAACCAATGCGCATGCTTACCTACTTGAGAAGTGTGTCCTTGAGGAGGATCCTGGATGGGGAGCACATGCACTGCTTGAAGCTCTTGCGGTCTTGCGGTGAGACGTGGCTCAAGGAGAAGTGTTTCTATGTCCACAATCTGGGCACCAGATCCGGCTTGAGAACTGGTACCTGCTTCTGCCATGGCCCTGTTTGCTGGTTGGTTCTGTGAGAATATAGAACCAAGTGTTAACATCGTAATGGACAGAATAAATTTGTGTTGTCCCCGTTACAACATTAACATGAGGTGGATGGTGAGTTAGTGGTTAGTAAGTGCATGAAGACAGTGGGTGTAGTTAGTGCTTGTGTTGTCCTAGGAGACTACTGCAGTTAGTAAGTGGCATGAATTTACAAATTGGGGTCAGGGGTTTTATTACAGGCCCTAGGCTGCCAAATGCAGTGAATGGGCTTTGTTTTCGGTTTCGGAGAGTCTCTAGAGAGCTTCCTCGGTGTTGTGGTTTGAAAACGAGGCCTTTTTGGGACCCATTTACAATTGATTACATGCACGCTCTTGGGTCTTGGTGTGTTCATGAGCGTCGAGAACGAGTGAATACTGGCAGTATGCGTAGCAGCGTTATGCTGTTTAGGTTGTGGCCTCAGCGTAGCGACTTGTGCCATCAAGCAAGCCTTAGGCACCCAAATTTGTCTTGATTGTGGGCTTGCCTTCATCGACTTCTTGGGCACCCAAATAGATTTTACTTTAACAGAAGAATTTCTGAAAGACTTCTTATTAGCGTCGTGTTGTTGGTCACTAATAAGAGGCTTTGCCCCTGTAGTTGACGGTAGTGCAACCGGTTGTTCGCCTTTCCGCACCCACACCTGGTTTATTTTCTGGGCCATTCTGCTGCGCAGGTACTTTTGATCTCGGACATAGGTAGTACTCTGCTTCTTCTGCCTTTGATCCACCTTGGGTTGCTGCCTCCTTCTAGCCTTTGGAAAAGAAGGGAGTTCCGTTGCATTCCTGACTTCTTTTTTGCGAATATCATTCCTCTGCAACACATAGTTTTGGACAAGAACAGCATGGTCATCTTCATGTGTACCCCTGGAAGGACCAGGAGTCTGTGCCTTTCCTAGTTCCTTGAGTGCTTCATTGTCTAATTCTACTGTAACTCGACTATGATTGACCCAAACCTGGAGAAGTCCACTTCTTAGGTTTAGATTGACTGCTTGGTCATAGATCCAATCCTGACCCAAGACGAGAGGTTCAGTGAGATCCTCATCTTGACACACTAGTACTTTAACGGTCATTGCCTCCTCGTGAATGTAGAGGGGAAGTTCCACCTCGCCCATGCAAGGGGTTTCCACGCCTCCCAATCCTATGAGGTATGCTTCCACAGGATGGACAGTTAACTGTAACTCTTGACAGTAAGACAACTTAACAGCGCTAGTGGCAGCACCTGAGTCAATCAAGGCTCTTACGGTCCTTGTACTCTTTCCTTGTCCTATGTCTATGGTTATGAAAGGACGTCTATCAATTATTCTATTCGAGCTTGTTCCTGCAACTTCACACATGGCTATGGGAAATCCTTGGTCTGCATAGTCATTCGCTCCAGGCTGATCTCTACCTTGCCTTCGTAATTTCATCCTTCTGATGCGTTCTAAAGCCTCCGCTTGAGCTTCTTCTCTAATTCTCTTTTCTTCCTCTTTGCGTTTCTTCGCAGTGTTGAGTCGGCTCAGCATTTCCTCCGTGAGGGGTTCCTGATACAACTTGACTCTACATCCGCTAATATAGTTAGGGAGAACATCACCCTCTAATGTGGCCAATTGTACTGCTCCACTTGTGGAGATCCTATTGATGATCATAGGTCCGTAGCCTCTCTTTTCTAGCTTCCTCGCGTGTTGTTTGAGTGTATAGACTAGGACTAGATCTCCTGCTTTCAAGCCTTTATCCTTCACATGGGCATCAAAATATGCCTTCTGTCTCTTCTTGGCTGCATATATTCCTGCAGCGGCTCTTAGTCTTGTTTCCCCTAATCGTTCGAGGTCAAAGATCCTAGAGGAGAGTTCGTGACCTGTCCATTCGTGCTCTTGTGCTACTTTCAACGTAGGAATCAGGAAATCCAAGGGTAGCACAGCGTTTTGACCGAATACCATCTGAAAGGGGGTGGCTTGGAGTACCGTTTTGTAGGCAACTCGGTATGCCCAAACAGCATGGTGTAGCTGTTTGTCCCAGTCAGAGCGTTTAGTGTTCACTAATTTCGTCAGTACATTGCATAGGATCTTATTAGTGCTCTCAGCTTGCCCATTAGCTTGAGGGTGATAAGGGGCAGACTTCTTGTGTATTACCAAGAATTCTTGGAGTAGATTTTCAATCACTTCGTTCAAGAAATGAGTGCCTCTATCACTTACAATCTCTATAGGTAGCCCGTATCTTGTGAATATATTCTCAAACAAGAATTTGGCAGTTGTTTGAGCATCGTTCTTGGTTGTAGCTTTTACCTCTACCCACTTGGTGAGATAATCTGTTGCCACAATGATGTATTCCGCATGAGAACCCTTTGCTGGGGGATTAATAGGACCTACAAAGTCTATTCCCCACTTAGAGAATGCACGTCCACCCATCATAGGTTTCAGTGGCATCTCATCTTTGCGTATAGGATACTGAGTCCTCTGACAGACATCACACCGTTTCACATAGGTATGTGCATCCATGTGAAGGGTAGGCCACCAAAAGCCCGCAAATAGTATTGCTTTGATCACCCGATCTGGTCCAAAGTGTCCTCCTGCTACACCTTGGTGAGCAGTTTCCAAGATCTTAAGATATTCACTCTCATGGGCACATAATCTCAGGTAACCATCTTTACCGCGCTTATATAGATTATCACCTATGAGTGAGTAATCCTGGGCTTCTTGTTCTAAACTCCTTTTCCTAGCTAGAGTCATGTCTGGAGGGAATGTGTTTGTCCTCAAGAATGATACTAGAGGTTCACTCCAATCTGGTACAATGGATACTGGATAGAGAGTGGCATGTTCCACAGGTGGTTTAGTGCAACAGATTGGGCATTCCTTGCACAACTTTTGGACATCAGCTTCCATAGTTGGCCAATGTACTCCGAGTCTCTTTAAGGTCTGTAAGGTTCGTTGCTTTGAATGGTGTTGCTCTAGTGCACCTACGTGTGATAATTGCAACCATTTAGTGTACTCATCCTCTTCTACGCAACAAGCCAAGATCCCTTGATCTGTGTGCTTGTACATGCTTCCTGCCATGATGTGGTACTTTTGGGCTTTTACAACCTCTCTATTCCGTGTGTTTACCACTGGATGGTTGGGCCCGTATGTCAATACTGGTACCAATGGCTAAGCCCACTGCGGTACCACTTCCAAATTAAACAAGTAAGCATCAGGAAGGTCATCTGACACTCCTTGTGGGGCTTCTCCAGATGTGAGCCTAGAGAGATGATCTGCTCTCAAGTGAGTCCTACCTTTTCTTACCACAACCTCAAAGTCATATTCCATTAGTAAGAGAAACCATCTTACTAATCTACCTGTATTGCATGGCTTGTTTACTAAGTACAACAATGCCTGATGGTCCGTAAAAAATTTAAACTTATTTGCAAGCAAATAATGTCTAAACTTTTTAACTGCATATACCATGCCTAATCCTTCTCGTTCAGTAGTGGTATAATTTCGTTCAGCCGCATTCAATTGTCTACTGGCATAGGCAATTGGAAGATCCATATTACCTTCACCAGTAGGTTGTGCAAGTACACATCCAATAGCATAATTGGATGCATCCACGTGAACATGGAATGGCTTATTCCAATCTGGTGTGGTCAAGATTGGTGCTGAACATAATCTTCGTTTAAGCTCTTGGAAGGAATTCTCACATTCATCCGTCCACTCAAAGTTTGTCAGAAGTCCGTACATGGGCTTTGCAATGACAGCATACATGTGTATAAATCGTCGATAATAACCACAATGCCCCATGAAAGCTTGTACTTCCTTGACATTCTTTGGCCTAGGTAGCTCTGCTATGGCTCTCACCTTTTCTTCGTCGGTAGATATGCCATTCTTTGACACTATGTGTCCTAGGATCTTGCCTTGCCTGACCATAAAAACGCACTTTTCTGGGTTCAGGCAGACTTGGTATTCTCTACATTTGTCAAAGATTTGTCTGAGTTCAGGAATATGGGTTTGTCTAACATTTGAATGAGCACAGAGATCATCAACATAGACTTCTAAACTCTTCCTCAGGAACTCCTTAAACACATGGCACATTAGCCTCTGGAAGGTAGCTGGTGCATTGGTAAGCCCAAATGGCATTACTCTAAAAGCAAAAATGCCCCATTCTGTGGCAAAGGCTGTCTTATGCTGATCCTCTGGAGCTATGGCTACTTGATTGTAGCCCGAAAATCCATCAAGGAAGCTGTACACTTCCTTGCCTGCCACTCTTTCTAAGAGATGTTCTGTGATGGGAAGCGGATAGTTATCTCGAATCGTGGCGGCATTAACCTTTTTCAAGTTAATGCACACACGCAGTTTGCCATTCTTTTTGGGCACCACTACAATGGGGGATACCCATTCAGTGTGCTCAATTTCATAGATAAATCCAGCTTCAACCAGTCTATCTATCTCTTCCTTGATCTTAGTAGCATAGTTATCGTTATATGTATAAGGCTTTTGCTTAGAGGGTTTGGCATCTGAGGTCATGGGGATGGTGTGTGAGCATATGTCAGGGTCAACACCTTTCAAATCCTTGTAACTCCAAGCGAATACATCTCTGTATTCTCTTAGCAAGGTAATCAATTCGTACTCTTCTTCTTCTGTCAAGTCATGGCCTATATACGTGCATCTCTCCTCTCCTTCTTCTAGGGCCACTACTATTTTCTTGGTGGTTTCTTTGTTATCATAGGCCTCTCCTGATTGTGCCTCTCGTTTAGGCATTCTTATCATGACTCTCCTGTCATCTATCTCATACTTCTTAAAATTTTCTGGGACCTCAAACAAAGATTCTTCCTCCTCTGGTGAGACTTCTTTCTTCCTTCGTTTCTTTCCTTCTTCCCTTTGGGTCATATGCGTTGCTAGTCTTACATCATTTGTAACCTCTCCATGCCTCTGGGGTTGAAATTCTACTTCATGGAAGTATTCTTCATCTGATGCAAATGGAGGGTCCATAATGATTGACTCTAGATCGGAGTCACTTGCATCCTCAAATGCATCAGGGCTAGGTTCACATTCTTCTAGAACTGCCTCTCCCATGATTGGCTCTATGGAGAAGACTGAAATATCATAGCCATCCTCATCACAGTGAGGTGTCCATTGTTCTTCATTGATGGCTACGTCCATTGTTGCTAAAATTTCTGCCCAGCCATGGGGTTCAAATTCCTCGTCTGGAAAAACTACAGGTGTATAGGCTGGGTCTTGAATGGGTCTATGGGTTTCGTTTGCACCTATTTCTCTGGCCTTTTCTCTCTTCTCTTCCTCCACTGCTACTTTGCACATCCATAAGTGAGTGTCTTCGTGCATCCAGGAGGATCTTGATCCTATGGAATGCACAGATTCTGTATCATCTTTGGCTCTATGGATGGGATTCCATTGGATAGGAGGGACATCTCTATGAGAATAATCCTTGAGATTGACTTTGGTTGTAACACCTAAGTGCTGCAGGTACAAAGAACTGGTTCCCCAATCCTGTACCACTTGCAACTATCGCATGAATGGTCTTCCTAAAATCATCTCATAGGCATGATTTTTGCTGAAGTCACATATAGCAAAACTATGCTCGAACTCAACACCACAAGTGGTGAGAGTTATTCCTTCTAGCAATCCTAGGGGTCTCTCTATGTGACCATCGGCCATTTGCAATTTCATTCTTGTTGGCCTGAGTGCTGGCTTGCCCCAACGCTTCCATAAGGAGGTAGTGGCAATTGCAACTCCTGCACCGGAGTCCAAAATTGCCTTCGTGGTGTAGTCCTGGTAGGTGATGGGAAGGTAGGTGTTCCCCTCTTCACCTTCACACATATCTCCTATCTTATCCAAGGGAATTTCCGGTACTGTCCTATGGGATCCTAACCGGGAACGAGGTTTTGCAGTTTCAGTTACTTGACTAGCCACATATTTCCGCGCGTTTGGTCTATCCTCAGGCAGCTCTTCCAAAGTGAGATCGCGTTGCACCTTGGTGTCCGTTACTACCTCCGTGTTCCTCGGTATGACTGAGTCGTCGTTCCTTACCATGACTGTGGGTGCTCTCATACATGTGGACTTTGCTTCCCATGGGCCTGTGAAGTGGGGTAGCTCCTGTATGGAATTAGACTCAAAGTCCAATCTCTCATGAGATTGAGCACTCTCATGTTCCCCGTAAATAGATGGGATGTCTTGTGGGAATTGGTCGTGTGCATCGTCCACAAGTTCAAAAGGAGGGGCGACCTCGCTTTCGTTATCCCATTTGTCTTCTTGAATCTCTCGTAGGAAATCTGGTGCAAACCGATTCATAGAAGAAGAAGTGTCTGGCTCCGTAGAATTAGGTACATATGCTACCTGGGAAGGAGGGCTTATTCTATCGTTGGCTCTTTCCTCGTTGTCATAGATTGCTGAAGCACAAGCTTCTTGGGGAGGATTACTTATGCTATTACTTTTCCGAACAGGCTTATACGCTCTCTGGGAAGGAATGTGGGTTACCTGTGGAGGTACATAAGCTTTCGAGGGAGGCTCCTGTGACCTTTGAGGAGGAAGATAGGCTCCTTGAGGAGGCGCATGGGCTTCCTGAAGAGGCTGGCTTATCCATTCTCTTGCCCTTTCCTTTCTTTGAGGGGTAGGCTCCTTTTCTGGCTGTGCAATTAGCCTCTCTAATCTTTCTAAGGAGGGAAAGGAGTCTGGTTTAGTGGAATTGGCCACATACACTTCTGACGGGGAATGCTTCATGTTTCTGCTTGCTTTATCTTTTTCTTGATTTTTTTCTTCCTTGGCAGATCTTGCAATTATTTCCTCTAACTTCTCTAGGAATCCATCCAAGTGTAATTGCGTTTTGGCTGAGCCCGAGTAATTGAAAAGGCGACTGGCTTCAAACATAGTCTGAGCCAATGCGACCATTTTCGCGCACAGTTTGGTTCTTTCTATCTCTAGGTCAGCTCTAGGATAGCACTTGGCATGATCCGTGACGTTTGGCCCTTCTTGGATTCTGGCCTGATATGCCTTGAGCATCATGTCTATGTCTTCAGGAGTGGGATCAGCTAACACTGATCCGACCCTAGGAGGTGGTGGAATCGTATGACGTGGTGGGGAAGGTGGTGGGTCAGATGGAGATGGTAGGGGTGGCGGCGGGGTATTGTGAGAGGGGATTTGAGAGGTGATTTCAGTTATCCTAGCTTTGGTTTCTCTTATGCTTTCCTCAAGTTCACTCATCTTTTTAGCCCATTGTCTTTTCATTCTTTCCCGACTATCTTTCCATGCTCTAGTCCTTTTCTTTGTTATGCTCTCGGTTTCACTAGCCTCTGAGTTCTTATCCTGGTTTGTCTCTTGGTTTTGCTGCAATGCCTGAGCTCTAGTGACTACCTGCACTGGTGCAGTGGAAGTGACGCTTCCTGAGGAATCTACAACCAAACCAATCACATTGATCGGAGTGATTTTTGGCATATTATTGGGGTTCTTTGGGCAATCTCGTAAAAGATGCTCTTTTCCACAATCTTGGCAAAAACCTTGGATAGTCACTGACTGGGGTTGTGTAGGTGGGGGTAAGGGACAATCACGGATGAGATGATCTCCTTGGCATCTGTAGCACGGTCCTCTTGGGAATGGAGGTCTTACTTGCCTAGGTTGAGGCCTGGGGTTGGGGTTTGCATACATGACGTTCGTGTAATCTGACTCCCAACTAGGTTCACTTGGTTCCTCACTATAGTAAGACTCACCATGTTCTGGAGACTGCATGTAGTAAGCCTGGGGACTATCGACATGTGTAGAATCAAAGCTATGGTCACTTGGGTCACTTTCCGAGATCAATGGGGTTACTGGTACTATGGCCCTATTCAGGTTTTCTTCTGCAACAGCATACTTTACTGGAATCACGTTAGCGGGGTTTGGGGGCTGTTGAGCTAGTACCGGTTGGGGTCTCTGTTGGGCCTGATATTGTGGTTGGTAGGTTTGTTGGGGTCTAGCATATTGTGGTGGTGGATTTTGGTTCTGGTATCGGCCTTGTTGGTAGGGCTGCGGATAGGGTTGCCTAACTGCCTGCTTGTTGTATGGGCAATCTTGTGCGGTGTGATTGGTGTATCTCCGTTCTATGGTGCAGTACTGGCTACTAGGGTTTACTTGGGGTTGAGCCATAATAGGGCAGACATTTGCCATATGGTCACCACCGCATGTATAGCATCTTTTCACAGGGGCAAACCTTGGGATTTGTTTGCTCGATACACCTAATTTTTGTGCCACTTTCTCTGCGAGTTCCTCAATCGATGTGGACTGCGTGGAAGAGTGACTAGAAGCACTATCTGAATCTTTGTAGATTTTGGAAAGCTCTAGCTCTTCTCCTAGGTTATCTTCAATGTCAATGCACATGCGTACACATTCTTCTATGGTCCTAGGGTCCTTTAGATACACATAGGATCTCAATTTCGTACTCAGCAATCCATCAAGGAATAAGGCTACTTGTTTAGCAGATGTGGGTAACTCCGAAATAGGGCACCTTTCCAGATATTGTCTAAATCTTCTTCCGGCCAATCTGACAGTCTCTTGGGGGGTCTGTTTGAAGCTGTGGATCAATGAGGAGGTATTGTGTCTTATGCCGCTCTTAGAGAACTCTACAATGAATGCCTCTAGGAGTTGGTCTATGCTCCTGAACTGACGCTCATCTAATGGCTGAAACCATGTAAGTGCCGTGTTCCTAAGGGTTAGACCGAAGGCATTGTACTGCGTGAACAGATCTTCCACTTGTTCAGCTCTCAAGACTTGCTTGAACTCTGCCACATGATCATAGGGATCTCCTGTGCCGTCAAAATAATTCTTCATGGACTTAACTAGCTGGGTGGGTCTCAAAGTTCTTGTGTGCTCTCTAGGCCTCGGCAGAGGGAATCCATCTACATTTCTTTGGTTCCTGTGGGCTCTATGCATCTCAGGTTCTACCCTATTCGTCTCTGTTCTCGTTCTTTCTCTGCCCACTGGGTTGGCAAAACTTACTTCTGGTCTATCTCTACTTCTGTCTCTTTGCGTACCATGAGCTTGGGAAGTTCCAGCCCCAGGGTGACCATAGGATACATTTGATCTTGGCTGAGGGAAAATAAAGTCACCCTTCCAAGTGTAAGCATGCCTATCATTTTCTGTCACCACAAAGATCCGTTCTGAAGCATGATCTAAGTAGGTCACTCTGCCTGGGCTATCCGGATCCTTAAACTCATAGATCATAATATTTCCTATGTCTGTTGGCTGATTAGACTTATACCTCCAAAAGGCTTCATCTGTTTATCGATTGAGGAGCAACTCTATGCTCTTGTTGTCTTGGGGGACCCACTCAGGCGTGATAATCCTAGTGAGAACTGATTTACCTCGAGGGGTTCTAGGTTCCGCACCCATGTTCCCTTGTTCCAGGTCACCTAAGTCCGCCTCTGAGATTACATTCCCAAAGTCATCTGTCCTATCAGGGTGACTAGTGACTACATATATAGTTCCTTCTTTGTCCAGGTATGCACCATTTTCAAACTTGACAGCTGGGTGCTCTAGTCCAATGGATTGATCAGGGTTTTTAATCTGGACCACGGATCTTCCTAGGCCGTCCTCATAGATGCTAGCACCTAGTCGGTTGGTCCTAAGATATTCCAGCTGTGTTTTGTAAGGGCCTTCTACCCTGTACAAATAAGGCACTCCTGAACTTCCCGTAGGTCTGTCCATGCCTTGAGACATTTCTGACTCACTGGTCTCAGAGCTAGGGTAGTATGAGTGGTGGCTCAACTGCTGGGCCCAGGACCTTGCAGTGTGATTAACGCTAGCCTCTGAAGACCTAAGGCTTTGTCTCTCCCTTGCTAGGTGTCGTCCTGATCGAAGGTTCATATGCCTAACTGATTATCCCAATTTTTTCCAGCGTACAACCTCGTTGCCAATCAATTGGTACCAGTCACTTGATTCTTTTTAGTTAATTATTGTGTTTATGGTCTTGTCTGATATCACGTCGTCCGGAACACTTGAATGTTCTTCGTACTTTAGGTAGATCGTTCCACGTTAGGTTCTTTTCCTTTAGGTTATCGACAGTTCAGTAACTAAGTTTTTAGCTTGAACTTGAGTTTTTTAATAGTCTTCAACTTGATAACTGCCTATCGTCGCCCTGGCTTACTCCTATTTCTACTCGTTCTTAGCTTGAGCTAGGAAATGACAGAGGGAGTTGAGAATAATCCAACCTTACTTGTTGATCCCTTGCTTTATGGTGCTCAAGAACCCGGTTCTCAAGCTTGCAAAGAAATCTTGCTTTGTATGCTCCAAGTTGCTCTCAATGGACCTATAAAAGTCCCACGGTTAGCTCAATGCTTATATTCAAAGGGCAAAACCCACCACTTTCATTCATGTGACACAAACACACATTTGCATTGTGGATTTTAGGAAAATAATTCTAAAGACCCCTGACTTTGATCCCCCTGGGTATGGTCAATCTTCAAAATACCCTCTCTGAAAATCCATGCATTATCTTTATAAAAAACAGTTGAGGGCGTGTAGTATATGCCACGAGCTTTCCAACAAGCCCAAAAGCTCAAAAATTGGATTTCGTATGAAAAAGTTAGAACTGTTCAGGGTTTAGGGAGTTAAATCAGAATTCAATACAAGCTAACAGTCAAACAGGAATACTCGAGTAGCTTGTGGCACGGCCTCGCGATGCAATACTACACCCTAGTGTTGTCCCACACTCAACCAAAATTTAGACCAATAATTTTGCCTTGAAAATTTGACCTAATTTGCCCTTCTAACGCGTTCGCAAAGTCTGTCGGTCGCGATTGACAGGTAAGTCGCGATCGACGTGTCGATCGCGATTGACAGGTCCGTCGTGGCTGTCAGTCGCGATTGACTGGTCAGTCGCGATTGACACGTGGCCGAAAAGTCAATCAATCGTGGTCAAAGCGTCGTTGACTCTGTCGGTCGCGATTGATGAGTCGATCGCGATTGACAGGTCGGTCGCGAGGGTCTGTCGGTCGTGGTCAAACCATCGTTGACTGTGTCGGTCGCGATTGATGAGTCGATCGCGATTGATGACTCGATCGCGATTGACACGTGTCACGCGTATGGTCAGTCGGTCGTGGTCAATCGGTCGTTGATTCTGTCGGTCGCGATTGACAGAGCCGTCGTGGGCTGTCGATCGCGATTGACGTGTCGATCGCGATTGACAGATCTGTCCGTCGTGGTTTGTCGATCGCGATTGACAGAGCGATCGCGATTGACAGAAATCTGTGGAATTTCAAAAAACTAAACACATTTTTGGGAAGCTCTAGGCCTGTAGATCATGGATATGCACTTTGTTTAGCAATTAGAGCAAGTTTTCAGTCGGTCGCGATTGACAGAGCTCGGCGACACACAGACAGTTACTCAGATTTCCGTACCTGCGCAGGGTGCTGGGGATGATGATGCGGCCTGTACCTGCAGAATGCTCACAAAACATGCAAAAAACAGCACATGCAAATTCGCTCTCTCGCTCTCTCTCACAAGTGAAATGAGGGAAATGAGGTGGAGATGGGGATATAGTCAAAAAACTGAAATTTTCGCGATGATGGAGATGCACGTGGGAGATGGTGATGATGATGATGGTGATGAAAATGGTGAAGAAAGTAAAAGAAAAACGATGAGAGTGAAGAAAATACCTACAACTCCAACGCGTCAACTCTACGTCTTACCATCACACGCTCGTCCTCAAAGCTCGATCCCCGGCAACGGCGCCAAAATTTGGTGTAGCTCAATGATGAGTAGCACCTCCTTTAATGTCAATCCGGGAAGACGTGAGGATGGTATGAAGACCTCGAGCAAGTGGCGGCACAAGTGCGTGAGTGAGAAGCACACTAGCATGCACACACATACACACACACGCGCACACACGGCAAGACAAAGAGTGAGAATCAATGGAGCTTTTAGATTACTTTCAAAATGCTCTTACCAGTTCGTTTCAATTACCATCTCATCTCAAAAATGAGCTCTCTAGCTCTTTTTATAGTTTTTGACTAGCTTTTGGCCCTGTCTAGACCTAGTGTCCGGCCTAGTTAAAAATTAGGTTCCAGGGCTTATTTGGGGGCTCAAACGAGATCTAAAAAATACGAAAATTGGTACGCAACTACTTCTAAGGCTCCTCAAGCTCAAGGACTCCTTGGCTTGCACAAAATGGAGCTACAAAAAGGTGAAATGATATTTACAATGATTGTTAGTGATAAAAATCACTGTTGTTGTAGGTATTCCTTCTAGTGCTCTGCCATACATATCTTCGAGCTCCCTACTTGCTCTTCCTCCCTGCATGTCCATCTCTTTGATTTGCATTAATATCTTGAAAAAATATTGGCCTACTTGCCAGATCTTCTTTGACTGCCCTGTTTGCTTGTGCTGTCCCTTCGCTCTGACTCCCTTCTTTGACTTTCACGTCTTGTAAGTCCTGGTGTACCAAGGCTACTGCCAACAGCCTTTCATAATCAAGGTTAGCAAGACTCTGATATGAATCAGGAAGACCATTCAGAACGGTCTGCACAAGTGAGCTATCTGGTATAACCTCATCAGCAGAAATCAATTGTTCCTTCAAGTCTTTGATCTTCGTTAGAAAACTGTCCATAGAATCACCTTCATTCATGTGCTCACTCTCCAACTATTTTCACTAGGTGTAGCAGAAACAGCAGCATGAATAGGAATCTGCAAAATATCATCTTCGACACCATCTTCATCAGCTCCAGCACCTGTATTTGCAGTACCTGTAGTCAGAGGTGTAACAGGACGTCTTTCAACACCTTGCACAATGTTCCACAATCCTTCTGCAACCAATACATGTCGCATCATATAAGCCCACAATGGGTAGTTGGTACCATCCAACTTATCCTCAATAGCCAATATACGGAATACATCACTGCTTTCAGCCATGGCCGGTGACCAAAATACCTTGATGCAGAAAATTGATTGTATCTCAAAAAGTTGAACAGAACTGCCCAGACAAGTTCTGCTAGACCTGTAGCAGACTTCGAGACGCTTAAACTAGCGAACAAAAATTGGTATATACCTTTGGCACAAAAAGAAGAAATAGCTTACAGAAGCGCTGCGATAGTGCGTTCGGAGGTCGAAACGAGCTCAGATCGCGATTTTGACACAACAGAGCGAGGCCGTTTTGATCTCTGAAATACCCTGAGTATGCTCACCAAATCTCATGTGAATCTGAGACTGCAAACGGTGGATAGTATGGATCTTCTATGGTCCTCCTAATCCAAGCATTTAGTCGATCATATCATTTTATGTCAGAAGATGTTCGTCTTTCTTCAGTTGAAATGAAGGTAGCATTTGACTATGAATTGTTCAAACCAAATGTGTTGCTTCCAATTTAACAACACTCCTCACTTGCTACCTATAAAGAGTGGTAAAATAAATTGCAAGAATACTTTTGTAAAGCTTTATTACCATACAAAGCCCTATCATCTTCATTATTGAGTTGCTTGTTTTATATATGAAATAGTGTCTCTTTTTGAAGTAAGTATAAGTGAGCGTAGAGTTGGAAATCTCTACGATGCTCATCCCCACCAAACCTGTGCGTCCTTCGGATGCACCAACCTTGTTCTATTTTTCAACTTTCAAAAATAATAATCAACTTCATAACATTTTTTTTATGTGCATGGGTTTAAAACAATAAAGTGCCTTATGCACGGCCATGTATCGGGCCCTAATAAAATGCATATGTTGGGAGTGCATGGGTAACAAATATGGTGTAGTTTAGAAGGAAATTAGCATTCGATGACGAAGCAGGTGCTCTCAGTTTCATACATTAATGTGAATATACATTAGCCCTGTCAATCACTCAGAGTACATGGGAAAGAAAACATTAAGTGCCTATGCAAGGCCGTGTAATGGCCCTATACATGCATACTCTAAGTGCATCAAAAACATAATGATGTAATAAGAGGTATTTAGCATTTGATGACAAAGCTTCACACTCAAATTGATGTTACCAGCTTCACATATATATATATAACTCATTATAAGTGCAATCAAGCGTGCCTCTACGAGTTTTAAAATTCAATGATGTTTACCTATTTATCTAATGTGCAGATGGACATGCTTCTATTGGTTTTAAAAGACGTGCTTTCTACACATTTGTACATGCATACTTGGTGTGCAATGCATCTCAAAATAGGTGCAAAAAAAGATTTGGGTTAACAGGCAAACTAAGAAAAAAGACAAGGCTTTCTGATCTTCACTTCACTTCCTATTTCCATTGCCTTCCTTCGATCTTCTCCTGCATTCAAACACTAAACACGTGATAAGAAATATCGAATCAAAATATTCATATGTACACATACAATTCAAATTACCTTTTGATGAGGGAGAGGTAAAACTCCCGTTCATAATTACCTTTTGATAAGGGAGAGGTAAAATTCCCGTGCTCGTAATTATCTGGGGCTGGTGCCTGCCTGGGAGCTAGTATCTGCCATGTTACTTCTTACCTCCTAACTCTGTGAGAATATAGAAACAGGTGTTAACATTGTAAAGGACAAGATAGAACCGTTTTTCTTTTTGTCCCCATTACAACATTAACATGAGGTTCGGGAGAGATTAGTAGGTTATTAAGTGCTCGGTGTATGTGTGTGTAGTTAGGAAGTGGGTAGACCTAGGAGCTAAGTGGAATGATGTAGTGTGAGAGTGACGTAGTTAGTAGGTGGGCATGGATTTACAGCTGGGGTCCGGGGGTTTATTACAAGTTTTAGGTTGCCAAATGCGGTGGATTGGTTTTGATCTTGAATGTGTGGAGACTTTGGAGAGTTTGATAGGAGTATCTACTTGAAAATGAGGCTTTCTAGGGACCCATTTACAAGTGATTCTACTTGTGCTCATGGAAGAATATGTGTCCGTGCGTGATGTATAAGAATGGGCATCGGATGTTCGAGTGAGTGAAACATGTTGTACCGGGTGTGGCCTCGGTGTAGCTATTTGAGCCCGCAAGCAAGCCTTAGACACCCAGATTTATCGTGATTGTGGGCTGGCCTTCATCGACTTCTTGGGTACCCAAATAGACTTTACTTTCACAGAAGAATTTATGAAAGACTTCTTATTAGTGTCGTGTTGTTGAGTAGTAATAAGAGGTCTTGGCCGTGGGGTTGGCGTGATCACAACAGGGTGTTCGCCTTTCCGCACCCACACTTGTTTCAATGGCTGAGACATTCTGCTTCGCACGTGTTTTTGGCCTCCAGTGTAGGTAGTACTCTGCTCCTTCTGTATTTGATCTACCTTTGGTTGCTGCATCCCTCTGGCCTTCGGAAAAGAAGGGAGTGTCGTCTTATCCTTGGCTCCATAGTTGAGACAATGCTCTTTCTGCATCATACAATTTTGGACAAGAATAGCATTGTCAACTTCATGTGCGCCCCTGGAAGGACCAGGAGTTCGTGCATTACCTAGTTCCTTGAGTGCCTCATTTTCCAATTCAACTGTAATTCGACTATGATTTACCCATACCTGAAGAAGTCCACTTCTTAGGTTTAGGTTGACTGCATGATCATAGATCCCGTCATGACCCAAGACAAGAGGCTCAGTGAGGTCCTCATCTTGACACACTAGTACTTTGACTGTCATTACTTCGTCTTGAATATAGAGGGGAAGTTCCACCTCACCCATGCAAGGGGTTTCCATACCTCCCAATCCTATGAGATATGCTTCTATAGGATTGATGGTTAATTTCAACTTTTGACAGTACGAAAATTTAACAGCACTAGTGGCTGCACCTGAGTCAATCAAGGCTCTTACAGTCCTTGCACCCTTTCCTTGTCCTATCTCTAAGGTTATAAAAGGACGTCGATCAATTATCCTATGAGAGCTGACATCTGAAACTTCACACATAGCCACATGATATCCATGATCTGCATATGCATCTGGCCTAGGTTGCTCTCTGCCTTGTCTTCTTAATTTCATTCTCCGTATGCGCTCTAAAGCTCCTGCTTGAGCTTCTTCTCGAATTCGCTTTTCTTCTTCTTTGCATTTCTTAGCAGTATTGTGTCGACTTAGCATTTCCTCTATGAGAGATTCCTGATATAACTTGATTCTGCATCCGCTTATGTCGCTCGGAAGAACATCGCCTTCTAATGTGGCTAGTTGCACTGCTCCACTTGTTGAGATTCTATTAATGATCATGGGTCCGTAGCCTCTCTTCTCTAGTTTCCTCGCATGTTGTTTCAATGTGTATACTAGTACTAGGTCGCCTGCCTTCAAACCTTTATCCTTAACGTGGGCATCAAAGTAGGCCTTCTATCGTTTCTTAGCTGCATATATCCCTGCAGCCGCCCTTATTCTTGTTTCTCCTAATCGTTCAAGGTCAAAGAGTCTTGAGGAGAGTTCATGACCCATCCATTCATGCTCTTGTGCTACTTTCAATGTAGGTATTAAGAAGTCCAACGGTAGCACTGCATTTTGGCCGAATACCATCTGAAAGGGGGTGGCTTGGAGTACCGTTTTGTAGGCGACTCGGTATGCCCAAATAGCATGGTGTAGCTGTTTGTCCCAATCAGAGCGTTTATTGTTCACTAATTTTGTCAGTACATTGCATAAGATCTTATTTGTGCTCTCAGCTTGGCCATTAGCTTGGGGGTGATAGGGGGCAGACTTCTTATGTACTACCAAGAATTCTTGGAGCAGATTTTCAATAACTTCATTCAAGAAGTGAGTGCCTCTGTCACTGACTAGCTCTATAGGTAACCCATATCTGGTGAATACATTCTCGAATAAGAACCTAGCTGTTGTTTGAGCATCGTTCTTCGTTGTGGCTTTTACCTCTACCCACTTTGTTAGATAGTCTGTGGCAACAATGATGTATTCAGCATGTGAACCCTTAGCTGGGGGATTAATAGGACCTACAAAGTCTATTCCCCATTTAGAGAATGCACGTCCACCCATCATGGGTTTCAGTGGCATCTCATCTTTGCGTATAGGATACTGAGTTCTCTGACAACAATCACACCGTTTCACATAGGTATGTGCATCCATGTGAAGGGTCAGCCACCAAAAGCCCGCAAATAGTATTGCCTTGATCACCCGATCTGGTCCAAAGTGTCCTCCTGCTACACCTTGGTGAGCAGTTTCCAAGATCTTGAGATATTCACTCTCATGGACACATAGTCTCAGGTAATCATCTTTATCACGCTTGTATAAATTATCACCAATGAGTGAGTAATCTAGGGCTTCTTGTTCTAGACTTCTTTGTCTAGTCAGGGTCATGTCTTGAGGGAATGTTTTCGTCCTCAGGAAGGATACTAGTGGTTCACTCCAATCTGGCACTATGGACACTTGATAAAGAGTGGCATGTTCCACAGGTGGTTTAGTGCAGCAGATTGGGCATTCCTTGCACAACTTTTGGACATCAGCTTCCATAGTCGGCCAATGCACTCTGAGTCTCCTTAGTGTCTGTAGGGTTCGTTGCTTTGAGTAGTGTTGCTCTAATGCACCTACATGTGCTAATTGCAACCATTTAGCGTACTCATCCTCTTCCACACAACAAGCCAAGATCCCTTGATCTGTGTGCGTGTACATACTACCTGCCATGATGTGATACTTTTGGGCTTTTACTACCTCTCTATCCTGTGTGTTTATTACTGGGTGGTTAGGCCCGTATGTCAATACTGGCACTAATGACTTAGCCCACTATGGTACCACTTCCAAATTAAACAAGTAAGCATCAGGAAGGTCATCTGACACTCCTTGTGGGGCTTCTCCCGATGTGAGCCTAGAGAGATGATCTGCTCTCAAATGAGTCTTCCCTTTCCTTACCACAACCTCGAAATCATATTCCATTAGCAAGAGAAACCATCTTACTAATCTTCGTGTATTGCATGGCTTGTTTACGAGATATAGCAGTGCCTGATGGTCAGTAAAAAACTTAAACTTATTTGCAAGCAAATAATGTCTAAACTTTTTAACTGCATATACCATGCCTAGTCCTTCTCTCTCAGTAGTGGTATAATTTCGTTCAGCTGCATTCAATTGTCTACTAGCATAGGCAATTGGAAGATCCATATTACCTTCACCCGTAGGTTGTGCAAGTACACATCCAATAGCATAATTGGATGCATCCACATGAACATGGAAGGGTTTATTCCAATCTGGTGTAGTCAAGATTGGTGCTGAACATAATCGTCGTTTAAGCTCATTGAAGGAATTTTCACACTCATCAGTCCACTCAAAGTTAGTCAAAATTCCATACAAAGGCTTTGCTATGATGGCATACATGTGTATAAACAGTCGGTAATAACCACAATGCCCCATGAAAGCTTGTACTTCCTTGACATTCTTTGGCCTAGGTAGCTCCGCTATGGCTCTCACTTTCTCTTCATCAATGGATATGCCATTCTTTGACACTATGTGTCCTAGAATCTTGCCTTTCCTGACCATAAAAACGCACTTTTCTGGGTTCAGGCAGACTTGATATTCTCTACATTTGTCAAAAATTTGTCTGAGTTCAGGAATATGGGTTTGTCTAATGTTGGAATGAACACAAAGATCATCAACATAGACTTCTAAGTTCTTCCTCAGGAACTCTTTAAATACATGGCACATCAGCCTCTGGAAGGTAGCTAGTGCATTGGTAAGCCCAAATGGCATTACTCTAAAGGCAAAAATGCCCCATTCATTGGCAAAAGCCGTCTTGTGCTGATCTTCTGGAGCTATGGCTACTTGATTGTAGCCCGAAAATCCATCAAGGAAGCTGTACACTTCCTTGCCTGCTACTCTTTCTAAGAGATGTTATATGATAGGAAGCGGATAGTTATCTCGAATTGTGGCTGCATTGACCTTCTTCAAGTTAATGCATACACGCAGCTTCCCATTTTTCTTGGGCACCACTACGATGGGGGATACCCACTCAGTGTGCTCAATTTCATAGATAAATCCAGCTTCAACCAAGCGATCTATCTCTTCCTTGTTCTTGGCCGCATAGTTCTCATTGTATGTGTATGGCTTTTGCTTAGAGGGCCTAGCCTCTGAAGTCATGGGTATCGTATGTGAGCATATGTCAGGGTCTACACCTTTCAGGTCCTTGTAGCTCCAAGCGAATACATCTCTGTACTCTCTTAGCAAGGCTATCAATTCGTGCTCTTCGTCTTCCGTCAGGTCATGGCCTATGTACGTGCATCTCTCTTCTCCTTCTTCCACAGCTACCACTATTTTGTTGGTGGTTTCTTCGTTATCATAGGCCTCCCCTGATTGCGCCTCTCGTTTAGGCATTCTGATCATGACTCTCCTATCATCTATCTCATACTTCTTAAAATTTTTCGGGACCTCAAACAAAGATTCTTCCTCTTCTGGTGTGACTTCTCTCTTCTTTCTTTTCTTTCCTTCTTCCTTCGGGGTCACATGTGTGGCTAGCCTTACATCATTTGTAAGCTCTCCATACCTTTGGGGTTGAAATTCTACTTCATAGAAGTATTCTTCATCTGATGCAAAAGGTGGGTCCATGATGATTGACTCTAGATCGGAGTCACTTGCATCCTCAAATGCATCAGGGCTAGGTTCACACTCTTCTAACACTGCCTCTCCCATGATCGGCTCTATGGAGAAGACTGAAATGTCATAGCCATCTTCATCACAGTGAGGTGTTCATTGTTCTTCATTGATGGCTACATCCATTGTTGCTAGGATTTTTGCCCAGCCGTGGGGTTCAAATTCTTCGTCAGGAAAGACTACAGGTGCATAGGCTGGGTCTTGAATTGATCTATGTGTTTCTTTTGCACCTACCTCTCTAGCTTTTTCTCTATTCTCTTCTCCTACTGCTACTTTGCACATCCATAAGTGGGTGTCTTCATGCATCCATGAGGATCCTGATCCTATGGAATGCACCGATTCCGTATCATCTTTGGCTCTATGGAGGGGATTCCATTGGATCGGAGGGACATCTCTATGAGAGTAATCTTTGAGATTCACTTTGGTCATAACACCTAAGTGTTGTAGGTACAAGGAGTTGGTTCCCCAGTCATGTACCACTTGCAACTGTCGCATAAAGGGTCGTCCCAAGATCATTTCATAGGCATGATTTTTGCTAAAATCACATATAGCAAATGTATGCTTGAACTCAACACCACATGTGGTGAGAGTTATTCCTTCTAACAGCCCTAAGGGTCTCTCTATGTGACCATCGGCCATTTGCAATTTCATCCTAGTGGGCCTGAGTGCTGGCTTGCCCCAACGCTTCCATAGGGAAGTGGTAGCAATTGCAACTCCTGTGCCTGAGTCTAGAATGGCCTTGGTGGTGTATCCTTGATGGGTGATAGGAAGATATGTGTTTCCCTCTTCGCCCTCACTCATGTCCCCTATCTTGTCCAATGGTATTTCTGGCACTGTTCTCTGGGATCCTACCTGGGAACGAGGTTTTGCTATTTCTGGTACTTGTTTGGCTACATGTTTCCATAGCTCTGGCCTTACTTTGAGCAGCTCTTCTAACGTGAGGTTGCACTGTACTTTCGTGTTTTTCACTACCTCCTAGGTATGATTGAATCCTCATTTCGTACCATGACTGTGGGTGCTCTCATACAAGTAGACTTAGCTTCCCATGGGCCTGTAAGTGGGGTAATTCTTGCAGAGAGTTAGACTCAAAGGCTCCGTAGAGTTAGGCACATAGGCTTCCTGGGCAAGAAGGCTTACTCTTTCATTTGCCTTGTCCTTGTGTTGAGAGGCGGGTTCCTTTTCTGATTGTGCAATCAGCCTCTCTATTCTTTCTAACAGTCCTTCAAAGTGCAACTGCGTCTTAGCTGAGCTAGAGATGTTAAAAAGGCGACTGGCTTCAAACATGGTTTGAGCCAGCTCCACCATCTTAGCACAAATTTTAGTTCGTTCAAGCTCTAATTCTGCTCTAGGGTAGCTTTTTCCATGATCAGTTACGTTTGGCCCATCTTGGATTCTGGCATGATATGCTTTAAGCATCATGTTTAGGTCCTCGGGAGTGGGATCTGCTAGGACTGATCCTACTCTAGGGGGTGGTGGGATTAGGTGAGGCGGGTTGGAAGGTGGCGGGTCGGATGGAGTTGGGAATGGTGGAGGTGGGGTGGTGTGAGAGGGAGTTTGAGATGTGAGTTCGGTTATCCTGGCTCTCGTTTCTCTTAGACTTTCCTCAAGTTCACTCATTTTCTTTGCCCATTGCCTTTTCATTCTTTCACGACTATCTCTCCAAGCTCTAGTCCTCTTCTTTGTCATGCTCTCTATTTCACTAACATCTGGGCTCTTTTCCTGGCCTACACTTTGGTTCTGCTGCAAGGCTTGGGCTCTAGTGATCACTTGCACTGGTGCAGTGGACGTTACACTTCCTGTGGAGTCTACAACTAACCCTACGACATTGATAGGAGTGATCTTCGGCATATTATTAGGATTCTTAGGGCAGTCTCGTAAGAGATGCTCCTTTCCACACTCCTGGCAATAGCCTTGGATCGTCACAGACTGAGATTGTGTAGGTGGAGGCAGGGGACAATCACGAACGAGATGATCTCCCTGACATCTATAGCATGGTCCTCTAGGAAACGGGGGTCTTACTTGCCTAGGTTGAGGTCTAGAGTTGGGATTTGCGTACATGACATTAGCATACTCTGATTCCCAATTAGGTTCACTCGGTTCCTCACTGTAGTAGGACTCACCATGTTCAGGAGACTGCATGTAGTAAGCATGGGGACTATCGACATGTGTAGAATCAAAGCTATGGTCACTGGGATCACTTTCTGAAATTAATGGTGTTACTGGGACTATAGCTCTATTCAGGTTTTCTTCTGCAGCAGCATACTTTACCGGAATCACATTAGTAGGAGCAGGTGGTTGCTGTGCTAGCACTGGCTGGGGTCTCAATTGGGTCTGATATTGCGGTTGGTAATTTTGTTGAGGCCTAGCATACTGTTGGGGTGGGTATTGATTCTGGTATCTGCCTTGCTGGTATGGCTGAGGGTAGGTTTGCCTAACTGCTTGCTTGTTGTATGGGCAATCTTGTGCTGTGTGATTTGTGTATCTTCGTTCTATGGTGCAGTATTGGCTACTAGGATTTACTTGGGGTTGAGCCATAATGGGACATACATTCGCCATATGGTCGCCTCCACAAGTATAGCATCTTTTTGCAGGGGCAAATCTTGGGAGTTGTTTGCTAGTGACACCTAATTTCTGAGCTACTTTTTCTGCTAATTCCTCAATTGATGTGGATTGCGAGGAAGAGAGGCTAGAGGCACTATCTGAGTCTTTGTAGATTTTGGAAAGCTCTAGTTCTTCCCCTAGGTTATCCTCGATGTCAATGCACATGCGTACACACTCTTCTATGGTCCTAGGGTCCTTCAGGTACACATAAGATCTCAATTTGGTACTTAGCAATCCATCCAAGAATAAAGCCACTTGCTTAGTTGGTGTGGGTAACTCAGGGACAGGGCATCTCTCCAGGTATTGCCTAAATCTTCTTCCAGCAAGTCTCACGGTTTCTTGAGGGGTTTGCTTGAAGCTGTGAATCAGCGAGGAAGTGTTATATCTTATGCCACTTTTAGAGAATTCGATAATGAATGCCTCTAGAAGTTGGTCTATGCTCCTGAACTGCCTCTCGTTTAGTGGTTGAAACCATGTCAGGGCAGTGTTCCTAAGGGTTAGACCAAAGGCATTGTACTGCGTGAATAGATCTTCAACTTGTTCAGCTCTCAAGACTTGCCTAAACTCAGCCACATGATCGTATGGATCGCCAGTGCCATCGAAGTAGTTCTTCATGGACTTAACTAGCTGAGTCGGTCTCAAAGTTCTTGTGTGCTCTCTAGGTCTTGGTAGAGGGAAATCATCCGTATTTCTTTGATTCCTTGGAGCTCTAAGTACCTCAAGTTCTACTCTATTTGTTTCCGTCCTCGTTCTTTCTCTGCCCCCTGGGTTGGCAAAGCTTACTTCTGGCCTATCTCTACTTCTGTCTCTTTGAGCTCCATGAGCCTCGGAGGTTCCAGCTCCATGGTGACCATGGGACACGTTCGATCTTGGTTGGGGGAAAACGAATTCACCCTTCCAAGTGTAAGCATGCCTGTCATGTTCTGTAACCACAAAGATCCTCTCTGAAGCGTGATCTAAGTAGGTCACTCTGCCTGGGCTATCAGGATCTTTGAACTCATAGATCAGGATTGACCCTACATCATTTGGCCTATTTGATTTATACCTCCAAAAGGCTTCATCGGTTTCTTGATTTAGGAGCAGATCTATGCTCTTATTATCTTGGGGAATCCACTCTGGATTGAGGATTCTAGTAAGAACAGATTTCCCTCGAGGGGTCCTAGGCTCTATACCCATGTTTCCTTGCTCCAGGTCAGCTATGTCCGCTTCTGGGATCACATTTCCGAATTCGTCTGTCCTATCTGGGTGACCGGTGACTACGTATATGGTTCCTTCTTTGTCCACGTATGCTCCATTTTCAAACTTTACAGCTGGGTGTTCTATTCCAATGGATTGGTCAGGGTTTTTAATCTGGACCACGAATCTTCCTAGGCCGTCCTCATAGATGCTAGCACCTAATCGGTTGGTCCTAAGGTATTCTAGCTGCGTCTTGTAGGGGCCTTCCACCCTATACAAATGTGGCACACCTAAACTTCCTGCAGGTCTCTCCATACCTTGAGACATCTCTGATCCACTAGTCTCAGAGCTAGGGTAATGCGAGTGGTGGCTCAACTGTTGGGCCCAAGACCTAGCAGTATGATTAACGCTAGCCTCTGAAGACCTAAGACTTTTTCTATCCCTTACTAGATGCCATCCCGATCTAAGGTTCATATGCCTATTTAAGTAGCCCCTATTTTTGCCCAAAGTACAACCTCGTTGCTGAGTTCTTTTGTACCAATTACTTGATTCCTTCTTATGTTGATTATCGTGTTTATACTCTTGTCTGATATCACGTCGTCAGGAGCATTTGAGTTAATTTCCGCACTTGAAGTTGATCGTTCCACGTTAAGTCCTTTCCTTTAAAGTTCTCGGTCACATATAGGTTATCTCTTGAACTTGATTTCTTAGATAGTCTTTGACTTGTCACGTGCCTATCGTGTCCTGACTTACTCCTAGCACTACTCGAACTTAGCCTAAGCTAGGAATTGACAAAGGGAGTTGAGAATATTCTGACCTTTCTTGCTGATCCCTTGTTCTTTAGTGCTCGAGAACCCGATTCTCAAGCTTGCACAAAGCCCTTGCTTGGATGCTCTCAATTGCTCTCAATAGACCTGTATCAGTCCCAAGATTAGCTCAAGACTTAAATTCAAAGGACAGACAGATCACTTTCATGCATGTAATTCATAGACCAACTTGCCTTTCACCTTTATGGAAAACAATCCCAAGGATCCCTCTGTTTTCTTCCCCCTAGGTATGGTCACTTTAAAAATACTATATCTAATAATCCTGATCTTAATTTTACCGTAACCATGGAAGTTTTGGTTGTACTCCCCACGAGCTTTCCAACAAAACAAGAATCACAGCAAACGGATTTCGTATGAGGAAGTTATGACAGATCAGGGTTTTGGAGTTAAAACAGTGCTCAAACAGGCTGACAGCTCATAGGATTTTTCTCAAAAACACGTGTAGGGACCTCACAAATCACTAATGGCTTGCTAATTATGCCCAAAATTACCCCAAAGACTTGGAAATATTAAGCCTAAAATTTTGGCCGAAAAGCCTGTCAATCGCGATCGACAGGTCTGTCAATCACGATTGACAGAGGTGTCCGTCGGGGCCTGTCAGTCGTGATCGACACGTCAGTCGCGATTGACAGTGTCAATCACGATCGACAGAGTCGATCGTGAGTCTTGTCAATCGCGATCGATGGTGTCAATCGCGATCGACACTTTTTCTGGGATTTTTGTTGTAAATTCAGTCAATTGGGGCTGTGTCCGTCGCGATGGACACGTGGCAACGCGAATTTTGGTGTCAATCATGAATTTTCAGTCGGTCGCGATTGACAGTGTCAATCGCGATTGACTGAATCCTACGTGGCAGTCAGTCGGTCGTGAGGTTTGTCCGTCGCGATTGATAGGGTCTGGCGGTCACGATTGACAGATGTTGTCGATCGTGGCTATCGATCGCGATCGATGGTGTCGGTCGCGATTGACAGAGAAACTCGGAATTTTTTAACTGTTTTTAGTGATTTAGAATGTGCTCATCATGTAGATTATGGTGGTGCACTTTGTTTTACCAAATGGGCGATTTTTCTGTCGATCGCGATCAACAGAGGTCTGCGACACAGAGACAGATTCGAACTTTTTCGTACCTGCGCAGCTTGCTAGACGGGATGATATAGCTGTACCTGCAAGATCACTCAAAAAACATGCAAAAACAATGCACACAATATCGCTCTCTCGCTCTCTCTCACAAGTGGAATGAGGGAAATGAGGTGGAGAAGGTGATATGATCAAAAGCTGAAATTTTTCGCGATGGTCGAGATGGAGGTGCGAGATGGTGAGGATGATGATGGTGATGAAGAAAACAAAAGAAAATAGGTAAAAGCGAAGAAAATACCTATAACTCCAACGCGTCAACTGTACATCTTACCATCACACGCTCGTCCTCAAAGCTCGATCCCCGGCAACGGCGCCAAAATTTGGTGTAGCTCAGTGATGAGTAGCACCTCCTTTAATGTCAATCCGGGAAGATGTGAGAATGGTATGAAGACCTCGAGCAAGTGAAGGCACAAGTGCGTGAGTGAGAAGCACACTAACATGCACACACATACACACACATGCGCACACAAGATAAGACAAAGAGTGAGAAGCAATGGAGTTCTTTAGATTACTTTCAAAAAGCTCATACAAGTTTAGATCACTTACAAGCTAGCTTCAAAAATGAGCTCTCTAGCTCTATTTATAGTTTTTGACTAGGTTTTGGCCGTGTCCAGACCTAGTGTCTGGCCTAGTTAAAAATTAGGTTCTAGGGCCTATTTGAAGACTCAAACGAAGTCTAAAAATTATGAAAATCGGTAGGTAGCTACTTTGAATGCTCCTCAAGCTCAAGGACTCCTTGGCTTGCACAAAATGGAGCTACAAAAATATGAAATGGTATCTACAATGGCTTTTAGTGATGAAAATCACTATTGTTGTAGGGATTTCTTCTAACGATTTGTCATACATATCTTCGAGCTCCCTACTTGCTCCTTCTCCTTGTGTGTCCACCTCTTCGATATGCTTTAGTGTCCTGAAAAAATATTGGCCTACTTGCCAGATCGTCGTTGACTACCCTGTCTGCTTGTGCCTTCTCTCCTCTCTGACTCCCTTCGTAAGCTTCCTTGCCTTGTGAGTCCTTCAGTTCCAACAGTTTTCATATCTTGATCTGTACTGTAGTGGAGTATATACTGCTTCCGATCTGCATTGTAGCAAAATTTTAGACAATCCTCACTTATTTTCGAGGATCATTTACTTAGTTTGTATTAGGTTCTACCCGCACACATTGTATATTTTTCATTTAATTTGTATTTTTCCATTGCTAACCCCTTACATTGTATATGCCCATGGACGGAAACACTCATGAGTACATGTTTATTGAGTTTTTTTATTTATCTTTGGTTTTTGGTGTGATAATCAATAGTACAGCCTTTTTCATTTTTGAATTTCTCTTGCTCTAACCCACTTCTGCTCCTAACTTATCGACCGAATTCATCCACAAGTCTTGCTCCCTCTCTCACGTGCTTCTCTACTACCCTTGAAGCATAGGCAGGGCTTGGTAGACTATCCCTAGGAAAGGTGCCCATCGTGTGAATGTTGCACACCACACAAGAACGATGCAACCCCCCCAAGGCTTGATCCAACCTTACCGCTCATTCCGCCCATCATGACCCACCTTCCCTCTGACACTAGAATGTTGATCAGAATAGGTGCCAGTGTACTCATCAGTGTAGGCACCAATATTGCGCAGCCACATACCAATGCTTATTATAACAATTATATCGACAATTATATTGGTGCTTATTCCGATGTGTTTTATAAACTAAATTTGACCCCCTTGTTTTCAACTTGAAAACAGACTCCCCTATTTTTTCACTCGAATACATGTGCATACCTCCCCTCCATCTCACCTGCACTCTACTGCCTTTGCTTCTTGCCTCTCCCTTTAGATAGATCCACCCTCCTCTCTCCCCACATACACACATCTCTCTCTCTCCACACATACACACCCACATATCTCTCTCCATGCACACACACACATTCTCTCTCTTCATCTCTTTCTCTCTCTTGCAGCTTGGCAACTAATGCACTCCCTTATCCTCCCTCTCTGTCTCTATTCCTTATTGTGTTTAGGGCTTCCTAATTTCGATTTCATTTTGTTTTGCAAGAGCTTTTTGGTAGCAATTTTTTATTTGATGGGAGGCGACATCGATTGTGTGTGCATGATGAGTGTTTTGGAGTTACATCGATGTGAGTGATCTATGTCCATACATGTATTGTTTTGTTCTTTATTATTATTATTATTATTATTATTATTATCTTATATATATATATATATATATATATATATATATATATATATATATATATAACACACAACATTGATGCAAAAAAGAAAAGAAAAAAGCATACAAACAACCTTAAATTGATAGATAGAGAGAGAGAGAGAAATGAATTTAAATGTCGGTTACCATTTGAGAGAGATATTGAAAGAGAGAGAGAGAAATGAAATGAAATGTTGGTTAACATTTGAAAAGAGAGAGGGAGGGGGGGGGAGAGAGAGAGAGAGAGAGAGAGAGAGATAGAAATCGACATGTATTGAAATTTTGGTTGGCATTTGAGAGAGAGAGGGAGAGAGAAATAGACATGTACTAAAATTTTGGTTGGCATTTGAGAGAGAGAGAGAGGGAGAGAAATTGAAATGGAACAAAATTTTGGTTAGCGTTTGGGGGAGAGAGGGAGAGAGAGAGAGAGAGAGAGAGAGAGAGAGAATAGAGAGAGTAGGAAGAGATAGAGAGAGAGAGAAAGAGAGAGAGAGAGAGAGAAAGAGAGAGAGAGAGAGAAAGAGAGAGAGAGAGAGAGGGAGAGAGAGAGAGAGTGCATAGAGAGAGGGGGAGAGAGAGAGAGAGAGAGATAAAGAGAGCATAGGGAAAGAGAGCATAGAGAAAGAGAGAAGAGAGAGAAAGAGAAAGAGATAGAAAGAGACAAAGAGAAAGAGAAAGAGATAGAAAGAGATAGAGAGAAAGAGAAAGATAGGTAGATAGAGAGAGAAATGGATATGTCTAAATGCCTCTTCATGATATTAGACGGCATCTTTCGATTTGTGGGAGAGAATAGCATATCACTGCGCCTAGTGCAAGTATCAGATATTTCATAAACGATGGATTTGTACAATACATATTCAATAATATGGAACCTTTGTTTTGAATCGACTACAAAATGTATGCTTTGAGTCACATGGTTTTGTTTGGCTAGTGAGCAGATCGACCCACATGACGTTGTGTTATCTAATTTCTTGTGGGCAAAAGAGAACGACATGCGATGCAAAAGGACAAGCTATTGGAAGCATGATGAAGAATGAACATATGGAAGAAATGCTCAATGCATTTCATGATGGACCAAGATCACAATGGTGGAGATGATGCCATGGGTTCCATGGATATGATAGAATTTCCATGATTAAAAATTGACAAAGAACATCAGAACATGCAAAAACTAGGCCATTTTCCACTCTATAATGATGCAAATATATATGTTCTATGTCTGCTGCTTGCGATGCTCAACCCATCTATGGATGGTCAAATGGTAGTGTCTCTGAAATTTTCAGGTAGAGTGGAATTGAGGCTTTCATCGTTGCATCAAAAAAAAATTATTTACTAATATCGTTGTAATTGCTTATCTCTTGCAAGATTTTGAAAGATTAGTTTTTGCAAGATGGTAATGACATGCATCCAACATGTGGGAATGCAAAGAAGCTTTTATAGTCTATGGATATGGACTACACAAAGATCCATGCATGCCTAAATGATTGCATTTTTTTTCACAATGAGTATGAACACCTCCATATATGTCCAAAGTGTGGAGAAAAAAGGTTTAGGGAAGACCTTATGGGTGATGCAATCCTCGCAAAGGTTCCTTGCCACTTTCCCATCATCCCAAGAATCAAGAGCATGTTCATGGTCTTTCACGATATCCCTTATTAGAGTGAGTTATTGATCAATCACTTGGTGGACCCAATGCATATTTTCAAGAATGTGGGAGAGATGCTCTGGAAGACATTGATCGGGAACAAGGAAAGTAAAGGGCAAAGGGATGACTTGGAAGAGCAAGGTCGTATCCAAGAGTTGTGGGTAGTTACCAAGCTGAACAAAATAGTGTCACTACCAAGAGCTCCTTAGTTTCTCAGCAAGATGGAATAACAACAAGTGAAGAAGGTGATTTCAAAGTTTCGGACACTTACTGTGTGCATGAGGTATCTAAAGACTACCTTCATACAGAACGACAATCTCAGAGGGATCAAGTATCATGATTGGCACAATTTTTTGCAGTTTGTGCTCCATGTAGCTGTGAAAAATTATTTTTCAAAGGATGTGCAAACAACCATTTAAAAAATATGTTCCTTGGTACGATGGATCTCATCTAAAGAGATAAGGAGAGATAGCATGGACACTACCAAACGCAATGTTGTAGAGGATGTTTGTATGGCTGAAAAGTACTTTTCCACAAGCATTCTCATATTTCAGCTTCATTTACTGGTTCATGTGGTTGATGAAGTTGCAGTAGCATGAACTGTTCACAATCAATGGATGTTCTTCTTAGAGCGGCTCATGAAGTCACTAAAAGGTTTTCGTCACCAGAGAGTACATCCAAATGGAAGCATGGCATAGGATTGGCTCATACAAGAGTCATTGGTATTCATAATAGAGTTTTTAGGCATGTAGGACATAGAAATGCCTTGCTTATGGAATGATGAGGAAGATGTTCGTCTCATAGATGATGAGCCCTAAGGTCAAGGGAGCCAAATGTTGAAAGTGTGAACTATGCAAGCTTTAGGTGGACAAAGGGGTCAAAAGACCTTAATGTGGACAAAAGTCATGACTTAGATCACTTAGGGCGATCTCAAGCTCGGGAAAGGTAAGGAAAAGCAGTCCTAAGGTGGTGGAAAAGTTGGGAGAGGTATCCAAAAGCTATAAAAGAAGGTGGAAAGTCATCAAATGCATGAAAGTCTTCTATTCATTGAAGATCAAGAGACATATAATCAAGGAGGCTCAAGGAGAGAGTCATCCAAGGCTCAATGAGCTCAAATGCAATTGTCCAAGCTAGGAAAAATGCAAAGGGGGGTGTTACATGTGCAGAGGAGGAGGGTGTTACATGCGCAGAGGAGGAGGGTGTTACATGCACAACTATCAAGCCCAAACCCCCTCTAGCCTCTTATAGATATAGACATAGTCTGCTTATAATAGTTGTAACTCCTTGTGTACACATTCAATTCAAGAGATTTAAATTTCATTCTATATCTTATATCTTCTTATTTTCCCTAAGAGGGCTTCTTGAAATCAGTTTTATGCCAAGAGAAAATGGTGTATCTCTGTAACCTTAATTTTTGCATATTCTACATTCTGCATAATCTATTTTGTATAGAGTTTTTTACTGGCCTAAACAGATACATTTGAGGTGTTCTATAGCTTATTGGAAATCTTATGAAACACACCAAGTGTGTCTAAAAGCTTAGGTGATTTGGATTAGTGTAAGGTAGGTGAATCAGAGTTGTGTTGCAAAATAGGAAAAAAGGTGTATGAAGGAACCTAGGTATTGGGTTCATTTCACTTCTAGTGTGCAAATCTAAGGGATTAAATTCCATCAGTTGGTATTAGAGCTGGGAACATCCTTTGAAGACTCTATGAGAAGGACACAAAAGGCTAGACATCAAGGCTAAGAGGTACTTTTTAGTGTAACCCTAATTTCCCATTCATTATGGCAGATCTAGGTCAAAAAGTGGAGTTGTTTAACAAAGACAACTATCAGCCATTGAGGTTCAGAGTCATGAACTATCTCTTGAGCAAATGTTTATGGCCTATTGTGTGTGGAGATGAAGATAGCCCAATGTGGATCCCAAATACCCAAAGATCACCAATCAAGAATTGAAGATGTTGAAGGATTGGGAGGAAAGGAATAGGAGAGCTATCTTCTACATATCACAAGTAATCTCTAGCAATATGATTGGTAATATATCAGAGTTTGATCATGCTAGAGATGTTTGGGAGGCCTTATAGAAGATGTATGCCACTTCCACAAGAAGTAGAAAGATGTAGCTTAAGAATGAACTCCATTCTTTGAAGAAGGGTAGTGGTCAATCTATTGTTGATGACACCTTGAAGGTGAAGGAGTTGAGGGAGCAATTGGCATCCATTGGCTGCAAAGTAGATGAGGAAGTCCTTGTGCAGATTACTCTCAATGGGTTGAGAGGGGAACACAAGTGGAAACCCCTCATTACTACCATCTTGCATAGAGATCATCTACCAACTCTTGGAGTTGATCCCACACCTAGTGGCAGAAGAGGTTGCCATAGGAGACACATCCAAGAAGGATGGTCACTCACAGGTTCTATATGTTAGAAAAGGCAAAGGCAACAGTGGAAAGAAGGGGAAAGGAGGAAAAAGCAACTAGAAGTAGTCCAAGGAAGAAGATTTAGATTCAAAAGGAGATGGCAAGGCATTATCTTCAAGGAAGGGCAAGAATGACAAAGGGAATAACAACCATCATCAAGGAAAAACTTGTTTTATATGTGGTAAGCAAAATCATATTTATTCGAATTGCTAGTTCAAGGATGACAAAGGCAAGAAGAAGAAGGAGCAAGGGAACTATGCTAACATTTCTGAGAAGAATGATGAGAAGGAGGCCCTCCTAGCCATGAGACATGACTACACTAGTGATCCCAAGGATACAAAGTAGTACATAGACTCTGGATGCTCTAATCACATGCCATGTATGGAGGAAAATTTTGTTCATATGCAGCTCCCAAGCTCAAAAGGTTGTGTGGAGACAAGAGATAACACTGAGCATCACATTACACATGTGGGAGATGTGAAGCTAGGTGAAGGTAAATCTGTCAAGACTCTTAAAGATGTTCTCCATGTTCCATCTATTTCCAAGAACCTTATCTCTGTAGGATAGATGGTAGAGAGCGGTATGCATGTTATATTTGATGCAAAAGGGTGAATGTTGAAGCAAGGAGGCAAGGAAAGAAGGCATATTGTACGCACTAGATATTGCTCCTATACACAACAAGGTATGTTATGTGATGATCGGTAACAAAAGGATTGCAGATATTGATCTTTGGCACAAAAGGATAGTAAATATCAATATTCCCAAACTAAAAAGCATGTGCAAAGTAGGTTTAGTACAAAGACTACCAAATCTTGAAGGCCAAGGTCTACATGAGTTTTGTGATGCTTGTCAGCAAGGTGAGCAAGCAAGGAAGCCATTTCTAAAGAGTGAATATAGATCCTCTAAGCTCTTGGAGCTTATACACTCAGATGTATGGGGTCCTAGCAAAGAGGCTTCATTGGGAGGAGCTAGGTACTTTGTCACTTTCATTGATGACACTTACGAAAGCTATGGATATATGTTATCAAGGAAAAATCAGAAGTGTTTTCATGCTTTCAAAAGTTAATGTCCCTTGTTGAGAAAGAATGTGATGCACACATCAAGACACTAAGGTCAGATGGAGGGGGAGAGTATTTCTCCAAGGAATTCACAAAGTAATATCAAGAAAATGGCATAAAGAGACAATTTACATGCAAGTACATCCCTCAACAAAATGGTGTTGCATAGGGGAAGAATAGGCATTTGGTTGAGATAGCTAGATGTCTCATAAATGGTATGTTACCATTCTCTTACTGGGTTGAGGCTTTGAATACAACTTGTTACTTGACAAACACGGTTCCAACATGTGGTGTGAACAACTTGACTCCACACAAAGTTTATTATGGCAAGAAACCAACCATGGAGCACCTCAAGGTATTTGGATGTGTATGCTTTGTTCATATTCCTAGTGAAGTAAGAACAAATTTAGAGCCCAAGAGTGAGAAATGTGTGTTCATTGGCTACTCAAATGAGCAAAAAGGCTATAGGTGCTACAACCCTGTTGGCAACAGTCAAGGTACCCAAGGACTCAGAAGACAAGGAAGTCAAAGAAGGGATTCAGAGCAAAGAGAAAGCACAAGTAGACAAAGTATTCAATGAAGATCTGGCAAGTAGGCCGTCCAAATTTTTCCATGAAGTAATACTTCCTAAATAGTGAATTTAGTCACTCTACATCATTGTAAATACCATTTCACCTTTTTGTAGCTCCATTTTGTGCAAGCCAAGGATTCCTTGAGCTTGAGGAGCATTAGAAGTATCTACCTATCAATTTTCATATTTTTTAGACTCCGTTTGAGCCCTCAAATAGGCCCTAGAACTTAATTTTTAACTAGGCCGGACACTAGGTCTGGACAGGGCCAAAGCTAGTCAAAAACTATAAATAGAGCTAGAGAGCTCATTTTTTAGGTTAGCTTGTAATAGATTTGAACTTGTAAGAGCACTTTTGAAGTAATCTAAGGAACTCCGTTGTCTTTCTCTTTATCTTGCCGTGTGTGCGCGTGTGTGTGTATGTGTGTGCATGTTAGTGTGCGTCTCACTCACGCACTTGTGCCATCACTTGTTCGAGGTCTTCATACCATCCTCACGTCTTCCCCGATTGACATTAAAGGAGGTGCTACTCATCACTGAGCTACACCAAATTTTGGTGTCGTTGCCGGGGATCGAGCTTTGAGGATGAGCGTGTGATGGTAAGACGTAGAGTTGTGATGTTGGCGTTGTAGGTAATTTCTTTATTTTTTCTTACTTTTCTCTTTCTTACTTCACCATCATCATCACCATCATCATCCTCACCACATCCGATCTCCGTCTCCATCATCGCGAAAATTTCAGTTTTTTGATCATATCTCCTTTCCCCTCCCGTTTCCCTCATTTCACTTGTGAGAGAGAGCAAGAGAGCGATTTGTGTGCACTCTTTTTGCATGTTTCTTGAGTTTTCTTGCAGGATCTGGCTATTCCACCATCTCTAGCAGGCTATGTAGGTACGAAAAAGCTCGGCTCTATCTCTGTGTCGCAGACCCTTGTCGATCGCGATCGACAGAAAAATCGCTTATTTGGTAAAACAAAGTACACCACAATGACACACAAGATGAGCACACTCTAGATCACCAAACACAGTAAAAAAATTCCGAGTTCCTCTGTCAATCGTGACCGATAGCCTCTGTCAAATTGTCGGATTTCTCATAAAAAGTGTCGATCGCGATTGACACCATCGATCGCGATTGACAAGACTCACGACCTGTCGATCGCGATTGACACTGTCAATCACGACTGACGTGTCGATCACGACCGACAGCCATGACGGACACCTCTGTCAATCGCGATTGGAAGACCTGTCGATCGCGATTAACAGGCATTTTCGGCCAAATTTCTAGGGTTTTTTATTCCAAGTTTTTGGGGTAATTTTGGGCATACTTATCAAGCAATTAGTGATTTGTGAGGTCTCTACATGTGTGTTTTGAGAGAAATCCTGTGAACTGTTAGCTTGTTTGAACCCTGTTTTTAACTCCAAAACCCTGAATTGCCATAACTTTCTCATACGAAACCCGTTGGTTGTGATTCTTGTTTTGTTGGAAAGCTCGTGGGGAGTACAACCAAAACTTCCACTGGTTACGGTAAAATTAATACCAGGATTATTAGACATAGTATTTTTAAGTGAATCATATCCAGGGGGAAGACAACTAAGGGATCTCTAGAATTGTGTCTATAGAGACACAATGCAAATTGACATGTGAATTACATGAATGAAAGTGATTTTTTGTGTCATTTGAATCTAAGTCTTGAGCTAACTTTGGGACTTTTACAGGTCCATTGAGAGCACTAGAAGGCATCCAAAGCAAGGGCATTCCACAAGCTTGAGAACGAGGTTCTTGAGCACTAAAGATCAAGGGACATGCAAGTGAGGTTGGATTATTCTCAACTCCCTTTGTCAATTCCTAGCTTAGGCTAAGTACGAGTAGTGCTAGAAGTAAGTCAGGTGACGATAGACATCTATCAAGTTGAAGACTACCTAAATACTCAAGTTCAAGCTAAAACATAATCTCTGTGTGATCGATAACTTTAAAGGAAAGGAACTTAACGTGGAATGATCAACTGAAACAGCGGAAATTAACTTAAGTATTCCTGACGACGTGATATCAGACAAGATCATAAACACAATAATCAACTAAAAAGAACCAAGTGACTGATACAAATTGATTGGCAACGAGGTTGTACCTTGGGTCAAAATTGGGATTGCTTAGTTAGGCATATGAACCTTAGATCAGAACGACACCTAGGGAGAGATAAACAAATTCTTAGGTCTTGCGAGGCTAGTGTCAATCATATTGCTAGGTCTTGGGCCCAGCAGTTGAGCCATCATTCTCACTACCCTAGCTCTAAAACTAGCGAGTCTGAGATGTCCCACGGTATGGAGAGACCTATAGGAAGTTCAAGTGTGCCATATTTACATAGGATAGAAGGCCCCTACAAGACACAGCTGGAATACCATAGGACCAACTGATTAAGTGCTAGCATCTATGAGGACAGCCTAGGAAGATCTGTGGTCTAGATCAAAAACCCAGATCAACCCATTGAACTAGAACGTCCAGCAGTCAAGTTTGAAAATGGAGCATACTTGGACAAAGAAGGAACCATATATGTAGTCACCAGTCACCCAGATAGGACAGATGAATTCGAAAATGTGATCCCAGAAACGGACTTAGGTGACCTAGAGCAAGGGAACATGGGTGTAGAACCTAAAACTCCTCGAGGCAAATCAGTTCTCACTAGAATTCTCACACCAGAGTGGATCCCCCAGGACAAGAGCATAGACCTGCTCTTGAACCGAGAGACCGATGAAGCCTTTTAGAGGTATAAGCTTGTTCAGCCTAATGAGATAGGAACGATCACGATCTATGAATTCAAAGATCCTGATAGCCCAAGCAAACTGACCTATTTAGACAACACTTTGGAAAGAATATTTGTGGTCATAGAGCACGATAGGCATGCCTACACTTGGAAGGGAGAATTTATTTTTCCCCAGCCAAGAACTAATGTCTCTTTTGGCCACTAAGGAGCGGGAACATCCCAAGCTCATGGAGCTCAAAGGGACAGAAGTAGAGACAAACAAGAAGTGAGCTTTGCCAACCCCTTGGGTAGAGAAAGGGTGAGAACAAAGACAGATAGAGTGGAAACCGAGAGACCTAGAGTCCCAAGAAATCCAAGAAATGTAGATGATTTCCCTCTGCCAAGACCTAGAGATCACACCAGAACCTTGAGACCTACACAGCTAGTTAAGTCCATGAAGAATTACTTTGATGGCACCGGAGACCCCTACGATCATGTGGCCGAGTTTAGGCAAGTCTTGAGAGCTGAACAAGTGGAGGACCTATTCACGCAATACAATGCCTTTGGTCTAACCCTTAGGAACACAGCTCTTACGTGGTTTCAACCACTAAATGAGAGGCACTTCAGGAACATAGACCAACTTCTGGAGGCATTCATTATTGAATTCTCTAAGAGTGGCATAAGGCATAACACTTCCTCATTGATTCATAGCTTCAAGCAGACACCTCAAGAGACCGTGAGACTTGCAGGAAGAAGGTTTAGGCAATACTTAGAGAGATGCCCTATTTTTGAGTTACCCACACCAGCCAAACAAGTGGCCTTATTCCTAGATGGACTACTAAGTACCAAATTGAGATCATATGTGTACTTGAAGGACCCTAGAACCATAGAAGAGTGTGTACGCATGTGCATTGACATTGAATATAACCTAGGGGAGGAATTAGAACTTTCAAAAATCTACAAAGATTCAGATAGTTCTACTAGCCTCTCTTCCACACAATCCACATCTATTGAGGAACTCCCTGAGAAAGTAGCTCAGAAGCTAGGAGTCTCAAGCAAACAAATACCAAGATTCGCCCCAGTTAAGCGGTGCTATACTTGTGGAGGTGACCATATGGCGAACGTATGTCCCATCATGGCTCAACCCCAAGTGAATCCCAGTAGCCAATACTACACCATGAACGGAGATACACTAATCACACAGCACAAGATTGCCCATACAATAAGCAAGCGGTTAGGCAAACTTACCCTCAACCATATCCACAACAGGGTAGATACTAGAACCAGTACCCACCACAACAGTATGCTAGGCCTCAACAGACTCACCAACCACAATATCAGGCCCAGCAGAGACCTCAACCAGTGCTAGCCCAACAACCTCCTACTCCAGCCAATGTGATCCCAGTAAAGTATGCAGCTGCAGAAGAGAACCTGAATAGAGCCATAGTGCCAGTGACATCATTGCTTTCAGAAAGTGACCCCAATGACCATAGCTTTGATTCTACACATATTGATAGCCTCCAGGGTTACTACATGCAATCTCCTGAACATGGTGAGTCCTACTATAGTGAAGAACCGAGTGAACCTAGTTGGGACCCAGAGTATGAAAATGTCATGTATGAAAATCCCAACTCTAGACCTCAACCTAGGCAAGTAAGACCCCCATTCCCTAGAGGACCATGCTACAGATGTCAGGGTGATCACCCCATTCGCGATTGCCCAATGCCTGCACCTACACAAACCTAGTCAGTAATAATACAGGGCTTTTGTCAAGATTGCGAAAAAGATCATCTCTTACGAGATTGCCCAAAGAATCCCAATAATATGCCAAAAATCACTCCTATTAACGTTATTGGGTTAGTTGTAGACTCAACAGGAAGTGTCACTTCCACTGCACCAGTGCAAGTGGTCACTAGAGCCCAGGCTTTGCAGCAAAACCAGGGCTTAGGCCAAGAAAAGAGCTCCGCGGTTAGTGAAATGGAGAGCATGACAAAGAAGAGGACTAGAGCTTGGAAGGATAGTTGAGAAAGAATGAAAAGACAATCGGCAAAGAAGATGAGTGAACTTGAGGAAAGCCTAAGAGAAACAAAATCCAGGATAATTGAACTTACATCTCAAACTCCCTCTCACTCTACCCCACCACCACCATTCCCATCTCCATCCAATCCACCACCTTCCAACCCACCTCACACAATCCCACCACCCCCTAGAGTAGGATTAGTCCTAGCAGATCCCACTCCCGAGGACCTAAATATGATGCTTAAGGCATATCAGGCCAGAATCCAAGAAGGGCCAAACGTAATTGATCATGAAAAATGTTACCCTAGAGCGGAACTAGAGCTTGAACGAACCAAAATTTGTGCTAAGATGGTGGAATTGGCTCAAACCATGTTTAAAGCCAGTCGCCTCTTTAACTTCTCTAGTTCAGCTAAGACGTAGTTGCACTTTGATGGACTGCTAGAAAGATTGGAGAGGCTAATTGCACAATCAGAAAAGGAACCCGCCTCTCAAAATAAGGACAAGCCAAGTGAAAGGCTAAGCCTTCCCGCTCAGGAAGCTTATGCACCCAACTCCACAGAGCCAGACACATCTTCTTCTATGAATCGGTACTCACCCGAATTCCTACGAGAGATTCAAGAAGAAAAATGATCTAAAGAGAGTGAAGTCCCTCCTCCCTTTGAACTTGTGGATGATGCACATGACCAATTCCCACAAGATATTCCTTCCATTTATGGAGAGCAAGAGAGTGCACAATCTCAAGAGAGATTAGACTTTGAGTCTAATTCTTTACATGAACTACCCCATTTCACAGGTCCATGGGAAGCAAAGTCCACATGTATGAGAGCACCCACAGTCATGGTAAGAAACGAAAACTCAGTATACCTAGGAACACAGAGATAGTGAAGAATACTAAAGTGCAGTGCAATCTCACTTTAGAAGAGCTACTCCAGGTTAAGCCAGAACTGTGGAAACATGTAGTCGAACAAATGCCAGAGGTAGCTAAACCGCGTTCCCAGGTAGGTTCTCATAGAACCGTGCCAGAAATTCCTCTAGAAAAGATAGGAGATATGAGTGAAGGAGAAGAAGGAAACACCTATCTTTCCATCACCCATCAAGGATACACAACCAAGGCAATTCTGGACTCAGGTGCAGGAGTTGCAATTGCTACCACTTCTCTATGGAAGCGATGGGGCAAGCCAGCACTCAGGCCCACGAGGATGAAATTGCATATGGCCGATGGTCACATTGAGAGACCCTTAGGACTGCTTGAAGGAATAACTCTCACCACTTGTGGTGTAGAGTTTGAGCATACATTTTCTATCTGTGACTTTAGCAAGAACCATGCCTATGAGATGATTTTGGGAAGACCATTTATGCGACAGTTGCAAGTGGTACCTTGTATTTGCAACACTTAGGTGTTACGACCAAAGTGAATCTCAAAGATTACTCTCATAGAGATGTCCCTCCTATCCAATGGAATCACATCCATAGAGCTAAAGATGATACCGATTCAGTGCATTCCATAGGATCAGGATCCTCATGGATGCATGAAGACACTCACTTGTGGATGTGTAAAGGAGCAGTAGAAGAAGAGAAGAGAGAAAAAGACAGAGAGGTAGGTGCGAAAGAGACACATAGATCAATTCAAGGCCCAGCCTATGCACCTATAGTATTTCCTGACAAAGAATTTGAACCTCACGGCTGGGCAGAAATTTTAGCAACAGTGGATGTAGCCATCAATGAAGAACAATGGACACCCCACTGTGATGAGTATGGCTATGACATTTCAGTTTTCTCAATAGAGCCAATCCTGGGAGATTCTCTTTTAGAAGAATGCAAACCTAGCCCTGATGCATTTGAAGATGCAAGTGACTCCGATCTAGAGTCAATCATTATGGGCCCACCATTTGCATCAAATGAAGAATACTTCTTTGAAGTAGAAGCTCATCCTCAGAGACACGTAGAGCTTACAAATGATTTTAGATTAACCACACAAGTGACTGCCAAGAGTGAAGGCAAGTAGAGGAAGAAGAGAGAAGTCACACGAGAAGAGGAAGAATCCTTGTTTGAGGTCCCCGAGAATTTCAAAAAGTATGAGATAGATGATAGGAGAGTCATGGTAAGAATGCCTAAACGCGATGCACAAGCAGGAGAGGCCTATGATAACAAAGAAACCACCAAGAAATTAGTTGTAGCCATAGAAGAAGGAGAAGAAAGATGCACGTACATAGGTCATGACCTGACAAAGGAAGAAGAGCATGAGCTAATAGCCTTGCTGAGAGAATACAGAGATGTATTCGCTTGGAGTTACAAGGATTTAAAAGGTGTCGACCCAGACATATGCTCACACACTATCCCCATGACTTCAGATGCCAAACCCTCTAAGCAAAAGCCATACACATACAATGATAATTATGCTGCCAAGATCAAAGAAGAGATAGATCGTCTGGTGGAAGCTGGATTTATTTATGAAATTGAGCACACTGAGTGGGTATCCCCCATCGTAGTTGTGCCCAAGAAGAATGGAAAGCTACGTGTGTGCATTAACTTGAAAAAGGTTAATGCCGCCACTATTCGAGATAACTATCTGCTTCCTATTACAGAACATCTCTTAGAAAGAGTAGCAGGCAAGGAAGTATACAGTTTCCTTGATGGATTTTCTGGCTACAATCAGGTAGCCATTGCCTTAGAAGATCAGCATAAAACGGATTTTGCCACAGAGTGGGGCATATTTGCTTTTTGGGTAATGCCATTCGAGCTTACCAATGCTCCTGCAACCTTCCAAAGATTGATGTGCCACATGTTTAAAGAGTTCTTGAGCAAGAATTTGGAAGTCTATGTTAATGACCTCTGTGCTCATTCCAACATTAGACAGACACATATACCTGAACTCAGACAAATCTTTGACAAATGTAGAGAATATCAAGTTTGCCTGAACCCATGGTCAGGCAAGGCAAGATTCTAGGACACATAGTGTCAAAGAACGGCATATCCACTGATGAAGAGAAAGTAAGAGCCATCGCAAAGCTACCTAGGCCAAAGAATGCCAAGGAAGTACAAGCTTTCATGGGGCATTGTGGTTATTATCGACGCTTTATACACATGTACGCCATCATTGCCAAACCTCTGTACAGACTTTTGACTAACTTTGAGTGGACTGATGAATGTGAAAAATCTTTCAACGAGCTCAAAAGAAGATTGTGTTCAGCACCAATCTTGACCACACCAGATTGGAATAAGCCCTTTCATGTTCACGTGGATGCATCCAATTATGCTATTGGATGTGTACTCGCACAACCTACAGGCGAAGGTAATATGGATCTTCCAATTGCCTATGCTAGTAGACAGTTAAATGCAGCTGAACGGAATTATACCACTACTGAGAGAGAAGGATTAGGCATGGTATATGCAGTTAAAAAGTTTAGACACTATTTGCTTGTAAACAAGTTTAAATTTTTTAATGATCATCAAGCATTGTTATACTTGGTAAACAAGCCATGCAATACAGGCAGATTAGTAAGATGGTTCCTCTTACTGATGGAATATGACTTTGAGGTTGTGGTGAGGAAAGGGAAGACTCATTCGAGAGCGGACCACCTCTCAAGACTCACATCCAGAGAAGCACCGCAAGGAGTATCAGATGACCTTCCTGATGCTTACTTGTTTAATTTGGAAGTTGTACCTCAGTGGGCTAAGACGTTAGTGCCATTATTGACATATGGTCCTAAACATCCAGTAATAAACACTCAAGATAGAGAGATAGTAAAAGCCCAAAAATACCAAATCATGGCAGGAAGTATGTACAAGCATACAGATCAAGGGATCCTAGCTTGTTGTGTGGAAGAGGAGGAGTACGTAAAATGGTTGCAATTAGCACATGTAGGTGCATAAGAGCAACATTACTCAAGGCAACAAACCCTACAGACACTAAGGAGACTCAGAGTGCATTGGCCAACTATGGAAGCAGATGTCCATAAGATGTGTAAGGAATGCCCAGTCTGTAGTGTTAGACTGCCTATGGAGCACGCTACTCTTTATCAAGTGTCTCTAGTGCCAGATTGGAGTGAACCACTAGTAGCCTTCCTGAGGACGAAAACATTCCCTCAAGATATGACCCTGAAAAGGCAAAGGAGTTTAGAACAAGAAGCCCTAGACTACTCACTTATTGGTGATAATTTATACAAGCGTGATAAAGATGGTTACCTGAGGCTATGTGTCCATGAGAGCGAGTATCTTAAGATCTTGGAAACTGCTCACCAAGGTGTAGCAAGAGGACATTTTGGACCAGATCGAGTGATCAAGGCTATACTATTTGCAGGTCTTTGGTGGCCGACCCTTCACATGGATGTACATACCTATGTGAAGCGGTGTGATGTCTGTCAGCGAACTCAGTATCCTATACACAAAGATGAGATGCCTTTGAAACCTATGATGGATGGACGTGCATTCTCTAAGTGGGGAATAGACTTTGTTGGTCCGATTAATCCCCTAGCTAAGGGTTCACATGCTGAATATATCATTGTGGCCATAGATTATCTAACCAAGTGGGTAGAGATAAAAGCCACCATGAAGAACGATGCTCAAACGATAGCTAAGTTCTTATTTGAGAATGTGTTCACAAGATACGGGCTACCTATTGAGCTAGTAAGTGATAGAGGCACTCAGTTCTTGAATGAAGTTATTGAAAATCTTCTCCAAGAATTCTTGGTAATACATAAGAAGTCTGCCCCTTATCACCCACAAGCTAATGGGCAAGCTGTTGACAGGATGCGGGAAGAAGCAAGTATGGACACACATGCAGATATAGCACTGAGGCTACCCTTCATTTTTTTCAAAACCCCAACATCATTCTAAAGTGATTCTCATCACTACAAACCCTTGTAAATATCATTTCACCTTTTTGTAGCTCCATTTTGTACAAGCCGAGGAGTCCTCGAGCTTGGGGAGCCTTAGATGTAGTTGCCTGCCAATTTTCATAATTTTTAGATCTCGTTTGGGCCCTCAAATAAGCCCCGGAACCTAATTTTTAACTAGGCCGGACACTAGGTCTGAACAGGGCCAAAGTTAGTCAAAAACTATAAATAGAGCTAGAGAGCTCATTTTTGGGGGTAGCTTCTTGTAGTTTGAGCTTGTATGAGAACTTTCTTGCAATAGAAGTGATTCCATTGTCTTACTCTCTTTGTTCTTGCCGTGTGTGCGCGTGTGTGTGTATGTGTGTGCATGCTTGTGTGCTTCTCACTCACGCACTTGTGCCGCCACTTGCTCGAGGTCTTCATACCATCCTCACGTCTTCCCGGATTGACATTAAAGGAGGTGCTACTCATCACTGAGCTACACCAAATTTTGGCGCCGTTGCCGGGGATCGAGCTTTGAGGACGAGCGTGTGATGGTAAGACGTAGAGAGGACGCGTTGGAATGGTAAGTAGTAGGTAAATTTCTGATTTTTTCTCCATCTCCATCTCCATCTCCATCTCCACCTTCATCTCCTTCTCCACTATACATTCCCTCTTCCTTTCCATTCTCTTCATTTCTTGTGTGCGAGTTTGTGAGAGAGCGAGAGTGCCTTGTTGTTTTGTGTGTTTGTTTTGCATGTTTCTTGCAGGTACCAGCTCCATCATCATCTCCAGCAAGCTCAGCAGGTACGGAATTTGTCTGCACAGTCCCCGAGGCGTCAAGCTCGAGCTATCGCGACACTTCGGAAACTTCACCCTATCGCTAATCTGAGTGCACCACGACACTGCGCAGGCCTAGGGCTCCTAGAATCACTAGACAGAACAGAAAAATTCGCCATATCCCGAGCTATCGCGACACCTCGGTGTATCGCGACACCTCACGAGCTATCGCGACACCTCGGTGTATCGCGACACCTCACGAGCTATCGCGACACCTCGGTGTATCGCGACACCTCACGAGCTATCGCGACACCTCGGTGTATCGCGACACCTCACGAGCTATCGTGACACCTCGGTGTATCGCGACACCTCACGAGCTATCGCGACACCTCGGTGTATCGCGACACTTGGCGAGCTATCGCGACACTTCGAGCCGACCTATCGCGACACTTCGGGGTATCGCGACACTTCACGACCTATCGCGACACTTGGGGGTATCGCGACACTTCACGACCTATTGCGACACCTCGGGGTATCGCGACACTTGGCGAGCTATCGCGACACTTGGCGAGCTATCGCGACACTTGGGGGTATCGCGACACTTCACGAGCTATCGCGACACTTGGGGGTATCGCGACACTTCGACCCGACCTATCGCGATACATGGCCTTAACGCACGAAATTTTAGAGTGAATTTTTGGAGTAAATTGAGGTACAATTGAGCCTAGTTTTGGTCACATTGGAGTAACATTAGAGCCTTAGAAGTGGGACAAGACCTAGGAACCTGTGAGGAATTCCCTGAACCCTGAGAGCCTGTTTTGACCCCTATCTGCCTGAATGGTCATAACTTGACCATACGAACTCCGATTGATGAGATTTTGGTCTTGTTGGAAAGCTCGTTGAGAATCCTACGTGGACCTTGACTGGTTTTTGTAAGAATCATATGCAGAGTTTCAGATCATGCATTTTTAAGTTGACCTTTAGGTGGAACTAAGTTGTTCTCAGATTCAGGGGGTACAGTGAGTTACTCCAGGGGGACTAAAATTATTGAAGTGTGTCTTTCAAATACTTGTGGCAATAAAGCTATACTAACTGGTGAGTTTTTGCAGGAACTTTGTGGGCATTCAAGGCAATCCAAAGCAAGCTAGCAAGGGTGAGTACCGAGCTTGGGAGAAGGCTTCCTGGGCTTGTGTAGCAGTTTGGTCAACCAGCTAATTGAGGTTGGAAGATCTCTCAACCCTCCTTTGTCAATTCCTAGCCTAGGCTAAGTACGACTTAGGTGTGGTAATTAATTAGGGCAACGTTAGGCACGAATCAAGTCCAAGAATATTAATCAACAAAGTGCAAGAAGTAAATAGGTCTTAAGTGCGAAAACCCTAAGGGACAAAAGATAAACGGGAAACGATCACTCATCAAGTGCGGAAATTCACTTAAGTACTCCTGACGACGCAATTTCAGACAAGACCATAAACACAATATTCAACTAAAAAGAACAAAGTGATTGGTGCAAAATCAGCCTGCAACGAGAGTGTGCTTGGGTTCCAGGGGGTGAATAAATCAGGCATATGAACCTTAGATCAGGCAGACACTTAGGCCGAGACAGACAAAGCCTCAGATCTTCTGAAGCTAGTGTCAATCACACTGCCAGGTCTTGGGCCCAGCAGTTGAGTGATTACCCATACACTCCCAGATCAGAAACAAGTGATTCTGAGATGTCCTATCACATGGAGAGATCAGTAGGTAGTTCAGGGTTGGCTTACCTAGAGAAGCCAGAAGGGCCTTATAAGACGCAATTGGAATATATCAGGACGAATCGTCTAGGTGCTCGCATCTACGAAGACGGACTGAGAAGATCGGTGGTCCAGATTAAGAACCCCGATCAACCCCATGGATTAGACCACCCAGTAGTCAAGTTTGAGAATGGAGCATATCTAGATAAAGAGGGGACTATTTATGTAGTCACCACTCTTCCTGATAGAACTGATGAGTTTGGAAATGTGATTGCGGAGACCGACATGGGGGATATAGAGCAAGGGAACTTAGAGAGAGAGCCAAGAACTCCCCGTGGTAAATCTGTCTTAACCAGAATCATGACCCCAGAGTGGATTCCACAGGATAATAAAAGCATAGACCTGCTTTTAAACCGAGAAACCGATAAGGCTTTTTGGAGATATAAATCTTCTCAACCTCAGGAAGTGAGTGCCCTCACAATCTATGAGTTTAAAGACCCTGATAGTCCAGGCCAAGTAACCTACCTAGACACTGCATCAGAGAGAATCTTCGTGGTCACTGAGCAAGGCAGACATGCCTACACTTGGAAGGGTGAATTTGTTTTTCCCCAACCAAGGTCTAATGTGTCCTTTGGTCATCAAGGAGCTGGGACCTCCCAAGCTCATGGCGCTCAAAGAGATAGAGGTAGAGACAAACCTGAGGTAAGTTTTGCCAACTCCCTGGGAAGAGAAAGAACGGGAACAGAAAGGAATAGAGTAGAACCTGAGAGACATAGAACCCCATGGAATCACCGGGACATTGATGATTTTCCTTTGCCAAGGCCGAGAGAACACACTAGGACCCTACGACCAACCCAACTTGTGAAGTCCATGAAGAATTATTTCGATGGCACGGGAGACCCTTATGACCATGTGGCAGAATTTCGACAAGTGTTGAAAGCTGAACAAGTGGAGGACCTATTCACGCAATATAATGCTTTCGGTCTAACCCTTAGGAACACTGCCCTTACGTGGTTCCAACCACTGAATGAGAGGCATTTCAGAAACATAGACCAACTCTTAGAGGCATTTATTGTTGAGTTTTCTAAGAGTGGAATCAGGCATAACACCTCCTCACTAATTCATAGCTTCAAACAAACACCTCAAGAGACGGTCAGACTAGCTGGAAGAAGATTTAGACAGTACCTGGAGAGATGCCCTATGCCGGAGTTACCCACACCAGCCAAACAGGTGGCCTTGTTCCTAGACGGGTTGTTGAGCACTAAGCTCAGGTCATATGTGTACCTAAAGGACCCTAGAACGATAGAGGAGTGCGTGCGCATATGCATAGACATTGAAGACAATCTAGGTGAGGAGCTAGGACTATCAAAAATCTATAAGGATTCTGATAGCGCTAGCACACAGACATCTGGTCAATCCGCATCCATCGAGGAACTTGCAGAGAAGGTAGCCCAAAAACTAGGCGTCTCTAGCAAGCAAATTCCAAGATTTGCCCCAGTTAAGCGGTGTTACAATTGTGGAGGTGAACATATGGCAAGTGTATGCCCCATTATGGCCCAACCACAGGCGAACCTTAGTGGCCAGTACTGCACCATAGAGCGCAGGTACACCAATCACACGGCACAAGACTGCCCATATAACAAACAAACTGTTAGGCAAAACTATCCTCAGCCATATCCACAACAGGGTAGATACCAGAATCAGTATCCATCACCACAATACAACAGACCGCAACAAACTTATCAGCCACCTTATCAAGGGCAGCAGAGACCTCAACCAGTCCTAGTGCAGCAACCCCCTACTCCAACCAATGTGATCCCAGTGAAGTATGCATCTACTGAAGAAAATCCGAACAGAGCCATAGTCCCAGTCACCCCATTGCTATCAGACAGTGACCCCAGTGACCATAGTTTTGACTCCGCACATATTGATAGCCCACAGGCTTACTACATGCAGTCACCCGAGCATAACGAGTCATACTACTATGAGGACCCAAGTGAAAATAGTGGGGAACCGGAGTATTCTAATGTCATGTACACAAACCCCAACTCTAGACCTCAACCTAGGCAGGTACGACCCCCATTTCCTAGAGGGCCATGTTTCAGATGTCAGGGAGATCACCTTGTACGTGATTGTCCACTACCTATCCCTACACTACCTCAGCCAGTAACCATTCAGGGCTTTTGTCAAGACTGCGGGAAAGAGCATCTCCTACGAGATTGCCCAAAAAACCCCAATAACATGCCTAAGATCACTCCTATCAATGTTGTGGGGTTAGTTGTAGACTCCATAGGAAGCGTGACTTCCACTGCACCTGTGCAGGTGATCACAAGAGCCCAGGCACTTCAACAACACCAAGGTGTTGGTCCCGAAAAGAGCCCCGAGGTGAGTGAAACAGAGAGCATACCCAAAAAGAGGACTAGCGCCTGGAAGGATAGTCGTGAAAGAATGAAGAGACAATGGGCAAAAAAGATAAACGAACTTGAAGAAAGCGTGAGAGAAACCAAGGCAAAAATCACAGAATTCACATCTCAACCACACTCCCACACACTTCCACCACTACCATCCCCATCACCCTCCATTTCTCCACCCTCTAACACACCCCTCGTAACCCACCCACCACCCCGAGTAGGATCAGTATTAGCTGACCCCACTCCTGAAGGCTTGGACATGATGTTTAAAGCCTACCAGGCTCGACTTCAAGAAGGGCCAACAGCTGCAAACCTAGACAGGAGTTACCCTAGAGCCGACTTAGAGATTGAACGGATGAAGATGTGCATGAAAATGGTAGAACAAGCTCAAGCTATACTTGAGACTAGCCAAAAGTTCAATCAGACGAACGCTGTCAAGCCGGATTTGCATTTCCAAGGCTTACTAGAAAGATTAGAGCAGTTGGTAAACAAATCACAAGTTTCTTTACCTCCACAGGCTCAACCAGTTGTTGAAAGAGGAAGCTCACCACAAATGGTAGCTTATGTTCCTAATTCTACGGATGCTGGAATACCTCCTTCAATACAACAGTACTCTCCAGAGTTCTTGCGGGAAATACAAGAAGAGAAATGGGCCAAAGAGAAGGGTGATTCCCCTCCTATTCCTGAGATTGATGATCTTCGTGATCAATTTCCCCAAGACATTCCCTCTATCTATGGGGATCAAGCAGAGCAACAAGAGGATGAGAGATTAGATTTTGAATCTAATTCTTTACAAGAGTTGCCTCATTTCACAGGCCCATGGGAATCTGAATCTCTCCAGATCAGAGCGCCCACGATATTGGTAAGAAATGAAGACTCAGTGATTCCCAGGAACACTGATGTTGTGAAAAACACTAAGGTTCAATGTCACCTCACTGTAGAGGAGCTGCTCAAGGCAAAACCGAAGCTCTGGAATCATGTGAAGGATCAGGTCCTAGAACTTGAATCCAATGCAACAAAAATAGGCTCTAAACAAAAAATACCCGAGGTACCTCTCGACAAGATAGGAGACATGAGCGAAGGTGAAGAAGGTAACGCTTATCTTCCGATCACCTATCAAGGTTACACAACCAAAGCAATTGTGGATTCGGGTGCGGGAGTTGCTATTGCAACTACCTCCTTGTGGAAACGATGGGGCAAACCCACCTTAAGGCCAACAAGAATGAAACTTCAAATGGCAGATGGTCATTTTGAAAGACCTCTCGGATTGCTTGAAGGGATAACTCTAACCACTTGTGGTGTAGAGTTTGAACATACGTTTGCCATATGTGACTTTGAGAAGAATAATGTTTACGAGATGATCCTAGGAAGACCCTTCCTACGACAATTACAAATAGTACAAGATTGGGGAACCAACTCCTTGTACTTACAGCACTTAGGGGTCACCACCAAGGTCAATCTGAAGGATCACACCTTCAGAGATGTACCACCCCTACAGTGGAATCCTATCCACAAAGCGAACGAAGACTCTATCTCCGTGCATTCTGGAAGTTCACCTGAACCATCCTGGCTGCATGAAGATACTCACTTGTGGATGTGCAAGGTCGCGGAGGAAGAGGAAAAGCGCCGAAAAGCGAGAGAAGAAGGAACTTCCCCAGGAGATAGACCAATAAAAGACCCAGCCTATACACCGATGATATTTCCAGATGAGGAATTTGAGCCTCATGGTTGGGCAGAAATCTTAGCTACCATGGACATTGCAGTCAATGAGGAACAATGGACACCCCATTGTGATGAGGAGGGTTATGATATTTCAGTGTTCATGTGTCAGCCCTTGTTGGAAGAGTGTGATCCTAGTGAGTTCATAGAAGGAGAAGAGAGTGATGATGATCTAGAATCCATTGTGATGGATACTTACTTTGACTCAGAGGAACACTACTTAGAAGACATAGGAGTGTTAACCCAAAAAGAAGAAGAACCTCTTGCAAGTATTAAAACGATAAGTTCAAAGAAAGGAAGTGAAGGAGGTCTAAAGAAAAAGAAAAGAAAAGCAGTAAGACAAGAAGAGGAAGAATCATTGTTTGAAGTACCAGAAAATTTCAAGAAATATGAAGTGGAAGACCGGAAAATTTTGGTACGAATGCCTAAGAGAGAGGCCATTATAGGAGAAGCATATGACAATAAAGAAAAGACCAAAAAAATTGTAGTGACCATTGAAGGGAACGAAGAGAGATGTACGTACATAGGTGATGACCTAAGTGCAGAAGAAGAAGCAGAGCTTGTAGCTCTATTAAGGGAATATAGGGATGTGTTCGCATGGCATTATAGAGACTTGAAAGGAGTAGATCCAGAGATCTGCTCTCATACGATTCCGATGACCGCTGATGCTAAGCCCACCAAACAAAAACCCTACACATATAATGACAATTATGCGGCCAAAATAAAAGAGGAAATTGACAGGCTGATTGAAGCCGGATTCATCTATGAGATTGAGCACACTGAATGGGTGTCCCCTATTGTAGTGGTGCCCAAGAAGAATGGGAAATTGCGAGTGTGCATTAACCTTAAAAAAGTTAATGCCGCTACGATTAGAGATAGTTATCCACTGCCCATCACCGAACATCTTTTGGAGCGTGTTGCAGGCAAGGAAGTTTACAGCTTCCTTGATGGATTTTCAGGTTACAACCAAGTAGCCATTGCCCCCGAAGATCAACACAAAACGGCCTTTGCCACAGAATGGGGAATCTTTGCATTCCGTGTGATGCCATTTGGGCTCACCAATGCACCTGCAACATTCCAAAGACTCATGTGTCATGTCTTCAAAGAGTTCTTGCGAAAGAGCTTAGAAGTATATGTGGATGATTTGTGCGCTCATTCCCAAGAGAGAAGTTACCACATCCCTGAACTCAGGCAAATCTTCAACAAGTGTAGAGATTATCGAGTGTGTCTGAATCCAGAAAAGTGTGTGTTTATGGTACGCCAAGGTAAGATCTTAGGTCACATTGTTTCGAAGAATGGAATATCAACAGACGAAGACAAGGTAAGAGCAATAGCAGAGTTGGCCAGACCAAGAAATGTGAAAGAGGTGCAAGCCTTTATGGGCCATTGTGGATATTACCGTAGATTTATCCACATGTATGCCATCATAGCTAAACCTCTTTATGGGCTGTTAACGAATTTTGAATGGAATGAGGAATGCGAGACTTCCTTCAATGAGCTGAAGAGACGTTTGTGCACAGCACCAATATTGACTACTCCGGATTGGAGCAAACCCTTTCATGTCCATGTAGATGCCTCCAATCATGCAATAGGATGTGTGCTAGCACAACCCACAGGTGAAGGAAACCTAGATTTGCCGATAGCATATGCTAGTAGGCAATTAAATGCAGCTGAACGAAATTACACCACAACGGAGAGAGAAGGCTTAGGCATGATATATGCTGTGAAGAAGTTTAGACACTACCTATTGGCCAATAAGTTCAAGTTTTTCACTGATCATCAAGCGTTACTATATTTGATCAATAAACCTTGTAATACAGGTCGCTTAGTAAGTTGGTTTCTCTTACTAATGGAATACGACTTTGAAGTTGTTGTCAGGAAAGGTAGAACCCATCTTAGGGCAGACCATCTTTCTCGCATCACTTCAGGAGAGCCACCGCAAGGAGTGTCTGACGAATTGCCCGATGCTTATCTGTTCAATTTAGAAGTTGTTTCTAAATGGGCAAATAAGCTGGTACCAATCCTAACCTTCGGGCCTGCAAATAAGAATGTGAAAACCAGCAAAGAGGAAATTGTAAAATCGTTAAAGTATCAAATCTTGGCTGGAAGTATGTACAAGCAAGATACAGAGGGAGTGTTAGCTTGTTGTGTCGAGGAGGATGAACATGCTAGTTGGTTGCAACAAGCCCATGAAGGACTGCTAGGGAATCACTACTCTAAACAGCGAACTTTGCAGAACCTAAAACGCTTAGGAGTGTATTGGCCTAGCATGGACAAGGAAATACAAGAGTGGGTTCACAATTGTTCAGTATGCCAGGAGAGACCCCCAGTGGATCATGCCACTCTTTATCATGTGTCATTAACCCCAGATTGGAGTGCTCCATTGGTTGAGTTCATGAGATCGGGAACATTGCCCAATCAGGCGAGCCTTGCAAGAAAACGGAGCATGGAGCAAGAGGCTCAAGACTATGCCTTAGTAGGGGACAACCTATATCGAAGAGGCAAGGATGGTTACCTAAGACTGTGCGTACATGAATCAGACTACCTGAAAGTCTTAGAAACGGCACACAGCGGTGTTGCAGGTGGACACTTTGGGCCTGACAGAGTAATTAAGACCATTCTATTCTCAGGACTGTGGTGGCCCACTCTTCATATGGATGCACATACTTATGTGAAGAGTTGCGACACATGCCAACGTGCCCAATATCCGACAAGAAAAGATGAAATGCCCTTGAGGCCAATGATGGGAGGACGTGCATTTTCAAAGTGGGGTATAGACTTTGTAGGTCCCATCAACCCCCCAGCTAGGAACTCCCATGCAGAATACATTATTGTAGCCACAGATTACCTTACAAAGTGGGTGGAAGTAAAAGCCACGACAAAGAATGATGCTCAAACGACGGCTAAATTCTTATTCGAAAATGTGTTCACTAGATATGGGTTACCAATAGAGTTGGTTAGTGATAGAGGTACGCACTTCTTGAATGAGGTCATTGAAAATCTCCTTCAAGAATTCATGGTGATACATAAGAAATCTGCACCCTATCACCCACAGGCTAACGGACAAGCCGAGAGCACGAATAAGATCCTGTGTAATGTATTGACGAAACTTGTAAATAATAAACGCTCTGATTGGGACAAACAACTTCATCATGCTGTTTGGGCATACCGAGTTGCTTACAAAACGGTACTCAATGCCACCCCATTTCAGATGGTCTTCGGACAAAATGCGGTGCTACCCTTAGATTTCCTAATTCCAGCTTTAAGAGTAGCACAAGAGCATGAGTGGAATGGACACGAGTTGTCCTCTAGGATCTTTGATCTAGAGCGTTTAGGTGAGACGAGGCTACGGGCAGCAGCAGGCATCTATGCTGCAAAGAAACGGCAAAAGGCATACTTTGATGCCCATGTGAAGGATAAGGGCTTGAAGGCAGGAGATCTAGTGTTAGTCTACACATTGAAACAACACGCAAGAAAGCTAGAAAAGAGAGGCTATGGACCTATGATCATTAATAGGATCTCCACAAGTGGAGCAGTACAACTAGCCACTTTAGAGGGGGATGTCCTCCCAAACTATATTAGCGGATGCAGAGTCAAACTGTATCAGGAACCCCTCACGGAGGAGATGCTAAGCCGACTCAATATTGCTAAGCAACGTAAAGAGGAGGAAAAACAAATTCGGGAAGAAGCACAGGCAGAGGCCTTAGAGCGTATCAGAAGAATGAAGTTGAGGAGACGAGGAAGGGACCAGCCTATGACTGACACTCAAGAGTCTCCAGCCTACCACATGGCCATGTGTGAGGCTTCAGGTGGACGCACCCATAAGATAGTAGACCGACGACCTTTTGTGACCCTAGAAATAGGACAAAAGGACAGCACAACAAGCGTGAGGGCTTTAATTGATTCAGGAGCAGCCACAAGTGCAGTTCGGCTTTCTTATTGCCAGCAGCTGCAGTTGGAGGTAAAACCCATAGAAGCATATCTGATAGGATTAGGAGGTGTTGAAACCCCTTGTATGGGAGAGGTGGATCTTCCCCTCTACATACAAGAGGTCCTCATGCCAGCAAAAGTGCTAGTGTGTGAAGACGAGGATCTGACCGAACCTCTTGTCTTAGGCCAAGACTGGATCTATGATCACGCAGTCAACCTCAACCTAAGAAGTGGACTTCTTCAGGCTTGGGTAGGCCAAAGTCGTCTCACGGTTGAATTAGAAAAGCAAGCGCTCAAACCAATAGAACAGGCACCAACTCCTGGTCCCTCCAGGAACCCACACGAAGATAACCATGTTGTGCTTGTCCAAACTTCTATGGTGCAGAGGAATGGCAATCTTACTGAAGGTTCAGGAGCCAAGAAGGAGTTCCTAAATGAGTCCAAGAAGATGCTAAACGAACGGACCGAACATCACGCTACACGAAGGAGGCCGCTAATCAAGAGGCAGGAGCGCCAACCCGCGCAATATGGAGCATCTCATGGTGTGAAGCAGATCTGGATGCGCAAGGATGGAAAACCCACAGATCCAATAGCAGATTCTCAAAGAAACAAGAAACGAGCCTCACCATCAAGGAACAAAGTGAAGAAGCCTCCTAGGATAACCCCTAGGCGTACCATTTCTATTTGGGTTCCTAAGCGGTCAATGAAGGCCACCCCTAATGCTAGACAGATATGGGTGCCCAAGGCTAGCTTACAAGCCCAAATTACTTCACCTACAGGCACGAGGATGAAGCAGCTTTCACAAGCACTCTTGGCCAACAACGCAGAAAGTGATAAGATACCTACACCTCTCACTGCCCCCACTCCCATCAACCCCAGGAATGTCTGGAAATGGGTACCCACAAGGTCCCACATACATCACACTCTTAGACCGAAATCTTCACCTGTCCTTAGCTCTAAGAGCTACGATTCCTGTATCAAAGTGTGGAGAATTAAACGGTGTACTAAACCCCCTGACCCTATTCTGTAAATCCGTCCACACTAACATAGAAGCATTCCGAGCCCATTGCATAACCAAAGTATGCATCTAGGATGACACTGACCTTTAATCACCACTCACACATATCATAAACACCTCACCACTAATCACTGACCTCCGGGATTGTCGTGTTAGTATTGTGAAGGGAACACCATTACATCCTGTTTCCTATGCAACACTAATGTGCCTTTCGTCTTCCAGCAGATAAGCAACCTACTCTCATGGCAACAGCGGCAGGCACAAGCTCTCAGGCAGGATCTGGTGCTCCTATCAATTGGGATGCCATGCCAGTGGAAGCTCCACCAACGGCTAGGCCTGAAGAATTCTTGAATGTGCGAAGGATTCCTATTCCAGATCCACCCAGTGGGCTAACCGAAAGAGTAAAAGGGCACTCCCATTGGTTCAATGAAATGCCAGGGGATTTGGGAGACGCAGATCACATCTGGGAGTCCAAGATGGAGTGTGGAGGGGTTTGGTGGACCTTCCAATTCTTTTCAAGAGAATTTGAGACCTTGCAAAATGCAGCTCCACTTCAAGAGATCTGGCAAAAGGAAGGACTTCAAACTTACTTCAGTGCAGCTCTACCAAAACCTGACTTCCTCAGGTGTTACTACTTGATTGCTACGTTGAAACCTACCGGGGATAAAGATCATTCAGGCACATTCTGGGTGCCCTCCTTATCTAATCTGGAGGAGATGAGGAAGTTTGAATTAAATGTAACATTAATCAGGGAAGCCCTTCAAATGTATGGCACTCATGTGCCTTCAGATCGCGACCCCTTGATACCAGAATCAATGAAAAGCAATAGAGTCAAGAAGCTCAAAGACATGTGCGCCCTCACCCCCAACATCGCCATACCCCTGCGGATGTGCCTCCAGCACTTCGCATTTCCAGCTCAGGACCGCTTCACTCAGCCTCACAAGAAGATATGGTACGGATTGTATTTAGCAGAGACCGGAAGCTTGCCCATTAAGATGCCGGTATGGATCTTAGATCAGGCGTATGAGGCAGGCAAGCGGGGGGTGAGGAAGCCCACTCTACATGGTTGCTGTGCGTTGACTAGAATCATCTACAGATGTCTGGCATATGATGTGCCAGTTGCTCGAGCCCTAAAATATGCACACCTGGAGCTGTTCAAAGGGCGAAAGTCAGGGAGTCAGCCTGCAAAAAGAATGCGTGGATCCCTTTCACAAGTCCTGATCCCTCCAGCAACCACCGCCGAAGTCTCCACTAGAGAGGAAGCCCCGGTGGCACCAATCACAATCCATCTCCAGGAGTCTCAACCAAGAGAGGTGGTACAACCCACTCCTTCTGCCCCTCCGCTACCTACCGATGCGGAATTTGCAGCGATGGCCACCTTCACCGAGGACCCAAACTTTGATTTTGAAACATTTCTGCAGACGGCTCATCTATCAGACAGTGAAGGTTGCCCTGACAACGTCGATCCGGGGGCATCAACCCAAAGAGAACATGCACGAGGCGAGACAAGTAGTGTACAGGAGATAGGAGTGGCACAACCTCCTCAAAGACTAAGCACACAAGCTCAGGAGAAGGCACCAAGAGATAACCCTGAAGAGAGTGAAGACGAAGCCCCTGCATATACGGCACAGCTCAAACGACTATACCAAACAATCAAGCAGGTACAAAGACGCCATAAAATGTCAGAAGAAGCAAATAGGGCCCTAGTAAACCAGATGTTACAGTCAGAGCATATCGACCCCCAGTTTGTAGAATCACTAAATCTGTTGGCGGACACATGTGGCATCAGTGAAGCAATGAGAACCATGGTCTATCAAGAGAACCCTGCTTATGATCAAAGAAGAATTGATACACGGCCGCGACAAGGAAAGATGATTCAGATGGAAGTATCTACCGCGTTAGCTACGTCCACATCAGAAGATGTGCACATGATTAGCCCTAGGCACAATGATGAACCGGAGGAAATTACGCATGCCCCATCTCCCCCATCATCTCCTATCCCACCCTCAGAGCCTCTCTCCACGTGTCTTTCTACACAAACATTCTCCTCCTATAGTGAGACCATTGTACACACCCCCGTTTCCACTCTCCTCCCTTCACCCTCATCCATCTCTGTCACTCAGGTTTTTGAACCTCAATTAGGTCACCCTTTCTTCCCCCATGCCTTTGGACAACCATCTGTCACTAGTCAGACTCTTTCCATCTCTTTACCCTCCACCCCTCCATTTCCTCCCCCCCAAACTCTACCTACCCCGTCCCTTGTAACTGCCTCGAGCACCACACTAACCACCCAACCCTCCTTCTGGACCTACCTTGTAAACATTCTTCAACAGGTTGAGGAACATAAGAAAAAGTCCCTTCCCCAAATTCACTCCCCCACATTCACGGCCACCACTATCACACCACCCACCGTCCCGGTGTTCACATTTCACGAATCACACTCACTCATGTCCGATCCCATGGACATCTCACCATCCGCTGGATCACCCACCACCACTGTTCTCACAACACCATCACAGGTTATTACACTCACATCACCACTTCCACACACGGTAGGCACAACATCCACTTTTCCCATTCCCACTTCCCAACCCCCTGCATCTTCCACCTCATTTAGTCTTGCACTCGACACGATGCTTGAAGCTGCCACTCAGCTTAAGCAAGAATATACATTATTGGAAGAAAATAACAAAGGGCTTTGCACCCTCTCAGCAACACTCCAAGAGCGTGTCAATGCTTTGGAGTTCATTCATACGGAGTCACAAAGCAAGATCTCCGCCCTCGAACAGGCAAATGCGCAACTCAAAGCGAGACATATGGAAGAGAGCAAAGCCATGGAGGAACAGCTGCGAGATCAAATGGGCCGCAATGCACGGCTTCAACGAAACATGGCTTTGCTACGACGACATCTGGCAGCAGCGCAAGAAGAGAATAGACGGCTTCAACAACAAAACCAAGAGAACCTCGAGGCTGCCATGGAGAACACCCCGGGAGCACCCATAGACCCGATCAAATTTCAAGCTGTCCCCTCAGAAAGCATACAACAAATCTTGGAAACGTATGCCAATCTTTTAGAAGCACATGATTAGCTTGCCGACCAGCTAAAGGACTTACAAAGACCCCAAGAGTCTACACCACACCGACAGGAACCTAAAGAAATGACAGACGCTGCTACTTCAACCGAACCTGAACATTCAACGACCAACGACGTGCTGGAGTTACGGCAGCAGATCGCAGAACTAAAACTGAAGTTGATGCAGTACGAACGACCCCCTTCCCCACCAGAGCAACCGTTAGAAGAAGAAGCAGTTACCATCCCAGTGGAGGAAGCATTCGACGACGCCTACGAGCCTCAACCATTCCCAGGAGGACGCGTAACAGAAGAAGGTCAAGATACCTATGAGGAACCCCCATCAACATGGATGAAACAAGTAGAGGAAATGGGGCAAACTCATCAGGAGCGGATATCCACTCAGATGCTGGCAATGAAGGCCATTGAGGACACCATCCTTCACTCAGAATACTTCAGGCACATCGCCCCTAGACGCCTTATCACTAGTTCAGAACTGCAATACAAGCCCTATTTTGTATTGTTGGCCGACTACAATGCAGAAATCAAACGGGTCACCAACAAGTGCCCAACATTTGCCACACAGTTCGAACCAGAAGACATACCAGAAGCGGCACGAAAAGGGGCCATATTCCAACCAACGTGGAGGCAAAAGTTACTCGAAACTTACCCAGAAATGCTTCGAACATGGGATCATGCCCCCATGCATTTGAAGTACAATCCGTGTTTTGGGCCAGTGCAAAGACGCAGATCATGGAAAGCTTTTGCCATCAAGGTTCAGAATAACGCAAACTGTAAAGAATGGCTCAATTACCCCGCTATCGCCCCCCCAACCGGTACTCCTACAGTGTCATACATGATTGCAACCATCAGACATTGGATACCACGCCTCCACCCTATGCCAGATGTCGCTGCCCAGATGATGCTCAAGATCTTCGACATGATGCAGGTCGTACTCAAAACTTTTCGCAATGTATGCCGTATTCAACCTCCTATTCCTGGGTTTATTAATGGTAATTACGACCTGCTATATGATATGAGCACAACCCCGAGCATACGAGTGGCTTACGCATGGCATGCACGCATAAGATACCTCCCTGCCTGCTACAAGCAAACATTTGACGATATGTTCACCACGGGGTTTTGGGAAGCACATTCAGAGGTATTCGCGCCACGGCCTACGCATCTACTCCATCTCTTTGCATGCGAGCAAACGATGCATTCCGAGCTTTACACAATGCCACAACCTGACATGCCTGGTACAGTGGATTGGGAGGCCTTGCAACGAGATCTAATTAAAGGTTTAAGAATCAAAGAACAAGAATTGGCAACCGACCTCCTGCAAAAATACATTGATCAAACGGCAGAAAAGAGGTCTGTCAGAGGCGACAGACCCTAAGGGGGGGAGAGTGTTGACAGGATGCGGGAAGAAGCAAGTATGGACACACATGCAGATATAGCACTGAGGCTACCCTTCATTTTTTTCAAAACCCCAACATCATTCTAAAGTGATTCTCATCACTACAAACCCTTGTAAATATCATTTCACCTTTTTGTAGCTCCATTTTGTACAAGCCGAGGAGTCCTCGAGCTTGGGGAGCCTTAGATGTAGTTGCCTGCCAATTTTCATAATTTTTAGATCTCGTTTGGGCCCTCAAATAAGCCCCGGAACCTAATTTTTAACTAGGCCGGACACTAGGTCTGAACAGGGCCAAAGTTAGTCAAAAACTATAAATAGAGCTAGAGAGCTCATTTTTGGGGGTAGCTTCTTGTAGTTTGAGCTTGTATGAGAACTTTCTTGCAATAGAAGTGATTCCATTGTCTTACTCTCTTTGTTCTTGCCGTGTGTGCGCGTGTGTGTGTGTATGTGTGTGCATGCTTGTGTGCTTCTCACTCACGCACTTGTGCCGCCACTTGCTCGAGGTCTTCATACCATCCTCACGTCTTCCCGGATTGACATTAAAGGAGGTGCTACTCATCACTGAGCTACACAAGCCGAAAGCACAAATAAGATTCTATACATTGGTATTGACAAAATTAGTGAATAATAAACACTCTGATTGGCACAAACAGTTACACCATGTTGTTTGGGCATACAGAGTTGCCTATAAAACGGTACTCCAAGCCACACCCTTTCAGATGGTGTTTGGTCAAAATGCAGTGCTACCATTGGACTTCTTGATACCTACATTGAAAGTAGCACAAGAGCATGATTGGACAGGCCATGAGCTCTCCTCTAGAATCTTTGACCTTGAGCGATTAGGAGAAACAAGACTTAGGGCTGCCGCAGGTATATATGCTGCTAAGAAAAGACAGAAGGCGTACTTTGATGCCCATGTTAAGGATAAAGGCTTGAAGGCTGGAGACTTAGTTTTGGTGTATACCCTGAAACAACATGTGAGAAAGCTAGAAAAGTGTGGCTATGGACCTATGATCATCAATAGGATTTCAACTAGTGGAGCAGTACAACTAGCCACGTTAGAAGGCGATGTTCTCCCTAATTAATTCCCTTTTCCCTACCCCCTTGCATTCAACACCTTTCCCGCATCCACCCCTGTTAATAATGTATTTAATAATATGTACCAGTGTATGACTCAACTACAACAGCATTACGAGCATCTAGATGCCCAGCATACGAGCTTGTTCAAAAATCATGAAACACTACAAGAGAGATTCATTAATTTAGAGAAGGAGAAGAGGCAGTTACGACAGCAGTATAGTACATTGCAAGCACAACATGATCAGTTAATCGCCAATCCACCCCAGATAGATACTGAAGAAAAACAACAACTTGATGATCTGTTACACGCTCAGATAGCGGACAATCTCAAGCTTCGACGTAACCTCGCCTTACTACGCAAGCACATGTCTGCAGCACTCTAAGAAAATAAACGACTACAGAAACAGAACAAAGAGAACCTGGAAGCAGCAATGGAGGGTTCACCACAAGAAATCGACCCAGAGAATTTCAAGGCCATCCCATCGGCAAATATGCAAATCGTATTGGAAACACACGCCGATCTCTTGGAAGCACACGTTGCCTTAGAAAGAGAGCGAGATGACCTACTAAAGCAACTGGCAGCTCAGCAAGATTCACCAAAAGAAGTTACAGCCGTAGCAGACACATCTGAAGAAGTCACAGAACTCAGAGCACAACTGACAGAACTACAAAATAAAGTTCTTCAATATGAGCGTCAACCCTCTCCCCTCATGGAACTGGAACCTGAAGACTTAGTTCCAATTGAAGTTGAGGAGATCTTTGAAGACCCATATGCATCGATGCCTCCACCACGGGGTAAGCAAACAGAAGAAGGAATGGACACAATTGAGATCGAAGCTCCTGAATGGATGCAGAGGTTAGAGAAGGTGGCTACAACCCACGATGAGAGGGTGGTAGTACAGATACAGCCGATGTCCCGATTGGAAGAAATCGTCATCAAATCCGATTACTTCAGAAACCTCTCCCATCATAGGTGGATTGGCACGTCCAATGATTTGTATGTTCCATTCAGTGTCTTAATGGCAGATTATAATGCTGAAATCAAGCAGCGCACAACAAAAGAACCAACCTCTGCAACACCGTTTGCACCAAAAGACATCCCTGCAAGTGCCACGCATGGGAATATATTTCAACCTACCTGGAGGATCCGTCTGCTTGAAACATACCCTGAGATGGTACACACTTGGAATAACATGCCATTACACATCAAGTATGACCCATGCTACTGCCCTGTCTTTCGACGAAGGTCTTGGCCAGAGTACACCAAAACAGTTTTGACGGTTAAAGGATGTGAAAAGTGGCTAAACTATGTGTACTTAGCACCCCCTCATGGCCAACCCACGGTCAACTACATGATTTCAACCATTCGACACTAGGCAGTTAGATTCAAGAATATACCAGATGTCATGGCACAGATGTGCCTCAAAATCTTTGAGCTAATGATGGTTACATTCAGGACCTTTAAGAATGTCAAGGAACCTCATCTTTCGGCTCTCGAATTTAATGAAGGAAATCAAGACCTTGTTTATGATATGAGCACCACACCATCTATCAATGTCGTCTATGCAGAGATATTCATTCCCAGACCATCTCATTTATTACAGTTATTTGTTGTGGAACAGGCTCTACATTCAGAAAAGTTACGTATGCCACATCCAAAAGTTCCTGGCCAATAGACTCGGATGCCCTACTCATTGATTTGGCAAAAGGACTGAGATTATCAGAACATCACTTGGCGACCGATGTCGTGAAGTACTATATCCAACGATCCACTCAACAAGGGTCTGTCAGAGACGACAGACGCAAGAGAGGGGGGTGTTGGCAGCAGTCAAGTTACCCAAGGACTCACAAGACAAGGAAGTCAAAGAAGGGATTTAGAGCGAAGAGAAAGCACAAGCAGACAAAGTAGTCAACAAAGATCTGGCAAGTAGGCCGTCCAAATTTTTCCATGAAGTAATACTTCCTAAATAGTGAATTTAGTCACTCTACATCATTGTAAATATCATTTCACCTTTTTGTAGCTCCATGTTGTGCAAGCCAAGGAGTCCCTGAGCTTGAGGAGCATTAGAAGTATCTACCTATCAATTTTCATATTTTTTAGACTCCGTTTGAGCCCTCAAATAGGCCCTAGAACCTAATTTTTCACTAGGCCGGACACTAGGTCTGGATAGGGCCAAAGCTAGTCAAAAACTATAAATAGAGCTAGAGAGCTCATTTTTGAGGTTAGCTTGTAATAGATGAACTTGTAAGAGTACTTTTGAAGTAATCTAAGGAACTCCATTGTCTTTCTCTTTGTCTTGTCGTGTGTGCACGTGTGTGTGTGTATGTGTGTGCATGTTAGTGTGCTTCTCACTCACGCACTTGTGCCATCACTTGTTCGAGGTCTTCATACCATCCTCACGTCTTCCCAGATTGACATTAAAGGAGGTGCTACTCATCACTGAGCTACAAACCCTCTCTCAAAGAAGCTATATGTGTCAAGAGATGTTGTGTTTGATGAGTCAAGGTCATGGTATGGAGACAAGGGCAAGGAAAAGTTGGATGAAGAGGATCAAGAGGAGTATGTAGACTTTGACATGCAGATTCAACCTCAACAATCAATCACAATCAATGGACCAGAGGCTTCTACATCTACATTACAATCATATGATCACTCTTTCACTTATGATCATGAAAGATCATCCCCTACTTCAAAGTATAGAAGGCTGCGAGAGACAGACTATGACACTTAGGGAAGGTCAAGAGGATTCTAAAGAGGAAGAGCTTGAGGAGGTCATTACTCCTAATGTAAATCTCAATAAAATCAAGAAGCAATATCCCAAAGATCAAGAGAGGAGGTCTACAAGGAAGAAGGTACCCCCACAAAGGTATGCATATGGTTCTTTCATGGCAAAGCACTATGCATACATGATGAATGTCATTGCATATCAAGACCCAGATTCTTATGAGGAGGCAAAGACAAACTAGAGTGGAGGAAGGCTATGTATGAAGATTTCAAAGCTCTCAAGGAGAACAACACTTACGGAACTAGTAGCCAAGAAGGAAGGCATGAAGATAGTCCAAAATAGGTGGGTGTACAAGACCAAGAGGAATGTAGATGGCAACTTGGCAAGGTACAAGGCTACACTAGTATCCAAAGGCTTCACACAGACACAAAGGGTAGATTATGAGGAGACTTTTAGCCTTGTGGCAAACAAGTCTACCATTAGAGCTCTCATACCCATATGTGCAGAAAGGAGGTGGCCTATCTACCAGATGGACATAAATAATACTTTCTTGAATGGTGATTTACAAAAGGAGGTGTTCATGGACCACCCTCAAGGGTATGTAGATCCAAAACATCCTACCTATGTTTGTAGGTTGAAGAAGGCCTTGTATGGCTTAAAGAAAGCTCTAAGGGCTTGGAATCAGAGGCTAGTGAACTTCTTGAAGAGATGTGGTTTCTCTCTAACTGATGCAGATCCATCCTTGTATATGAAGAATGATGGAGAGTGTTAATCTCCAAAAGAACAAGCTATTCTTGATGTTAGACCACCTCTATATCAAGAACAACTTTAAACTTCAACCAATTTTGGAAGACAAGTACCAAACTGTCAAGAAAATAGCTAACTGTGAAGAAATTCATTTCTCAGAAAAGTCTTCTGCACATTAATCAACCATTGACTAATCATTTGTGTAACGTTTCCGATGAGACTTTGTAGAATAAGTCGTCTAGAGATTGCACACCTTCTGCAAGTTAAAACACTTCAAATACTTGAGTAGATTATGAGAAATGATTCAAACAATCTACCTATGTCTGAAACTCTCTCTCTGTAGAGTCGACTTTGACACCTGCAACTTCTAAGACATGGTTCTCCCAAACTAGAACCCTTTTAAGCAAATGCTTTTAGCCATAGATGGCTTACCTCTCAACTTAAATTTTGAATCCTCATTTGTTAAAACTTTACACTGTGCACTGAGTACTGACCATTTCTTTGACCATCGAATCTGCGCCTGTTTCAGAAGACACTCAACACTTTCTTACATATGAATGTTCCTATTCAAAATTCTCTCAGCCTGTTTGCAATTGACCTCTCAAACTTTGATCGTAGGTAGATTAACTATGGATTTAGACATGTACAAAAGGATTTCTCAAAAGATTAAACACAGAAGGAGAATCAGAGAAAAGATCGACGCGCAATTCTCTGAAAACTTTTTCTTCTCATAAATCTTCATACATCTGATGGATGACATACATAATGTTCATCTCATTCTCTCCTATTCTTCTATTCTTCACATCTATTGTCTTCTCTATCTCTTCTATATCTCTCTCCGACTATGAGCATGTATCTATATATATATACGAGTCTAACTCATCATTTTTCCAAATACATTGAAATATTTACAATACTAATGTACAAAAGAACTTTGTTTCTGAACCTCCTCTTTTCCTTGAAACTGATCTTCAATCTTTCATTCATCTTTCCACTTCTAGATTTTATGTAATCACTAATTGTTGATTGTCCTGCTCCAACAACTCCCCCTCAATCATCAATTGTGATTACCTACATATTCTTTATCCTTGCCATATCTTTAAACCTCTGCAACTTTGGTCCATCCAAGCTTTTTGTCATCATATCTGCAAGTTGATCTTTTGTAGGAGTATGCATGACTTCAATTTCTTTATCAATAACCTTCTCTCTCAAAAAATGATACTGAATTTCAATATGTTTAGTTCTAGCATGAAACACAGGATTTGCTGCCAAATATAAAGAACTCATATTGTCTCCACAAATGATAGGAGTACTCTAAACAATATCAAAACTCTTCATAAGAGTCTTTAACCATATTACTTCCTTTGCAGCTTCTACCATGCCTTTGTATTCTGCTTCTGTAGATGATAAAGCAATTGTATGTTGCTTCTTAGAGCACCATGAAATTAGCTTATCTCCCACATAACACAAATATCCATGTGTTGATCTTCTATCATCAGAATTACCTGCCCAATCTGCATCACTATATATTTTGACTCTTGTATCTGAAGTATATCCATAATACAGACCTTCTTTAAGTGTGCCCTTGATGTACCTAAGTACTCTTTGTCCTGCAATCCAATGTTCCTTCCTAGGACAATGCATGAATTGGGATAGAACTCCAACTGCATATGATAAATCAGGCCTTGTTAATGTAGCATAAATCAAGCTACCCACCAAACTCTGATAGAGTTTCATATCTTTGAATTCTTCTCCTCCATATCTAGTCAATCTGTGATTTACTTCCATTGGAGTTGGTGCTATCCTGCAATCTTCCATTTTAAATTTGGTTAACAAATTTTTCAGATACCTTTCTTGAGTTACATATACTCCATGTTGAGTATATGAAATCTCCATTCCCAAAAAAAATGACAAATTTCCTAAATCACTGATTTTGAATTCTTTCTCCATCTGTTTCTTAATCATGTGTATGCCTTTGTCATATGTTCCTGTAAGTATTATGTCATCAACATAAATACAAACATAAATAAATCCATCCTCACTTGCTTTGACTAACAAGCTACTATCTGCTTTTGATGCTTGAAATCCAAGTTCCTTCAAGAACTTTACAAGCCTATAACTCCATGCCCTTGGAGCCTGCTTCAATCCATACAAAGCTCTCTTGAGCTTACACACATAATTTGGATACACTTGATCTTTGAAACCATCTGGTTGCTCCATGTAAACTTCATCTGAAATATAACCATTCAAAAATGCATTCTTCACATCTAATTAAGATAATTTCCAACCTTTGCTAGAAACAATTGCTATGAGAGTCCTTATGGTTGTCATCTTTGCAACAGGACTATAAGTTTCATCATAGTCCACACCATATGTTTGTGCATATCCCTTCACAACAAGCCTGGCTTTGTACCTAGATATACTTCCATCTGCAAACCTTTTTGTTTTGTATACCCATTTACATCCAATGATCTTCTGACTATTTGGCTTAGGAACCAAATCCCAAGTCTCATTTTCCATCAATGCATCATATTCCTCTTGCATAGCTTTTTCCCAATTCTTCTTCCCTTTGGCTTCATCATATGTGGATGGATCTTCATATGCTTCTAACATGTAAGCATAATCTTTAGTACTCAAGAATGAAGTATCATAGCTATACCTTGTAGGTTGCCATTTGTGCCTAGATGACCTTCTGACTCCTCCACTTCTTGAAGTTTCTGGTTCATCACATTCTAGATCAAATCTTGGCATTTCTTCAACTTCAACCTGTACTTCATTATTCTCATCTGTATCAAATATTTGAACCTTTGATTTACCTTTCTTTTGATTCACAACTTCTTCCATATCTGCATGAACATTAAGTGTACCTGCATACCAAGTACCTTGCTCATCAAATGTAACATCCTTAGACACAAGGAATTGCTTTGTGGATGGATTCCACAACCTGTAACCCAGTTGCTTGTCATCATAACTAATGAATACATAATCTTCTGCTTTAGGTTCCAATTTATGCCTCAATTGAGATGGCACATATGCATATGCCAAGCATCCAAATATTCTACAATGATCCAAGGTAGGTCTCTTACCCCACCAAGCTTCATATGGTGTCATACCCTGCAAGGCTTTACATGGTAACCTATTGACCAAATATGTGGCTGTGTTTACAGCCTCAGCCCACAAATAATTAGGATAATTTTTCTCCTTCATCATAGATCTTGCAAACTCAACAAGAGTTCTATTTCTTCTTTCTGCTACCCCATTTTGTTGAGGAGAGTACCTGCAAGTAACCTCTCTCTTTATACCTGCATTCCACAAATAATCATTGAACTCATTAGAGAAATACTCTCCCCCTCCATTTGACCTTAACCTCTTCAATTTTTGACATGTAATTCTTTCTGCATATGCATGATAGTGTTTAAATGTATTAAACACTTCTGACTTGTCTTTGATCACATATATGGTAATCCATCTGGTAGCATCATCAACATATATGACATAATAACTTGAACCATTTATACTGAAATCCTTTGAAGGACCCCACACATCTGTATGTACCAATTCAAGTCTTTCTGAATACATAAAACCATGCTTATTATATGATTGCTTATGAGCCTTACCTAATTGACATGCTTCACATCTGTATGTCATGTGTTGACCTGCAACATTAGGCAATCCAAGCACTGAACCATTGTTAACCATTTCTTTTGTTAGACGACCGCCGAATAAGGACAATTGTACTTAGACAGAGGTTTTTAATGCAGAAAGAACCCTTCTGGAAGTACGCGGTAAAGAAAGATTCGCGCAAACCTTGTAATAAAATTCTATTTAAAGCAATGAAAAGAACGGCAGAGGGACGAGAGAAGGAGCCCCCTCCATTTTTGGGAGTTGCGAGTGTATTGTGAGAACCCTGATTTGGGACGAACTCTTCTACTGTGTGTAAGTAGGTGTTAACGAGTAGAGTATCTTGGCTCTGTCCTGTTATGCGCGCCTTATCTGTGTAATCGTTTGACTGTGTATGCGTGATACACTGCGGTGTTGCGAGTCGGTACTGCGATTTGAGATTCTGTTCGATAACGAGTTAAGATATCTTTGATTATGCGTAAGGTGTTAGTGTATTGTCTATCTGCTATTTCTTCGGTGGAATAGGTAAGCGTGAAGAATGGACATGAGTTGCTATGATTCGCTGTAAGTGACTGAGTCGGTATTTTAGTCTGTGTTCAAAGGTAACGCCGGTAATGTCTAAGTACGCGTAGAATGGTAACAATGTTGCGACACGTCTTGCGGTCAGTAGATATTACGGGTTGAAGGTAGATACACGGTAAGTCTGTGAACTGACAAGAAGAATTGTGTGTTATGATTTTGTTAAGTTACTAAAAGTATTGGACTGTCATCTCGGACTACTGCTCAACTACTATGGCAGGAACAGTCTGGGAGCTCTGAGTCCAGTACGTTGGTCTAGTTGAGTTGTTCAGAAGCAAAAACTGAGCTAAGACGTGAAAACCATAACTACGGTTGAGTGAGAAGTTGGGAAAATAGTACAGGGCCTCTGTCTAACAGACCCCTACCACTCCCAAGGACCCACTTGGCTAGAGTCAGTTTATTTTTGCGGTAAGATTGAGTACAGAGAAAGAGAGACTCGGAAATGTCTGGTACGCAGGTGTGGAACCAGACTCTGGAGTCTCCGAAGAATTGTTGTTTTGAATTAGTAATTAACGTCTGCGGTAGGTAGTTAACAGTTAAGTTATTAGTAAACGACACTTACCTTTAACATTTGGCGTCGTCTGTGGGAAAGTGGCATCCGATTGCCAGTTCTCTAGCCCGGTGCCTGCGGGAAAGTGGCAACTGATTACCAGTCTCTGCGGTAAAGTAGCATTTGATTACGAGTCACTTGTAAGACAGTGGCATTAGAGTGCTAACGGTTTGTAAGAAGCAAACATCCAGCAACATTTGCTTCACTGACAGTAGCAACAGATCCAGATTGTTGCAAACTGCTCAGATAGTATCACTGGGCAATGATACATGCCGGTCACTCGATCGGGCGAAACATATCCTAAGAATCGTCAGATTGAAGCACGAAAATCACAAAAGATAGCCTCGGGAGAAGTAGGCATAACTAGATCTGACCAAGTGGTCAAGAAAAGTGGAAACGTTACAACTGATTCCGGTCATATTCCGGTAGAACGGTCAACGCCTTCGATACATTCTGATGCTACTTCGACCCAGCCTATCGAAGATATAGCAAGTCCAGACTCTATCAAAACGCCGTTGGAACCTAGTTTAACAATATCAGATAAAGATTTAGAGTTATCCACGGTCAGAAATACGTTAGGAAAATTCGGCAAAAGTAGTAAAACAGGGCATTCTGGCCCAATTTCGGTGCATTCCGGTGAGATTCCGGTGATAGAATCACCGATCGCTGGCAAAGGTTTAGCCTTTTTTGCGGAATCATCAGCTCAACCTTCGTGTTTGGAAGAAAGATTTCGAATATTAGACATCCAGAAGGAAGGAAAGCTGTTCGAAATAGAGATCCGAAGCATCCTAAGTCGAAATAGCACACCGGAAAATGCACCATCCGGCGATACAAGTCCCGATAGTTCACCCGATCAATCCCGAGATACAGAAGGAAACCCTGAACCCTTCACAATGAGCGGGCAACACCAACAACAACAACATCAACAACAACAACTAGGACCGCCAAGACCGCCTCCAACAGGAGTAACCTACACGAAATTTGGTGGATTCCCAGGAGACGACCCAGACGCCCACGTACGAACGTTCGAGATAAGTTATGCAGTTCTTAACCATCCGCCAGATCAGGCGTATAAGGCCATTGTTTTTCAATCTACACTGATCAATGAAGCGGCGAGATGGCTCACGGAATATGATATCAATCATTTCGGTACTTACGATGCAGTACGAGACTCCTTTTTACAGCAATTCAGACTAAAGAAGAATCCTGCTGAAATCTTTGAGTATCTACAGAACAACAGACAGAAGGTAAATCAGACCGTCCAGGAGTACGCTACCCTCTTTAGAACACATTTACGGCAGATACCACAGGCTCACGCTAATCTACCTGATGATGTCATCTCTCAATGGTTTATCAATGGATTAACCCCACAACTGAAGCAAATCATGATCATAAGATGTGTCAGAGCTATGACCTTGGATGCCGTCATTGCAATGGCTCTACAGCTAGAATCCAAGGTTGGTGGATTTTCAGAAGACTTGGAATGGTTAAAAACAAACAAAAATGTGGCTGAAGATATCACCAGGCAAGTATACTGCACCACATGCAAAAATTCGGGGCATACAAGTGCCAACTGTGCACTGAACCAAGTGTTTTGCGCTATCTGCGACACTACCGGGCACACCACCGGAAACTGTGTCTACAACGCTAGAATACAAGGGACAGCAATCGTCAATGCAGTCATCCAAGAACATGGCCAACCAGTAAATCACTATGTGCCTCCGCAACTGAGAAACAATCAACAACAAGGATATCGGAACTACCGAGGACAGAGAAACAACACTTATAATGCCAACCGATGGCAGAATGGACCACCACCGGAAAACCCTGAGTTACCACCTCCACGCTGTCATTTCTGTGGCGAATTCGGCCACATTAGAAGGTTTTGTAAAGACGCAATGGAGTATGATCAAAGAAAGAAGGAACGCCAAAATCCAATGGCCAACATGGTAAAAATTACACCGATCGAGACACAGACTGCTACAGTCCAGACCCGTTCCGGTAAACAACTTCAGCCGGCAGCAGAAATCTTTGAACCAGGGATACAAGAACAACGAAGGATGTATAACAAAGCTAGTCACTGGACCACAACAGAACCACCAGTGTTCCCCGAACCTATTCCGGTGACTCAGGCTTCTTCATCAAAGGACGAAACAACACAAAAGGATGCATCAGTAGGGCCATCATCATCAGTAGAGACAACAGCAGACACTTCTGCGTCAGTAGAAACTTCAAGTCCAAAAGAACAAGACAATCAAGCTCAACAGGCCTGGGAGATTTTGTCCAAAGCATCCATCACGCTGCCTCTAGGCCAACTTCTGGCCTTAGTGCCCGGGATCCGACAACAGTTTCAGCAACAATTCAGCCCAGTACATTCTTGCATTCTGACAACAGCCGCAGTTCAACCGGAACCTGATGCTGCGATTGATCACGCAGTGCCCTTGATCACAGTATGGTATAAGAATCAGAAGATCACGCAGGTTTTAATTGATGGAGGCTCAGGCGTAAACATTGCGACCGCAGCGTTATGCAAAAAGCTAGGCTGGACCGAAATTGAACCAGTTCAATTCTTTGTTCGAATGGCGGATCAATCGAGAGTCCATCCTGTAGGACTTGTGCGGAATGTACCCATCACTCTACAAGGTACGACTTTCAAGATGACTTTTGTCATACTAGATCTACCCGAATCCACTTTGGATTACAATCTTCTTTTCGGCCGACCTTGGCTGAAGCATGCGAAGGTAATACAGGACTGGTTTGCACAAGAGCTTACATTCAAGGATGCCCATCGTAAATATGTGGTGAAACTAGATGCTATGCAATCTTGCGAACCTCACGCCAGACCGTACTTTGCTGAACCAGTTCATATGTTAGATGGACTGTCAGATGATGAAGAAGAGCAATTTCTGAAGAGTAATGCCGATTTAATGTCTCTAGGAACTGTTGACCTACAATCCGTCATAGATAACTGGAACACGTCAGTATGTACAGTAGTAGCTATCACCGGAAATTCGGTCCAGGAAGATACTTCCTCAACCCATGACGACGAATTACAACCACTGTTCAAGCCAACAGATGATACAGAGAAACCTCAACAATTTTATGTCCCAGAAGACTAGCTGATCACGTACAATCTAGGAGATAGAGACCACCCACGACCTGTGAAGATGAGGCAGAACTTACCGGAAACATTTAAGGAGGATTTGATTAAACTTCTTCGCGAATTCGCAGACGTCTTTGCATGGGATTACAAAGACATGAAAGGATTAGATCCGCGCATCTATCAACACAGGGTCATGTTGAAACCGGAAGTGAAACCAAAAAGACAACCCAGCTACATAATGAACCCCCATTATGCATCACAGGTAAAAGCCGAACTTGATAGACTATTAAAAGTCGGATTCATTGTACCAGTAGAACACGCGGAATGGATCTCACCCATCGTGATCGTGCCAAAGAAAAACAAGCAGTTACGAATCTGTGTGGATTACCGGAAATTAAATGCAGCAACAGTACCAGATCCTTTCCCGATCCCCTTTTTGGATACCATGCTTGATAGAGTCGCAGGACATGAAATGTATTCATTTTTAGATGGATACAGCGGGTACAACCAGGTTAGAATGGCTGAAGAGGATATACCAAAAACTGCCTTCATTACCAATTGGGGTGTCTTTGCCTGCACAGTAATGTGGTTCGGATTGAGAAATGCACCAAGCACATTTCAAAGATGTATGCAGGAGATATTTTCTCCTTATCTCACTTCATTCATGCAAGTATATCTCGACGACTTCTCAATCTTTGGGAAGATGATAGCCCATTTGTTTCATTTACGATGTTGTTTTCAGAAGTGTAGAGAATATAGACTCTGCCTTAATCCCAACAAATCCGTGTTTGCAGTTTCGTGTGGCAAACTACTTGGGCATATTGTATCTGCTCAAGGAATTCGAGTGGACCCGGATAAGATTTCAGCGATTTTAGAAGCCCCGATACCCACAACTCCGAAGGAAGTAATGCGTTTTATGGGTCAAATACGGTGGCATGGCAGACACTTACGGTGGCTTGCTCACCTAGTAGTGCCACTGAACAAGCTAATCACAAAAACTCCCCGACAGTTTGAATGGACTGAAGAATGTCAAACTACATTTGATCGACTCAAGTATCTCCTAACGCAAGCCCCAATTTTACAACCACCGGACTGGGACAATCCGTTCCATGTTTTTGTCGACGCTTCAGATATTGCAATTGGTAGTATTCTGATGCAGCAAACAGATAAGTGGTTTCGCCCTGTTTATTACGCCAGTAGAAGGCTTGCACCTGCAGAAAAGAACTACTCCACCACGGAAAGAGAATGTCTAGGACTGATTTACTCAATCAAAAAGTTCAGACATTACCTACTAGGCCGGAAATTTACATTTCACGTGGATCATGCTGCCCTTGTTTATCTAGTAAGACAGCAGCACTTAGGAGGACGATTAGCATGATGGGTGCTACTTTTACAAGAATTCGACTATGACGTCATTCACCGACCCAGAAATGCACATGCTTTAGCAAATTTCTTATCACGCCTAGATTCCGGTGAAGCTCCGGTAGGCATAGATGACACGACTCCTGCAATTTACAATGCTGAACCACTGCACGATGAGACTACCAAAGTACAAACACCACATACATACTATGATCAGATTCTAACTTTTCTCACCGAAGGATGCTTTCCAGCCGAGACTGCCAAGGCAGTTCGAAGGAAAATCGCAGTTTTTAGCCGCCGATTTCGGTTAGTTGCTGGAGAACTATATTATACAGATCATACCGGAATCCTACTTCGCTGTATTCCACCACATGAAGTTAACTCAGTTATCACTTTGGCTCACTCAATTCCTCCCGGTGGCCATTTTGTAGCAGACTTAACTCACCGAAAAATTCTGCAAGGAGGACTCTGGTGGCCAACTATGTACAGAGATATCTCACAGTTTGTTAAACAATGCGATGCTTGCCAAAGAGCTGGTCAGCCTTTACAACGGCATCTTTTTCCCCTGCAACCCATCTTACCATTAGAACCTTTTCAGAAATGGGGTTTAGATTTTATCGGGCCAATTACACCTCCAGCAGTATCCAGTAACAATCGATACATACTGACTTGCACAGATTACGCAACTAGATGGGCAGAAGCTTGGGCTTTGCGGTATGCTACAGCAGTTACGGTAGCAAAATGTCTACTCACGGATGTCTTCCCACGATTTGGTTTACCACTGGAAATTGTCTCAGATCAAGGCACTCATTTTGTAAACAATTTAATAAAGGCACTCACACAGTCCTTCCAAGTCACACATAAATTTAGCTCCCCTTATTATCCACGTGCCAATGGATTGGCTGAAAGTACAAACAAATCACTATTAAACATCCTCCGGAAATTGATCATGGAAGCACCGGAAAGATGGGATCAACTACTACCTGCAGTATTATGGGCATACCGAACTACATATAAAGTAACAACAGGCTTGACACCTTTCAAGCTAGCTTACGGCTTAGAAGCAATCGCTCCCATGGAAGTAGTCATCCCAAGTTTGCGAGTAGCAATCACTCAGAAGATGCTACCGGAATCTTCACTGACAGCACGAATGGACGCACTCAGAGAACTTGATGAGCACCGATGGCTCAGTTTTTTAACTATGCACGAAGTTCAACTAAGGCAAGCTAAGACACACGATCGATATTTGAAGACGCCAATCTTTTCGGTAGGACAGCTTGTACTCTTCTATAACGCAAAATCGGACAGAGCAGCAGGAAAATTCAAACTACGATGGTTCGGCCCTTTCAAGATCTCAGCACAAGTAGGTCCAGCAACTTTTCGGTTGACTACGTTGACCGAAATTCCACTTCCAAAAGTAATTAATGGATCGAAGTTGCGGCCGTATTATCCCACTACCAGTACGCCTTAATTATTCGGCGACGAGCCACGTTTTGTATAAATTTTTATGTTTTTCTTTTAGCCGTCTTTTGTACAAATCTTTATGTTACCAGCCGCCCCTCCCTACCGGTCACTCAATACGCACGCCAGCATGCAAACCGTATCATTCCCGCACCACACAATGCACCGTGTTCTCCATATTTAACCCCCTCAGTTGCGCCAAAAACCGCTATTGTGTTTTCGTGATTGTGTGTGTTATCTCAGTATTCTGTGTTTTCTGTAAGTGTGCATTGTGAACGCCATGGAAGCGCTAGCCAACTACGCTTCTTTCCGCGAAGGTATCCCTACAGACGTAGGCGAATACCTGCGATGCAGAGGGTTGGCCAACTTCGCTGAGTTGCCTTGGCACTCAGTGGAAGCCCATCCCTTCTCCGCACAGATCATCCAAGCCATTGCCGAAAGCCCCACCACCGAACGACAGTGGGTCTTCCTTTCCCTCCCACATAGAACCGTCATCACCTTCCAAGCCTTCGCCGACGCCTACCGCCTCACCCCGCAAGGCCGCGAAACCGGTCCTAGCATCCCTTTCGCCCGTATGTCCGAACTCTTTCCCCGCTCCTCATCAAATGAATACGCCATTCTATGCCGCCCAGAACCCGAGCGATCCGCCCTACAGTTCCTTGTAGCCATCCTCAACCTGCAAAAACGAACATATGGCATCTCTCGCCCCTTCTACTCCGCCTTAGATTTAGCTGCCCGCGAACCTGTAAATTTTGCCTCTTACTTTTTCCTTAGAATCCATAAAGAATGTGTAGCTATCGTAAAACAGCTCCAAAAGGGTTCTACCCCCCGCTCTCGCCTTCCCCACATCATCTCCTTCCTCTTCCCAACCATTCTCGCCGCACAACCCCCACCCGCAGGCCCTGCACTTCGACACGAAGAATCCGCACAACCAATCGAGGACACTGAAGAAGAAGACGAAGAAATTAATCAGCTCTTCCGTACCAAGCGAATTCGGATCAGCTCCTCGAAAAGTGAAGTCCAAGGATCCGCCGGAAAAGATCAGGAGACCAAGCCAGACGACCAAGAGGAAACATACCACGACACCGCCACACACAACGAAACATTGACGGAGCAACCAGACCAGTAGGATCAAGCAGAGACTGAAATAGTGTCCACAGAAAAAGAATCTGAGCAGCACCAGGATGAACAGGAATCGGCCACCAAAGCACTGGATCAACTCATCGACGCCATCAACCAGACAGAAACCATACAACAAACACTCGCCAAGGTAAACCCCTCAGATACCATTCTCCCTACACCACCTCCTGCCAAACCCCTCCCCCCACCGGAACCACCCCTCCCACCCATCACTGAACCCGCAGCATCTTCCTCTTCCTCCCCTAACTACTCCCCGCCAAACTCCCAGCAACTACTCACCGACACATCCTCTCAACCTCGTCATCCTCAACCACCACCGCCACATAACGCATTCTCGGAACTTGCCGCCATGGGGCAGTTCCTCATCCAGTTATCACACCAGCTGCCCGCCCAGTTTACGGCAGCCACGGACCACCTGAAACTCGAATACCAGCACAAGGTAGAAACCCTGGAAGCCGACATCGCCCCCCTCCAGGAAGAAGTTGATGCCGTAAAGACCGAGAATCATCAACTCCGGACACAGCTAGCAGAACTCCAAGCACGATTTTCGACAGAGCAGACGCTAGTACAACAACGAGATGCAGCCCTGGACCAGCTCGCTGCCAAAGACCAACTCATACACGACGCACATGAGGAAATTCGAACACTGAAGGCCGCCCTTCAAGAACAAGAAGATATCAACGTATCTCTCGAAGAATTGATCGCAGACACGAAGATTCAATTACAAGAAACCACCCAGAAGATGCAGGATCAACAGAAAGAAGCCGACCAAGTTCAAGAGCAATTACGGCGAGCCGAAGAATGTGCCGACACGGTCAACCGTATTCTCAAACACCAATTACTAAAGGAAGGCCAATACCAAAAAGATATCGCCAACGCCCGCAGAGAACGTGATGCGTATAAGAAAACTCTCAATTTCCAAACACAGCAATTTGAACGCCAAGACAACCAAATACGCAACCAGAAGGAGTGCATCAGAGAGATGCAGACCAAACTGACTGAAATAACGACAGCCCGAGATGCGGCATTAGCCAACGAATTTTATCTCCAGGAGGCTTTTCTTCAAACCCAAGCCGAAATTTTGTTAAATCAAGCCATAGCCCTCAGTGCCGTCAGAACCGACGCCCAATTATTAGAACCTACCACCTTAGTGCAAATGTTAGAAACCCTCAAAAAGAAAATTACCCGGACATTTAGGCTCGCCCGAAGTATGTACTTAGAAGGTATAGTATCCGAACCATAGGTACTTGCGGGTTCGAGTCCACCGTGCGTGCCAGTGTTAGACGGCCGCCGAATAAGGACAATTGTACTTAGACAGAGGTTTTTAATGCAGAAAGAACCCTTCTGGAAGTACGCGGTAAAGAAAGATTCGCGCAAACTTTGTAATAAAATTCTATTTAAAGCAATGAAAAGAACGGCAGAGGGACGAGAGAAGGAGCCCCCTCCGTTTTTGGGAGTTGCGAGTGTATTGTGAGAACCCTGATTTGGGACGAACTCTTCTACTGTGTGTAAGTAGGTGTTAACGAGTAGAGTATCTTGGCTCTGTCCTGTTCTGCGCGCCTTATCTGTGTAATCGTTTGACTGCGTATGCGTGATACACTGCGGTGTTGCGAGTCGGTACTGCAATTTGAGATTCTGTTCGATAACGAGTTAAGATATCTTTGATTATGCGTAAGGTGTTAGTGTATTGTCTATCTGCTATTTCTTTGGTGGAATAGGTAAGCGTGAAGAATGGACATGAGTTGCTATGATTCGCTGTAAGTGACTGAGTCAGTATTTTAGTCTGTGTTCAAAGGTAACGCCGGTAATGTCTAAGTACGCATAGAATGGTAACAATGTTGCGACACGTCTTGCGGTCAGTAGATATTACGGGTTGAAGGTAGATACACGGTAAGTCTGTGAACTGACAAGAAGAATTGTGTGTTATGATTTTGTTAAGTTACTAAAAGTATTGGACTGTCATCTCGGACTACTGCTCAACTACTATGGCAGGAACAGTCTGGGAGCTGTGAGTCCAGTACGTTGGTCTAGTTGAGTTGTTCAGAAGCAAAAACTGAGCTAAGACGTGAAAACCATAACTACGGTTGAGTGAGAAGTTGGGAAAATAGTACAGGGCCTCTGTCTAACAGACCCCTACCACTCCCAAGGACCCACTTGGCTAGAGTCAGTTTATTTTTGCGGTAAGATTGAGTACAGAGAAAGAGAGACTCGGAAATGTCTGGTACGCAGGTGTGGAACCAGACTCTGGAGTCTCCGAAGAATTGTTGTTTTGAATTAGTAATTAACGTCTGCGGTAGGTAGTTAACAGTTAAGTTATTAGTAAACGACACTTACCTTTAACACTTTGATACCTCTTTCATTAAAATGTCCAAGTCTTTTATGCCAAAGATCCAATTCAGACACCTTTTGCTCTCCATATGTAAACATAGCATGTCTAACATTAACTTGTATCTTTAATGTGAAAAGCCTTCCTTCCTTCTTTCCTGTAACAATCTGTTTATACCCTTGACTAGGGTCTTCAACATAAACTCCATCATTAGTGAACCTTACCTCATATCCTTTTTCCACGATTTGTCCTACACTTATCAGATTTTTAGGAATTGTAGGAACATACAGAACCTTACTCAAGAGAGTGCTTCCATCTTTGGCTTTGACTGAACCAATTGACTTTACTTTGTGCTTTGTATTATCACATGTTTGAACTGTATGATTGATTGCCTTATGATCTGGATCAGTCATCAAAGCAATATTTCCACTCAGATGATTACTACATCCTGAGTCAATATAAAACACTCTCATGTATTCATGTGAGGCTTCACATGTTGCATTCATAATAAGAGTTGAATCTTCTTTCTGATCTGATGCATAATTGTAGTAGGTGTTATTATAGGACTGATTTTGGAAGTTTCTTCCTCCACTTCTTCCAAAAGAATTCCTACCACCTCTACCTCTGAAGTTTCCTCTCTGATATCTGCCACCTCTTCCTCTTTGATAAAAATTCTGATTAAAATTACCATTACTTTGATTATTGTGCCAACAATCATGAGATATATGATTGGTCTTACCACATATCCAACAAGCTCTGACATTATCTTTGTTATTTCTGCCTCTTCCTCTACTTCTGCCACTTCCTCTTCCTCTTAGAAAGTTTGCTTGGCTTGGAGTACCTTCATCTTCAACTGATTGTTGCTTTCCTTTGCTAGCTTTCTTCTTGTCTTTAGAATACATTGCATGACCTGCACTCTTATCAACATCTCCTTTGATATCATTCTCAAAAGTTAGCATATGTCCTAACAATTGATTCAAATCAGGAGTGAAATGATCTAATGAAAGTTCTGTAGATAAAATAAAAGGCTTCCACTTCTCATCTCCTCTTAGCCCTGTGAGAATTTGTCTTACCAACTTATCTTCTTCAATATCTTCATCAACTGCACCTAAAGAATCAGCAATGTCTTTCATCTTTGTCACATAATGAGATATTGATTGTGAAGCCTTCTTCTTGAATGTAGTAAACTCTGCCCATAATGAAGCTTTCCTTGATTTAGTTGTATTCTGAAAATGCTCTTCCAAAGCATTCCAAATGTCACTTGCACTTTCAAGTCCTCTAATATGAGGAAGCAAATAATCATTCACTGCAATGTAGATTATGCTCCTTGCTTGAGCATCCTTCTTCATCCAAATCTTTATATCTGCAAGCTCCTCCCTAGTTGGAACACTAGGATCTCTAAACTCTGGCTTTTCTTCCTCTCCTGTGATGTATCCCATCAGATCTTTGCTCATAAGATGAGCTTCCATTCTCATTGACCAAGCTGGATAGTTCTCTCTATCCAAGTTCTCAATTTGGAGACTATCTCCCATCCTTTCTTCACCTGTACTATCAAATCTTTAGTCCTTATAAAGAATGAATGTACCTTAGCTTCGAATGTTGCTCCTTCTCATCCTTTTGATAACCTTTATGTGTCTTCCTTCAACCTTTCTTTCACACTTTATCCTTTTGAACCTTTAAGATGTGAAGTGTGTATATCTGCAGCAGTCGGGGTCTTCCTTTCCTCAATTTTGATACAACCTGCTCTAATACCACTGATGGAGAGTGTTAATCTCCAAAAGAACAAGCTATTCTTGATGTTAGACCACCTCTATATCAAGAACAACTTTAAACTTCAACCAATTTTGAAAGACAAGTACCAAACTGTCAAGAAATTAGCTAACTGTGAAGAAATTCATTTCTCAGAAAAGTCTTCTGCACATTAATCAACCATTGACTAATCATTTGTGTAACGTTTCCGATGAGACTTTGTAGAATAAGTCGTCTAGAGATTGCACACCTTCTGCAAGTTAAAACACTTCAAATACTTGAGTACATTATGAGAAATGATTCAAACAATCTACCTATGTCTGAAACTCTCTCTCTGTAGAGTCGACTTTGACACCTGCAACTTTTAAGACATGGTTCTCCCAAACTAGAACCCGTTTAAGCAAATGCTTTTAGCCATAGATGGCTTACCTCTCAACTTAAATTTTGAATCCTCATTTGTGTAAAACTCTACACTGTGCACTGAGTACTGACCATTTCTTTAACCATCGAATCTGAGCCTGTTTCAGAAGACACTCAACACTTTCTTACATATGAATGTTCCTATTCAAAATTCTTTAAGCCTGTTTGCAATTGACCTCTCAAACTTTGATCATAGGTAGATTAACTATGGATTTAGACATGTACAAAAGGATTTCTCAAAATATTAAACACAGAAGGAGAATCAGAGAAAAGATCGACGTGCAATTCTCTAAAAACTTTTTCTTTTCATAAATCTTCATACATCTGATGGATGACATACATAATGTTCATCTCATTCTCTCCTATTCTTCTATTCTTCACATCTATTGTCTTCTCTATCTCTTCTATATCTCTCTTCGACTATGAGCATGTATATATATATATATATATATATATATATATATATATATATATATACGAGTCTAACTCGTCATTTTTTCAAATACATTAAAATATTTACAATACTAATGTACAAAAGAACTTTGTTTCTGAACCTCCTCTTTTCCTTGAAACTGATCTTCAATCTTTCATTCATCTTTCCACTTCTAGATTTTATGTAATCACTAATTGTTGATTGTCCTGCTCCAACAAAGAAGACAAATGACAAGATATGTTTGATATGCATATATGTAGATGATCTTCTTGTAACAAGTGATGATGATGTAGGGATAAGGACCATCAAAGAGAAGCTTGGAAGAGAGTTTAAAATCTCAAATTTAGGTTTTCTCAAGTACTTTCTTGGCATTGAGGTGATTTATGGGAAATAAGGTATCTATCTCTCTCAAAAGAAGTATATTCTAGATGTGTTGTTTAGGTTTGGCATGATAGATTGCAAACCAATAGCTCAACCTACGGATTCAAATGTCAAGTTAAGCAAGGAAGATGGTAAGAAGCTAGAAGACCTTACACTAAATAGGAGCATTGTGGGATCATTGATCTATGCTACACTCATAACACCTGACTTATGTTACATAGTTGGAGTTCTATCTCATTTCATGCATGCAGCCACACATACACATCTGAATCATGCAAAAAGAGTGTTAAGGTATGTGAAGAGTATAGTTAATCATGGGTTTTTATACAGGTATATCAAACTTCAAGTAAAAGCATGGAGTGATTCAGATTGGGCAGGGAGTGCTGATGATAGAAGGTCAAATTCTCGCTTTGTTTTCATGCTAGGTACAAAAGCAATTTCATGGATGAGCAAAAAGCATCCCACCGTTGCGTTGAGTTCAACAGAGGCTGAATATAGAGCTTTAGCGCTCATTACATGTGAAGCAATGTGGCTTAAGAATCTCTTCAAAGATCTTGGTATACAAATTGCTCCAATTCTAGTTTATGGAAATAACATGTCAAGACTACATCTTGCTAACAATCCAATGTATCATGCAAGGAGCAAGCACATTGGGGTGTATTATCATTATGTAAGGGAAAAGGTTGCAAGTGGGGACATTAATGTTCATTTTGTAGGTACAAAGGACCAAGTTGCACATATCTTCACCAAAATCTTGGATGTGACCAAGTTAACAAAGTTTTCAAAGGCTATGACCTTGCTTGATATGGACACTACCACCTTAAGCTTGAGGGGGAGTGTTGAAAGTGTGAACTATGCAAGATTTAGGTGGACAAAGGGGTCAAAAGACCTTAATGTGGACAAACATCATGACTTAGATCACTTAGGGTGGTCTCAAGGTTGGGCAAGGTTAGGCAAAGCAGTTGTAAGGCAGTGGAAAAGTTAGGAGAGGCATCCAAAAGCTATAAAAGAAGATGAAGAGTCATCAAATGCATGGAAGTCTTGTAGCTCATTGAAGATCAAGAGAAATATACTCAAGGAGGCTCAAGAAAAGAGTCATACAAGGCTCAAGGAGCTGAAACATAGCTTTCCAAGCTAGGAAAAATGCAGAGGAGGGTGTTACATGCAAAGAGGAGGAATAGGGAGAAGCTATCAAGCACACACCCCCTCTAGTCTCTTGTAGGTATAAACATAGTATGCTTATAATAGTTGTAACTCCTTGTGTACATGTCCAATGCAAGAGATTTAAAGTGCATTCCATACTAGAAAATCCTACTATGTACAGGAAAATTGTGGGAAGTTTGATATATCTCACAATTACAAGTCCTAATCTAAGCTACAGTATTGGACTTGAAATTCAATTTATGTAGGTCTTGAGGAAGCCACATTTAGATGCATTGTTTTATGAATTATGCATTGTTTTATGTGTGAAGAGAGATGGTGGATGCAATCCAAAGATGAGTTGGTGCTGCCACAACCGGCTTCACACCAGCCAACTAAGACTTAAAAGTTGATTAGTAGACCCTTTGAGCTTCCTAAATCCACCAAAATATCAGCCAAGTACTTTGGAACATGTATCCCAAAAGTTTAAGTCAAGACAGACTAGTTGCGAAATGACTAGCTCCCAAAACTTGCTATTTTTGGACATACATCTGCTAGAAAAAATGAACAGTGCTCTCAACCTCGTAAGGACTAGATAAATTCCTTTTGGGCATAGCAAATAGACTTAGCAAGCTTCCCAATCCAAGTTAAAACACTTCAAATGATGGACTGAGCACTGAGAAGAAGATTCATCAATTTCTGCAACATGCCCACCATTCTCGGGGCTCTGCAGAGATAGACCAGTGAGCAGTAAAATACAGATATCTCCAAAATTGTAAATCCAATGATGTTGAAATTTTATATGTAGAAAGAAGACAGTAAGGTCTATCCAACGCATGTTAAAACTCTGAAAAATAATGCGTAGAACTCGAGATATGACCTTCTGAAGTCACTACTCTGAGTGAGTATAGCAGAGAACAAAACAGAGAAGTAGATAATGACAAATGTATAGATTCACATATGATTACAACCACATTGGCAATGAACGTTTGCACAATGGGAGTAGAATGATAGAGCTATGGAGTAAGCTCTTCAATCTCTACAAAATGACATGAAGTGGTCACGTACAAGGCTTGCTAATCGCCTCTTCCTTCTTGCTCTTTTTATAGCTATTCTTGGAGGGAGTTTTGAATTTGAATTCGAATGGCTCCACCTAAAAGTGATCCCCAAAGTTAAGAGATATTCCCTCAACTCAAAAATTCGTGGTTTTAGGTAGTTAGAACCACGACTTTGCTTTTACATCATGCATGAGGTAAGCCATCCTTTTCCTTTTTTCTTTTTTCAAATACAAGAGATAAAAATGAACTCTTTTACAAGAGGTGTTCACATGACTACACATGTGACTTACAAATGAGGATAATATCAAGCATATCAAGCATGTAGGCTTGGGTAAAATGCACCAACATTATGAAGCCACATTTAGATGCATTGCTAATTTGGATTATGCATTGTTTTATGAAGTTGGTGTAGAATTGTAGGTTCATGAATACACCGATGTAGATTGCGTTAGTAGTATTCCAGATAGAAGATCTACTAGTGGCTTTCTATTCTCATTTGGAAGTGTAGCTATTATGTGGAGCAGTAAAAAGCAACCCACTATTGCTTTGTTGAGTACAGAGGCTGAGTATAGAGGTGCTGCAATGGAAGCATGTGAGGCATCATGGCTAACGATGCTACTTGCAGATTTCGGTGTGGAAGTGCACAAGCCTATGACCATCTATTGTGATAATATTAACAGCATATTGTTAGCACAAAACCTTGTTTTTCATGCTAGAACAAAGCATATCGAGGTGAATAATCATTACATAAGGGAAAAGGTATTAGCAAATGATATTGACCTTGTTTATGTGAGGACAGATGAGAAGGTCACCAATACTTTCACTAAAGCACTTGGAGCTCAGAAGTTGAAGGAGTTTTGAAAGATGCTTGGATTACAGGACATGATGTTGAGCTTGAGGGAGAGTGTTGATATATCAAGCTCAACATGTGATGATCCAAGATGACACATATCATTTTTTCATTTCTCTGACATGTATAGTGGTCATGCAGGTATATGTGAGGGACACTTCATTGAGCTTTACTAGATTTATCTACCAAGAGTGATGGCACATTTGTTTTCTTGCCAGCTCACTCATTCGCGAACATTCAGATTTTCCTTATGTACTATTGTTTATATATTGCACTTGTATTTTTGTTTAAGGTCATTCTTGTGCATTCTTTTTATATAATAGAAGAAGAAGATCATTCTTCCTTGCCTCAATATGTGTGTATGCTCCTCTTTGATTGTGAGAGTGTGTGTGTTAGCTCTTTTCCTCATCTCCTTCCTCATGACATTGAGGTGGAGGTCCAGAGTTCAACCCGCAGGTTGGACATGTAATCTCTTTGGCTAGTTAAACGAGTTGTAACTGATTTTTCACCTTGTCTAACCCTGTTTTGTGGGATATGGGGCTCTTACGGGTACTATGTCCATTAACTTGTTGGGGGAGGGGAGTAGGCACCTGTCGAACCTCCATTAGAGAAAAAAAAAACTCTTTGCTTGTGAACTTGCATCCATTAGGGTTCAGAAAGAGTTCATTGGGTTGGCTTCCCCCTTGAGAGCACATATGTTCCTACGAATATGTCTTTTGATGCCTCCTCTTGCGGCATAGCCCTTGCTCTCTTCATACGACTCCTCCCATACGAACAACACCTACTGAACTTTTGACTTCTCTATGAACCTCGATCTCACATCACTCAACTCTTCTTCTCTCATGTAGCAGTGCTCTTCATTCATGGTGCAGAACTAGCATCTGTATTTCCTTTTGAACCCAATACTCCATCTATTGCATCCTCTCCGTGGGCCAATACAATTATGGTGGCTTTATGATTTCCTTTACAAAAATAGGTCCTCATAATAGAAGCAATAAGTTTGGAGTAGTAAAAGCAGATATCTTATTCCACTAGAAATGTTTATTTCAAGGCATCTTCTCTTCTTTCTAGTTTTTTTCCCTCTTCATCGCTTACAAACTCTACCCTTTTTAATCTTCTATAGTGCCAAATAACTCTAGAGTTTCACAAAAAATCTATGTTTTTCATGTGCTCTTGTAACTGCGCTTTCTAAGTGTCCCTCCACAATCTAACCTTGAGTCGTCTCTGTACAAATTCCTTTTTTCTTCCAACCTGTTGTGGGATCCTGTTAAGGCTCTCTAAGGATTGATATTACTCCTCATGTTCTTGAACACGACCAAACAGTCGGATTCCTCCCTTTTCTTTCCTTCTCAAGGCCTCCTCTTTTCCATATGAGCTGCATGTACTCCCCTCGTACTTACCAATCTCAGCCAAAGGCAATCCCTTTTTTCACCCCCCCCCCAAGCACCCAAAGAAATATGAGTATAGAAAAATGTGTACATGCCTCCATCCGTCGTACAACTTCCAAAATTAAACTCACACAAATGAACACACTTTTGTACACATGCATGTGCGATGTGCATATACACACTTGAATTTTTACATATATAGCTCACACGTATTGTGTGACGAGAAATTATAATGATGAACTCACTCACGAATGCACATTCACATGGAAGCTTCACACACAAATGCACTCATAGATGGTGATGCACACGTGCTATATTCATATGAATATTTTTGCACATATATATGTGTATATATATTTATATGCACTAACACATGCTAACATAAAAAACACACACATTCAAAGCATGCATATGAACATAAACACACATCTATAGATATGCATATGTCTTTACATACACACACATACATATGTAGACACATCTAGCAATGGTATGGAAACTAGTACTTCTGATTTCACACATGGCAACACATGGTCACATATGTATGAACTTACATATACTTCTTTCATGAACACACATATCCTCGCACAAATGTTCATATTAATATCTATTGCAGACACGATCGATATGGAGATTGAAGACAATGAACTATGCTAAACATTCATGAACATGTGCAAGTCATGGTCAAGATGTATTCCATCAAAGGGAAGCTTATGTAAATCAAAAGAAGTTTTGGAGATATATGGCATATTGACGCGATTCAAAAGCATCTGCCTCTTGTATGGTGCAAAGAGTACAGAGATGAAATAGTGGAGTTACAACATATAACTATGAGAGTTATTTCAATAACAACTTCAAGTGATAGTTGTGAACATAACTTGAGTGCATATGATTTCCTTCATTCAAAATGAAGAAATCACTTAAGTGTATCGTGTGCCAATGATTTTCTATATGTTACCTATAATATGCATTTTTTACATGCTCCAACCAAGATAGCTTCTACACTAGCACAACCAACTTTTGGACAATTTCAAACTCATGAAAGTTTAGAAAATGATTCATGGAGTGATCATGAATTAGATGAAGAACAAAATGATGGTTCAAACATGGAAGAAACAGATGACATTGTACTTTTTTACAAAAGGAAGTTTGGCAATAGCCTAATCTCCCATACTTTAATTTTTTTTTTTTTAAAGGAGACAAATGTACACGTGAATGGGTCTAGCACCCATGGGACCCCTTGAATCCCACAAAGCAGGGGAAGAACATACAAGTTTAGAGGGTTTTACAAAGGAGTTTGATAACCCTTTTGCCCCCCTCATGCAGGGCCCACTTGGATTTAATCTCATTGTTCTCATGGAAAAACACTCTATGATGCCTAAAAGGTGGAAGCTTCTTACAATTGGAAATTCTTTTGCCTAGGTGGAAAAGAGATTTCTCGATAGACCATTCTTTAGGAGGGTTTCCAAAATTGGAAGCACACCTCTCTCAACAAATCTTCCAGAGGGTCTCGCCTCTTATAGCATTCCACAATGGTGAGGAGCAGCCAATCGCCTCACCTAGTAAAGCTTTCCTCCAATTGATTTGCTCTTGTAGAAGCAAGATTTTTTCAAGGATCTACCCCATCGAGATAAATGTGGGGCACGAGAAGAAGATGAGTCCCAAATCCTCATTGTCGTGGCAACATCACTTGCACCATGGTGGACCCCCACAAATTTTGCTAGCCTTTATAATGGTCCGGATTCCTCAATGGAGGATCTGCCACATGAGTACTGACTTTTTTATCTCGATTAGGGGGTGCCAGAGAGACATGAACTCGAGATGCCATCTCAAGCCCATCCAAGTAAGACACCACTTCTTATTAAGTGTGATATGATAGTCCATATTCTCCTTGATTCTAGGAATTTTTTTCAAGCTATTTCCATTGTGCCATTTAAGGCTCTCATGGTGCAAAGGGTCATGTCTGATGAGGAGGCAAGTTTTTGAGCATTCCCAAGTGAGGTATCTACTCTGCAAAAGAAACCATTCTTCATAGTTCACTCTTATTTCCCAATCGATATCCTCAAATCTGATCCGTTGGCCAGTTTCTTAGTTCCATATGTTTTTTCGATACCAGAACCCCTTGTTCCAGAGTTTCTTAGCTTTTTGGAGGTTCTAGGACTCCATGCCTTTGATGCCCCTTAGATCAAATCATTATGTCTGATACTAGATGCCCATTTCCAATCTTCACTGATTCTGACAAACTGTTTGACCTTGTTCCAACTCTTCCACAGAGAGCACACTAGATTCGAGCCTTTAGGGTACATGAAAGCAGGGAGAAAAAAAAGGTGAGAAGTATGAGGTCCTTCCAACCTAGGAGTCCCACCAGGGTAAGAGCACTCTTATTCTTGAATATGAGCATGGTCCAAGAGGCATCATTGTTGCACCAAGCTTTGATAAGCCATTTAGCTACCAACTTATTTGCCATGCCTTTGATGTCTAGAATGCCTAGACCCCCTTGAATCTTCTGATTGATACAAGTAGTCCATTTAATTTTGGGGACACCACTTATGTTGGGATCACCCATCCAAAGGAAGTTTCTACGGATTCTTTCCAATTTGATAATATCTTGATCCTTTGATCTCCAATAGGAGAAAAAGTAAATAGTTGATTAGATGAGTAATGTATTAATTACCATGGATGCCCCACGAGATTGATTTGCATATCTTTCCAGTAGGCCAACTTCTTATCAAGCTTAGAGAGGACCCCATTCCATCATTGATCCATTGAAATGCCAAATCCCATTGAAATACCTAAATGGCAAAAGATTTGTCCCCTAGGGATTATCTAACATCCATGATCAACAAGAAGTCAAGGTAGAAGTCCGTTAATGGCTCTAAAAGTAGTTTTAGAGTGGTTTGTTTTGGACCCTAATGCCACACAAAATGTGTCAAGGCATCCCCAAAATGTGTCAATGTTGGTCATATTGTTATGCACAAAGATGGTAGTATCATCCACAAATAGTCTCATGATCATATGGCCTTCACTGAGAGGGAGCGAGAGACCTTTAATATGTCCTAAGTCCATATGATGCTCATGAGACAGCTGCTAAGCCCCTCCCTAGCAATAGCAAAAAGTAGAGGGACCAAAGGGCATCCTTGTCTGATAGAGCATTTTAATATGATTTAGCCATCACGTTTGTTCTTTGATTTTGGACCATCATTGTTGATATATTTAGATAGCGATGTGTGTGAACACTCTAGGACCATTGGGGCACTTTTTTCCCTCTATAGGGTGTTTTTTTCCCCCAGCTTGTATATATGCCTATTGCCCTAACGGGCTACTTATCTTTGTACATTCTAGTGGTAATACATTCAGTATTGTGTGTTGTGCTCCAAGCTTTGTCTTCTTGCTTGTGCTATTTGCATGCTTCCGTAGACATCTAACTCCAACAATTGGTATCAGAGCAGGTCGTCACTTCATCTAGGGCATCATTGACACCTCTCCGTTTGCAGTCTCAATATCGCATGAAATTTGGTGAGCATACTCAAGCTGTTTCATAGATTAAAACTGCTTTGCTCTATGGTGTTGAAATCACGATTTGAGCTTGTTTCGGTCCCGAATGCACTATCGTATCACTATGGTAGGCTATTTTGTCTTTTTGTGCCAAAGTTATATACCAACGGTTTGCTAATATAAGCATCCCAAAGTCTACTACAGGTCTAGCAGAAATCGTATGGGTAGTTTTGTTCAACTTTTTCAAATACATTCATTTTTTTGCATCAAGGTATTTTAGTCAGTGGCCATGGCTGAAAGCAGTGATGTATTCCGTATGTTGGTTGTTCAGGATAAATTGGATGGTACCAATTATCCATTGTGGGCTTATATGATGCGTCATGTATTAGTCGCAAAAGGACTATGGAATATTGTGCAGGGTGTTGAAAGACATCTTGTTATACCTGCAAATACAGGTACTAGCACTGATGGAGATGGTATCGAAGATGGTGATATTCTGCAGATTCCTATTCGTGCTGCAATTTCTATTGCACCTACTATAGAGCAAATTCGTTGGGATGGCAGAGATGCTCAGGCACATGCATCAATAGCTTTGTCTGGCAAATATGCTATTATTCCTCACATTCGCTCTTGTAGAATAGCAAAGGATGCTTGAGATACACTCACCACATTGTACCACGCTAGGAATGAGGCTCGTGTTGCTTACCTCCGAAAATAGTTGGAGAGTGAGCACATGAATGAAGGTGATTCTATGGATAGTTTTCTGACAAAGATCAAAGACTTGAAGGAACAATTGATTTCTGCTAATGAAGTTATACTGGATAGCTCACTTGTGCATTTTGAATGGTCTTCCTGATTCATCTCAGAGTTTTGCTTCTACTCTTCATTTGATGATGAAAGGAAATCCAAATTCCTTATCAATTGAGGAGTTAGTCTTTGTTCTGTTGCAAGAAGATTAGTCTAGGCAGATTAGGTCCATCATGCATGTTGCAGATCAATCTTTCCTGGCTAGTCAGAAGGGCAAAGGTAAATGGGGCTCATCTATTAGCAAGCAGAAATCTGCAAATGATGCACATTCGAAGAAGGAAGACAAAGATGAGAAGAAATCAAAAAAGCAAAAAATGTTTTGCAAGTACTGTAAAGGAAATGATCATATCATAAAGAACTATCCAAAATTGGTTGCAAAAGAGGAAAAGAAAAAAGAGGCTTGAATGGTTGTTGTAGAGGCCTCTAGACCAAAAATAGAGTCTGCTAATCTTGTGCAGAATGAAGAATGGTCGTTTTCTACTGTTTGTAGTTTTGACCCATCTTGTCATGAGCAGAGTATGTTTGTGGTAGACTCACATGTTTGGTATTTTGATAGTGGGGCAACCAAACATATTACCTCGTAGTGCAGTTTCTTCACTTCACTTGAGTCTGCCCCTACAGGGTATATTATTACATGTCCCAACAACTCCTCTTATCCTATTATGGGAGTTGATAAGATCATTCTGACTACTATTGATGGTAGTTCTTTTACATTGTCAGATGCTTTATTTTTGCCAGGGATCAAGAAGAATCTGTTATCAGTTTCTACATTAGCCAAGATTGGCTTGGTTGTGAAATTTATTGATGACATATGTACAGTTCATGATCTACCAAATGGTGATGTCATTATTGTTTTTGGCATTTTATGTCATGGTCTGTATAAGCTCATAGACTATGAAAGATCTGTAAATGATTCAGCATGTGCAGTATGATTCTCAGGCTGTCAGATGCAAAGATTTGGCATGCATGCTTTGGTCATCTGAATTTTGCTAGTTTGCTATGCCTACAAAAATCTGAAATGGTGTCCTCTTTGCTCAAGCTTGAGGCACCCAAAAAATGTTGGTGCATGACAATCATCAATTGAAGGATTATGGAGAAATGAAGTCAAGAAGTCAAGAAGGAAACAAAGTCAGATGGTTGAAGGAAGGACATTTTCAGAAAACTCAAAGATATGTACACATATGTACATTAGCTGACTTATACTCTTGTTTAAGTCATACACTTGTATATATTCATCTATAAATATGTTTGAAAATGTCGGGCAAGTAGAGCAGAAGAGATTTGAGAATAGGGAGAGAGAAATTAGTGTCATTAGACACATGAAGAGTGAGTGAATTGTCCATCCTCACTTAGATGTAAATTTTTTGAGAAATCGAAAAATTTTGCGCCCGATATTTTGCTGTCTGCTCCCTCTGTGTTTAATCTTTTGAGAAATCCTTTTGCACGTATCTAAGTCCATAGCTAATCTATCTATGGCTAGAATTTGAGAGGTTAATTGTAATCAGGCTGTGAGAATTTTGATTAGGAACATTCATATGTAAGAATGTTCTAACAGTCGAGAAATCTGGCGCACATTTCATCTTCAATGAAATGATCATTGCTCAGTCTACAGTGTAAAGTTTTACACAAATGAGGGCTTAAAATCTAAGTTGGAAGGTAAGCTATCTATGGCTAAAATATCTTGATCAAACGGGATTTACTTTGGGAGAACCAGTGCTAAGAAGTTGCAGGTGTCAAAGTCGCCATTGCAGAGAAGCACTTTCAGACATAGGTAAAGTGTTTCACACATTTCTCAGTGTGTACTTAATCTTTTTGAGAGATTTAACTTGGCAAAGTTGCGCAACCTTAAGGCGAAGTGTTGTGCAAAGTTTTATCAAAAACTTTACAGGATTGATTAGTCAATGAATGACTAATCTGCAGCAGACTTTTCTGAAGAAACTGAAATTTTCAGAATAATCAATTTTCTGATAATTTGGTGAAGATTCTCTAAATTAGGTGGAGTCTAAAGTTGATCTTGATATAGAGGTGATCTAAATTCAAGGTTAACTTGTTCTTTTGGAGATTAACACTCTCCATCAGTGGTATCAGAGCAGGTTGTGTCAAAATTGAAGTGAAGAAGACTCCGACTATTGCAGAAATACAAAACTTTACATTTTGAAGGTGCAGAAGGGTAAAGGTTGAAGAAAGATCAAAGGAAGACATACAAAGAGCATCAAAAGGATCAGAAGGAGCAACATTCGAAGTAAAGGTACATTTATTATCTGTAAAGGTTAAAGATTTGAAGCTACAGGTGAAGTAAAGATGGGAGATAGTCTCCAAATTGAAAAATTGGATAGAGAGAACTATCCTGCATGGTCTATGAGGATGGAAGCTCACCTTATGAGCAAAGATCTGATAGGATACATCACAGGAGATGAAGAAAAGCCAGAATTCAGAGATCCTAGTGTTCCAACTAGGGAGGAGCTTGCAGATTTGAAGAATTGGATGAAGAAGGATGCTCAAGCAAGAAGCATCATCTACATGGCAGTCAATGACTATTTGCTTCCTCACATTAGAGGACTTGAAAGTGCTTGTGACATTTGGAATGCTTTGGAAGAGCATTTCCAAAATACAACCAAATCAAGGAAGGCTTCACTATGGGCAGAGTTTACTACCTTCAAGAAGAAGGCCTCACAATCAATTTCTGATTATGTGACAAAGATGAAGGACATTGCAGATTCTTTAGGTGCAGTTGATGAAGATATTGAAGAAGACAAATTGGTAAGACAAATACTCACAGGACTAAGAGGAGATGAGAAATGGAAGCCTTTCATTTTATCTACAGAACTTTCATTAGATCACTTTACTCCTGATTTGAATCAATTGTTAGGTCATATGCTAACTTTTGAGAATGATATCAAAGGAGATGTTGATAAGAGTGCAGGTCATGCAATGTATTCTAAAGACAAGAAGAAAGTCAACAAAGGGAAGCAACAATCAGGTGAAGAAGAAGGTACATCAAACCAAGCAAACTTCATAAGAGGAAGAGGAAATGGCAGAAGTAGAGGAAGAGGCAGAAACAACAAAGAGAATGCAAGAGCTTGTTGGATATGTGGTAAGACCAATCATCTATCTCATGATTGTTGGCATAATAATCAAAACAATGGTAATTATCAGAACTTTAATCAAAGAGGAAGAGGAGGTAGATTTCAGAGAGGAAATTTCAGAGGTAGAGGTGGTAGGAATTCTTTTGGAAGAGGTGGTGGAAGAAACTTCCAAAGTCAATCCTATAATAACACCTACTACAACTATGCATCAGATCAAAAGGAGGATTCGACTCTCATTATGAATACATGTGAAACCTCACATGAGGACATGAGAGTGTTCTATATTGATTCAGGATGTAGTAATCATTTAAGTGGAAATATTGCTTTGATGACTGACCTAGATCATAATGCAATTAATCATACACTGCAGACAGGTGATAATACAAAGCATAAGGTAAAGTCAATTGGTTCAGTCAAAGCTAAGGATGGGAGCACTCTTCTGAGTAAGGTACTTTATGTTCCCACAATTCCAAAGAATTTGATCAGTGTAGGTCAAATTTTGAAAAAGGATATGAGGTAAGGTTCACAAATGATGGAGTTTATGTGGAAGACCCTAGTCAAGGGTATAAACAAGTTATTGCAGGAAAGAAAGAAGGAAGGCTTTTCACATTGAAGGTACAAGGAAATGTTGGACATGCTATGTTCACATATGGAGAGTAGAAGGTGTCAGAATTGGATCTTTGGCACAAAAGACTTGGACACTTTAATGAAAGAGGTATCAAAGAAATGATTAACAATGATTCAGTGCTTGGTATGCCTAACATTGCAGGTCAACACATGACATACAGATGTGAGGCATGTCAATTAGGTAAGGCTCATAAGCAATCCTATTCCAAGCATGGATTTATGTATTCAGAAAGACTTGAATTGGTGCATACAGATGTGTGGGGTCCTTCAAAGGACTTTAGTATAAATGGTTCAAGATATTATGTCATATATGTTGATGATGCTACCAGGTGGATCACAATTTATGTGATTAAGGAAAAGTCAGAAGTGTTTAATACATTTAAACACTATCATGCATATGCAGAAAGGATTACAGGTCAAAAATTGAGGAGACTAAGGTCAGATGGAGGGGGAGAGTATTTTTCAAATGAGTTCAATGATTATTTGTGGAATGCAGGTATAAAGAGAGAAGTTACTTGCAGGTACTCTCCTCAACAAAATGGGGTAGCAGAAAGAAGAAATAGGACTCTTGTTGAGTTTGCAAGGTCCATGATGAAAGAGAAGAATTGCCCAAATTATTTGTGGGCTGAGGCTGTTAATACAGCTACATATTTGGTCAATAGATTGCCTTGTAAAGCTTTGCAGGGTATGACACCATATGAAGCTTGGTGGGGTAAGAAACCTACCTTGGATCATTGCAGAATATTTGGATGCTTGGCATATGCATATGTGCCATCTCAATTGAGGCATAAGTTGGAGCCTAAGGCAGAGAAGTATGTATTCATTGGTTATGATGATAAGCAAATGGGATACAGGTTGTGGAGTCCATCCACAAAGCAATTTATTGTATCCAAGGATGTTACATTTGATGAGCAAGGTACTTGGTATGCAGGTAAATATAATGTACATGCAGATGATGAAGAAGTAGTGGAACAAAGAAAAGGTAAAGCAAAGGTTCAATTACTTGATGAAAGTGAGAATAATGAAGTGCAGATTGAAGTTGAAGAGAGGCCAAGGTTTGATCCAGAATGTGATGAACCAGAGACCTCAAGAAGTGCAGAAGTTAGGAGATCATCTAGGCACAAATGGCAACCTACAAGGTATAGCTATGACACTTCATTCTTGACTACTAAAGATTATGCTTATTTGGTAAAAGCAGATGAAGACCCTTCTACATATGAAGAAGCCAAAGGGAAGAAGAATTGGGAAGATGCTATGCAAGAGGAGTATGATGCATTGATAGAGAATCAAACATGGGATTTGGTTCCTAAAACTAATAGTCAGAAGATCATTGGATGTAAGTGGGTTTACAAGACTAAAAGATTTGCAGATGGAAGTGTGTCTAGGTACAAAGCTAGACTTGTTGTGAAAGGGTATGCACAGACATATGGAGTGGACTATGATGAGACTTATAGTCCTGTGGCAAAGATGACAACCATCAGGACACTCATTGCAATTGCTGCTTGTAAAGGTTGGAAGTTGTCTCAATTAGATGTTAAAAATGCTTTCTTGAATGGTTACATTTCAGATGAAGTCTACATGGAGCAACCAGATGGATTCAAAGATCAAGTGAGTCCAAATTATGTGTGTAAGCTCAAGAGAGCTTTGTATGGGTTGAAGCAAGCCCCAAGGGCTTGGAATTATAGGCTTGTAAAATTCTTGAATGATCTTGGATTTCAAGCATCAAAGGCAGATAGTAGCTTGCTAGTCAAAGCAAGTGAAGATGGGTTTATTTATGTGTGTATTTATGTTGATGACATAATACTTACAGGAACAGATGATAAGGGGATACAAATGATCAAAAAGCAGATGGAGAAAGAGTTCAAAATCAGTGATTTGGGGAACTTATCATTCTTCTTGGGAATGGAGATCTCTTATACTCAACATGGAGTATATGTGACCCAAGAAAGGTATCTTAAAAATTTGCTAACCAAATTTAAAATGGAAGATTGCAGGGTTGCACCTACACCTTTGGAAGTGAACCATAAATTGTCTAGGTTTGGAGGAGAAGAGTTCAGAGATATGAAATTCTATCAAAGTTTGGTTGGTAGCTTGATTTATGCTACATTGACAAGGCCTGACTTGTCATATGCAGTTGGTGTGCTTTCACAATTCATGCATTGTCCTAGAAAGGAACATTGGATTGCAGGACAAAGAGTACTTAGGTACATCAAGGGTACACTCAAAGAAGGGTTGTACTATGGGTTTACTTCAGATACAAGAATCAAGATATATAGTGATGCAGATTGGGCAGGTAATGTGGATGATAGAAGATCAACACATGGATACTTGTGCTATGTAGGAGACAAATCGATTTCATGGTGTTCCAAGAAGCAACATACAGTTGCTTTGTCATCCACAGAGGCAGAATATAAAGGTATGGTGGAAGCTGCAAAAGAGGTAATATGGCTAAAGACACTTTTGAAAGTTTTTGATGTGATTCAGAGTACTCCTATTATTTGTGGAGACAATATGAGTTCATTATACTTGGCAGCTAATCCTGTATTTCATGCTAGAACTAAGCATATTGAAATACAGTATCATTTTCTGAGAGAGAAGGTCATTGAGAAAGAGATTGAAGTCATACACACTCCCACAAAAGATCAAGTTGCAGATATGATGACTAAAAGTCTAGATGGACCAAAACTACAAAGATTCAAGGATATGGCTGGAGTAAAGAAGATAGAAAAGAACCTCAATTAATGATTGAGGGGGAGCTGTTGGTGCATGACAATCATCAATTGAAGGATTATGGAGAAATGAAGTCAAGAAGTCAAGAAGGAAACAAAGTCAGATGGTTGAAGGAAGGACATTTTCAGAAAACTCAAAGATATGTACACATATGTACATTAGCTGACTTATACTCTTGTTTAAGTCATACACTTGTATATATTCATCTATAAATATGTTTGAAAATGTCGGGCAAGTAGAGCAGAAGAGATTTGAGAATAGGGAGAGAGAAATTAGTGTCATTAGACACATGAAGAGTGAGTGAATTGTCCATCCTCACTTAGATGTAAATTTTCTGAGAAATCGAAAAATTTTGCGCCCGATATTTTGCTGTCTGCTCCCTCTGTGTTTAATCTTTTGAGAAATCCTTTTGCACGTATCTAAGTCCATAGCTAATCTATCTATGGCTAGAATTTGAGAGGTTAATTGTAATCAGGCTGTGAGAATTTTGATTAGGAACATTCATATGTAAGAATGTTCTAACAGTCGAGAAATCTGGCGCACATTTCATCTTCAATGAAATGATCATTGCTCAGACTACAGTGTAAAGTTTTACACAAATGAGGGCTTAAAATCTAAGTTGGAAGGTAAGCTATCTATGGCTAAAAGATCTTGATCAAACGGGATTTACTTTGGGAGAACCAGTGCTAAGAAGTTGCAGGTGTCAAAGTCGCCATTGCAGAGAAGCACTTTCAGACATAGGTAAAGTGTTTCACACATTTCTCAGTGTGTACCTAATCTTTTTGAGAGATTTAACTTGGCAAAGTTGCGCAACCTTAAGGCGAAGTGTTGTGCAAAGTTTTATCAAAAACTTTACAGGATTGATTAGTCAATGAATGACTAATCTGCAGCAGACTTTTCTGAAGAAACTGAAATTTTCAGAATAATCAATTTTCTGATAATTTGGTGAAGATTCTCTAAATTAGGTGGAGTCTAAAGTTGATCTTGATATAGAGGTGATCTAAATTCAAGGTTAACTTGTTCTTTTGGAGATTAACACTCTCCATCAAAAAACATGTCTATGAAGGCTCTATTTTGGGCAAAATGCAGCGTTCCTCCTTTTCAAAAGATGGTTCAGTTCGGGCTACTTTGAAATTGCAACTTGTACATAGTGATGTATGTCGTCCTATGCAGACACCTTCTTTTGGAAACTATCTTTACTTCGTGACTTTCATTGATGATTTTTCCATGCATGCATGGGTATATCCACTCAAAATAAAGTCCAAAGTGTTTATGTGCTTCAAACAATTTTTCATTTTGACTGAAAATATGTCAGCATGTAAAATGGGCACCCTCCATTCTAATCGAGGGGGGGAATATATGTCTTCTGACTTTAGTGCATTTCTTGTTGAACGTGGGATAAAACATCAATGTACGGTGCTGTATACATCTCAACAGAATGGGGTTGCTAAACGGAAGAACATGTCACTCATGGAAATGGCAAGGTGTATGGTCAAGAGTTAGGCTCTACCACATAGTTTCTGGCTTGAGTTTGTCATGTGTGCAGCATATGTACTTAATAGGTTTCCCACTAAAGCATTGCAGTCTATCACTTCATATGAGGCTTGGCATGTTCTTAAGCCATCTATTTCTCACCTATGTGTTTTTGGTTGTCTGGCATATGCGTTAGTGCCTAAACAACATCATAGGAAATCGAATGATAAAGTAGTAAAATGTATTTTTGTTGGGTACAGTTCTGAAAGCAAAGGCTATCGTATGTATCATCCACAGACTAAGCACATTTTGGTTAGCCATGATGTTGTTTTTGTGGAAGCTTCTATTCAGTCATTGCTTTCATGTACTAAGGAGACATTTGTTAGCTCCAAAGACATGTATGATACTTTGCTGCCTCTTTTTTTAGGTGGACAGTCTAGTGCTGGTCCTAATGACGCAACTTCTCAACCTTTGCAAGTTTCATGTGATGATGCAGATCATTCCATTTCTGATGCAGATTTACATGATGCACTTGTTGATGAGAGAGTTGATATTGAGCAGGCAAAAACTATGCAAAAATGGCTAGTGTAGACTTTGTGTGACAGCAAATTAGATGCACCTCTATCATATCATACTTGGTCAGGCTCTCATAGTGCCTGTTTTGCATCAGATTGCTATGCTATGGCCGCCTCTAGTCTCTATGATGAGATTGAACCTGTTTCATTTGATGAAGCACGAAATTCTGAACATTGGATGGTTGCAATGCAATCTGAATATGATGTTATCATGAAAAATGGTACCTGGTCTTTATGTGACTTACCTCCTGGCAAGAAGGCCACTGGAACTAAGTGGCTATACAAGTTGAAGTGAAGACCTGATGGAACGGTGACAAGCATAAATTTAGGCTTGTTGCAAAGGGTTACATGTAGGAAAGAGGCATTGATTTTGATGAAACCTTTGCACCTACATGCCGAATGACTACTATTCATAGCATATGTGCACTTGCGGCTCATCATGGTTGGAATGTACATCAATTGGACATTAAAACAGCATTTCTCAATGGTGACTTTCATGAAGAAGTGTATGTTTTTTAGCCCCATGGCTTTGTGCAAAAATGTCATGAAAACTAGGTGTGTAGGTTAAAAAAGGCATTATATGGTTTAAAGCAAGCACCACGTGCTTGATATGAAAAGATACATTCTGATCTAATTGCACATGGTTTTGAGAATAGTCCAATTGAAAGCACCTTATATGTTAAGCGTGCTAATGATGTGCTTCTGATCATTGTGGTGTATGTTGATGACATGCTGCTCACTAGACCTCATGACATGCATATTGTTGATTTTAAGGCTTATTTGCATGCCTCATTTGAGATGTCTGATTCGGGGCATTTGCATCACTATTTGGGCATTTAGTTTATGCAAGTGGATGGTGGAATGGGTTTGTGTCAAATTAAATATATTGACACATTATTGCAACATTTTGCCCTTGAAGACTATAAGCCCATTGCCACTCCTATGGAGACAGGTTTACGATTGAGTCTTAATGATGTTGGAGATGCATTTGATGTTGTTCTCTATTGGTAGGCTTTTGGATGCTTGATTTACTTATGCATTACTCGGCTAGATATTCAGTTTCTGTCTTACAGATGAGCAGTTTTATGCATTGCCCAGGTTGTTGGAACAAGCCAATCACAAATTGGTGATTATAGAGATCTTGAAGAAGACTTATGGTCATAATGAAGTGAAGGAAGATACTTATGAAAGTGAAGAAGATTTCAGGGTGATGTCTTGTACACATATGTACATATAAGTGAAGAATCTTGTAAGCTGAGTATAGCTAAGCCTTTAGGATGATTAGTATCAATGTCATAGATGCGGGATGAGCCAAAAGTCATGTATATATAAGTTAATGAGGACAAGAAATAGGTAAGAGAGTCATTTGTAGATGACAAACTTCAGAAAGATGTGTAGAGAGTTTTTTCCCAGAAAATAGCGACGGGTTTTTCTCTGAGTGCTCTCTGTCTGATCACGTGGATCAGAAATCCTTTTGTACACATCTAATTGAGAAGCTAATGAAGCTATGTCTAGAGTTTCAGAATCTAATTCCTCTCCTACTGTGAGAATGATCAATAGGAACATTCATATGTGAACTTTGGAAACTGAAGTCTGAGAGTAGCGCACTTTTCCGTCTTAGTATTTTGATCAGATCTGAGTGTATACTGTAAAGTTTTTGATGAGTGAGTACTTAACATTTAAGTTAGAAGGTAAGGAAGCTATGGCTAAAAGCATTTAGCAAAACGGGTTTCAGATTGGGAGAAATCAACTTAAGAAGTTGACTATGTCGAAGGCGCAACTTCTGAGAGACATTTTCTGACATGTCTTTGATCTTAATGATCAAATTAAACTTTTGGTGATTAGTTTTGACAACTAATGATTGACATGATTGCGCAAAGGTATTGCGAATACTTGTGCATCATTTACTTGAAGAAATTGCAGGTTATGTGCAGGTAATGAAGTTGATTCTTGAAGCAAACTTTCTGAAGTAGACACTTCTTCACTCAAAGAAGTATTGATTGAAGTTTTGGTAAAGAAGAACATTGTGTGTGTAAAGTTTGGTTTATAACTGACATAGAAGTGTTCTTAAGTCAGTATAGATCAAACCTTTGGAGATTAAGAGGTCTCCAACAGTGGTATCAGAGCTTAAGGTGAAATACAAGAGAAGAAAAGACAATCGAAGTTCCGACTGGTGCAGATATTGGAGATCTTCCAAATTAAAGGAGGACAAGGACAAATTATTGAAGATAACCTGCAGGAGTTCAAAGCACGAGTTCGAAAGAATCAAGAAGGACAAAGACTATATCAAAGGTACACTTTCTCCTCATAAACCATAGTAATTGCAGATACAGAAAGTCAAGGATGGGAGAAAGCTTGCAGATTGATAAGCTAGATAGGGAGAACTATCCAGCATGGTCCATGAGGATGGAAGCACACCTCATGAGCAAAGACCTTATAGCATTTATTACAGGAGATGAAGAAAAACCTGAATTTGCAGATCCTAGTATTCCTACTAGGGAAGAGCTTGCAATGTTGAAGACTTGGATGAGGAAGGATGCTCAAGCAAGGAGTATCATCTACATGGCTGTAAATGATTACCTTCTACCTCACATCAGAGGTTTGGAAAGTGCTACAGATGTTTGGAATGCCTTGGAAGAGCATTTCCAAAATACAACTAAGTCAAGGAAGTCCTCACTATGGGCTGAGTTCACAACCTTCAAGAAGAAGAGCTCACAATCAATTTCTGATTATGTGGCAAGAATGAAGGATATTGCAGATAGCTTGGGAGCAGTGGATGAAGACATTGAAGAGGAAAAGTTGGTAAGACAAATACTTACAGGTTTGAGAGGAGATGAGAAGTGGAAGCCTTTCATATTGTCCATAGAGTTGTCACTTGATCACTTTACTCCTGATCTTAATCAATTGCTAGGACACATGCTAACTTTTGAGCAGGATCTTAAAGGAGACAATGATAGAAGTACAAGTCAAGCTATGTACTCCAAGGACAAGAAAAAGAATGGCAAGGGAAAGCAATCGAATGATGATGAAGGGAATTCAAATCAAGCTAACTTCACAAAAGGGAAGATGAACTTCAGAGGTAAAGGAAGAGGAGGTAAGAATAAAGATAATGCTAAAGCTTGTTGGATTTGTGGCAGAACAAATCATTTGGCAAATGATTGTTGGTATAACAATCAAAATGGTGGAAGTAATAATCAAAATTATAATCAAAGAGGTAGAGGAGGCAGAAACCAAAGAGGCAACTTCAGAGGAAGAGGTGGTAGGACATCATATGGTAGAGGAGGTGGAAGAAACTTCCAATCTCAGTCCTACAACAATAATTATTATAATTATGCATCAGATCAAAAGGATGATATGACTCTTATCTTGAATGCAACTCATGAATCAATGGGAGAAGATCAAAGAGTGTTTTATATTGACTCAGGGTGTAGCAACCATCTGAGTGGGAATCTATCCTTGATGACTGATATGGAAGCAAGGGTGAATGGACATACAGTTCAAACAGGTGACAATACCAAACATAAAGTGGAGAGCATTGGATCAGTGAAGACAAAGAGTGGAAGTACACTTCTGAGCAAGGTACTTTATGTTCCTACTATTCCTAAAAATTTGATAAGTGTAGGGCAAATTGTGGAGAAAGGATATGAGGTAAGATTCACAAATGATGGTGTTTATGTACAAGATCCAAATCAGGGATATAGAAACATAATTGCAGGTAAAAAGGAAGGAAGATTGTTCACTCTCAAGGTCCAAGGTAATGTGGGACATGCATTATTTACCTATGGAAGTCAAAAGGTATCTGAATTAGACCTATGGCATAAAAGGCTAGGTCATTTCAATGAGAGAGCTATAAAGGAAATGTCGAAGAATCAGGTGGTGCTTGGATTGCCAAATATTAAGGGCAACATATGGTGTACAAGTGTGAAGCTTGTCAATTAGGTAAAGCACATAAGAGTTCTTATAACAAATCAGGGTACAAGCATTCAAATATGCTTGAATTGGTTCATACAGATGTATGGGGTCCCTCAAGGGACTATAGCATAAATGGATCCAGATATTATGTGTTGTTTGTTGATGATGCAACCAGGTGGATTACTTTGTATGTAATCAAGGATAAATCAGAAGTTTTCAAGACATTCAAACATTTTCATGCTTATGCAGAAAGGATCACAGGGCAAAAGCTCAAGAGGTTAAGATCAGATGGAGGGGGAGAGTATTTCTCTAAAGAGTTTGATGATTATTTGTGGAATGCAGGTATCAAAAGAGAAGTAACTTGCAGGTACTCCCCTCAACAGAATGGAGTAGCAGAAAGGAGGAATAGGACTCTTGTAGAGTTTGCAAGAGCCATGATGAAGGAAAAGAATTGTCCAAATTACTTATGGGCAGAAGCCATTAACACTGCAACATATCTTGCGAATAGGTTGCCTTGCAAAGCTTTGGATGGAGGAACCTCTTATGAAGCATGGTGGGGTAAGAAACCTACTCTTAATCATTGTAAGGTATTTGGATGTATTGCATATGCTTATGTTCCTTCACAATTAAGACATAAGCTAGAACCAAAAGCAGAGAAGTATGTTTTGATTGGATATGATGATAGACAGATGGGTTACAGGTTGTGGAATCCATCCACAAAGCAATTTCTTGTTACCAAAGATGTGACATTTGATGAGCAAAATACATGGTATGTAGGATCACCAAATGATTTTACAGGTGTTGAAGAAATACAAAGGAAAGGAAAGGCAAAAGTAAAACATATAGTGGCGTGATTAGCCATAGTTAAGCTCAATCGCATTCGTAACAGCTATGAAATCACGCCACTATATGTTCCTTAATAAAACATATAGTGGCGTGATTAGCCATAGTTAAGCTCAATCGCATTCGTAACAGCTATGAAATCTATATTCATGCTCCCTCTGTATTGTGTTTTTCTACATATTTTGTAGCCTCTGTGCAAAATATTATGTGTGGTGATTGGAGCTCCATTTTCTACTTTGAGGGTATCAACATGGAGCTCTCGAGAAGGAGAGTTCAGTGTGGTGCACCACTGTCAAAATAATTCACTGGTATCAAAGCATTTTGATGCAAAGGCTTTGTTCCTTTTGTGCCCACCCAAGACTTTCTCCAAGGCTTATGATTAAGGCAGCAATCAAGGCATAGACCTTGGCATACCTTTTCATCCGAGTTAGCAAAGTCAACATTGGCGCCGTTGGCTACAATGAGGGAGGACCTCAACAATCAAGGAAGATAGAGGTTCTCGGCACTTTTCGGGAGGTCACCCATCCTAGTTTGTTCCCCTTGGAGCTCGCTTAACTGATAAGCTCTCTTTCCACTAAGCTACACTCTTGTGGTGTGTGAAGAAGGGAAAGACTAAGGTTAACATTATTTTGAACATGTTTTGGTCCCTCAAAGCTTCATTATTTGCTTTCAAAGCCTATTTTGAAGCATTTTTGGAGTGATTCTTAGAGCCATTTTGGAGTACTTTTTCACATAGTTCTCTTTACACAGGTTTAAGAACATCAACAAGAGTGCTCTTTGTACTTCTCCAACAATGAATATTCACCTTTGGGGCTATGTTGTTCAGTCATACTAGTAAATCTACAGGTTTCTTCAAAGGTTTTAGTTGTGGTGGGAGCAGGCACCACAAGTTTATGCAGGTTTTTGGAGCCGAAAGAATAGAGCTGATAGACACTTGCAGGTGTTGTTGGCTAGTATTTGGGTTGTGAATTCAGCCTTTAAGTGCCATCTTATTGCATATATTGAGCACATGAACAATATGAATGCTTCTATGGATACCTCTTATGTATGTCCATGTGGTTATTGATATAGTAATTATGTTTTTGCATAAAAAACTTTGACATTGATAAAGAGGATCATGGTGATGTTTTCTTAACTAGGAGACACCCAAATGTCGAGGTCTCTTTGGTGATGCAGGTGGAAGACTTACCTAGCCTCGCCATTGGAGATGTATGCTAGTTATTCAAAGGTGCTCAATAAGCCAAGTTGGCTTCTTTTGGTTAACTGATTATATCCAGTGGAGTAACTGATTGCCTATGCAGGTATACATATCAATACTTGCAGTTTTATGAGAATTTTTCACTGTTCATATGATCATTTTGTAGAGAAGGCTTTGGCAAAATTTTTCCATATTTATTGTTTTTTCAACTATATAGTGGTCGATTTACTCCTTGATACACTTAGTCATGTGAGCACATATATTCTCACAAGATCCTTTTGGATGGTCATTACTACTCATTAATCCATTCCTCTAGAGAGACTATCAATTTTTCCTAGAATTTGACACTTGTTCATCCTTTTTTGAGCCTTAGTAGTGTTTGGACTCTTCTAGCTCCATTATCATTCTCATTTGTTCTCAATCATCATGGCATTAGAGATCTCAAGCACATCTAGCATATCAGGGTCTAGTGCCAATGTTCCCAGAAGGAGCTATAACTTGCAAGGCAAAGATCGTTTTCATATCCAAAAATTCAATGGCATAAACTTTGCTCTATGGAAGAATCAAATTAAAGATGTGCTGATTCAGAGGAGGCAATGGAAGCCAGTAAATGGAATCTCAAAGAAGCCTGCTGACATGGATGAAGATGATTGGGATGAGTTGGGTGAAATGGCTAGGTCTACCATTTGATTACACCTAGTAGATAATGTTTACTTTACATTATTGGACTGTGAAAGTGTAGAAGAGATTTGGAAGATGCTATGCAATAGATATGAAAAAGAAATGGCATCAAATAAAGTGTATTTGATGAGAAAGTTATATGACCTTCGTATGAAGGACACAGATAGTGTCTCTTCTCATCTGAATGAGTTTGATGCTATATTCTCTCAGCTATAGGCTCATAAAATGAACATGGATAATGAAATGAAAGTAGTCTTTTTGTTATGCACCTTGCCATCATCATGGGATTTTAAACTGGTCTATGATGACATATGTGCAGCACTCTGGAGTGAGGAGATTTGTAGAAAATCTATGGTTGGCACTCAGATTGGAGATGCATATAATGTTTGTGATCCTTACAAAGGAAAGAATCAACAACATGGCATGGGCAAGAACAAGGAAAACAATGGTCAATGAAATAAGAGTAGAAGTAAATCAAGGAAGAGGGACATCGAATGTCATTATTGTCATAACAAAGTACACATGAAGAAAGATTGCATTAAATAATGCTAAAGGTAAAGGGAAAAATGTTGATGGCCATGTTAAATAGCTACCTACACCATTTATTTTGACTGTGAAGATTGAAGAAATCAATGTTATTTTTTATGATGCTAATGTGTTGATGCTTGACAGTGTTGTGCCTACTGAGGCTCTTATGGCTCATTCTCTTTCCCAAACATGGCTGCTAGATTTTGCTGCTTCTTTCCATGTGACACCACATAGAGAGTGGTTCTCTACTTATGTAGCGAAGTCTCTTGGTACTATGAGACTTGATGATTCTTATCAGTGTGACACTGTTGGGATTGGAGATGTGGTTGTGCAGTTCATTGATGGTTCAAGATTTACCATGCATAATGTACACCATGTACCTAAGCTATCATGCATTTTGATGTCAGTTGGTCAACTTGATGACCTTGGTTAAAAGGTGGTCTTCTATGCTCAATCCTTTCGCATATCAAAGGGAAGTGTAGTTATTGCAAAAGGAAGCAAAGTTGGCTCACTTTATCCTTTATTTGTATCATAGAAATAACACTTGTTAGTTGTTATTGAACACCCTATCGCTTGTATCTAACATGGCCATTTGGGCCATATATCACATAGTGGAATGGAAAATCTTTCTTATTCTGGCTACTTACCTATGTTATCTTTCTCTGATTTTTCATTTTGTGAGCACTATCACTATGGAAAGCAAACTATGAATGTGCACAAGACACACATTGACTCTTCAATTTAGTCTTTAGATTTCATTCATACAAATGTGTGTTCCTATGCCCATAAGGTCATTAGGTGGTTCTCTTTACTTTGTCGCTTTCAAGATGATGCTACTAGAAAAGTCTAGGTATATCTTATAAAGTGAGAAGGAATAATTCGTGCTAAAAAATTCTTATGCTCCCAACTCAATAGAGTGTGGAATACATCCCTCCATTAATATGTATTCCGAGGGATTCTTAAGAGAAATCCAAGAAGAGAAGTGGATGGAACAGATGAGTCCCCCACCCATTCAAGAGATTCATAATCTACAAAATCATTTCTCCCATGATATTCCCTCTATATACGAAGACCAAAAGGACATCAATTTGGAGAGAATTTGGACTTTGAATCCAGTTCTTTACAAGCATTTCCAGAGTTCACATGTCCATGGGAATGAAGTCCTTTCAAATGTGAGCCCCTATGATTCTGGTAAGGAATAGAGATTCAATTATACCTAGAAACATGGAGGCCACAAAGAACACTAAAGTGAAGTGCACTTTAGCAGAGCTCTTAAGAATAAATCCAAAGTTGTGAAACATGTAACAACCCAAGTTCTAGATCTTGCTAGTTCTCACTCGAAGGTAGGATCCAATGGAAAATTCTTTGAGATCCCAATTGATAATATTGGAGATATGGGTGAAGGCAAGGAAGGAAACACTATCTCCCTATTACTTATCAAGGGAATACTATCAAGGCAATCTTGGACTCAAGAGTAGGTATTGACATAGTGGCCACATCCGTATGCATGCGTTGGGGTAAAACAGCTTTGCAATCCACTAGAATGAAGCTTCAAATGGTAGATGGACATTTAGAAAGACCATTAAAATTGTTGGAAAGAATCACTCTCACCACCTGTGGTGTAGAGTTTGAACATACATTTGCAATATGTGATTTTGGTAAAAACCATGCATACAAAATGATATTGGGTAGACCCTGCATGAGACAATTATAGATAGTGCAAGATTGGGGGACCAATTCTTTGTACTTACTACACCTAGGGATAACTAATAAAGTCACTCTTACAGTGGAATCCCATCCACAAGAATCAAGAGGAAACAGAGTCAATACAATCCATAGGTTCTTCAAATCCTTCATTGATGCATGAAAACATGCACTTATAGATGTGTAAGATTGCCAAAGAAGAGGAGAAATGATTATAATCTAGGAATATAAGAGCATTTGAGAGCACTACATCAACACATGACCTAGCCTATGCACCTATGATATTTCCAGACGAGGAGTTTGAATCTCACTGTTGCGAAGAAATATTGGAAGCAATGGATATAGCGATGAATGAAGAACAATGGATTCCCCATTGTGATGGGGAAAGCTATGACATATCATTGTTCATGTATGAACCCTTAGCTGGAGAAGATGAGGAAAAACTAGAATCCATCATAATAGATCCCTTTTGTGATTTGGAGGAAGAGCACTTATACGTAATCAATGTGAAGACCCATGAATGTAATGAGTGTAAGAACAAGATATTGCTAACCACTCAAGTCGAGCTAGAAAACAAGAAAAGGAAATGAAAGAAAAATTCATGTGCATAGGAAGAAGAAGAATCATTGTTTGAAGTACCTAAGAATTTTAAAAAAATATGAAATTTAGGAGTGGAAAATCATGGTGAGGATGTCAAAATGGGAGGATCTCATGGGGAAAGCTTATGAAAATAAGAAAATGACCAAGAAAATTATAGTAATAATTGAAGATAATGAAGAACAAAGCATGTACATAGGAAACGACCTAATTATTGGGGAAGAATAGGAGCTAACATACCTCTTATGAGAATATGGAGACGTGCTTGCTAAGACGTACAAAGATTTGAAACGAGTAGATTTGGAAATTTTTTCACATAGGATCCCCATCAATCTAGAAGCCAAGCCCACAGAACAGAAGCCATACACTTATAATGACACATATGCAACAAAGATAAAATCAGAAATTGACAGATTGAGAGAAACAAGATTTATCTATGAAATTCAGCATAATGAATGGGTGTCCATTGTGAAATTCATCATACCATTGTGAAATTCATCATACCATTGTGAAATTCAGCATACCATTGAAAGAAACAAGACTTATCTATGAAATTCAGCATACCGTTGTAGCAGTGCCCAAAAAGAATGATAAATTATGTGTGCATCAACTTGAAAAAAGTTAATGTGGCCACCATAAGAGATAGTTATCCACTTCCTATCACTGAAAATATTTTAAAACGAGTAACAAGAAAGGAATTCTATAGCTTCCTTGATGAATTTTCAAGCTACAATCAAGTATCCATAGCCCCAAAAGGCCAGCATAAGATGGCTTTCACCACCATATGGGTATCTTTGCATTTTTTGTGATGCCATTTGAGCTCACCAATGCACGTGCTATATATCAACAAATCATGTGTCAACTCACCTAAGGGCGGATCATCTTTCATGATTTACTTCAAGAGAATCCTTGCAAAGTGTGTCAAGTGATCTTGTTGATGCATATTTGTTCAACCTAGAAGTAGTTCCCAACTTGGCAAAGCAACTAGTGCCGGTTAGCACATATGGACCCAAGAACCCTACAATAAGAACATAAGAGAAGGAAATATTAAGATGCAAAAGTATCATATACTCACAGGAAGCATCTATAAGCACGACAAACAAGGAATACTAACTTGCTATGTGGACAAAGAAAAACATTAAAAGTGGTTACAATTAGCTTATGTAGGTGCCTTATGGCAACATTATGCCAAACAAAGAACCCTCTAGACACTCAAACAATCAATAGTATATTGACCAATAATGAAATTTGATGTGCATAAATCGATTAAGGAGTGCCCAACTTGTATTATTAAACCCCTAGTTGAACTTGCAACACTATATCAAGTTTCACTAATACCTGATTGGAGTGGCCCTTTAGTCTACTTCTTAAAAACGAATACTTTCCCCAAAGAAATCACACTAGCATGACAATGAAGTCTAGCATAGGAAGCATAGGACTATGCTTTGATTGAAGGCATTTTCTACAAATGTGAAAGAGATGGATATTTGAGATTATATATACATGATAATGGTTATTTGAGAATAATGGAAATTATGCACGACTCTCACAAGTAGACTACCCAGAAATGGGTGTGCGGCTGGACATACTCTATGAGAGTGAACTGAACGAAATGACTCAAAACAAATGAAGTAGCTACAAGGGGGCTTCCACGCCTTCTTCCTCTATGCTTGAGTGTCCTCCCTTGCCTCTTTTATAGCTAAGTGACCAAAAACTCTCATGATGAGTTTGAGAGCTCTTCTCCATCATTTCTCCACTACTTTGGACAGCCACTCCTCTTACAGTTTAGTTTTTGGATTTGATTCTCTTTTGAATGATTCTCTTTTGGCCTCCACTACTTGCTGAAGTAAATGCTTCTATTTTTCATTTTCGTACTTTCCTTCTACTTGAAGAAAATCCTTTTTGTAAAAATATATACGGGCTTACTTCTTTATTTTTAACACTCCCCCTCAAGCTCACATGTGAGCTTGCACCTTCAGCCATATCCTGCAAGTTGATGTCATCCTTGAACCTCTTTAGCTTAGAAGCATCTAAGGACTTTGTAAACATGTCTGCAACCTGGTCATTAGTTCCAATGAACTTTATATCACATCATTGCTCAAAACTTTTTCTCGAACATAATGATAATGCACTTCTATGTGCTTGCTTCGTGCATGAAACATTGGATTGTTTGTCAAGTGAATGCTTGACATGTTGTCACCATAAATTGGAATGGTCTCCACCTGCACATCAAGATCAGCCAAGAGCTTCTTAATCCACATAGCTTCACAAGTTGCAAAGGCTAAACCTCTATATTCACCTTCTGTAGATGATAGTGCAACAGTAGGTTGCTTCTTTGAGCTCCATGTGATAGGTTTGCTACCTATCATAAACACATAACCTGAAGTGGATCTTTTATCTTCCTTCAAACCAGCCCAATCAGCATCACTGAAGCCCTTTACCTGCAATTCTTCATCATATCTATAAAACAATGCATGATTGACAATGTGCTTCACATGTCTTAGCACTCGTTTGGCTGAATTTAAATGTTCACTTGTAGGAGCTTGCATAAATTGAGAAAGAACTCCAACAATATAACACAAATCTGGTCTTGTGATCGTAGCATAGATCAAGGAACCTATAATACTCCTCTATGTAGTTACATCATGTAACTTCTCTCCATCATTTGAGCATAGCTTCACATTTGTGTCCATAGGTTGACTGAGTGGTTTGCATTCACTCATTCCAAATCTGAAAAAAACATCCAACAAGTACTTTCTTTGCATCAAGTAGATGCCATCTTTTCCATAGACTATCTCAATGCCTAAAAAGTATTTCAGCTCACCAAGATCTGAAATTTTAAACTCCTTACCGAGTTTCCTTTTGATCTCTTGTATTCCTGTAACATTACTTCCTATTATGATGAGATCATCAACGTATATGCAAATATATACCTGCTTACCTTCTTCTTTCTTCATGTAGAGAGAGGGATCTGCATTACTTGGACTATACCCACACCTTGTGAGGTACTCGACCAATCTTTGATTCCAAGCATGTGGTGCTTGCTTCAGCCCATACAAGGCTTTCTTCAATCTACAAACAAAATTTGGATGCTTTCTATCTTCAAATCCAATCGGTTGACTCATGTATACCTCTTCTTGAAGTTCACCATTGAGAAAAACATTTTTAATGTCAAGTTGGTACAATGGCCATCTCCTTGCTGCACTCACTCCAATCAAGGTTCTAATTGTTCCCATCTTTGCAACCAGGCTAAAAGTCTCTTCATAATCGATAACGTGAGTTTGCTTGAATCCTTTTGCTACTAGTCTAGCTTTATGCCTAGCTAGAGAACCATCAGCATTTCTCTTTATTTTAAACACCCATTTATTTGGAACAATCTTCATACCTTCAGCCTTTGGAACTAGCTCCCATGTGTGATTGTCCTTGAGAGCTTTCATCTCTTCTTGCATAGCTTCTTGCCATTCTTTTTGTGTACATGCTTCTTCATATGCATCCGGTTCTTTGTCTTTGACCACCTGTGTCATATATGCAAAATGCTTTGCAATAAAACTATCATAGCTCAGCCTTTGAATTGGATACCTTGCTCTCGAAGACCTCCTTTCATTTTCTTTTGAACATTGCTTCTTCAACCGGTTCAACTTTACCTTTGGTGTGATCACCTCTTCATACTCTTCTTCACTTGCATTTGAATCACTATTTTGGACAGCACTTTCAGCTTTAGATCTTTCATAAGTTGATGTTGGTGATGAGGAATGACTCCTTAGCCTCCCCTTCCATGTTGAGCTTTCTCCAAGTGATGTAGAAGCTTCTGGACCTGACATTTGAGTGCTTGTTTGCTGAAATTCTTCTTGGACAGCACCTCCATCATCTTCACAATCTTCTTCAAGAATCTTCTCTTTCCCTTTGTCTCCAAACCATGGTCTTAGCTCATCAAATACCACATCTCGTGAGACTCGTAGCTCCTTTTTCACCGGATTGTAGCACCTATATCCCTTTTGCTCCGATGAATATCCAATAAAAATACATTTTTCGGACTTTGCCTCCATCTTTGTCCTTAGTTCTTGAGGGATGTGAACATAACACACACATCCAAAAACTTTGAGATGTGTAAGGTCAAGTTTCTTACCGGAATAAACCTCCTCGGGAGTTAGATTATGCACTCCAGCCATTGTGCACTTGTTCATCAAATAAACGGCGTACTAGTTGCTTCAGCCCAATAGTTTAGTGGCATCTTCATCTCGTTGAGCATGCATCTTGCAACTTCTGTGATATGTCGATTTTTCCTTTCAGCTATTCCATTTTGTTGAGGTGTGTACCTACATGTAAATTATCTCTTGATGCCATTTTCATAAAGAAAATCTGAAACTTCTTTGGAGAAATATTTTCCTCCTCCATTGGACCTCAAGGTCTTTATGTAGCATCCTGTTTCCTTTTCTACCTGTGCTTTAAATCTCTTGAACATGAAGAACACATCTAATTTTTGTTTTATGCAAAACACCCATACTTTTCTTGAATGATCATCGATAAAAGTGATAAAATATCTATTACCAGCCACTGATGGTTGTTGTGATGGTCCCCATACATCCGTGTGTATCAAGTCGAGTACATTCCTTGCCACATAGTTGCTCTTCTTGAATGGTTGTCGAGTTTGCTTTCCTAGTGACATGCTTCACAAAACTCATGTAGTCCAGCATCATTGAATCTTGGAAGACATCTTACCACTTCATGCTTGCTCATGTCCTTGAGCTTGGGAATGTTGATATGTCTAAACCTTTTGTGCCACAAATCGATTTCAACAATCCTCTTGTTTCCAAACTGAATATACATCACCTTTCCATGTGGTTGTTGAATGTCCAAGGTGAACATCCTACCTTCTTTCCTTCCTTGAGCAATGACCTTGAATCCTTCTTTTGGATTCTTTATAAAGCAGCCTTTTTCATTGAAGATAACATGATATCCTTTCTCTACCATTTGTCCTACTGAAATCAAATTCTTTGCAATAGTAGGAACATGAAGAACATCAGCCAATACCTTTTTATTTCCAAGCTCTGTCCACTCAGTTAAGCTGAAAACTGGACTTCACTAAAAATTGAATAACTCACAGAGCATAAAGAATTTCATAAAACTGTTTTAGATAGAGGAAGTACTCGAGGTAAGCTTTCCAACGAATGTTTAAACACTAAAATTGGATACATATATTGAGAGATATGACTCTCACAAGTAGACTACCCAGAAATGGGTGTGCGGTTGGACATACTCTATGAGAGTGAACTGAACGAAATGACTCAAAACAAATGAAGTAGCTACAAGGGGGCTTCCACGCCTTCTTCCTCTATGCTTGAGTGTCCTCCCTTGCCTCTTTTATAGCTAAGTGACCAAAAACTCTCATGATGAGTTTGAGAGCTCTTCTCCATCATTTCTCCACTACTTTGGACAGCCACTCCTCTTACAGTTCAGTTTTTGGATTTGATTCTCTTTTGAATGATTCTCTTTTGGCCTCCACTACTTGCTCAAGTAAATGCTTCTATTTTTCATTTTTGTATTTTCCTTCTACTTGAAGAAAATCCTTTTTGTAAAAATATATACGAGCTTACTTCTTTATTTTTAACAGAACATGGGATAAAACGTCAGTGTATAGTGTCGTATACACCTCAACAAAATGGAGTTTCTAAAAGGAATAATAGGTCACTCATGGAGATGTGCTTTCTCTTTTTATAGGTGGATAATCTAGTGCTGGTCCAAATGAGGCAATTTCTCAACCTTTACAAGCTTCACATGATGATGCCGATCATTCCATTTCTTATGTAGATTTACACGATGCACTTAGTAATGAGAAAACTAATATAGAGGATGGCCAAAACTATGTTTAAATGGCTTGTGCAAACTTTGCGAGATAGAAAATTAGATGCACCTCTATCATATCATACTCCTTCAGGCTCTCATAGTGCTTCTTTTGCATCATATTGTTATGGATCCCTCTAGTCTTTGTGATGAGAATGAGCTTGTTTCATTTGATGAAGCAAAACATTCTGAAAATTGGATTGTTGCTATGCACTGAAAATATGATGCTATTATGAAAAATGATACCTGGTCTTTATGTGACTTGCCTTTTGGCAAGAAGGCCATTGGCACTTAGTGGGTATACAAGTTGAAGCATAAGCCTGATGGAACAGTTGACAGACATAAGGCTAGGCTTGTTGCAAAAGGTTATGCTCAAAAAAGAGGCATTGATTTTGATGAGACCTTTGCGCCTACATGCCGATTGACTACTATTTGTAGCATTTGTGCACTTGAAGCTCATCATGTTTGGAATGTACATCAGTTGGACATTAAAACTGCACTTCTGAATGGTGGCTTGCATGAAGAAGTGTATGTTTTTTAGCCCCTTGGTTTTGTGCAGAAAGGGCATGAAAACAAAGTGTGCAAGTTGAAAAAGGCATTATATGGTTTGAAGCAAGCACCACATGCTTGGTGTGAAAAGATACATGCCTACCTGATTGCACATTGTTTTAGGAACATTCCAACTGAGAGCAACTTATATATTAAGCGTGCAAATGATGTGCTTCTCATCATTTTTGTCTATGTTGATGACATGCTTCTCATTGGTCCTCATGAGAAGCATATTGCTGATTTTAAGGATCATCTGCATGCCTCATTTGAGATGTCAGATTTAGGGCATTTGCATCATTATTTGGGCATTCAATTTATGTAGGTTGATGGCAGAATAGCGACATATCATTGAATGTTTTTGCCTTAAGGCTGCAAACCTATTGCCATTCTTATAGAAACAGGTTTACGGTTGAGTCTTCATGATGCTAGAGATGCATTTGATGCGGAAGTTCTCTATCAGCAGGTTGTTGGATGCTTGATTAACTTATGCATTAATCGGCGAGATATTCAATTTGTTGTTGGTGGAATAGCTTTGTGTCAAAAAAAAACATATTGACACATTATTACAATGTTTTGGTGTTGAAAACTGCAAACCTATTTCCACTCTTACGGAAACAAGTTTACGGTTAGTCTTCATGACGTTGGAGATGCATTTGATGTTGTTCTCTATTATGTATTTCCCAAATGTCAAGCATTGGCAAGCGGTTAAGTGCATCTTTCGCTACTTGGGTGGTACCCAGCTACTTGGATTGTTTTATCCCAAGGGGGGATCACTACCACCAGATTTACATGCTTTTTTTTACTCTGACTAGGCTGATTGCTATGACACTCGTTTGTCCACTAATTGTTTTTGCTTCATTCTTGGTAGCTCATGCATATCTTGGTTGAGGAAGAAGCTTCTAGTTGTGAGGCTGAGTATAGGGAAGCTTTCACAACGACTGTTGAGTGCGTGTGGCTAAGACTCGTTATGGCTAGTCTGGGTATTGGTCACTCTTTTTCCACCAGTCTTCATTGACAATCAAAGTGCATTGGCAATTGCGAGGAACCCTGAATTCCATGCTTGCACTAAGCACATTGAGGTGCACTACCATTATGTCATGGAGATGTTCTCTGTTAGAGAGATCAGTTTGGCCGTCTTTAGGAGGTCCCCCCCCATGTATAAACCTATAACCCTAACCCCATCTTTAGGAGATCCCCCCCTCCCCTATAACCCTAACGGGTCACTTATCTTTGTACATTCTCTTGGTAATACATTCAGTAGTGTGTGTTGTGCTCCATGCTGCTTCTTCTTCCTTGTGTTGTCCACGTGCTTCCGAAAACCTCAAACTCCAACAACATTGGGGATGGACATGGTGAGAGAGGTGCATGGCAACTAAGGCTTGGGAGAATCATTTGAATAACTCTACATAGACAGAATTGGATGTGCATTCTCTAAGAAATTGTCAGGAAGCCCTTGATAGCGAAAGGCTGTTCAGAGAAACGAGGTATGAGTTTTCTGAATCTGTGTGACTACAAGAGTCATGGCATCTAGATTACATCATCAGGGCCTCTTCATTCTGCTGCACAAGAAGAATAAGGAACACCAAAGTCATCTGTGATGAGCTCTGATTTCCATGAGTTAAGCAGCCCTAGTAGCAAACAAGCTACAACACCTATAGCTTGAGGTGTTGTGCCAGCTCTCTCAAATTCATATACAGGTAATTCCAACATGATGTCAGGTGCTCCAAGCTTTCTTGGTGGAGTTGTGCATGTTCCTAGCTACATGACTCCTACACAACCTGCCAAGGGTCAAAATCCTACCAGAAACAAGGCCCTCATTGATGTGTTCATCTTGAAGAGCAGCCACAATGTTTCTGAGTGTGAAGGCACTGGCATTCCTCTCTTCTACACAATTCAGGAACTGAAAGAAGTCTAAGGCACACCCACTTCTCCTGTGGGGTGCTTCATAGATTGCATCTTAGCAGTCTTCAAACCGGGGGAAAACTGGGAAAGCTTGGCATTGAATGACCGTGTTGGTTTGTGGAGATTCTGGCCTGTGTACTAGGTCTGCAAACCAGGGAGTAACTTGGAAAGCTTGGCATTTGATGACCGTCTTGGTTTATGGAGATTATCCTGTGGAGTGCCTCTCAGATTGCATCTTAGCAGTCTGCAAACTGGGGGACAACTTAGAAAGCTTGGCATTGGATGACCGTCTTGGTATGCGGAGATTCTGGCCTGTGTACTAGCTGCACACTTTTGCTGGAAGTGAAGTTCTGAAGGAAAAGAAAAATGTTGTTAATCATAATGAAGCTTTCTTTCTTCCATCCAAAGCTTCCCCAGCATGGAAAAGAAGTGTTTTCCTTTGTTGTGCAGTGTCCCTAAATCATGAAAGTGCTTTAGGTGCAAAGGAGGTGGAAGCCACCCGTAAGATCTGAGCTGGTCACATGAGCCCTTCTGCATTCCTGAGGATGTTGAAGGTCATTGGAGTCATCATGTTGAGCTCGATGCTCAACATGAAGCAAAATGGCAAGCAAATTTGGCTGCATACGAGAAAAAGTATCCTCTAGAAGCTGCTGAGTTCAAGAACCTTATTAATGGAGAACTCCCAGTTGGATGGGGCAGTTCATAATGAGGAGAAAATCAACCTTTTCTCACAGGGAATAAGACAATAAGGAAAAACCTGTTGTGCCTAAGCATCATAAATTCACATGAGAATTAAGGCATCCAAGGCGTCAACTGGTGGATTTTAATATTTCCTAATACCATTCTTTTTTCTTTCACGTCTTTCTTATTCTGGTTCCCTTTTCTTCTCCATTACTCCATACAGCTTCTTTCTTCCCCACCTATTCTTGTTCAGTAGTGGTTAAACAATCCATCTCCTCACCCTCCCACTTTCCAGTTGCTCTATCTTCTTTTTCTGGTTCATCTCCCTCTCCAGATGTGGTGTCTATGTAGTAAGTGCTCTCCCTCTCCCTCTTTTGGATGTGGTGCCTTACAGTAGCCGAACACTCTCTCCTATTCCTGCTCCCTCTACTGCTATCTGAGTGATCCTCCTCTCCTTTGTCATTTCTTTCCTTCCTCACTTGTTGAGTGCCCATATTCTTATCATCCTCCTCCTTTTATGCATACCTCAAACTGTCCCAATTGTGATATCTCTTATACTAGATCTCTTTGTAAGAGCTAAGATGATGGATCTTTCACCCTCTCATTGCTCTTCTATGAGTACAGACTTGAAAGGAACTATCATCAATAGATCTGTTCAGTCATATCAAATGAAAGTGGTACAAGTAAGCTTTCTGATACAGGAGAAATAAACTACAGAGAAGGTTTCACTCCACGGAAATTGGATTCAATGTGGCATTAGGAAACAAAAGAAACGCCTTCATTCTTTCCAATATGGTGCAAAGTTTGCAAGCTGCTGCAAGAGTCTGTTGAAGTACTGCATTTCTGTGCATCCTTTTCTACTGAAGTAGATCTCTCTCCTAGTCCTTCGTAACTAAAATCTTTCCCCCTTCATTTTCTTACTCATCTTCTCAAATATCCTCTTCTTCAGCCCGTTTACACCTTCATCATGGACTACAAAATCTCCCCTTTCTTACCCCACTCCTATGACATTATTCTTGATGGTTGCTTTTGTCACAAGTGGAGTTTTCTCTTTTTGAAGCTCACCCGTCCTTGCATCTTCAATAGTATTATCTCAATCAGGTGTTTTGCAATAATCTCATTGGTGTTGTAATGCTCCCTGAAATGGAGAGCCCTCTAGTGGCAGGCGCCTGTACATCCCCCAAATATCATTTCACTCGGATAAATTTTGGAGACCACGTGAACCCCTCCAGCTACCTTTAAAAAACATCTATATGTCACTTTTTGATTTTCTATGTGAAACCACCCTTTAAAAATAATTTGTATGACCCAATTTTCACATTTAAATGTCACTTGTCAAAGATATGTGCAGTGGACATGTGACTAGATAGGTAAAAGGAGGAGTCAGAGTCGTCATTTTTGAAGTACAAGTGTGAGAGGCTCACTTTAGAACAAGAGAAGTACTTGATGCATGAGCAGTTCCTTAAACAAAACTCTGGTACACCTTCAAAGAGGAAAGCAGATACATATGCAGGCCTACAAGAAGTACTCTTTGAGGATAAAAAGGTGATGCACGACACATTCGGGATGCTAAAACACCAAGCGACCGAGATAAGCACATATGAAGAGCACATCATAAGGGTGATCAGTTAGAGAGAAGTTTAGTGAGAGGAAGAGGAAAGAATTCGAGAGCATATCTTCATGCTTCTCTCTTAGAACTGTAATTTGGCTCTGTCGCAAAGTTGTCATTGCTTCTTCTCATTGCTTTGTGTAGTTGTTTGTTCTTCTCTACTATGCATTTTGTCTCATCTACTCTACTTCCTCTACTCTCTACTTCATTTCTACTATGCATATACTCTATTTCCTCTCTACTCATTTCTTCTTCTTCCTTGTGTTCTACTTCCTCCCTCGTGTTCTACTACTGTGTGAATCATCAGCAAGTTGTGACACCTTATCCATTAGGCAATGAACTCGCAAAAGAGGAGCACATTCAGTGCCACTCCAATTGAGCTTGCAACATCCTCGGAAAAGCATTTCTTGGCTGGTTTTGTTCTATTCAGTTCTTGATCATGAACCAGACACAATTATGTGATGAGAATGAGATGAAGATTCTTGAAAGGATCCCAAAAGAACAGTTCTATTATGGATCTTGAAATGCTTCTTGATCTCGTTCCAAGAGTGCCAAGATAAGGAAATGAGCTTCAAGCTTTAAGTTTATAGGTGAGCGAAGTAATTTACCATTGTTTGGAAGTCTTAACGTATCCAAGATATCCATGGTATGGGAGCAAATCTCACATGCCTTTCCTACAAGTTGTTGCTAGGATTGGCCATTTATTTATGGAAAGTATCTAGTAGGGATCAGTGTTAATCACAATTTTCCTATGTATCACAAGCCATGAATCATCCACATGCATGATTTGAATCCATGAACATACTTGAATTTCTTCTTCATACACATTATACGTTCTATTAAGATCCCAAGGAACTTGAACATTTCCCCATCTCATTCTTGATATCCAGGCTTTAAACTAGATCGGTGGATGGTATACACATGATTTGATCCACAATACTTAAAAAATTCACCTTGGAGCATGATCTTTAGCCAAACAGAGGGGCAATTAAGAGCAACTGAGGTACAGGTAGAGGCACTATTATTCCAGATAGTCCATTGCTCTTTCATGGATTCTTCTTAGTCCCGTGAGCTGTGCTGGCAGAACGCCCATCATCCACTTGATGTGGTGAGATGAAAACCAATCCCTTTGAGATCAGTGGGCCTCCAAGGGCACTCATTGAACTCTACCATCCGTTGCAAGGGCCATGCTCACTGTAGCAAGTTGAAACTCATCTCCTCGTTTGGCCTTAGGACCATCCCTACCCTATTTCTACCCTTAACGGGCCTTCAAGCTTTGTTCATTCCTAACAGGTGCTAGACATTCAACCCCTGCTCTGTGGGATTCCCCATGGAAGGGTAGACTCTCTAGTATAACCTCGTTTAAAAGTCTAATACGAGAGAGCTCCCCAATTCACCTTGATCTTTATAATTGATTTCTCTCTCTACATCAAAGGAGTAGAGTTCTAACATTTCTTGATTTGACCCACCAATTCACATGTCAATAAACCATGTACAAGCAATAATGTTTTTCTTTACTCTCACCTACTCTCTACTTTACACATTCTGTTTGTAACTTAACTTTCTCAAGTCTCAACTCCTCTCGAGTTTTACACATTCCACTTGCAGCTCAGCTCTCTAATGCTCAATATCTTTGTCTACAGCAATCCATTACTTCTCAGCTCCTCTCAACTCCACACATTTCACTTGTAGTGCATCTCACACATGCCCAATACCTTGTCCATGGCAATCATGTCTTCAAAGTTCCACTACTTCTCAGCTGCTCTCAGATTAACCCATTTCATTTGTAGCTCGATTCTCCCATGCCTCCATGCTCAATATCTTTGTCTACAGCAATCCATTACTTCTCAGCTCCTCTCAACTCCACACATTTCACTTGTAGTTCATCTCACACATGCCCAATATCTTGTCCATAGCAATCATCTCTTCAAAGTTCCACTACTTCTCAGCTGCTCTCAGTTTAACACATTTCATTTGTAGCTCGATTCTCGCATGCCCAATATCTTGGTCAATAGCAATCACCTCTTCAAATTTCCATTACTTCTCAACTCCCCTCTTAACTCTACACATTTCACTTGTAGTTCAACTCATGCATGCCCATATCTTGTCTATAGCAATCATCTCCTTCAAACTTCCATTACTTCTCAACTCCTCTAGAATTGACACATTTCATTTGTAGCTCACTCTCACATGCCCAATATCTTTCTCAACAGAAAGCTACATGTACAAGCAACAAATCTTTTTCTATAATCTCACCTCCTTTCAACTTCACACATTTCCCTTGTAACTCAACTTTTCTAATTATCAACTGCTCTCGAGTCTTACACATTTTTGTTTGTAGCTCAGATCTCCAATGCTCAATATCTTTGACGATATTACTTCTTAACTCCTTCCAACTCTACACATTTGACTTGTAGTTCAACTCACACATGCCCAATACCTGGTCTATAACAATCATCTCTTCAAATTTCCAGTACTTCACAACTCCTCTCAGCTTAACACATCTCACTTGTAGCTTACTTGTAGCTTAACTCTCCCACGACCAGTCTCTTTGTCAATAGCAATCATCTCTCCAAATTTCCATTAATTCACCTCCTTTTAACTTCACACATTTCACTTGTAACTCAACTTTTCCATAACCTCAACTGCTCTTGAGTCTTACACATTTAACTTGTAGCTCAGATCTCCAATGCTAAATATCTTTGACGATATTACTTCTCAACTCCTTCCAACTCTACGCATTTGACTTGTAGTTCAACTCACACATACCCAATACCTTGTCCATAACAATCATCTCTTCAAATTTCCACTACTTCACAACTCCTCTCAGCTTAACACATTTCACTTGTAGCTTTAATTGTAGGTTAACTCTCCCATGACCAGTCTCTTTGTCTCCAATTTCCATTAATTCAACTCCTCTCGAGTGTTACACATTTTACTTGTAGTTCAATTCAAACATGCCCAATACCTCATCTATAAAAATCAGCTCTACACGTACCTCATCAATTCACACATGCTCAATACCTCATCTTCCAACTTTACACATTTTACTTGTAGCTTATTTCTCCAATCAACATCTTTGACAACAGCACTCCATTACTTCTCAACTCCTTCCAACTCTATACATTTGACTTGTAGTTCAGCTCACACACATGCCTGAAAGCTTGTCCATAAAAATCATCTCTTCAAATTTCCAGTACTTCAACTCCTCTCAACTAAACACATTTCACTTGTAGTTCAACACTCCCATGCCCAGTATCTTTGTCAATAGCAGTCATCTCTTCAAATTTCCATTAATTCAACTCCTCTCGACTGTACACATTTCAACTGTAGTTCAATTCACACATGCCCACATTTCACTTGTAGCTCAACACATTTCACTTGTAGCTCTACTCTCACATACCCAATATCTTTGTCGATAGCATGCACCTCTTGAAATTTCCATTTAACTCTCTCAGCTCCTCTTGACTTTACAGATTTCACATGTAGCCCAACCCTCTCAACTTATACATTCCATTTATAGTTCAATTCGCACATGCCCACATTTCACTTGTAGCTCAACACATTCCACTTGTAGCTCGACTCTCCCATACCCAATATTCTTGTTGATAGCATGCACCTCTTAAAATTTCGCAACTCCTCTTGACTGTACACATTTCACTTGTAGTTCCATTAACACATGCCCACATTTCACTTGTAGCTCGACTCTCCCATACCCAATATTTTTGTCGATAGCATGCAGCTCTTAAAATTTCACAACTCTTGACTTTACAGATTTCACTTGTAGCCCAACCCTATCAACTTTACACATTTCATTTTTGGTTCAATTCGCACATGCCCACATTTCACTTGTACCTCAACAAATTTCACTTGTAGCTCGACTCTCCCATACCCATTATTTTTGTCGATAGCTCTTAAAATTTCACAACTCCTCTTGACTGTACACATTTCACTTGTAGTTCCATTAACACATGCCCACATTTCACTTGTAGCTCAACACGTTTCACTTGTAGCTCAACACGTTTCACTTGTAGCTCAATTCTCCCATACCCAATATCTTTGTCAATAGCATGCACCTCTTCAAATTTCCATTTAACTCTCTCAACTCCTCTCGACTGAACACATTTCACTTGTAGTTCAATCAACACATGCCCACATTTCACTTGTAGATCAAAACATTTCATTTCTGGCTCGACTCTCCCATACCCAAAATCTTTGTCGATAGCATGCGCCTCTTAAAATTTCCATTTAACTCTCTCAACTCCTCTCGACTGTACACATTTCACTTGTAGTTCAATCAACACATGCCCACATTTCACTTGTAGCTCAACACATTTCATTTCTAGCTCGACTCTCCCATACCCAATATCTTTGTCAATAGCATGCACCTCTTAAAATTTCCATTTAACTCTCTCAACTCCTCTCAACTGTACACATTTCACTTGTAGTTCAATCAACACATGCCCACATTTCACTTGTAGCTCAACAGATTTCATTTCTAGCTTAACTCTCCCATACCCAATATCTTTGTCTATAGCATGCACACCTTGAAATTTCCTTTTGACTCTCAACTCCTCTAGACTTAACACATTTCAATTGCAGCCCAACCCTCTGCCCAATAGCTCAGTCTCTTATTCAAGCTCTTCAATGAAAAATCACCAACTCTCCTCAAGGATGATGAAAGGGCAGAAGGGGCTTTACAAAGTCTACACTTGAGAAGTTGAATTTCATCAAAGATGAGGAAACAGTCTCAGATGATCAGAATATTATTTACTTTAGAGTTGGAGATCAAGCTGAATCTCACTTTCAATATAGCTAGGGCTTTCACTTAAGTTCAATCAAGAAGGGAATGTAAATTGCCTATGTCACTATAGAGACGACTACAATATAAGACCAGAGAGGTTATATCATTGAACTTGATCCATTTTCCTGTTGCTGTTCAAATATAATTATGTAACCACATCATTAACGAGACTGAACAATGCAAACAACTCAAAAGGTGTCTCATATTCTGTTTTCATATTTAGAATGAATTTGAAAATACACACGATCAGCAGGCAGATCAGCAACTGCTAACATTTTTTACCTTGCCACATGCAGAACTAACATGATAAAAATTAAAGAGCCAGTTAAATGATTAAACAAGAAACATGTTCCAAATACAAAGTGTTTCCAAAGAAAATCAGTTTGCCTTGAATATGGAAGGCTATGCTAGACAACCTGGTACATCAGAGCTATGAACCTTTGTAATGCTAAATCAGGAGACAATATCCTAATGGAAAGGATCCTAGGGTAATATTAGGGAAGGATCCTAGGGTAACACAAAAATTGAACGGTACAACTCCCAACAACATTCACCAAAAGTTCTTGCTAGAATTTCCAAAACAGAAACACTACTTCGCCAAAGAGGAAATCAGTAGAAACATGTACACAAGCTCTGACAAAAGATCATGCATCTTCTTCTGCACTCTCATCTTCGAGCTGCTCCGGTTTGCCAGCATTAGCTAGAGCTTTAGCAGCTGCTTCACCTGGTGGGGGGTGATCAAACTTGCAGGTCAATGCATATTTGCAAGTACCTGTCTTCATGTAAAAAGGACAGGCTTGCTCTCCCTGTCAGAAACAAATAACCACACCAACTTAGCGAACAGCAATTTAATTGTTCAATAACAGGTGGTGCCAGCATAAAGCAGAATCCACCTCTCGTCGAGGATAGCCTGCAAGGGTCACTTTGGTTGGTGGCTCTTTCCGATCAATGGGATGATGGAACTTGCAGGTAGATGCAAATTTGCAGACACCAGTTTTCATATAAAACTGCAATACACATGCATCAATCATACAGTCGAGCACAACATAGCCAAAAGTTATCATGGTGGAATATAGTCAAATACCGAGCAAGTCTGTTCACCAGGCCTTTGAGGATACGCAGCAGTTGAAGTTAGACTAGACAACCCCAGCTCTGCTGTTTGTGATAGGTTGTACCCGTAATCTGGCAGAGACTGATGAAACATAAACAGCAATTGCTATGAGGTTAATATCGTTCAAAAGTTCGTAAAATACATCTTGTGCATGACACAAATCAGGTACTGACCCCTGACAAAAGGGACAAGCTTCCATAAGGTGCCGCTGCTGTAAAACCTCCGATCAGAGGGGTCACGGGTGCTTGGCTTTGAACAGTTACATTCGCTGCAAATTCAGAGAATGAGTAGGTGTTCCTTAAGGAAAAAATGAAACATATCCATTCACTACAAAAAAGCACAATGTTAAACATATCTTACGAGGATGATTAAATCGGCAAGAGGATCCAAACTTGCAGCTGGTGAATTGTTGAGGTGGCAGAATAACAAGCAGAAATAAGCGGTTATTCGAAAGCAAATAAGCATTCACAATGCTTGAATTTTTCTTTTTCAAATTAGTGTTTGCAAAAGAGTACCTTCCAGTTTTCATGTAAAAAGAGCAATCAGTCTCCCCCTGTAATTGGCAAATCAAACATTGTGAGTTTCCAGCCATAATCAGCACCACAATATACTGAATCCAAAGGACTGGAAGAGAACTACCGGACGCATAGGAAGCCCTTTTGAATTGAAAGATGTAGCAGGCTTAATTGGGCCAAAGCTTCCACCGTCTCCAGATGCTTTTGTAGAAGTATCAATCATTGTATCTAAAGCTCCATTCACATTTTCACTAACCTTGGGTTCCGTAGAAGCTGCTGATTTGTTCTCAGGATGATTGAATTTGCATTTAGATCCGAATTTACAAATCCCCGTTTTAATGTAGAACTACAACCCAGAATTTGTATATGGTACCACAATTAGTGAAAATAACAACAATAATAATAGAACTCACAGAACACAAATGATTGTTTTATCTTGAAAAGCACTACCTAAAGCTTTGTTAACGCTGATAAAAGTGATAAAGAATTAATTATCAAGTAAATGTACTCACTGCACAATCAGGCTCTCCCTCCCGAACTGGCAAAGACTGTGTCTTGGTGGTTGTTGATACCTGAAAAGATTCAAACCATGCACATACACATGAATATTCTCCTAACATTCCAAAAGATTACCGTCGGACTCAAATTCAATCATATATGAGAAATTTAGTTATGAAATTGACATGTCTATGCACATCCATCAACCACCGTATTTATATAACCTCAGACTTAATTCAATCTATGTGAATATTTGATTAAAAATTGACATCTTAGATTTGCAATCAATATAGGAGATATTTGGTCATGAAATTGCATGTCCATACATGTCCATCAACCACTGTATTATAACCTCAGACTTAATTTAATCTACGTGAATATTTGATTAAGAATTTGGCACGTTTTATTACCAATCAATACATGAAATATTTGGTTATGAGATTGGCATGTCAACACGTCCATCAACCATTATATTAGAACCTCAGACTTAATTCATGTGATACTTGATTAAAAATCTGATGTGTCTGATTAGCTTGTTAAAACACTTAGGGTAGATTGACCGTGCAAGATAACATTTATTCACTTCTGCTCCTGGATTTTTAAAACTAGCATATCCTATAATGTTTTATATCATGTAGCCAGAAGAAGTTTGTTGCACAGGAGATCAAAGAGACAATGGACCAATTCTTTCCATATTATGAAATTTTGAGATTTACAGCAGTACTGGAACTTTAATATTACACATTTCATAGTCTCAATGATCCTAAAACCTTTTTCATGTGTCCACGTCTCAATGATATTAGAACTTTAATATTTCAGATGAGTTACCTTTTGTAATATCTCGTCCATAAATTTTATGTACGAGAGATGATGTTTATTGACTGTGTTCCTGAATTTTAACACTGGTATATCCTATTATAGATAGTGTAGCACATACAGGTTTCCATCCTTGAATCGAACAATGTAAAGCCAGAAAGAAGACAGTTGCACAGAAGATCAAAGGGACCATGGATCAAATCTTTTCAGTATTCCTGAAAATCTTTTGAAATTTATTATGACACTAGACTTTTGCAATTCCACTAGTCCGAGCTTCAGTGATACTAGACCTTTTCCACACATCCAAGTTTCAATGATACTTAAGCTTTGGTAACTCAAACAGAACACCAGTCATATCCTTATCAGCAAATTTTACGAAAAAGTAAATCCCGTGTCCTTGTGCCTAAAAGATGTAGAAACTTCTCTTCTTAAGTAGGCAACCACTGATACCCATTCCATATATCCAATTCTATCATTGTGATAGGATGACAAAACCATTCTCCAGCTTTGAATAAATTTTTGAATTAACCAGCACACATTCAATCGTCATCAAGAAGCACAAACTCCATTTTTCATCACTGTGATAAGATGACAAAAACTAATTTCCAGCTTTGAATAGGTCTAATAAAACGAATAATAATTTAATAGTCTTTTAAGTTCATCAGCACACATCTAAGTCATCAAGGAGTCACACAAACACTAATTTCAAGCTTGGAATAGGTCTAATAAAACATAATATAACTTAGTAGTTTTTTAGTTGATCAGCACACATCTAAGTCATCGAGGAGTGCAAACTCCCTACTGAAAATATGGCACTCATTTAGTTACGTAGAGGGGGGAACATACAAAATATCAATGTTAAGTAATGCACCTCTTTCCAATCTGGAATGCCACCAGCCGGTACCCATGAAGGATGATGATACTTGCAATTAGATCCGAAGCTACAAGTTTTGGTCCTCATGTAAAACACGCAGTCCTTTTCACCAGGCCTTTGAGGAAAAGGATTATGTAATTGAGGCACCTCATATCTAGCTCTCTTTGACAAGGAATCTCCAGAATAAAAGACTTTAATATTCATAATATGAATGATTGGTAGATATGTCACATTCCAGACAAATTAATAAGGAATTATAGTAAACCCATTAAAGAAGTATAAGATGTTTCACATCAATAAGGATATACATGCAATACCACCATTTATTTACCGATGTAGAGTGACCACCACAATGTATATGTGGCAGAGATATATTGTAATATCATCACATGTAGTATCCAGCAAGTCCGAATAGTTAAATATGGTACATGCAGCAGTAAACAACAACAGAATAAGTCAGAGTTTTAGTGAAGTCACATCAAATATGGTAGCAAATAATGCACAAATAGTGCTAGCCTAAAAATACAGCATTTCCAAAACTATAATAAACTCATATGTGACCATTGCAGAATAGTAATAAGTGTAAAACTGCATGAAGCTCATCATCAAATTTTTTATGGTTTTCCAATCACTAGAAGTATAAAGCAACAAACTAGGCACAAAGTTGAAACGTAGGTTGAATGCCAGTCTAAACGAACTATAGGAGACAACACTCCAAAATTTACGTTCGATTGATTCCAGCGCCATAACCAACATTCTACGATAATTTTTCAAAAAATTGGCACAAGTATTGAAAAAGGGGAAATTGAAAAAATACAGCTAGTTTATGGGTCGCAACGCAAAGATAGTTCACGACAGATGTTACTATCACATTCCACGTCCTTAACATCAATTCCAACCATAAAACAGTTTCGCCTCTAAAACACATGACATAAAGAAGTTAAAGATGAAATCCCGACCACGTCTCCGGAAGCTACAATGAGATTATAGTGTGTGAACTACAAGTAAAACAAATAAGAGGGAGTATACCAAAAGGGTAAGAAAAAGAAAGCGCAAACACCACTGAGCAAACAAATGCCCCCATTCCCCCACAGCTCCAGGAAACAGGGCCTACGCTCTCAAAAGCAGTTAAGGAACAGGGCAAAAAAATGATGCCGAAGTGACTTACCTTCATCTCCAGGTCGTTTCAAAGAAGAAAATAGGGGATCCAACTGTTGCCATGAAGGAGCAGAAGAGGAGTACGAAGCAGCTGATCCATAAAGAGAAAGTGCGTCCGATCCAAAAGACGACCGAAAAGAAGGATCGGTAGAGTAAGAGGAGACAGTGCTTGAGGGGACAACGCCTCCATAGCTGCCCCCAATGCCTGCATAGGTGCTTGAAATGCCCCCGCCCTTCTGATACAAGGACGCCATAGCCTCCGACACTTCGTCAGGACAACGGAGCAAAAATTTGCCTTCTTTCCCTCGAGACCTACAGCAAAGGGTTTTAGGAAAACGGTAAATTTATGGGTAGGAAAGCAACGTTGAAATTATTTTAAAAGAAGTAACCCCGATCATTTAGATCTACTATTTCTGATAACTTGAATTAATTTGAAAATACGATGAGACATGGACCCTATCCCCTACGAGGGATATAAGGCCTACATCAATTAGGAAATTTAGGGTTATTCCTACCCAATTCATTAAGGGTAGAGATTGGGTAGGAATAACCCTAAAGAAAAAAGATGACACAAGTTTTGACATGTTGCAATGAGCACGGCCCTTGTCACCAATTACAAAGATCAATGAATCACTCGAAGGCTAGCATACTCTCGAAAGGATTTAGTTTTTCATTTCATCACATGAGGTAGTAAGGGATGTCCTACCAATGTATCCCATGGAGATTGAACCCACTCCCCCTCAAGGGAGGCAAGAGACCTTCCCATTAAGCTTAATTATTGGACACAATGTTGAAATTTTGCGAGGACAAGAAGCTTGAGAAGTAAGGCATTTTACAAGAAACAAATCTTGGAATTAATTGAAAGAGGGAAATTTGCTTTGACAAATTCTTCATCATGGCATTTTCACCAACATCAAAGTGCATTTCTTGGCAACAAGCTCTTTTGGGGGAGGTGGCTTGCTTTGTGGCCCTTTAGAATTTGATTAAGGGGGACGTATTGTGGAAAATGTGGAATGAAAGATGTGCAACAAATTTTGATAATATGCCCAAAGAGCTCTCTATAGAAAAAATCATTGGGGTCCCTATAAAAAAGAATCATGAACCATAAAAATAACCCAATGTTGTGATATATGATGATTTTATGATATCCAATGATTTTTGTAATGCAAAGCAATAGCAGATGACAAGTTAATGAGCTTCCTTTATAACTCTCCCTAAATTTTCGTAGTTTGTTCTTTTTCAATTTAGTTTAAGCTTGTTTGGAGAGGTTAAAGAAATAATTAAGGGGATAAAAGTAGGTTAATAATTTTATCATCCCTTTCATGAGAGATCCATTCACTTTTAAGCTTATCTCCTTGCATTACCAAGATCACTGAATGTCTTTAGTGGGGGGTACTCTTGTAGTTTTACTCATCTACCTAACATGATAATCGATCTCTCAATTAATACTTCTTAGAAGAATTTCAGAAGTTGATCACACATCTCTCCTTCTACATTTTCAAGAGCACCTCTCTTTTGATGTTGATTAACCTGCCTCCTCACCTACGATAGCTTGTTTTCAAGAGATTTTTGTGTGCACATTGAGAATTCTTTGCATGAAATGCCATACATTTTTACTCTTATGACATGCATAAAAGAGATGTTTGATGTCCTACTCATCTTTATGACATCTTTTGCACTAAGGGGGGAGCGTCTTAAAAAGCTTCTGTGTTCTAAAATTTATCCACATGCTACTTTGTACGATTTATCAAAAAAAAAAAAATATCTTCTTCATCTTGATCAACATGTGCTGACGGGACTAAACTTAAACTCCCACTATTTGTGTGCACTATGATGATCCATTGTATGCATTTTTTGTGGTTCAATCTATGATGGAATTTTCCTTTTTTATCAAATTTGGGGATGCCATGAATGTTCTTGTTGTTCCTCTACAATAATCCGGGTGTGGTTAACATCTATAATATAGCGATCTCAAGTCTTCTTCATAGTCCAACCTAAGAATATATTAGACTAGCTCAAAATTCTCTTGGAAGCTTGAAAGACTAAGACTTGTGAATGATGTGTGTACCACTCTCCTCCCATCCATTATATCCCCTTGCATCCAAAATAGTAATACTCTAGAATGATCTAGTGCCTACATGTGGCCACCATGCAACACTCATCCCTTAGGATACCTTAGGGTATCCCTCAAGCTAGGGACCTGAACTATGGCTGGCCCTTGTCCCACATACACATGGAGTGGTCTCTGTGACCAATTTCTAACACTCTCTCCCCGTTCTAAAGATCATTACCCTCAATGATCAATGAGTGAAAGTACATGCGAACCAAAGCTTTTGATTCCCAAGTAGAACCTGCAAACAATAATCCTCTCAAGGCTACTAGATACTCCTAGATGACACAATTTCTCAATTGTTTTTGTCTCCGATCTAGTATCATATCTGGAGAATGATATGTTTTATCACTTTCCTTCAAATATATTTTCCAATCTAGTATCCTATTTGAAGAATGATATGTGTTATCACTCTCTTGCAAATATACTTTCTATTAGATTATCCTCCCTGTAAATATACTTTCTAAGTTTACTAATGTTGGAACATCAAGCTTACACTATGCTTGAGGTGGATTTGATCTACATCAAAAAGCTACCGCTTGGATTACATCAAAAGAATATCCATTGGAGAGTTCTTTTACCTATGCTTGTTTATTTTATTTTTTTGAGAGATTTTTGATGGTTCATTTACCATTGTAAAAGCCTTGAGCTTTACACACATAAAAGTAGAAAGACAGAGGCCAAATGCCACAAATTTGTGGTAGTTGAGTTGCAATCAATCACCTAAAAGTAGATCAAACTAGATCTTCACTTTTCCTAGATTGTAGGAAAGTGAATTGATTCCCTCCAACAACCTTTCCCACCTTCATTTGAATTCAAAATCCACTTTTAGAAATCATGGAGCACTTCTAGAGTATATGTAACGACTTCAAATCACTTGTTGTAATAAATTAAGTCTATGATCTAAGGGTCCGACCGGTTCAGACAGATCTGAAATCAGACACCATTTGGTCACCCGTGTGTATGACCAAAGATCTTGAGTCTAGACTTACTAGAAGGTCATTTACTCTTGTAACCAAGTGATTCACTTAGCCTAGTGGTTAAGACTCAAGGATGTGAAGGAGGAGGTCTTGGGTTCAACCTCCATGGGATACATGGTGTTGGCAGTAGTCAAGGAACCAAAGGCGTCACAAGACAAGGAAGCCTACGAAGGGAGTCGGAGCGAAGAGACAGCACAAGCAGACACAGTAGTCAAAGAAGATATGGCAAGTAGGCCATTTAAAATTTTCAGGCATCAAAGAGTTGGGCACACAAGAAGAAGGAGCAAGTAGGGAGCTGCAGGAAATGTATGTCAAAATGTTAGAAGAAATCCCTACAAAAATAGTGATTTTCATCACTAAAAACCATTGTAAATACCATTTCATATTTTTGTAGCTCCATTTTGTGCAAGCCAAGGAATCCTTGAGCTTGAGGAGCTTTAGAAGTACCTACCTATCAGTTTTCACATTTTTTAGACTCCGTTTGAACCTTCAAATAGGGTAGAGAACCTAATTTTTAACTAGGCCGAACACTAGGTCTGGACAAGGCCAAAACCTAGTCAAAAACTATAAATAGAGCTAGAGAGCTCATTTTTGGGGTTAGCTTGTAATTGATTTGAACTTGTAAGAGCTTTTTGAAAGTAATCTAAGAACTCCATTGCTTCTCACTCTCTGTCTTGCCTTGTGTGCGCGTGTGTGTATGTGTGTGCATGTTTGTGTGCTTCTCACTCACGCACTTGTGCCTTCACTTGCTCACGGTCATCATACCATCCTCACGTCTTCCCGGATTGACATTAAAGGAGGTGCTATTCATCACTAAGCTACACCAAATTTTGGCACCGTTGTCGGGGATCGAGCTTTGAGGACGAGCGTGTGATGGTAAGACGTAGAGTTGACGCGTTGGAGTCATAGGTATTTTCTTCACTTTTATCTATTTTCTTTTGTTTTTCTCATCACCATCATCATCCTCACCATCTCCCACATCCATCTCCATCATCGCAAAAAATTTTAGTTTTTGGTCATATCACCCCACCCATACCATTCCCCTCATTTCACTTGTGAGAGAGAGCGAGAGAGCGTTTGTGTGCTTGTGATTTTCTGTGTTTTTTAAGATTTTCGCATCCCCAGCAGCTGCACCAGCTCCAGTAGGTAAAAAATTTGACTGTGCAGGTCCCGAGGCGTTGACCTCTGTCAATCGCGACCGACAGAAAAAATGGTCTTTTTGCTAAACAAAGTACATAATCATGATCCACATGCCATGTGTGCTTGAAATTTTAAAATTCCTCAGATTTTTGTCAATCGTGATCACTCTGTCAATCGCGATCGACAAACCACGACGGGCACATGTCGACGGCTCTGTCAATCGCGACCGACGGAGTCAACGACCGACTGACCACGACTGACAGAACCTGCGCATGACACGTGTCAATCACGATCGAGCCATCAATCGCGATCGACCAGTCAATCGCGACTGACAGCCCCGACGGATCTGTCAATCGCGACCGACACAGTCAACGATTGCTTGACCACGACGGACAGACCCTCGCGAAGGTCCTGTCAATCGCGATCGACCCATCAATCGCGACTGACAGAGTCAATGACCCTTTGACCACGATCAACTGAAAATCTGGGCCACGTGTCAATCACGATTGACCCATCAATCACGACTGACAGCCGCGACGGACCTGTCAATCGTGACCGACACGTCGATCGCGATTGACCTATCAATCGAGACTGACAGAGCTTGCGAACGTGATTGAAGGGCAAATTTGGTCAATTTTTTAGGGCAAAAAATAGTGGGCTATTCTTGACAAAGTTGTGGGACAAATACTAGGGTTCATCATTGCATTGTGAGGCCATTACACTAAGTATTTCGAGAAGTCATGTTTGCCTGCTAACCTGTTTGAAATCCTGATTTGGCCCCAAAACCCTGAGTGGACATAACTTCCTCATACGAAATCCGATTGCGGTGATTTCTATTTTGTTGGAAAGCTCGTGGGGAATACAACCAAAACTTCCACTGGTTATGATAGAATTAATGTCAAGATTATTAAATAGGATAATTTGAAGTTGACCATATCCCAGGGTAGGAGAAAATTGAGGGTCCCTTGGGATTGTTTTCCATAAAGGCAAAAGGCAATTGGATCTGTGAATTACATGCATGAAAGTGATCTGTCTGTCATCTGAATTCAATTCTTGAGCTAATTGTGGACTTTTTCAGGTTCTTTGAGAGCATCGAAGGGTACTCGAAGCAAGAGTAAGTGCGAGCTTGGGAACACGCTTCCTGGGCATACAAGGGCAACCAAGGGAAGAAACTTAAGGTTGGAACTTCTCAACACTCTCTGTCAATCCCTAGCATAGGCTAAGTACGGATAGAGGTTTTGATTAATTAGGAGCACGTTAAGAACAACCAAGTCCAAGAACTCTAATCACTCAAGTGCAAGTGCTAGGAGATTACAATTGCGAAACAACTTAAGGAAAAGAAATTAAATTGAGCGACCGCACTCAAAGTACGATAAAAATTTAAGTGTTCCTTGCGACGAGGATTAATTGGACAAGAAGTGACACCCTAAGGGATTAAAAAAGAACAAGTGACTAATACAAAAGAACTCAGCAACGCAAGTGTACTTGGGAAAATTGGGATTATTCAATTGGGCTTATGAACCTTAGATCAGGACGACACCTAGGGAGAGATAGACAAAGTCTTAGGTTGTCAGAGGCTAGCGTCAATCATACTGCTAGGTCTTGGGCCCAACAGTTGAGCCATCATTCGTACTACCCTAGCTCTGAGACGAGCGAGTCTGAGATGTCCCACGGTATGGAGATACCTACAGGAAGCTCCGGAGTGCCATATTTATATAGGGTAGAAGGCCCTTACAAGACGCAACTCGAATACCTTAGGACCACCGATTAGGTGCTAGCATCTATGAGGACAGCCTAGGAAGATCTGTGGTCCAGATTAAAAACCCTGACCAATCCATTGGACTAGAACATCCAGCTGTCAAGTTTGAAAATGGAGCATACCTGGATAAAGAAGGAACAATATACGTCGTCACCAGTCATCCAGATAGGACTGATGAATTTGGGAATGTGGTCCCGAAAACGGATTTAGGTGACCTAGAGCAAGGAAACATGGGCGAAGAACCTAGAACCCCCCGAGGTAAATCTGTTATTACTAGAATCCTCAATCCCGAATGGGTTCCCCAGGACAACAAGAGTATAGATCTGCTTCTAAACCGAGAGATTGACGAAGCCTTTTGGAGGTATAAATCTGATCAGCCAAATGATATAGGAACAATCATGATCTATGAGTTTAAAGATCCAGATAGCCCAGGCAGAGTGACCTACCTAGATCACGCTTCAGAGAGGATCTTTGTGGTTATAGAACATGATAGACATGCTTACACTTGGATGGGTGAGTTTATTTTCCCCCAACCAAAATCTAATGTGTCCTTTGGTCACCCGGGAGCTGGAACGTCCCATGCTCATGGAGTTCAGAGAGACATAAAGAGAGACAGACCTGAGGTAAGCTTTGCCAACTCCTTGGGAAGAGGAAGAACGAGAACGAAAACAAATAGAGTGGAACCTGAGGGTCATAGAGCCCCAGGAAACCGAAGAAATGTCGATGATTTTCCTTTGCCAAGACCAAGAGAGCACACAACGACCCTGAGACCGACCCAGCTAGTTAAGTCCATGAAAAACTACTTCGATGGCATTGGAGATCCCTATGATCATGTGGCTGAGTTCAGGCAAGTCTTGAGAGCTGAACAAGTGGAGGATCTATTCACGCAGTACAATGCCTTTGGTCTAACCCTTAGGAACACAACCCTTACGTGGTTTCAACCATTGAATGAGAGACAATTCAGGAGCATAGACCAACTCCTAGAGGATTTCATTATTGAATTCTCTAAGAGTGGCATAAGGCATAATACCTCCTCATTGATTCACAGCTTCAAGCAAACCCCTCAAGAGACCGTGAGACTTGCAGGAAGAAGATTTAGGCAATATCTTGAAAGATGCCCTGTTTCGGAGCTACCCACGCCAGCTAAGCAAGTGGCTTTATTCTTGGATGGATTGCTAAGTACCAAATTGAGATCTTATGTGTACTTGAAGGACCCTAGGACCATAGAAGAGTGTGTACGCATGTGCATCGACATTGAGGATAACATAGGGGAGGAACTAGAGCTTTCAAAAATCTACAAAGATTCTGATAGTGCTTCTAGCCTCTCTTCCTGACAATCCACATCCATTGAGGAACTTGCGGAGAAAGTAGCTCAAAAACTAGGTGTCTCTAGTAAACAAATTCCTAGATTTGCCCCAGTAAAGAGGTGTTATACTTGCGGTGGTGACCATATGGCGAACGCATGTCCCATCATGGCTCAACCCCAAGTGAATCCTAGCAGCCAATATTGCACCATAGAACGAAGATACACAAATCACACAGCACAAGATTGCCCGTACAATAAGCAAACAGTTAGACAAACCTACCCTCAACCCTATCAACAACCCTACAAAAACCAACAAAGACCACAACCTGTGTTAGCTCAACAACCTCCAAACCCAGCTAATGTGATTCCTGTAAAGTATGCAGCAGTTGAGGAAAATTTGAATAGAGCTATAGTGCCAGTAACACCACTGCTCTCAGAAAGTGACCCAAGTGATCATAGCTTTGATTCTACACATATTGATAGTCCACAGGCTTACTACATGCAATCTCCTAAACATGGTGAGTCCTACTACAGTGAAGAACCAGGTGAACCTAGTTGGGAGCCAGAGTACACAAATGTAATGTATACAAACCCTAACTCAAGACCCCAACCTAGGCAGGTAAGATCCCCATTCCCTAGAGGACCATGCTACAGATGTCAGGGAGATCACCTCATTCGTGATTGCCCCTTACCTCCACCTACACAACCCCAGTCAGTGACAATTCAAGGCTTTTGCCAAGATTGTGGAAAGGAGCATCTCTTATGAGATTGCCCTAAGAATCCTAATAATATGCCAAAAATAACTCCAATTAACGTTATTGGCTTAGTAGTAGACTCTACAGGAAGTGTGACGTCCACTACACTAGTACAGGTAGTCACTAGAGCCCAGGCTTTGCAACAGAACCCAGGGATAGGTCAAGAGAAGAGTGCAGAGGTTAGTGAAACCGAGAGTATAGCCAAGAAGCGGTCGAGAGCCTGGAGGGAAAGTCGAGAAAGAATGAAAAGACAATGGTCTAAAAAGATGAGCGACTTAGAAGAAAGCATAAGAGAAACAAAAGCCAAAATTGTTGAACTCACCTCTCAAACAAACTCTCACATACCACCACCACCCTCACTTCCATCACCATCTAACCCACCATCTGTCCACCTACCTGAGACCATACCACCACCCCCTAGAGTAGGATCAGTGTTAGCTGACCCCACTCCTGAAGACATAGACATGATGCTTAAGGCATATCAAGCCAGAATCCAAGAAGGGCCAAATGTGACGAATCATGACAAGTGCTACCCTAGATCTGACCTAGAGATAGAGAGAACCAAGCTATGTGCGAAAATGGTCGCATTGGCTCAGACCATGTTTGAAGCCAGTCGCCTTTTCAACTACTCAGGCTCAGCTAAGACACAATTGCACTTGGATGGACTCCTGGAGAAGTTAGAGAGTATAATTGCAAGATCTGCCAAGGAAGAAAAAAATCAAGAAAGAGATGAGGCAAGCAAAAACATAAGCCATCCCCCACAGGAAGCTTATGTGCCCAATTCCACTGAACCAGAAACCTCCTCTTCTATGAATAGGTTCACTCTAGAATTCATATGAGAGATTCAAGAAGACAAATGGGCTAAAGAAAGTGAAGTCCCTCCTCCCATTGAACTTGTGGATGACACGCAGGATCAATTCCCACAAGATATCCCATCCATTTATGGAGAGCAGGAGAGCACCCAGTCTCAAGAGAGATTAGACTTTGAGTCTAATTCTTTACAGGAATTACCCCATTTCACAGGCCCATGGGAAGCCAAGTTTACTTGTATGAGAGCACCCACAGTCATGGTACGAAATGAGGACTCAGTCATACCTAGGAACACAGAGGTAGTGAAAAACACTAAAGTGCAGTGTAATCTCACTTTAGAAGAGCTACTCAAGGTTAGGCCAGAGTTATGGAAACATGTAGCCAAACAAGTACCAGAAATAGCAAAACCTCGTTCCCAGGTAGGATCCCAGAGAATAGTGCCAGAAATACCATTGGACAAGATAGGAGACATGAGTGAGGGCGAAGAGGGAAACACATATCTTCCCATTACCCATCAGGGGTACACAACCAAGGCAATTATGGACTCAGGTGCAGGAGTTGCTATAGCTACCACTTCCCTAGGGAAGCGGTGGGGCAAGCCAGCACTCAGGCCCACGAGGATGGAGTTACAAGGATTTGAAGGGTGTTGATCCAGACATATGCTCACACACTATCCCCATGACCTCAGATGCCAAACCCTCCAAGCAAAAGCCATACACATATACTGATAACTATGCTGCTAAGATCAAAGAGGAGATAGATAGACTGGTAGAAGCTGGATTCATCTATGAAATTGAGCACACTGAATGGGTATCCCCCATTGTTGTGGTGCCCAAGAAGAATGGCAAGCTGTGTGTATGCATTAACTTGAAGAAGGTCAATGCAGCCACAATTCGAGATAACTATCCGCTCCCTATCACAGAACATCTCTTAGAAAGAGTAGCAGGCAAGGAAGTGTACAGCTTCCTTGATGGATTTTCGGGCTACAATCAAGTAGCTATAGCTCCAGAAGATCAGCATAAGACAGCTTTTGCCATAGAGTGGGGTATATTTGCCTTTCGTGTAATGCCATTTGGGCTCACCAATGCTCCTGCAACCTTTCAGAGACTGATGTGCCACATGTTTAAAGAGTTCTTGAGGAAGAATTTGGAAGTCTATGTTGATGACCTCTGTGCTCATTCCAACATTAGACAGACACATATACCAAAACTCAGACAAATCTTTGACAAATGCAGAGAATATCAAGTCTGCTTGAACCCAGGAAAATGTGTTTTCATGGTCAGGAAAGGCAAGATTTTAGGACACATAGTGTCAAAGAATGGCATATCCACTGATGAAGAGAAAGTAAGAGCCATAGCAGAGTTACCTAGGCCAAAGAATGTCAAGGAAGTACAAGCTTTCATGGGGCATTGTGGTTATTACCGACGGTTTATACACATGTATGTCATCATAGCAAAGCCTCTGTATGGACTTTTGACTAACTTCGAGTGGACTATTGAATGTGAAAACTCCTTCAATGAGCTTAAAAGAAGATTGTGTTCAGCACCAATCTTGACCACACCAGATTGGAATAAGCCTTTCCATGTTCATGTAGATGCATCCAATTATGCCATTGGGTGTGTACTCGCGCAACCTACCGGTGAAGGCAATATGGATCTTCCAATTGCCTATGCTAGTAGACAGTTGAATGCAGCTGAACGAAATTATACCACTACTGAGAGAGAAGGACTAGGCATGGTCTATGCGGTTAAAAAGTTTAGACATTACTTGCTTGCAAATAAGTTTAAATTTTTTATTGATCATCAAGCACTGCTGTACTTGGTAAACAAGCCGTGCAATACAGGTAGATTAGTAAGATGGTTTCTCTTACTAATGGAATACGACTTCGAGGTTGTGGTAAGGAAAGGGAAGACCCACTTAAGAGCAGACCATCTCTCTAGGCTCACATCGGGAGAAGCCCCACAAGGAGTATCAGATGACCTTCCTGATGCTTACTTGTTCAATTTGGAAGTGGTACCTCAGTGGGCTAAGCCATTAGTGCCAGTATTGACATATGGGCCTAACCACCCAGTCATAAATACTCAAGGTAGAGAGGTAGTAAGAGCCCAGAAGTACCATATCATGGCAGGAAGCATGTACAAACAGACAGACCAAGGGATATTGGCTTGTTGTGTGGAAGAGGATGAGTACGCTAAATGGTTGCAATTGGCACATGTAGGTGCATTAGAGCAACACTACCCAAAACAACGAACCCTACAGACACTAAGGAGACTCGGAGTGCATTGGCCTACTATGGAAGCTGATGTACAGAAAATGTGTAAAGAATGCCCAATCTGTTGCACTAAACCACCTGTAGAACATTCCACTCTTTATCAAGTGTCCATAGTGCCAGATTGGAGTGAACCACTAGTATCCTTCTTGAGGACGAAAACATTCCCTCCAGACATGACCCTGACGAGACAAAGAAGTCTAGAACAAGAAGCCCTAGAGTACTCACTCATTGGTGATAATCTCTACAAGCGTGGTAAAGATGATTACCTGAGACTATGTGTCCATGAGAGTGAATATCTCAAGATCTTGGAAACTGCTCACCAAGGTGTAGCAGGAGGACACTTTGGACCAGATCGGGTGATCAAGGCAATACTATTTGCGGGCCTCTAGTGGCTGACCCTTCACATGGATGCACATACATATGTGAAACAGTGTGATGTTTGTCAAAGAACTCAGTATCCTATACGCAAAGATAAGATGCCACTAAAACCTATGATGGGTGGACGTGCATTCTCTAAGTGGGGAATAGACTTTGTAGGTCCTATTAATCCCCCAGCCAAGGGTTCACATGCTGAATACATCATTGTTGCCACATAATATCTAACAAAATGGGTTGAGGTAAAAGCTACGACAAAGAACGATGCTCAAACAATTGCTAAGTTCCTATTTGAGAATGTGTTCACTAGATACGGGCTACCTATAGAGCTGGTTAGCGATAGAGGCACTCACTTCTTGAATGAAGTTATTGAAAATCTACTCCAAGAGTTCTTGGTAGTACATAAGAAGTCTGCCCCCTATCACCCACAAGCTAATGGCCAGGCCGAAAGCACAAACAAGATTCTATGCAATGTGCTTACCAAATTGGTGAATAATAAATGCTCTGATTGGGACAAACAGCTACACCATGCTATTTGGGCATATCGAGTGACCTATAAAATGGTACTCCAAGCCACACCCTTTCAGATGGTATTTGGCCAAAATGGTACTCCAAGCCACACCCTTTCCCACATTGAGAGTAGCACAGGAGCATGAGTGGATGGGCCATGAACTCTCTTCGAGAATTTTTGACCTTGAACGACTAGGTGAAACCAGACTAAGAGCTGCAGCAGGAATATATGCAGCTAAGAAACGACAGAAGGCGTACTTTGATGCCCATGTTAAGGATAAAGGATTAAAGGCCGGAGACCTAGTTTTAGTCTACACTTTGAAGCAACATGCAAGAAAATTAGAGAAACATGGCTATGGACCTATGATTATAAATAGGATTTCAACGAGTGGAGTAGTACAATTAGCCACCTTAGAAGGTGATATCCTCCCTAGCAACATCAGTGGGTGCAAAGTCAAGCTGTATCAGGAACCGCTCACAAAAGAAATGCTCAGTCGACTCAACACCGCTAAGAAACGCAAAGAAGAAGAAAAACGAGTTCGAGAAGAAGCTCAAGCAGAAGCTTTAGAACACATCCAGAGAATGAAGTTGAGGAGGCAGGGTAGGGATCAACCTAGGACAGGTGCCTATGAGGATCCAGGATATCATGTGGCAATGTGTGAAGTCTCAGGAATAAGTCCCCAAAGAATAATAGATCGACGTCCTTTTGTGACTTTAGAGATAGGACAAGGAGTTAGTGCAAAAATAGTGCGAGCATTAATTGACTCAGGTGCAGCCACTAGTGCGGTGAGGCTTTCTTACTGTCGAGAATTGAAATTAAAAGTCAATCCTATAGAAGCATATCTCATAGGATTGGGAGGTGTGGAAACCCCTTGCATGGATGAGGTGGAACTTCCCCTCTCCATTCAAGATGTTCCAATGACAGTTAAGGTACTAGTGTGTCAAGACGAGGATCTCACTGAGCCTCTGGTCTTGGGTCAAGACTGGATCTACGACCATGCAGTCAACTTAAACCTAAGAAGTGGACTTCTTCAGGTATGGATAAATCAGAGTCGAATCACAGTTGAGTTAGATAATGGAGCACTCAAGGAACTAGAAAAGGCACAGACTCCTGGTCCTTCCAGGGGTACACATGAAGTTGACCATGCTGTTCTTGTGCAAAGCTATGTGATGCAGAGGAATGGTGATCTCAATAAAGAAGTCAAGGCCTCAACGGAACTCTCTTCTTTTCCAAAGGCCAGAGGGAGGCAGCAACCAAAGGCAGATTAATTACTGAAGACTACCTATGCGGGAGGCCAAAAGAACGTGCGAAGCAGAATGACTCAGCCATTGAAACAATTGTGGGTGCGAAAAGGCGAGCGGCCTATTACATTCAAGCGACAACAATCATCTCAACTTCCTATTAGTAATCAACGACATGAGGCTAATAAGAAGACGTCCAAAACTTCTTTTGAGAAAGTGAAATCTATCTGGGTGCCCAAGAAGTAAGGTTGGCCCACAATCAAGACAAATTTGGGTGCCTAAGGCTTGCTTGCAGGCTCAACTAGTCCCTCACGAATCACATCATACACGACAGGATTCACTCACTCAAGGAGCCGTTACCCACTCTTGTAATACGCATGAACACACAGTTGCCCAGAAGCACGCACAGACTCACTTGTAAAGGGGTCCCGAAAACGCATCATCCCCAAGCAGAATTACTCATAAAACCCTCCAAAGTCTCCACAAAACCAAAACCAAAAGCCATCCATTGTGTTTGGCAACCTAAGAATTGTAATAAACCCCCCGACCCCCATTTGTAAATTCATCTCCACTTGCTAACTACATCACTCATACACTGCATCTTTCCATCTAGCTCCTAGGACTATCCATTCATTAACTACACACACAGTCATCGAGCACTCACTGACCCACTAACCCATTACTTACCTCATGATAATGTTGTAACGGGGACAAAAAGTGTTCTATCTTGGCCATTACAATATTAACGCATGACTTTATATTCTCAGAGAACCAGCAAGCAAGCAACAACAATGGTAGAAGCAGGAGGCACCAGTTCCCAAGCAGGGTCTAGCGCACAGATTATGGACATTGAAACCCTCCTCCTGGAACCACCACTCACCGAAAGGCCTCAAGAACTTCAAGCGGTGCATGTTCTCCCGATTCAGGACCCTCCTCAGGGACACACTTCTCAAGTGGGGAAACACGCTCATTGGTTTAGTGATGTCGCAGGGCCATTGGGCGATGGCACCTATTTCTGGGAAGCAGAAATTGAATTCAATGGCAGATGGGGACATTATCATTTTTTCACTCGCGAATTTGAAAACTATCAGAATGCAGAAGTAATGCGATCGGTTTGGACCAAAGCGGGATTGTATAGCTACTTCAGAGCACATTTGCCTAAGCCAGATTTTCTTCACTGCTCCTACTTTATCAGTACCATCACTCCTAGCAGGGCCAAGGGAGGCGATAGTACTTTTGTGCTACCCTCACTATTGCCAGGCTACGAACTCAAGAGATTCAAACTGACCCTCAATTTGGTACGAGCAGCATTGAACATGCAAGGAATGCATATTCCCACTGAGAAAGAACTAATGGTTCCAGGCAGGATGAAGCATAAAGACCTCAACAAATTGAAGGACATGGTCGCAATGACACCTACCATTGCTCTACACCTACGAACTATCATGCAACATTTTGCTTTTCCTGCCCAAGAACGGTTCACTATGCCACCAAAAAAGATATGGTTCAGCTTGTACTTGGCGGAGACAGAGAACCTCACCATCAACATACCGCACTGGATCATCGATCAAATACATCTAGCCCATCAACGGTGGAATAAGAAACAGAAAAATGTACTGCATGGATGCTGTGCTCTCACAAGAATAATTTACAGGTGCTTAGCGTATGACGTGCCCATTCAAAGAGCACTAGTATGGTCCAGGGCCCAAGAGTTCCAAAGACGACTATCAACGGCGGGCCCTCCATTGAAGAAGATGAGAGGGGGAGTTCAATTACGATGCGCTCAACCAAGGGGAGCCACTACCACACCCGAGGTGACTCCTCCACAAACGAGGCGTGTCCGACCATTCACCATTCGCCTACCCAGACCAAGTGTAGAAGGACCCAACCTGGTGTTTCCTCCTATTCCTTCAGACTTGGAGTTCCCTCAAGGTTACACCCTTGCTGATCTAACAGATGAAGAAATTGCCCATTTGATCAATGAATCTAACCTGGAGACAGAAGCAGAGCAGACCCAAGAACAACAACCCACGACTACAACTTTAGCCCCGACCCAACCGGGAGTAGTAGAAGTAGAAGACGATGAAGAAGAGATAGAAGAACAAGAGGCACACAAAGAGTATGATCAAGAATATGAAGAACTTTCAGAACTAGCAAGTGCTCCGGCATACTCAGCCCAAATAAAAAGATTATACGAAACCATGAAGCGGGTCTAAGAGCAACACAAACTGTCGCTCGAAAAGATGATCATGAGTCAAATGTTAGCTGAGGAAGGTCTGGATGACATGTTCATCGAATCAATGAACCTGCATGCTGACGCAGTGGGCTTAGATGAGGCTGTTCATGCAGCCATGACTTATATTCATCGATTTGAGAAGCGAGTGCCTACCCGTCCCATGCGATCTGGCAAACAAATACACATCAATGTATTAGAACCAGGAGGCAACACACAAACAGAAGAACATCAGGAGGAACCACTCTCACCACCCACCTCACCTCTCACTACACATGTCACCTCACCACCTGGCACTACCACACCTATTACTGCCATTACCACAGTCGTCATGGGAATTCCTCTCTCTCCCGGCATCCAAGTCGGAGGAGTTACCATGCCCATCTACACAACACTCTTCACAAATAGCACATCCACCCCACCCACTGTTCCCATCTTTACAGTCATACACACATTCGACACAATGGAGACATCATCAGCCACAGCACCACTCCCACCCCCCACACAACCTCAATCTCCCATACCCCCTCCACCTACCTCACCACTTGACTCCACAACATTCACAACTCCCTTCCCCTTCCCCATCCCCCCTGCATCTTCATCTTTCCCTGCATCGTTTAATGTAAATAGTATATTCATAGCATTGCATCAATGCGTGTATCAGCTTCAGAGTGAGTACCAGGCTCTAGAAGACCGTCATCATCAGCTGATGACGAATCATCAACAACTACAAAGACGGCTTACAAGTATAGAAGAAGAAAATGCAGACCTCAACCAACGCTACACCACTCTCGAGCAAGCTCATCAAACCCTCCTGGAGACACCCCAACCATCACAAGAGTCAGGTGTCAAACAACTCGAAGCCTTATTGGAGGTTTACCAAACAGATAACCTGAGAGTCCGACGAAATTTAACTCTACTCCGAAAACACATGGCTATAGCCCTGGAAGAAAACAAACGTTTGCAGAAACAAAACGAAGAAAACCTGGAAGCTGCCATGGAAGGCTCTCCCCATGAAATCAATTCAAAGCAGTTCCCTCAGAAACAATGAAAACAATCTTGGAAAGCTATGCGGATTTATTAGAAGCACATGATGATTTGGAAAGGGAACGGGATGAACTATGTAGCCAGCTCAGGGAACAGGAGGCTCAACCCAAAGTCATAGAAACGACCTCGACTTTAGAGGAAGTAAAGGCATTGATAGAGCAGGTGACGGAGCTGCAGAAAAAGTTACTGGAATATGAAAGGCAACCCTCTCCAGTTGTAGAACCAGAGCCTGAGGAATTAGTACCCATTGAGGTGGACGAAACGTATGAGGAACCATATGTTCCTATGCCGATGCCAGGTGGTGCACAAACCTCAGAAGGAATGGACACCTTAGAAGTTGAAGTACCTGAATGGCTCCAGACACTAGAGAAAACAGCAACAACCCATGAAGATCGAGTGGCAATTCAAATCCAATCAATGGCAAAGTTAGAAGACACCATCATAAAGTCATAATATTTCCGTAGCATGTCTCATCATAGATGGATTGGCACCAACGACGATCAATATGTGCCATATTGTGTACTCCTTGCAGATTACAACGCAGAGATTCAACGCAGATGTGGCAAACCTCCAACTTTCGCCACACAATTTGGGCCCGATGATATCCCAGAAAGTGCTAAGAAAGTATCCATTCATCAACCCACCTGGAGGATCCGTCTCCTTGAGACCTACCCAGAGATGGTTCGTACTTGGACTAACATGCCACTTTTTATTAAATACAATCCTTGTTATGTTCCAGTCTTCCGCAGGCGCACCTGGCCAGAGTTTACAATTGCTGTCAAGAACATCAAAGGTTGTGCAAAGTGGTTAAACTACGTTTATCTAGCACCTCCACAAGGCCCTCCCACTGTGAATTATATGACTTCTACCATCCGTCAATGGAGAACTCGACTACGGAATACCCCCGATGTGATGGCCCAAATGTGCATGAAAATCTTTGAACTAATGCTAATCACATTCAGGACATTCAAGAATATTAAAGACCCCCACTTCTCACGTGTCGGATTTCTTACAGGAAACCAAGATCTGGTATACGACATGAGCACCACCCCATCAATAGAGGTAATATATGCTTGGCACGCGCAGAATAAAGTACCTCCCAGCTTGCTTTAAATAGACATTCGAGGAGATGTTCGTAACAGGGTTTTGGGAATATCACTCAGAAATATTTGTACCCAGGCCCTCACATCTCCTCCACTTATTTGCTGTGGAGAGAACCATCCATTCAGAACAACTGCGGGGGCCACATCCGGACGTACCAGGACCAGTGAATTGGGACGCATTGTTAACAGATCTAGCACGGGGGTTACGATTAGAAGAACACCACCTCGCTGTCGATGTTGTTCAATATTATGTCCAACGCACAACTAGACAAGGGTCTGTCAGAGACGACAGACGCAAGAGAGGGGGGGGTGTTGGCAGTAGTCAAGGAACCGAAGGAGTCACAAGACAAGGAAGCCTACGAAGGGAGTCGGAGCGAAGAGACAGCACAAGCAGACACAGTAGTCAAAGAAGATCTGGCAAGTAGGCCATTTAAATTTTTCAAGCATCAAAGAGTTGGGCACACAAGAAGAAGGAGCAAGTAGGGAGCTCCAGGAAATGTATGTCAAAATGTTAGAAGAAATCCCTACAAAAATAGTGATTTTCATCACTAAAAACAATTGTAAATACCATTTCATATTTTTGTAGCTCCATTTTGTGCAAGCCAAGGAGTCCTTGAGCTTGAGGAGCTTTAGAAGTACCTACCTATCAGTTTTCACATTTTTTAGACTCCGTTTGAACCTTCAAATAGGGTAGAGAACCTAATTTTTAACTAGGCCGAACACTAGGTCTGGACAAGGCCAAAACCTAGTCAAAAACTATAAATAGAGCTAGAGAGCTCATTTTTGGGGTTAGCTTGTAATTGATTTGAACTTGTAAGAGCTTTTTGAAAGTAATCTAAGAACTCCATTGCTTCTCACTCTTTGTCTTGCCTTGTGTGCGCGTGTGTGTGTATGTGTGTGCATGTTTGTGTGCTTCTCACTCACGCACTTGTGCCTTCACTTGCTCACGGTCATCATACCATCCTCACGTCTTCTCGGATTGACATTAAAGGAGGTGCTACTCATCACTTAGCTACACATGGGGAGAGTGTTTTGCCCAAAGAGCTCTAGAGCCTTCTAGAAGCATCCACTTGTCCCACTTAGCGCACATGCAGTTACATGGCCGACACTTGGATGGTTAGTATCCACCTGCCCAAGAAGGTAGTCCCTTGGAGAGAGCTATATATAGAAGCATTTGGTTGGGAGGAGAGTCATCTCTCTAGCAAGTGGTGGTCATAATCCTTGTTCTCTTACATCGGTATCAGAGCTCAAGGTTGAGCTTCCATGGAGACCTTGATAGGCTTATCATCATCTTCATAATCCTCCATGATAATCTTGGAGTAAGCTTCATCATCCATTAGCTTCATCATCGTTTTCACAGATTTGGCTGATTCGTGTTAGAACCTATTGCTCACATAATCCTTGTTCTCTTACATCGGTATCAGAGCTCAAGGTTGAGCTTCCATGGAGACCTTGATAGGCTTATCATCATCTTCATAATCCTCCATGATAATCTTGGAGTAAGCTTCATCATCCATTAGCTTCATCATCGTTTTCACGGATTTGGCTGATTCGTGGTAGAACCTATTGCTCACAGGTGTGTTGAAGAATTATCTCCAATTCTTCTTGGCTAGATACTTTAAAAAGGAAGTTACAAAAAGTGTAGGTAGCCCACAAAGTGCTTATGAAAGACTTGAACCTACGACCTGCAAAAAGTAGGCTATTCTTCTAGCCACAAGACCAAGCGTCATCCGTGAGTCTGAACGCGTCGTTCGTAAATTTCATACTGATAAGACCCTCGTCATCACAACAAAAGAAGAAGTTCGGTCGGCTGGAGTCGTGGACAGCATCACAACCAAGGGAACACGCTCTGTTAGTGATGACAACGTCTATCTCGCGATGTTGCCCAAATCAGTTTACACGAGCAAAAGAATGAGGAACAACGGGAGCCGGGTCTTGAACCATCTCTTTCTTAGATGGTTGTGTACAGGATTCTAACACACCACCTGATTTATGCATAGTTATTGCTGTAACCAGGATGCCTCCCACATTCCTTGGCATTATTTTTTGAAAGCTACACATGCCCAATAGAAACGGGCAACAACCTGACCACGGAGAAATCAGCGGGGCTCTCTTCATGAAGAAGAACAGTGCTCTGCATCGACAGTCATACGAAAATCCCACTTCCTCGAGGCACCCGTAGACTCTAAAGCGAGCACTTTCGTTATTGCGCTAATCAAGATGCCTCAGTGCAAACCCTTGTTGATATATTTAGGTAGTGATGTTTGTGAACACTCTAGGACCGCCGGGGCACTTTTTTCCCTCTTTAGGAGGTTTTTTTCCCCCGGCTTGTATATACGCCTATTGCCCTAATGGGCTACTTATCTTTGTACATTCTCTAGTAATACATTCAGTATTATGTGTTTGTGCTCCAAGCTTCTTCTTCTTCCTTGTGCTGTTCGCGTGCTTCCACAGACGTCTATCTCCAACAATTGGTATCAGAGCAGGTCATCGCTTCTTCTAGGGTGCCGTCGACACTCCTCCGTTTGCAGTCTCAGATTCGCATGAAATTTGGTGAGCATACTCAGGGTGTTTCTGAGATCAAAACAGCTTTGCTGTGTGGTGCCGAAATCGCGATCTAAGCTCGTTTCGGCCTCCGAACGCACTATCGCAGTGCTTGTGCAGGCTATTTCGTCCTTTTGTGCCAAAGGTATATACCAGTTTCTGTTCGCCAGTTTAAGCGTCTCAAAGTCTGCTACAGGTCTAGCAGAACTCGTCTGGGCAGTTCTGTTCAACTTTTTGAGATATAGTCAATTTTCTGCATCAAGGTATTTTAGTCACCTGCCATGGCTGAAAGCAGTGATGTATTCCGTATGTTGGCTGTTGAGGATAAGTTGGATGGTACCAACTACCCATTATGGGCTTATATGATGCGACATGTATTGGTTGCAAAAGGATTGTGGAATATTGTGCAGGGTGTTGAAAGACGTCCTGTTACACCTGTAATGACAGGTACTGCAAATACAGGTGTTGGAGCTGATGAAGATGGTGTCGAAGATGATATTCCGCAGATTCCTGTTCGTGCTGCTGTTTCTGTTGCACCTACAGCAGAGCAGATTCGTTGGGATGGCAGAGATGCCCAGGCACATGCATTGATAGCTTTGTCTGTCAAACGTGCCATTATTCCTCACATTCGCTCTTGCAGAACAACAAAGGATGCTTGGGATACACTTACCACTTTGTACCAGGCTAGGAATGAGGCTCGTGTTGCTTACCTCCGAAAACAGTTGGAGAGTGAGCACATGAATGAAGGTGATTTTATGGACAATTTTCTTACAAAGATCAAAGACCTGAAGGAACAATTGATTTCTGCTGATGAGGTTATACCAGATAGCTCACTTGTGCAGACCGTTCTGAATGGTCTTCCTGATTCATATCAGAGTTTTGCCTCTACTCTTCGGTTGATGATGAAAGGCAATCCGAATGCCTTGTCATTTGAGGAATTAGTCTCTGTTCTGTTGCAGGAAGATCAGTCCAGGCAGAACAGGTCCATTATGCGTGTTGCAGATCAAGCTTTCCTGGCTAGTCAGAAGGGTAAAGGAAAATGGAGCTCTTCTACTAGTAAGCAGAAATCTGCAAATGCTGCACAATCAAAGAACCAGGATAAAGATGAGAAGAAATCAGAAAAGCAGAAATTGTTCTGCAAGTACTGTAAAGGAAATGATCATATTATCAAGAACTGTCCAAAACTGGCTGCTAAAGAGGCAAAGAAGAAAGAGGCTAGAATGGTTGTTGCAGAGGCCTCTACACCAAAAACAGAGTCTGCAAATCTTGTGCAGGAAGAAGAATGGGCGTTTACTACTGTCTGCAGTTTTGACCCATCTTCTCATGATCAGTGCATGTCTGCAGTAGACTCAGATGTTTGGTACTTTGACAGTGGGGCGACCAAACATATTACCTCGCAGCGCAGTTTCTTCTCTTCACTCGAGCCTGCCCCTACAGGGAATACTGTCACATGCACCAATAACTCCTCTTATCCTGTTATGGGAGTTGGTAAGATCATTCTGACTACTGCTGATGGTAGTTCTTTCACTTTGTCAGATGCTTTATTTGTGCCAGGGATCAAAAAGAACCTGTTATCAGTTTCTGCATTAGCCAAGATTGGCTTGGTTGTGAAATTCGTTGATGACAGGTGTACAGTCCATGATCTCTCAAATGGCGATGTGATTATTGCTTCTGGCATTTTATGTCGTGGGCTGTATAAGCTCATAGACTATGAAAGATCTGTGAATGATTCGGCATGTGCAGTTCATGATTCTCAGGGTATGTCAGATGCAAAGCTTTGGCATGCACGCTTTGGTCATCTAAATTTTGCTAGTTTGTTACGCCTGCAGAAATCTGAAATGGTGTCCTCTTTGCCCAAACTTGAGGCACCTGGAAAACATGTTTGTGAAGGCTGTATTTTGGGCAAAATGCAGCGTTCTTCCTTTCCAAAAGATGGTTCAGTTCGGGCTACACAGAAATTGCAGCTTGTACATAGTGATGTCTGTGGTCCTATGCAGACACCCTCTTTTGAAAATTACCTTTACTTTGTGACTTTCATTGATGATTTTTCCAGGCATGCATGGGTATATCCACTCAAAGCAAAGTCCGAAGTGTTCATGTGCTTCAAACAGTTTTTGGTTTTGGCTGAAAATCTGTCAGCATGTAAAATGGGCACCCTCTGTTCTGATCGAGGGGGGGAATATATGTCTTCAGTGGGCTTAGATGAGGCTGTTCATGCAGCCATGACTTATATTCATCGATTTGAGAAGCGAGTGCCTACCCGTCCCATGCGATCTGGCAAACAAATACACATCAATGTATTAGAACCAGGAGGCAACACACAAACAGAAGAACATCAGGAGGAACCACTCTCACCACCCACCTCACCTCTCACTACACATGTCACCTCACCACCTGGCACTACCACACCTATTACTGCCATTACCACAGTCGTCATGGGAATTCCTCTCTCTCCCGGCATCCAAGTCGGAGGAGTTACCATGCCCATCTACACAACACTCTTCACAAATAGCACATCCACCCCACCCACTGTTCCCATCTTTACAGTCATACACACATTCGACACAATGGAGACATCATCAGCCACAACACCACTCCCACCCCCCACACAACCTCAATCTCCCATACCCCCTCCACCTACCTCACCACTTGACTCCACAACATTCACAACTCCCTTCCCCTTCCCCATCCCCCCTGCATCTTCATCTTTCCCTGCATCGTTTAATGTAAATAGTATATTCATAGCATTGCATCAATGCGTGTATCAGCTTCAGAGTGAGTACCAGGCTCTAGAAGACCGTCATCATCAGCTGATGACGAATCATCAACAACTACAAAGACGGCTTACAAGTATAGAAGAAGAAAATGCAGACCTCAACCAACGCTACACCACTCTTGAGCAAGCTCATCAAACCCTCCTGGAGACACCCCAACCATCACAAGAGTCAGGTGTCAAACAACTCGAAGCCTTATTGGAGGTTTACCAAACAGATAACCTGAGAGTCCGACGAAATTTAACTCTACTCCGAAAACACATGGCTATAGCCCTGGAAGAAAACAAACGTTTGCAGAAACAAAACGAAGAAAACCTGGAAGCTGCCATGGAAGGCTCTCCCCATGAAATCAATTCAAAGCAGTTCCCTCAGAAACAATGAAAACAATCTTGGAAAGCTATGCGGATTTATTAGAAGCACATGATGATTTGGAAAGGGAACGGGATGAACTATGTAGCCAGCTCAGGGAACAGGAGGCTCAACCCAAAGTCATAGAAACGACCTCGACTTTAGAGGAAGTAAAGGCATTGATAGAGCAGGTGACGGAGCTGCAGAAAAAGTTACTGGAATATGAAAGGCAACCCTCTCCAGTTGTAGAACCAGAGCCTGAGGAATTAGTACCCATTGAGGTGGACGAAACGTATGAGGAACCATATGTTCCTATGCCGATGCCAGGTGGTGCACAAACCTCAGAAGGAATGGACACCTTAGAAGTTGAAGTACCTGAATGGCTCCAGACACTAGAGAAAACAGCAACAACCCATGAAGATCGAGTGGCAATTCAAATCCAATCAATGGCAAAGTTAGAAGACACCATCATAAAGTCATAATATTTCCGTAGCATGTCTCATCATAGATGGATTGGCACCAACGACGATCAATATGTGCCATATTGTGTACTCCTTGCAGATTACAACGCAGAGATTCAACGCAGATGTGGCAAACCTCCAACTTTCGCCACACAATTTGGGCCCGATGATATCCCAGAAAGTGCTAAGAAAGGATCCATTCATCAACCCACCTGGAGGATCCGTCTCCTTGAGACCTACCCAGAGATGGTTCGTACTTGGACTAACATGCCACTTTTTATTAAATACAATCCTTGTTATGTTCCAGTCTTCCGCAGGCGCACCTGGCCAGAGTTTACAATTGCTGTCAAGAACATCAAAGGTTGTGCAAAGTGGTTAGACTACGTTTATCTAGCACCTCCACAAGGCCCTCCCACTGTGAATTATATGACTTCTACCATCCGTCAATGGAGAACTCGACTACGGAATACCCCCGATGTGATGGCCCAAATGTGCATGAAAATCTTTGAACTAATGCTAATCACATTCAGGACATTCAAGAATATTAAAGACCCCCACTTCTCACGTGTCGGATTTCTTACAGGAAACCAAGATCTGGTATACGACATGAGCACCACCCCATCAATAGAGGTAATATATGCTTGGCACGCGCAGAATAAAGTACCTCCCAGCTTGCTTTAAATAGACATTCGAGGAGATGTTCGTAACAGGGTTTTGGGAATATCACTCAGAAATATTTGTACCCAGGCCCTCACATCTCCTCCACTTATTTGCTGTGGAGAGAACCATCCATTCAGAACAACTGCGGGGGCCACATCCGGACGTACCAGGACCAGTGAATTGGGACGCATTGTTAACAGATCTAGCACGGGGGTTACGATTAGAAGAACACCACCTCGCTGTCGATGTTGTTCAATATTATGTCCAACGCACAACTAGACAAGGGTCTGTCAGAGACGACAGACGCAAGAGAGGGGGGGGTGTTGGCAGTAGTCAAGGAACCGAAGGAGTCACAAGACAAGGAAGCCTACGAAGGGAGTCGGAGCGAAGAGACAGCACAAGCAGACACAGTAGTCAAAGAAGATCTGGCAAGTAGGCCATTTAAATTTTTCAAGCATCAAAGAGTTGGGCACACAAGAAGAAGGAGCAAGTAGGGAGCTCCAGGAAATGTATGTCAAAATGTTAGAAGAAATCCCTACAAAAATAGTGATTTTCATCACTAAAAACAATTGTAAATACCATTTCATATTTTTGTAGCTCCATTTTGTGCAAGCCAAGGAGTCCTTGAGCTTGAGGAGCTTTAGAAGTACCTACCTATCAGTTTTCACATTTTTTAGACTCCGTTTGAACCTTCAAATAGGGTAGAGAACCTAATTTTTAACTAGGCCGAACACTAGGTCTGGACAAGGCCAAAACCTAGTCAAAAACTATAAATAGAGCTAGAGAGCTCATTTTTGGGGTTAGCTTGTAATTGATTTGAACTTGTAAGAGCTTTTTGAAAGTAATCTAAGAACTCCATTGCTTCTCACTCTTTGTCTTGCCTTGTGTGCGCGTGTGTGTGTATGTGTGTGCATGTTTGTGTGCTTCTCACTCACGCACTTGTGCCTTCACTTGCTCACGGTCATCATACCATCCTCACGTCTTCTCGGATTGACATTAAAGGAGGTGCTACTCATCACTTAGCTACACATGGGGAGAGTGTTTTGCCCAAAGAGCTCTAGAGCCTTCTAGAAGCATCCACTTGTCCCACTTAGCGCACATGCAGTTACATGGCCGACACTTGGATGGTTAGTATCCACCTGCCCAAGAAGGTAGTCCCTTGGAGAGAGCTATATATAGAAGCATTTGGTTGGGAGGAGAGTCATCTCTCTAGCAAGTGGTGGTCATAATCCTTGTTCTCTTACATCGGTATCAGAGCTCAAGGTTGAGCTTCCATGGAGACCTTGATAGGCTTATCATCATCTTCATAATCCTCCATGATAATCTTGGAGTAAGCTTCATCATCCATTAGCTTCATCATCGTTTTCACAGATTTGGCTGATTCGTGTTAGAACCTATTGCTCACATAATCCTTGTTCTCTTACATCGGTATCAGAGCTCAAGGTTGAGCTTCCATGGAGACCTTGATAGGCTTATCATCATCTTCATAATCCTCCATGATAATCTTGGAGTAAGCTTCATCATCCATTAGCTTCATCATCGTTTTCACGGATTTGGCTGATTCGTGGTAGAACCTATTGCTCACAGGTGTGTTGAAGAATTATCTCCAATTCTTCTTGGCTAGATACTTTAAAAAGGAAGTTACAAAAAGTGTAGGTAGCCCACAAAGTGCTTATGAAAGACTTGAACCTACGACCTGCAAAAAGTAGGCTATTCTTCTAGCCACAAGACCAAGCGTCATCCGTGAGTCTGAACGCGTCGTTCGTAAATTTCATACTGATAAGACCCTCGTCATCACAACAAAAGAAGAAGTTCGGTCGGCTGGAGTCGTGGACAGCATCACAACCAAGGGAACACGCTCTGTTAGTGATGACAACGTCTATCTCGCGATGTTGCCCAAATCAGTTTACACGAGCAAAAGAATGAGGAACAACGGGAGCCGGGTCTTGAACCATCTCTTTCTTAGATGGTTGTGTACAGGATTCTAACACACCACCTGATTTATGCATAGTTATTGCTGTAACCAGGATGCCTCCCACATTCCTTGGCATTATTTTTTGAAAGCTACACATGCCCAATAGAAACGGGCAACAACCTAACCACGGAGAAATCAGCGGGGCTCTCTTCATGAAGAAGAACAGTGCTCTGCATCGACAGTCATACGAAAATCCCACTTCCTCGAGGCACCCGTAGACTCTAAAGCGAGCACTTTCGTTATTGCGCTAATCAAGATGCCTCAGTGCAAACCCTTGTTGATATATTTAGGTAGTGATGTTTGTGAACACTCTAGGACCGCCGGGGCACTTTTTTCCCTCTTTAGGAGGTTTTTTTCCCCCGGCTTGTATATACGCCTATTGCCCTAATGGGCTACTTATCTTTGTACATTCTCTAGTAATACATTCAGTATTATGTGTTTGTGCTCCAAGCTTCTTCTTCTTCCTTGTGCTGTTCGCGTGCTTCCACAGATGTCTATCTCCAACAATTGGTATCAGAGCAGGTCATCGCTTCTTCTAGGGCGCCGTCGACACTCCTCCGTTTGCAGTCTCAGATTCGCATGAAATTTGGTGAGCATACTCAGGGTGTTTCTGAGATCAAAACAGCTTTGCTGTGTGGTGCCGAAATCGCGATCTAAGCTCGTTTCGGCCTCCGAACGCACTATCGCAGTGCTTGTGCAGGCTATTTCGTCCTTTTGTGCCAAAGGTATATACCAGTTTCTGTTCGCCAGTTTAAGCGTCTCAAAGTCTGCTACAGGTCTAGCAGAACTCGTCTGGGCAGTTCTGTTCAACTTTTTGAGATATAGTCAATTTTCTGCATCAAGGTATTTTAGTCACCTGCCATGGCTGAAAGCAGTGATGTATTCCGTATGTTGGCTGTTGAGGATAAGTTGGATGGTACCAACTACCCATTATGGGCTTATATGATGCGACATGTATTGGTTGCAAAAGGATTGTGGAATATTGTGCAGGGTGTTGAAAGACGTCCTGTTACACCTGTAATGACAGGTACTGCAAATACAGGTGTTGGAGCTGATGAAGATGGTGTCGAAGATGATATTCCGCAGATTCCTGTTCGTGCTGCTATTTCTGTTGCACCTACAACAGAGCAGATTCGTTGGGATGGCAGAGATGCCCATGCACATGCATTGATAGCTTTGTCTGTCAAACGTGCCATTATTCCTCACATTCGCTCTTGCAGAACAACAAAGGATGCTTGGGATACACTTACCACTTTGTACCAGGCTAGGAATGAGGCTCGTGTTGCTTACCTCCGAAAACAGTTGGAGAGTGAGCACATGAATGAAGGTGATTTTATGGACAATTTTCTTACAAAGATCAAAGACCTGAAGGAACAATTGATTTCTGCTGATGAGGTTATACCAGATAGCTCACTTGTGCAGACCGTTCTGAATGGTCTTCCTGATTCATATCAGAGTTTTGCCTCTACTCTTCGGTTGATGATGAAAGGCAATCCGAATGCCTTGTCATTTGAGGAATTAGTCTCTGTTCTGTTGCAGGAAGATCAGTCCAGGCAGAACAGGTCCATTATGCGTGTTGCAGATCAAGCTTTCCTGGCTAGTCAGAAGGGTAAAGGAAAATGGAGCTCTTCTACTAGTAAGCAGAAATCTGCAAATGCTGCACAATCAAAGAACCAGGATAAAGATGAGAAGAAATCAGAAAAGCAGAAATTGTTCTGCAAGTACTGTAAAGGAAATGATCATATTATCAAGAACTGTCCAAAACTGGCTGCTAAAGAGGCAAAGAAGAAAGAGGCTAGAATGGTTGTTGCAGAGGCCTCTACACCAAAAACAGAGTCTGCAAATCTTGTGCAGGAAGAAGAATGGGCGTTTACTACTGTCTGCAGTTTTGACCCATCTTCTCATGATCAGTGCATGTCTGCAGTAGACTCAGATGTTTGGTACTTTGACAGTGGGGCGACCAAACATATTACCTCGCAGCGCAGTTTCTTCTCTTCACTCGAGCCTGCCCCTACAGGGAATACTGTCACATGCACCAATAACTCCTCTTATCCTGTTATGGGAGTTGGTAAGATCATTCTGACTACTGCTGATGGTAGTTCTTTCACTTTGTCAGATGCTTTATTTGTGCCAGGGATCAAAAAGAACCTGTTATCAGTTTCTGCATTAGCCAAGATTGGCTTGGTTGTGAAATTCGTTGATGACAGGTGTACAGTCCATGATCTCTCAAATGGCGATGTGATTATTGCTTCTGGCATTTTATGTCGTGGGCTGTATAAGCTCATAGACTATGAAAGATCTGTGAATGATTCGGCATGTGCAGTTCATGATTCTCAGGGTATGTCAGATGCAAAGCTTTGGCATGCACGCTTTGGTCATCTAAATTTTGCTAGTTTGTTACGCCTGCAGAAATCTGAAATGGTGTCCTCTTTGCCCAAACTTGAGGCACCTGGAAAACATGTTTGTGAAGGCTGTATTTTGGGCAAAATGCAGCGTTCTTCCTTTCCAAAAGATGGTTCAGTTCGGGCTACACAGAAATTGCAGCTTGTACATAGTGATGTCTGTGGTCCTATGCAGACACCCTCTTTTGAAAATTACCTTTACTTTGTGACTTTCATTGATGATTTTTCCAGGCATGCATGGGTATATCCACTCAAAGCAAAGTCCGAAGTGTTCATGTGCTTCAAACAGTTTTTGGTTTTGGCTGAAAATCTGTCAGCATGTAAAATGGGCACCCTCTGTTCTGATCGAGGGGGGGAATATATGTCTTCAGTGGGCTTAGATGAGGCTGTTCATGCAGCCATGACTTATATTCATCGATTTGAGAAGCGAGTGCCTACCCGTCCCATGCGATCTGGCAAACAAATACACATCAATGTATTAGAACCAGGAGGCAACACACAAACAGAAGAACATCAGGAGGAACCACTCTCACCACCCACCTCACCTCTCACTACACATGTCACCTCACCACCTGGCACTACCACACCTATTACTGCCATTACCACAGTCGTCATGGGAATTCCTCTCTCTCCCGGCATCCAAGTCGGAGGAGTTACCATGCCCATCTACACAACACTCTTCACAAATAGCACATCCACCCCACCCACTGTTCCCATCTTTACAGTCATACACACATTCGACACAATGGAGACATCATCAGCCACAACACCACTCCCACCCCCCACACAACCTCAATCTCCCATACCCCCTCCACCTACCTCACCACTTGACTCCACAACATTCACAACTCCCTTCCCCTTCCCCATCCCCCCTGCATCTTCATCTTTCCCTGCATCGTTTAATGTAAATAGTATATTCATAGCATTGCATCAATGCGTGTATCAGCTTCAGAGTGAGTACCAGGCTCTAGAAGACCGTCATCATCAGCTGATGACGAATCATCAACAACTACAAAGACGGCTTACAAGTATAGAAGAAGAAAATGCAGACCTCAACCAACGCTACACCACTCTTGAGCAAGCTCATCAAACCCTCCTGGAGACACCCCAACCATCACAAGAGTCAGGTGTCAAACAACTCGAAGCCTTATTGGAGGTTTACCAAACAGATAACCTGAGAGTCCGACGAAATTTAACTCTACTCCGAAAACACATGGCTATAGCCCTGGAAGAAAACAAACGTTTGCAGAAACAAAACGAAGAAAACCTGGAAGCTGCCATGGAAGGCTCTCCCCATGAAATCAATTCAAAGCAGTTCCCTCAGAAACAATGAAAACAATCTTGGAAAGCTATGCGGATTTATTAGAAGCACATGATGATTTGGAAAGGGAACGGGATGAACTATGTAGCCAGCTCAGGGAACAGGAGGCTCAACCCAAAGTCATAGAAACGACCTCGACTTTAGAGGAAGTAAAGGCATTGATAGAGCAGGTGACGGAGCTGCAGAAAAAGTTACTGGAATATGAAAGGCAACCCTCTCCAGTTGTAGAACCAGAGCCTGAGGAATTAGTACCCATTGAGGTGGACGAAACGTATGAGGAACCATATGTTCCTATGCCGATGCCAGGTGGTGCACAAACCTCAGAAGGAATGGACACCTTAGAAGTTGAAGTACCTGAATGGCTCCAGACACTAGAGAAAACAGCAACAACCCATGAAGATCGAGTGGCAATTCAAATCCAATCAATGGCAAAGTTAGAAGACACCATCATAAAGTCATAATATTTCCGTAGCATGTCTCATCATAGATGGATTGGCACCAACGACGATCAATATGTGCCATATTGTGTACTCCTTGCAGATTACAACGCAGAGATTCAACGCAGATGTGGCAAACCTCCAACTTTCGCCACACAATTTGGGCCCGATGATATCCCAGAAAGTGCTAAGAAAGTATCCATTCATCAACCCACCTGGAGGATCCGTCTCCTTGAGACCTACCCAGAGATGGTTCGTACTTGGACTAACATGCCACTTTTTATTAAATACAATCCTTGTTATGTTCCAGTCTTCCGCAGGCGCACCTGGCCAGAGTTTACAATTGCTGTCAAGAACATCAAAGGTTGTGCAAAGTGGTTAAACTACGTTTATCTAGCACCTCCACAAGGCCCTCCCACTGTGAATTATATGACTTCTACCATCCGTCAATGGAGAACTCGACTACGGAATACCCCCGATGTGATGGCCCAAATGTGCATGAAAATCTTTGAACTAATGCTAATCACATTCAGGACATTCAAGAATATTAAAGACCCCCACTTCTCACGTGTCGGATTTCTTACAGGAAACCAAGATCTGGTATACGACATGAGCACCACCCCATCAATAGAGGTAATATATGCTTGGCACGCGCAGAATAAAGTACCTCCCAGCTTGCTTTAAATAGACATTCGAGGAGATGTTCGTAACAGGGTTTTGGGAATATCACTCAGAAATATTTGTACCCAGGCCCTCACATCTCCTCCACTTATTTGCTGTGGAGAGAACCATCCATTCAGAACAACTGCGGGGGCCACATCCGGACGTACCAGGACCAGTGAATTGGGACGCATTGTTAACAGATCTAGCACGGGGGTTACGATTAGAAGAACACCACCTCGCTGTCGATGTTGTTCAATATTATGTCCAACGCACAACTAGACAAGGGTCTGTCAGAGACGACAGACGCAAGAGAGGGGGGGGTGTTGGCAGTAGTCAAGGAACCGAAGGAGTCACAAGACAAGGAAGCCTACGAAGGGAGTCGGAGCGAAGAGACAGCACAAGCAGACACAGTAGTCAAAGAAGATCTGGCAAGTAGGCCATTTAAATTTTTCAAGCATCAAAGAGTTGGGCACACAAGAAGAAGGAGCAAGTAGGGAGCTCCAGGAAATGTATGTCAAAATGTTAGAAGAAATCCCTACAAAAATAGTGATTTTCATCACTAAAAACAATTGTAAATACCATTTCATATTTTTGTAGCTCCATTTTGTGCAAGCCAAGGAGTCCTTGAGCTTGAGGAGCTTTAGAAGTACCTACCTATCAGTTTTCACATTTTTTAGACTCCGTTTGAACCTTCAAATAGGGTAGAGAACCTAATTTTTAACTAGGCCGAACACTAGGTCTGGACAAGGCCAAAACCTAGTCAAAAACTATAAATAGAGCTAGAGAGCTCATTTTTGGGGTTAGCTTGTAATTGATTTGAACTTGTAAGAGCTTTTTGAAAGTAATCTAAGAACTCCATTGCTTCTCACTCTTTGTCTTGCCTTGTGTGCGCGTGTGTGTGTATGTGTGTGCATGTTTGTGTGCTTCTCACTCACGCACTTGTGCCTTCACTTGCTCACGGTCATCATACCATCCTCACGTCTTCTCGGATTGACATTAAAGGAGGTGCTACTCATCACTTAGCTACACATGGGGAGAGTGTTTTGCCCAAAGAGCTCTAGAGACTTCTAGAAGCATCCACTTGTCCCACTTAGCGCACATGCAGTTACATGGCCGACACTTGGATGGTTAGTATCCACCTGCCCAAGAAGGTAGTCCCTTGGAGAGAGCTATATATAGAAGCATTTGGTTGGGAGGAGAGTCATCTCTCTAGCAAGTGGTGGTCATAATCCTTGTTCTCTTACATCGGTATCAGAGCTCAAGGTTGAGCTTCCATGGAGACCTTGATAGGCTTATCATCATCTTCATAATCCTCCATGATAATCTTGGAGTAAGCTTCATCATCCATTAGCTTCATCATCGTTTTCACAGATTTGGCTGATTCGTGTTAGAACCTATTGCTCACATAATCCTTGTTCTCTTACATCGGTATCAGAGCTCAAGGTTGAGCTTCCATGGAGACCTTGATAGGCTTATCATCATCTTCATAATCCTCCATGATAATCTTGGAGTAAGCTTCATCATCCATTAGCTTCATCATCGTTTTCACAGATTTGGCTGATTCGTGGTAGAACCTATTGCTCACAGGTGTGTTGAAGAATTATCTCCAATTCTTCTTGGCTAGATACTTTAAAAAGGAAGTTACAAAAAGTGTAGGTAGCCCACAAAGTGCTTATGAAAGACTTGAACCTACGACCTGCAAAAAGTAGGCTATTCTTCTAGCCACAAGACCAAGCGTCATCCGTGAGTCTGAACGCGTCGTTCGTAAATTTCATACTGATAAGACCCTCGTCATCACAACAAAAGAAGAAGTTCGGTCGGCTGGAGTCGTGGACAGCATCACAACCAAGGGAACACGCTCTGTTAGTGATGACAACGTCTATCTCGCGATGTTGCCCAAATCAGTTTACACGAGCAAAAGAATGAGGAACAACGGGAGCCGGGTCTTGAACCATCTCTTTCTTAGATGGTTGTGTACAGGATTCTAACACACCACCTGATTTATGCATAGTTATTGCTGTAACCAGGATGCCTCCCACATTCCTTGGCATTATTTTTTGAAAGCTACACATGCCCAATAGAAACGGGCAACAACCTGACCACGGAGAAATCAGCGGGGCTCTCTTCATGAAGAAGAACAGTGCTCTGCATCGACAGTCATACGAAAATCCCACTTCCTCGAGGCACCCGTAGACTCTAAAGCGAGCACTTTCGTTATTGCGCTAATCAAGATGCCTCAGTGCAAACCCTTGTTGATATATTTAGGTAGTGATGTTTGTGAACACTCTAGGACCGCCGGGGCACTTTTTTCCCTCTTTAGGAGGTTTTTTTCCCCCGGCTTGTATATATGCCTATTGCCCTAATGGGCTACTTATCTTTGTACATTCTCTAGTAATACATTCAGTATTATGTGTTTGTGCTCCAAGCTTCTTCTTCTTCCTTGTGCTGTTCGCGTGCTTCCACAGACGTCTATCTCCAACAATTGGTATCAGAGCAGGTCATCGCTTCTTCTAGGGCGCCGTCGACACTCCTCCGTTTGCAGTCTCAGATTCGCATGAAATTTGGTGACCATACTCAGGGTGTTTCTGAGATCAAAACAGCTTTGCTGTGTGGTGCCGAAATCGCGATCTAAGCTCGTTTCGGCCTCCGAACGCACTATCGCAGTGCTTGTGCAGGCTATTTCGTCCTTTTGTGCCAAAGGTATATACCAGTTTCTGTTCGCCAGTTTAAGCGTCTCAAAGTCTGCTACAGGTCTAGCAGAACTCGTCTGGGCAGTTCTGTTCAACTTTTTGAGATATAGTCAATTTTCTGCATCAAGGTATTTTAGTCACCTGCCATGGCTGAAAGCAGTGATGTATTCCGTATGTTGGCTGTTGAGGATAAGTTGGATGGTACCAACTACCCATTATGGGCTTATATGATGCGACATGTATTGGTTGCAAAAGGATTGTGGAATATTGTGCAGGGTGTTGAAAGACGTCCTGTTACACCTGTAATGACAGGTACTGCAAATACAGGTGTTGGAGCTGATGAAGATGGTGTCGAAGATGATATTCCGCAGATTCCTGTTCGTGCTGCTGTTTCTGTTGCACCTACAGCAGAGCAGATTCGTTGGGATGGCAGAGATGCCCAGGCACATGCATTGATAGCTTTGTCTGTCAAACGTGCCATTATTCCTCACATTCGCTCTTGCAGAACAACAAAGGATGCTTGGGATACACTTACCACTTTGTACCAGGCTAGGAATGAGGCTCGTGTTGCTTACCTCCGAAAACAGTTGGAGAGTGAGCACATGAATGAAGGTGATTTTATGGACAATTTTCTTACAAAGATCAAAGACCTGAAGGAACAATTGATTTCTGCTGATGAGGTTATACCAGATAGCTCACTTGTGCAGACCGTTCTGAATGGTCTTCCTGATTCATATCAGAGTTTTGCCTCTACTCTTCGGTTGATGATGAAAGGCAATCCGAATGCCTTGTCATTTGAGGAATTAGTCTCTGTTCTGTTGCAGGAAGATCAGTCCAGGCAGAACAGGTCCATTATGCGTGTTGCAGATCAAGCTTTCCTGGCTAGTCAGAAGGGTAAAGGAAAATGGAGCTCTTCTACTAGTAAGCAGAAATCTGCAAATGCTGCACAATCAAAGAACCAGGATAAAGATGAGAAGAAATCAGAAAAGCAGAAATTGTTCTGCAAGTACTGTAAAGGAAATGATCATATTATCAAGAACTGTCCAAAACTGGCTGCTAAAGAGGCAAAGAAGAAAGAGGCTAGAATGGTTGTTGCAGAGGCCTCTACACCAAAAACAGAGTCTGCAAATCTTGTGCAGGAAGAAGAATGGGCGTTTACTACTGTCTGCAGTTTTGACCCATCTTCTCATGATCAGTGCATGTCTGCAGTAGACTCAGATGTTTGGTACTTTGACAGTGGGGCGACCAAACATATTACCTCGCAGCGCAGTTTCTTCTCTTCACTCGAGCCTGCCCCTACAGGGAATACTGTCACATGCACCAATAACTCCTCTTATCCTGTTATGGGAGTTGGTAAGATCATTCTGACTACTGCTGATGGTAGTTCTTTCACTTTGTCAGATGCTTTATTTGTGCCAGGGATCAAAAAGAACCTGTTATCAGTTTCTGCATTAGCCAAGATTGGCTTGGTTGTGAAATTCGTTGATGACAGGTGTACAGTCCATGATCTCTCAAATGGCCATGTGATTATTGCTTCTGGCATTTTATGTCGTGGGCTGTATAAGCTCATAGACTATGAAAGATCTGTGAATGATTCGGCATGTGCAGTTCATGATTCTCAGGGTATGTCAGATGCAAAGCTTTGGCATGCACGCTTTGGTCATCTAAATTTTGCTAGTTTGTTACGCCTGCAGAAATCTGAAATGGTGTCCTCTTTGCCCAAACTTGAGGCACCTGGAAAACATGTTTGTGAAGGCTGTATTTTGGGCAAAATGCAGCGTTCTTCCTTTCCAAAAGATGGTTCAGTTCGGGCTACACAGAAATTGCAGCTTGTACATAGTGATGTTTGTGGTCCTATGCAGACACCCTCTTTTGAAAATTACCTTTACTTTGTGACTTTCATTGATGATTTTTCCAGGCATGCATGGGTATATCCACTCAAAGCAAAGTCCGAAGTGTTCATGTGCTTCAAACAGTTTTTGGTTTTGGCTGAAAATCTATCAGCATGTAAAATGGGCACCCTCTGTTCTGATCGAGGGGGGGAATATATGTCTTCAGATTTTAATGCATTTCTGGCTAAACGTGGGATAAAACACCAGTGTACAGTGCCGTATACACCTCAACAGAATGGAGTTGCTGAAAGAAAGAACAGGTCACTCATGGAGATGGCGAGGTGCATGGTCAAAAGTCAGGCTTTACCACATAGTTTCTGGCTTGAGGCTGTCATGTGTGCAGCATATGTACTGAACAGGTGTCCCACTAAAGCGTTGCAGTCTATCACTCCATATGAGGCTTGGCATGACCGCAAGCCATCTGTTGCTCATCTGCGTGTCTTTGGTTGTTTGGCATATGCATTAGTGCCTGAACAACATCATAGAAAATTGGATGATAAGGCAGTAAAATGTATTTTTGTTGGGTACAGTTCTGAAAGTAAAGGCTATCGTCTGTATCATCCACAGACTAAACGCATTCTGGTTAGCCGTGATGTTGTCTTTGTGGAAGATGCTATTCAGCCATTGCTCTCATGTACTAAGGAGACATCTGTTAGCTCCAAAGACATGTATGATACTTTGATGCCTCTTTTTACAGGTGGACAGGCTAGTGCTGGTCCTAATGAGGCAACTTCTCAGCCTTTGCAGGTTTCATATGATGATGCAGATCATTCCATTTCTGATGCAAATTTACATGATGCACTTGTTGATGAGAGAGCTGATATTGAGCAGGCAAAAACTATGCCAAAATGGCTGGTGCAGACTTTGCGTGACAGCAAATTAGATGCACCTTTGTCATATCGTACTCGTTCAGGCTCTCATAGTGCCTCCTTTGCATCAGATTTCTATGCTATGGCTGCATCTAGTCTATGTGATGAGAATGAGCCTGTTTCTTTTGATGAAGCACAAAATTCAAAAAATTGGATGGCTGCTATGCAATCTGAATATGATGCTATAATGAAGAATGGTACATGGTCTTTATGTGACTTGCCTCCTGGCAAGAAGGCCATTGGCAGTAAGTGGGTATACAAGCTGAAGCGTAAACCTGATGGTACAGTTGACAGGTATAAGGCTAGGCTTGTTGCAAAGGGTTATGCACAGGAAAGAGGCATTGATTTTGATGAGACCTTTGCACCTACATGCCGTATGACTACTGTTCGGAGCATTTGTGCACTTGCAGCCCATCATGGTTGGAATGTACATCAGTTGGACATTAAAACAGCATTTCTGAATGGTGACTTGCATGAAGAAGTGTATGTTTTTCAGCCCTGTGGCTTTGTGCAGAAAGGGCATGAAAACCAGGTTTGCAGGTTAAAGAAGGCATTATATGGTTTAAAACAAGCACCACGTGCTTGGTATGAGAAGATACATGCCTATCTGATTGCACATGGTTTTGAGAACAGTCCAACTGAAAGCACCTTATATGTTAAACGTGCTAATGATGTGCTTCTGATCATTGTTGTCTATGTTGATGACATGCTGCTCACTGGTCCTATTGAGACACATATTGCTGATTTTAAGGCTGATTTGCATGCCTCATTTGAGATGTCTGATTTGGGGCATTTGCATCACTATTTGGGCATTCAATTTATGCACGTTGATGGTGGAATGGCTTTGTGTCAAACGAAATATATTGACACATTATTGCAGCGTTTTGGCCTTGAAGACTGTAAGCCTATTGCCACTCCTATGGAGACAGGTTTACGATTGAGTCTTCATGATGCTGGAGATGCATTTGATGCTGTTCTCTATCAGCAACCTGTGGATGCTTGATTTACTTATGCATTACTCGGCCAGATATTCAGTTTGCTGTCTCACAGATGAGCAGGTTTATGCATTGCCTAGGAGTCACGCATTGGAAAGCGGTTAAGCGCATCTTTCGCTACTTGAGTGGTACTCGGCTACTTGGGTTGTTTTATCCCAAGGGGGGATCACTACCGCCAGATTTGCATGCTTTTTCTGACTCAGATTGGGCTGGTTGCTATGACACTCATGTGTCCACCAGTGGTTTTTGCTTCATGCTTGGTAGCTCATGTATATCTTGGTTGAGCAAGAAGCAGCCTACTGTGGCCACTTCCAGTTGTGAGGCTGAGTATAGGGCAACTTTCACAGCGAGTGTTGAGTGTGTGTGGCTCAGATGCCTTATGGCTGATTTGGGTGTTGGCCAGTCTTCTGCCACCACCATCTTCACTGACAGTCAGAGTGCATTGGCAGTTGCGAGGAACCCTGTGTTCCATGCTCGCACTAAGCACATTGAGGTGCATTATCACTATGTCAGGGAGAGGTTCTCTGTTGGGGAGATCAGCTTGGCATATGTGCCCACGCAGGAGAACATTGCAGACCTTTTCACGAAGGCTCTGCCTAGGGAGAAGTTTGAAGCTTTCCGCAAAGCTTTGGGCTTACTTCCTTTTGTGGAGTGATTTCCACATAGCTTGGCACTTCCTTATACATGAGTGCCAGCTCCTTGTTCACCGCATCACTCCCAGGGGGATTTGTTGATATATTTAGGTAGTGATGTGTGTGAACACTCTAGGACCGCCGGGGCACTTTTTTCCCTCTTTAGGAGGTTTTTTTCCCTCGGCTTGTATATACGCCTATTGCCCTAATGGGCTACTTATCTTTGTACATTCTCTAGTAATACATTCAGTATTGTGTGTTTGTGCTCCAAGCTTCTTCTTCTTCCTTGTGCTGTTCGCGTGCTTCCACAGACGTCTATCTCCAACAACCCTTACTTATATAATTATATTAAGATGTTGGCATCATGAGCTCCAACCCCTGATGTCGACTCTTTATCCACGAGAGCGGCCTAAATTGTCAAGGGATTTTATGATCATAGCTTGGTGTTGGTCACATATCACAAGCAAAGAAAGACAAAATGAAGCAACGTCGGATTGGAGCAAGGAAGATTGTGCTTTCAATTTTTATTTCTTTTTTATCGACAAAAGAAATCTCTTTTCAAGGTCTTGGAGAGAGGTGAACATGGCTATGAAGGTTGGCTCTTCGTGAGAATCAAAGGATGGATGAAGCTATGATCAAAGCTAAGTATTTTCCAATTTCTACTTGACCTTAATGCTTGATTTATATTGTTTTCATTATTCTACACTTAATCCCAGATGCACATTGAAATAACCAAGATTTCAATCGATTAAGTCTAGATTAGGATAATGAAACAATCCACTTCTCATTCCAAGCATTAATTTTCATTAAGGAAAGACTTGATTTAAAAAAGGATCATTGTGCATCAAAGAATGTATTTTGGTAGTTTAATTCCATATTTCCTTTCCATTGAGTAAGCTTTTTATTGCGCCACAAGGATATGTTTTTATATCATAGTGCATTAGGACAAAGGAAAGGATATACATGCATCAAGATTGCATGATATACATTCATAGTACAAGGAAAAGTCATGCATCAAGCTCATGCATGATTGTTGCATTATTTTTTGGGCATGCAAAGAACATGCATGCATACGCATGTGAGCATATGCATTTGCATGTAGGCACATGCATTTGCATGATAGAACGGGATGCTGTTTGCAAGTAGATATGAAAATGTACTCTCTTAGTATTTAGCTTACTTTATAAAGCTCATGGCTTGACATTAGGGAAGACAGAGGACTAATTAGTTGCAAAGACATGCTATTTCTAGTTTGCAGCTCAAGTAATTAGTCGATTCCTTCCCAAGTTGATATTCTGTTATCAAAAATAAATACTTAAGGACAATTAAGTATGTTTGATGTCTTACTAAGTATAAGTAGGCACTAGGAAAAAGTTAAGTATTAAATTTTCTTGATGACCAAGAAAATTTAATTACTTGTAAACTTTTTGCGATGTATGATGTCTCTCCTGTCATGAAGATAAGCTTATAATGATTACTCTAAATATATGTGATATTTAGAAAGTCATGCGTATAAGCTTTAGTTGATTAGTTACATAATTTATGTAACTTCTCAAGCATCCCAAGATTGGATGATAACTTCAGCTATATTTCCAAGTTCCATGAGCACTCTTCGATTCCATGGAACTCAACAACCAAAAGAATCTTAAGACAAGAAGTCAAAAGATCTTGTCACTACAAATTGGTCAAGAATAAACCAATTGAACTTGAATCTGTGAAAATTCAAGTACTTGGAATTTTGATTGGTTTTCATTTGAAAACCCTAGCAAAGAAGGATGGATATTGCATCAAAAGGTTTTCAAGCTCCCAAAGGAAAGCACAAGATCGTGACACGATCTTGTGAAAAGATCAAAACTAGAAAGTCTAGTTAGAGGTAATGCCTGAAACTTCAAAATTCTCGTTTTGAATTGAAGAAAGAAGGTACTCTATCAAGAGAAGTTTAGACTTTAGGATGATTATCACCCACACATTAATGTGAATATAAAATAGGGTGGTATGGGACACCAAATTTTATACTCAAATTGATGTAGGAAAGATGGTATGGGACATCGGACCGTGAGTTGATGATTATCTTTTAGTCCTAGTTTGAATCTTGAAGTTAGGTTTGATCCTCAAGGGAATTAAGACTTCAAAGAAGGATTTTAATTCAAGAAGGATAAAAATAGTATCTCAAGATACTTCAAGATAACTTCAAGACAAAGGAAATAGAAGATGTGAAGTAAGTAACTTCTGAGATCTTCTTGAAACACTTCAAGATAAAGTGTTGGTAATTCAAAAATATTTCATAAATTTCTGAAAGAAGTTGGACTTTGATTTTGAGTTGATCTTTTCAACCAAGGGTTTGATTGAGTCAAGCATCAAGTTCCTAGTGTGGCTTGGTAAAACCACTCTTTTGACTCAAAGAAATGCACAAGAATTGCATTCCTAGTAAGGAGTCAGAAAGATTGAATGTGACCTGAACTTAGTCTCAAGTGAAGCATTATTTGAATACAAAACTCATCAACAGAACCTCAGTGGGTCAACACACTGATGTTGGTTACCACACTAGTATCTTGTGGTTGGATGATGTTTTTTATTTGCTCTGAATCATTTTTGAGAATCTAGCTTATTTCTCTTAAAGATAGAAAAAATGCTTCTATACCCTATTGAAACAGATCTTTGAGAAGTTAAAGTCACGAGTCATCTAGACTTTGACTCATAGCAAGTTCACGTATCTTCAAAGTTTGAATTAGTTGTACATAGTTTTAGTTATTTCTTTCTGCTTTCCTAATCTTTTGGAATTGGCTTAGATATGGTATCTGATTCCTTTTGCAAAAGACCAGGGTTAGCCAGTTAAAACTAGATAACTAAATTGAACATCCTAGATAGATGTTATAGAACCTTTTCAATCTTCAAAAGATAATAATACTAAGCGGACTTAGTTATTGAGTTTGCTTCAAGTTATAGCATAAATGATTTCCTAGAGTCCAGTATACTCTAGAATAGAGAAGTTAGGAATTGCTCAATAGATTGAAAATTCCCAAGAACTTTTAGCTCAAGACTATGAGAGAAAGTATCCTAAGTTGGATAATTTTCATTTTTAATTTGAATTGGTCAAGTTATAGTATGGTTGACTCAAAGGAAATGGCAAACTTTCTCCTACAGTTTACATAGGATTTTTAAACTCATTAGGACAAAGTAGTCCTCTAGTTGGGTGAAAAAATCAAGTTACTATTGGATCAAAGTAAACCATTGTACAAATATCCAAATTAGATGTTTGGAACAACCAAACTTCAAGTTCTCCAAAACAAATTCAATCAAGAGTTCTCAAAGTCTTGCAAGGGATAAGAATCCCACCTTCATTACTAAGTCCATGCACCAGTCATGCCCACAAATGGACTAGTAATTTTAATCCACCCATTTCACATGTTTATGCCTAGATTGCACATTGAGAAACTATGAATTGGCCAAGGATGTTTTTAGATCCACCCTTATTATTCATTCACTACTTTGAACTTTGATTGGTTTATCAAAGTGCAAAGCGAGACAGTGTTTTGAATCATTTGGACAGGGATGCCACCACAGAGATGAGACATGTTCTTTCAGTTCTAGAACATGACCACGTTCTTCCAGTTTTAGAACATGAGGCGCGGGGGTTGCCTACAGTAGTTATATAGCTCTATTTCTTAGGACGAAAATATTTTCCAAGGGGGGAAGAATGTAATAAAGCCTTCTAGAAGCATCCACTTGAGTTAACTCTGGTTAACTGGGCCTTGGAAAATCAGAATGAAGGCCTATTTGCAAGGTAGAAATCTGTATGGAATTATAGCAGGTGATGAAGCTATGCCTATTCCAAGATCCAAAGGAGGACCTACACAAGAGGAGATAGATAAGTTCACACTATGGTGATCAAGTGATGCTCAAGCAAGGTCGTACATACTAAACTCTATCTCTGACCTTCTATTACCACATATTAGAGGATGCAAGACATCTCAAGAGACTTGGGATGCCCTTGAGACTTTCTTTTCTGCTAGTATCAAAGCAAGAAAGAATCATCTTTGGAACGAGTTCAACCAAATGAAGAAGATACCTAAACAAATCATCACAGAGTTTGTTACAAAGGTCAAGGAGGTTGTTGATTAGTTAGCTTCCATTGGAGAGCTTATCCAAGAAGAGGCTATCATGAGGCAGATTCTCAATGGGATTCGAAGTGATAAGCAATGGCAATCCTTCACGATGGCTTATGATCTCATCATGGATGTGCAAGCTCTAGACTTCAATATCTTTCAATATCAAGAGGCCAACAATGGCATAAAGGAAGGTAACCCCTATCATGGTAATTCAACTAGTGCTCTATATGCAGATAAGAAGGAAAAGAAACTAAATGGCAAGAAGAAGGAAGAAGATGAAGAGGAGACTTCCCAAACCAACTTTTCAAGAAAGAGCAAGTGGAATGGGAAGAAGAAAAGACCAAAGCATGAAAAATCAAAAGTCAGAATGTTCAACCTTGTGCCATCTTCGATAAGACCAACCGCACCACTCAAAGTTGCTAGTTCAATGGAAAGACCCAGAAAGGAAGTGGAAGAGGTGGATATGGCAGCAATAGAGGTAGAGTTGGACACAACTTCAATAATAACAATAGAGGCTATAATAGAAGGGACTTCAACAATTATTCAAAAGATCAACCACATGAAGACTCATTGCTTCTTATGAATCTAAGCCACAAATAAGGTAAAGAAGGTGATCATTTGTTCTACATAGGTTTTGGATGTTCAAATCATGTTGCAGGCAACATTGCTCTTCTATTTGATTTGGAAAGTCCAAAGCATAGACATGAAGTTCAAACAGAGGATGATACAAAGCACAATGTGGAGAAGATTTGTAATGTCAAAGCGTCCAATGGTAGGATAAACATTTTGAGTAAGGTTCTCTATGTACCCACTATCACTAAAAACCTAATAAGTGTAGGCCAAATAGTTGAAAAAGGCTTGCAATTTAGGTTCACCCAACATGGAGTTAGGTTCAGCCACCATGGAGCTTTTGTGGAAGATCCATGTCAAGGCTTCAAGAAGATAGCCAACGGTTAGAAGCATGGTATTCTGTTTACTTTTGAAGTAGGAGAAACCAGGAACATAGCTGTTGTATAACTACATGGGTCTAAGGGGTAGAACCCTTGGGTTTCTAGGTGTGAAACCCTTTGGATTTATGATTTATTTACCCCTTTTAGATGGTTCTTGAACCTTAGGGCTAATTCTTTAAGGTTGAGTACCTTAGGCTTGATTGGAAGCTTCTCCTAGCTACCTTGTTTGTACCTGAGAGCTTGGAGACTCTTCTTTTAGAAGCCATGTGATTTCCTAAGTTTGGAAACCATGTGAACACCTTAGGGACCCATGTGATGGAAGGTACGCATGTCCTCTTGAGAAGGACTTAACCCCCTCGGTCTTGGAGCTATATATTGGAGGGGTTGGTTGGGTGGAAAGACATCTCTCTATCCTAGTGTGAGCTTGGCTAGTTAGTTTTCTTAGCTGTGTGGAAGCTATGGAGTTCTCACACAACAGTGGCATCAGAGCCCTTAGGTTGAGATCTATGGAGATTTTTATCTTCATCACTTTGCTTGTAAGCTCTTGATGAGATGCGTTGAAATTGCATACTGTAGCACTTCTTCATCTCTGTCGAAGTACTTTTCATCGTACGCAGTCATTGCTTTTGGTTAGATTAGCCAAAATTATTGTGCAACATTTGTAGAATTCGGGACTCGATCCCGCTACCTATGTGTACCCATGGCTGGATTTTATCCATTGCAACAGCCGGGATGATGCGCTGAGCTATCATCTTTTCTTCTATTACATCACATATTGGTAGCTACGCTCTACACTATCCACGATAGCTACAGGATCTGAACCTGCACGGGACACTATCCACGACAGCTGCAAGATCTGAACCTGCGCGGGACACTATCCACGACAGCTCTACAGACAAATTCCCTATTGCCTTCGGTTCCAAACCCTCTTGTGCTGCCGCAATTGCTTTCTCTATCAAAGCTGTCGATTGAACCTTGTAATTCTTGTTCTTCTCCATGCCTGCGCCTATTATCTCTGGTGATGGAGTAATATCTAGCTTTGTCAGATTCTCTCCTTTTGCAACCAACTTAAGCTACAACCATCAGAACCAGCCATAGTTGAGACCTCATAATATACACTATAACTGGTTTTGAATGCATGTCAACAACTCCTCACATCTTCTATAGTTAGTACGTGATAGAAGACTGATGCAGTTCTAGGATCTGTTAGTCGGCCGCTGGATGGGGACATGAAAAACGGAATCTTGTATTCACACGCACGAAAAGTGGTTACGCAACAATTGTAATTTCTTATATAAGCAATGTAAAGAGAGTCGAAAGACGACAATTTTGGGAATCACCAGACTATTCGTCTGGGTGTTTGTCAGAGCGCTGTTGTAACACTGTTTGTGAAATCTCTGAGTACTCTGGGTATTGTGTACGATTTCGTATCATGTTGTCTATTAGTACTGTGGTTTACCGTAACGGGTGTTGAAGTACCAGACTGTTCGTCTGGGGGGGGGAAGAATTTCTGCATATTGCTGTCACGATTGTTTGTCTAAGTTCTTGAATCCTCTGAGTATTCGGTACACCTCTGTATCTTGTTATCTGTGCGGAGTTGAGTTAGTGTGACAACTTGCCTGATGACTGGGTTGGGACATTGCATGTACATGGCTGGTTAAGTTGAAATCTCTGTCTCGTTCTATCGGTTGTTATAGATACTGACGGGGATTTTAGTTTAATAGATGTTCAGTAAGCTCTCTCGGGTATGGTCTGAGTCGGTTATCTTGCAGGATCTTATTGTTATGATCTACTGATTAAGTGTGTAGTGTTGTTGCTATACCTGTAAGGTGCATCTGTTGAGTAGAGATAGTGTAAATGCGATACTGTTCTGAGAACTCTGGGTGTAATCGTTGTTATTCGGAGTTGTTGTTTAGACGAACCTTTTTGGTAAGATGGAAGTGCTATTCAAGTCTGTCACAGTACAGTAAGGTAGATTAGAACAGTAAACCCCTTTAGGGTAGTTGGGAGCCTTGAACAAGTTTGACTATGAACTGTAATATTACGAAAGTAGTTGAGGTTCGATAGAATTGAACCGCAAGGCATTGTTAGGTGTAAAGTGGTTAGCCTAGGAAAATCAAGTCTAAGGGCCTCTGTTTTTACAGACCCCTTCCACTCCCAAGAACCCACTTAGGTCGGTTAAACGCTCTTCTGATAGTTAGAACGAAGCCGTTTAACATCTAACACTTAACACTTGGCGCCGTCTGTGGGAAAGTGGCATCAAGATCGTCATTCATCTGTCAAGATCGAACATCAAGATTACCGTTCGTTTGTCGGAAGTAGCAACAGAACCAGATTGTTGCAAAATTGCTGTGGAAACGTGATTATAAAATTTTATCGATAGTAATACTACGCGATTAGTACAAAAGATGATACATGCCTGTTACTCGATCTGGTGAAACGTATCCCAAGAACCATCAGTCTGGAGTACTTAATGTACTAAAGACAACTCTGGGAGGTAGAAGTACAACTAGGTCTGACCCAGTTGTCAAGAAAGTCAAGAACGTTAGAACTGATTCCGGTCATATTCCAGTGGAACGTGTTACGCCTATGGTACATTCCGGTATTATTTCGGCACAGTCTGTTGAAGATATAGTAACTCTAGAATCTACCAAGACGCAGTCTGAAGTTAGTTTAACAATCTTGGATAAAGATTCGAATTTGTTTACGATTAGAAACACATTAGCCAAAGAAATTGGCGAGGGCAAAAAAACACCTTATTTTGGCATAATTTCGGCACATTCCGATGATATTTCGATAACAGAATCACAGTTTTCTGGCAATGGTTTACAATCTTTTGGTGAATCTTCACCCCAGCCACCACTTTTTGGAGTAAGTTCCCCTACACTGGACATCAAGAAGGAAGGAAAGCTGTTCGAAACCGAGATTCGAAGCATATTGAGCAAAATCATCGCACTAGAAAGTGCACCATTCGACGATACAAATTCCGATAGTTCAGATATTCAGCCCCGAGATACAGAAGGTAGTCACGCTTCACTTCTTCACCTTCATGAGCACTTAGTTTAACATTTACTTCTAATGGATTTGAAATGGGATTGCAATCACACAAGCCAAAATTCTTCAAAAGATCTAGAATGTATTTCCTATGCATCAAGTATATACCTTCCTCTTTGTATAGTACTTCAATCCCAAGGAAGTACCTTAAAATCCTTAAATTAGAGATTTTAAACTCACATCCAAGCTTGCTCTTTATTTCCTTTTTGTTGGCTTCATCATCCCCTATTCTGATCAAATCATCAACATATATACAAATGAAGACAATTTTGCTGCCTTCCTTCTTCACAAAGAGTGATGGGTCTACATAACTCTGATTGTATCCACATTTTACCAAGTAATCCATAAGTCTTTGGTTCTAAGCCCTTAGGGCTTGCTTGAGTCCATAAACAACCTTCTTGCGCCTGCATACATGATGTGGAAACCTCTCATCTTCAAAGCCTTGGAGCTAATCCATGAAGAATGCCTCTTCAAGCTCTCCGTTTAGGAAAGCATTCTTCACATCTAACTGGTACATCTTCCAACCTTTTGAGGCTGAAATTGCAATCAAAATTCTTATGGTGGACATCTTAGCTACTAGATTGAATGTTTCCTCAAAGTCCATGCTATAGGTTTGAGCAAAACCTTTGGCAACCAACCTCGCTTTATACCTAGAGGTGCTCCCATCTGCATGCCTCTTTGCCTTGTACACCCGTTTGTTGCCAATGACTTTCATGTTCTTTGTTCTTGGCACCAATGACCAAGTATCATTTTCTTCAAGTGCCTTGACTTCCTCCTCCATGGCTTCAATCCATTCCCTATGCTTATTTGCTTCTTCAAAAAATCTAGGTTCTTCACAAGTTATAACTTGACTCATGTTGGCATAGTGTCTTGCAATGAATGAATCATAAGTTAACCTTTGAACATGGTATTTAACCCTATTGGATGACCTTACCTCACCATTAGGTGATAGGAATATCCAGTTTAGAAGCTTTGAATCCTGGAGTTTCTAGTTTCTCCACATCTTCATCACTTGTAGAGTCCATATCTACCCATCAATGGTTTTCATTATTTGTCTATTCCTTTCTTTTGTTATTTCTTTCACTTGAGTGAGCTCCATTCCTTGTTCTTCCATGCCAAGTTGATGTACTACTCTCCTCTGATGGTGTGCTTGAAGTGATTGCACCACTCATCTCCATGTTTTGTTGTTGCTCTTTGAACTTCTTCTCAACTTCATATGCATCGTCAACCTATAATACATCTTCGCTACCACACCAAGGCAACAACTCATCAATATTACATCCTTAGACATCTTAAGCTCTTTAATGCAAGGTTTATAACATCTAAAACCCTTTTTCTATGAAGAATATCCAAGAAATATACATCTATATGCCTTCTGGTATACCTTGTGTCTCGATTCTTGAGGCATGTGAACATAACATACACAAACAAATACTTTGAGATGTGAAAGGTTGGGTTTCTTACCAAACCTAGCTTCAAAGGTGTAACTCCATGTACTTTTGAGGTTGGGCATCTACTCACAATGTATATGGCTATATTTGTTGCATCAACCCAACAAGAGTTAGGAACATTCATTTCATTTAACAAAGATCTAGCCACTTCTGTTATGTATCTGTTCTTCCTCTTTGCCACCCCATTTTATTGAGGTGTATACTGTAAGTGATTTTCCTTTTGATGCCATGGTCATGTAGAAATCTGAAAATTCATTTGAAAGATACTCTCCCCCTCCATCCGATTTGAGATTCTTTACATACTTCCCTATCTCCTTCTCCACTAAGTTTTTGAACCTCTTGAAGTGATAAAACACCTCTAACTTTGACTTCATGCAATACATCCAAACAAACCTTGAATGATCATCTATAAATGTGACAAAATATCTATTACCTCCAATGGATGGCTCCCTTGCGGGTTCCCATATATCTGTGTGCATGAGATTCAACACTTCATTGCTCATATGTGCTCCCTTCTTGAATGGCAATATGCTTTGTTCCCCTAATTGACAAGCATGGCACAAATGTTGCATATTCTTAGATGTAAGATTAGGTGGACCACTCACCAAGCCCTTCTGTTGCATGACCTTCATCCTTTGTAAGTTTATGTGCCTAATTCTTTAATGCCATAAGTGGATTTCTACAATTTGTTTATTCCCAATTGACAAGTAGACAATGTGAGGGGCTGATGGCTTTTCCTCCATGGTAAAGAGTATTCCTTGCTTCTTTTCCTTTGCTATGAACTTTTGATCCTATATTTGGTCTTAAAAAAACATCCTTGATCATTGAACCTCACTCATAACCTCTTTCAACTGTTTGACCTACCGAAACCAAGTTCTTGGTAATGGTTGGCACATGCAACACATCCTTCAACACATTGGAGATTTGAGATCCATTCAATGCAACATCCCCCACATGTGTAATGTTGTGTTCACTGGCATCCCATGTGTCTACATTTCCTTGAGTGATGGGTAAGTGTAAATTAAAGAAAACATCTTTATTGCAATGATTGCTACAACCATTGTCTATGTTGATGGGGGATGATTCTAACACCCCAATGCAAAAATGGAAGATCGCTGCCCTCCACTAGGTCCACAAGGAGTGATATATGCTCACTATTCCAAACTTTTCTTTGCACACGTACAAAGACTTAAAATGAAATTTTGCAAACTTGTAGTAGACTATAAGAGCTACCCAACAAGCTTTAAATCATCCCAAATGGATATTCCAACTAGGAGAAACACCCTCTGCAAAATAGGCTACCTGTTTGGAACACTCTCTGCCTATGTGCAGATATATACCTTCACAAAGTTGGCAATTTCTCACAACTCACTCAGCCAAATAACTTGAAATTTTGGAAAAGTTTAGGGCACAGTATGAGAAACCAAATGAAGCTTGAAATCAATGAAAATGAGTATAATGAGAGAGCAAACAATGCTTTGCAATTTGGTACAATCAGATTTCAAAAAGCCTAACTAGACCTCTAGATAGAGCGGAGCAAAATCATGAGAAAATGAGGTAAGCAAGCAAGGGGGCTACTTGCTGGAGTTTATGACTTCACTAAACTAAGTGATAAACTTTTGGAATACATAAAACTCAAGAAACAAAGGTGGGATGATGCTTATATAGACTTTTACTTTTCCTACAATCTAGCTAACCACCCACCAATCAGTTTAGGTGCACTTTTTGGTGGCTGATTTGATGAGATTTGAATTTGATTGAGTTTGGTGGAGCTTATAACTTTATTCCACGACTTTGGGTCCTCTTTTTTTATTTTTTCACTTGCAAAACTGGTGGTTGAGCCTTTTTGCATGATTGAGACTTGATTTTCAACACTCCCCCTCAAGTCTCAATGCCTAGGTCCTTCATTCCAATGCATTCCTTGAAGTGTTGTAGCTTTACTCCATCCAATGCTTTGGTAAACATATCTGCATATTGGTCCTTTGTATTGACATGCTCCACCTTGACATCCTTTGACATGATCTTCTCTTGAATAAAGTGGTAATGCACTTCTATATGCTTCAACCTTGCATGGAACACCGGATTTTGAGCCAAGCATATACTACTTATGTTGTCACAAAAAATAGGTACTTGCTTAAACTGCAAATCAAGATCGACAAACAACTTCTTGAGCCACATGAGCTCACATGATACTTGTGCTAAGCCTCTATACTCAGCTTTGGTCGATGAAAGAGCTAGGGTTGGTTGTTTCTTTTGACATCCATGAGATGGTCTTCTTCCCTAGCATGATAACATATCCACTAGTGCTCCTCCTGTCATCTTTGGAACCTGCCCAATCAACATCACAATAAGCTTGTACATTTAATCCATCATCAAATGGATAATATAGACCTTCATTCACTGATCCTTTGAGGTACCTAGGTACCCTTTTGTCTGCAAGAAGATGCAATGCTCTTGGTGCTTGCAAAAATTGAGATAACACTCCAACTACATGTGCAATATCAGGTCTTGTCATAGTAGCATACAAGAGAGAACCAATTATTGACTTATACGTGGTCACATCCTTCACTTCTTCACCTTCATGAGCACTTAGTTTAACATGTACTTCTAACGTATTTGAAATGGGCTTGCAATCACACAAGACAAAATTCTTCAAAAGATCAAGAATGTATTTCCTTTGCATCAAGTATATACCTTCCTCTTTATATAGTACTTCAATCCCAAGGAAGTACCTTAAAATCCCTAAATCTGAGATTTAAATTCACATCCAAGCTTCCTCTTTATGTCCTTGATGTTGGCTTCATCATCCCCTGTAATGATCAAATCATCAACATATATACAAATGAAAACAATTTTGCTACCTTCCTTCTTCACAAAGAGTGATGGGTCTGCATGACTCTGATTGTATCCACATTTTACTAAGTATTCCACACGTCTTTGGTTCCAAGCTCTTGGGGCTTGCTTGAGTCCATAAAGAGCCTTCTTTAGCCTGCATACATGATGTGGAAACCTCTCATCTTCAAAGCCTTGGGGCTGGTCCATGAAGACTACCTCTTCAAGCTCTCCATTTAGGAAAGCATTCTTCACATCTAACTGGTACATCTTCCAACCTTTTGAGCTTGAAATTGCAATCAAACTTCTGATGGTGGACATCTTAGCTACTGGGCTGAATGTTTCCTCAAAGTCTATGCCATAGGTTTGAGCAAAACCTTTGGCAGCCAGCCAACCTTGCTTTATACCTAGAGATGCTCTCATTTGCATGCCTCTTTACCTTGTACACCCATTTGTTGCCAATGACTTTCATGTCCTTTGTTCTTGGCACCAATGACCAAGTATGATTTTCTTCAAGTGCTTTGACTTCCTGCTCCATGGCTTCAATCCATTCCCTATGCTTATTTGCTTCTTCAAAAAAGTTAGGTTCTTCACAAGCTATAACTTGACTCATGTAGGCATAGTGTCTTGCAATGAATGAATCATAAGTTAACCTTTATTTAACCCTATTGGATGACCTTACCTCACCATTAGGTGGTAGGAATCTCCTCCTTGTTGGTTTAGATGCTTTAAATCTTGGAGTTTCTAATTTTTCCATATCTTCATCACTTGTAGATTCCATGTCTACCCATCGATGGTCTTTGTCATTTGCCTTTTCCTTTCCTTTTCTACTTCCTTCACTTGAATGAGCTTCATTCCTTGTCCTTCCATGCCAAGCTGATGTAATACTCTCCTCTTATGGTGTGATTGAAGTGGTTGGACCACTTATCTCCATGCTTTGTTGTTGCTCTTTGAACTTTTTCTCGACTTCATATGCATCGTCAACCTGTAACACATCTTTTCTACCATACCAAGGCAGCAAATCATCAAATATTACATCCTTAGATACCTTAAGCTCTTTTGTGCAATGGTTATAGCATCTAAAACCCTTTTGCTTTGAAGAATATCCAAGAAATATACACCTCTTTGCCTTCGGGTCTCTAACTTGTGTCTGAATTCTTGAGGTATGTGAACATAACACACACAACCAAATACTTTGAGATGTGAAAGATTGGGTTTCTTACCACACCAAGCTTCATAAGGTGTAACTCCATGTACTCTTGAGGTTGGACACCTATTCATAATGTATATGGCTGTATTTGTTGCATCAGCCCAATAAGAATTAGGAACACTCATTTCATTTAACAAAGATCTAGCCACTTCTGTTATGTATCTATTCTTCCTTTTTGCCACCCCATTTTGTTGAGGTGTATACCTACAAGTGAATTGCCTTTTGATGCCATGGTCATGTAGAAAATCTGTAAATTCATTTGAAAAATACTCTCCCCTCCATCTGATCTAAGAGTCTTTATATACTTCCTTGTTTCCTTCTCCACTAGGTTTTTGAACCTCTTGAAGTGGTAAAACACCTTTGACTTTGACCTCATGCAATACATCCAAACAAACCTTGAATGATAATCTATAAATGTGACAAAATATCTATTACCTCCAATGGATAGCTCCCTTGTAGGTCCCCATACATCTGTGTGTATGAGATTCAACAATTCATTGCTCACATGTGCTCCCTGTTGACGCGGCAAAAGCTTGAAATTAAGTTGTGGAATTTTCCACGCCACAAGAACTAAGCTAGAGTGATATTAGAACAACTCTATAATCATCAATAGCTTAGCAACCTTTTTGAAACCGGAAACCTTTATAACTGTATTTAGTGAAATCCGAAAATTCACTTTACAGAAACTTTGCCTTTTCGTCAAGCTTCAATTCTGATTTGATTTACTTCAATCTTTACAATTCTTTGTTTACTTATTGTTAGATATTCTTTCCGTCACTTAGATATGTCAAAAACTATGTTTTGACCTCACCAAAATATCACCGGAACTTCACCGGACTGTTACTGGACTGTCACCGTAATTTCACCATAATTGTACCGGAATCAACTGCAATTCTGTCTACAGTTACTTCAATTGGTTGTAAATGAAGTAAGGAAGTAATACCTGAGCTTTCTCCAGTGAATGAACTCTATCTGAAGTTTGGGGAAAACTTCATCAGTTTTGGATGTCTTTACTATCAGACACAATATTGTGCGTACATGTCCCATTTCACAAAACTATTTTGATCTGTTTGTAGTCGAGACTACTGACTTCAAGATAAGCTATCACTCATGAAAAAATTTACACTATACTATGAGATCTAACTTGTAGAAGTATCATAAAATGTATACTAAGAAAACTGTAACTGTTAACTAACTCTCACAGTAACATGAAATCACTTAGATTTCTTCACACAGAAGAATGCACTCAAATCTTTCCACATAAACATGTGTTTTCTATTAGAGAAGATGTGTACAAAATGGCTTGGCCTCACTTCGCTCATAGCCATGGAAAACTCTCTTATGCCGAGTAGTTTCTCTTTACCATCTCTCTTAGATGAATACCCGACTGTTTAGGTTCTATTATTCATCTCTACATACGCGCACTTTCTAAGCCTCTCTCTCTGGCTAACTCAGGCTCTCTCTACAGCCTCTTCTGTATCCTTAACAAACTCTACGTCTCACTCATATATATACATATTTGTTCTGAGATTCAAAACTCGTAATTCTGGATGTTTCTATGAACTATATTACAGTCGTGAATTTGTCCCTTCACTAAGGCTTGATTTTCTGGCTGCTTTGTTTCTGCTTCTCTTCGTCTTCCTTCATTCTTCATATATCTTCATGCTTTTTATGTCTAATTAGTGAGTGATTCTTCAACAGCTCCTCCTCAATCACTAATTAGCATCCTCTGATCTTTCATATATTCTTCTTTTCTTTTATTCTTGCCATTTCTTTGAATTTGCATATTTTTACTCCATCCAAGCTCTTTGTTAGAATATTTGCAATCTGATCTTTTGTAGGAGTATATACTATTTCAATCTCCTTCTCCATTACCTTTTCCCTCAGAAAATGATATTGAATCTTAATGTGCTTTGTTCTTGCATGAAATACTGGATTTGCTGCAAGATACAATGAACTCATATTATCTCCATGTATGATAGGTATACCTTGATCAATACCCAAGCTTTTGAACAAGGTCTACATCCATATCACTTCTTTAGCTGCTTCCACAAGTCTTTTATACTCAGCTTCAGTTGACGATAAAGCCACTGTATGCTGCTTCTTTAAACACCAACTGACAAGCTTATCTCCTAGGTATATCATATACCCATGTCTTGACCTTCTGTCATCTTGACTTCCTGTCCAGTCCGAATCATTGTATGCTCTCAGCTTTATTTCTGATGTAAAAGGATAATATAATCCTTCCTTTATAGTTCTTTTGATATATCTAAGAACTCTTTGTCTTGCAACCCAATGTTGATCTTTCAGACAATGCATGAACTGTGAGAGAACTCCTACTGCATAACTAAGATCTAGTCTTGTTAGCGTAGCATAAATCAAGCTTCCCACTAAAGATTGATACTTCCTCATATCTTTAAACTCTGCACCATCATATTTGCTGAGTTTATGATTTACCTCAAGTGGCATTGAGGCTTCTCTGCAATTCTCCATGTTAAACTTCTTCAGTAAGTTGAGAAGATACCTTTCTTGCAAAACATATACACCATGATCTGTATATGTAACTTCCATTCCAAGAAAGTATGATAACTTTCCTAGATCACTGATCTTAAACTCTTTTTCAAGCAATCTTTTTACCTCGTTGATTCCTTCATCTGAGGTACCTATGATTATAATGTCATCTACATAAACACAAATGTAGATCATACCTTCATCTGTTCTCTTAATGAGTAGACTTGCATCTACCTTTGAACTTTGGTATCCAATATCATTGAGATACTTTACAAGTCTGTAATTCCAAGCTCTTGGAGCTTGCTTCAATCCATAGAGTGCTTTTCTTAATCTGCAAACATGATTTGGGTAACTGGAACTTACAAACCCTTCAGGTTGTTCCATGTAGACTTCATCTGATTGACTTAGCTTCCATCCTTTTGATGCTGCTATAGCAATCACGTCCTTATAGTTGACATCTTTGCCACTGGACTGAATGTCTCATCATAATCTATGCCATGCGTCTGAGCATAACCTTTGACTACCAGTCTAGCTTTGTATCTGGCCATTCTTCCATTTGCAAGCTTCTTAACTTTGTAGACCCATTTATTTCCAATAACTTTTATACCATTTGGTTTTGGAACAAGTTCCGAAGTCTTGTTCTCCTCAAGTGCACTGAACTCCTCCTTCATTGCTTCTTCCCACTTTTCCTTACCTTTTGCTTCACTATAATTCTGAGGCTCTTCATCTTCTTTTACTAAGTAAGCATAGTTTTTTTGAGTCAAATAAGAAGTATCATAGGAATACCTTGTTGGTTGTTTCCTTAATCTATTTGACCTTCTTGGTTCATACTCTTCATGTGTATTTGAATACATTTCTTCATCAAATCTTGGTCCATCTTGATTTCTCATAGTTGATCCAATCCTAGATGTACTTGCCTGCATATAATCTTCATCTCCAATCACCTACATATGTGATTTACCTTTTTCATTTCTTCTTACCTCTTCTTCAAATGTTTCATCATTATGCTCTTTATCTGCATACCAACTCTTTTCTTCATCAAATGTCACATCTCTGGAAACAATAAACTATTTGGTTAAAGGACTCCATAACCTATAACCCATCTGCTTTTCATCGTATCCAATGAACAACATATTTTTCAGCTTTTGGTTCAAGCTTATGTCTAAGCTGTGATGGTACATAAGCATAAGCAACTAATCCAAACACTTTGCAATGATCAAGTGTTGGTTTCTTACCCCACCAAGCTTCATAAAGGGTCATTCCATTTAAAGCTGCACATGGTAATCTGTTTACAAGATATGTGGCTGTATTTACAGCCTTAGCCCAAAGATAGTTTGGACAATTTTTCTCCTTTAACATTGCTCTGGCAAACTCAACCTTTCTGCTACTCCATTTTGTTGCGGTGTATACCTGCAAGTTATTTCTCTTTTGATACCTGCATTCCATAGATAATCATTGAATTCTTGAGAAAAATATTCTCCTCCTCCATCAGACCTTAGTCTTTTGAGTTTTTGTCCTGTAAGTCTTTCAACATATGCATGAAAATTCTTGAAAGATCCAAACACTTCTGACTTCTCTTTCAAAACATAGAGAGTTATCCATCTTGTTGCCTCATCAATAAAAAGAACGTAATACCTTGAGCCACTGATAAATCCTTCTTTTGTTGGTCCCCATACATCTGTATATATGAGTTCTAGCAAACCATAGTGTTTGTAACCATTCTTCTGAAATGGTAACCTGTGTGCTTTTCCCATCTGATAGGCTTCACATTTGTGAATCATATGTTGATTCTTCATATTTGGTAATCCTCTTATGGATTGTTTCTCCACCATAGTTTTGATTCCTTTTTCATTAAAATATCCTAACCTCTTGTGCCAGATGTCTAATTCTGTAAATGCTTTATCACCATGTGTGATCAAGGCTTGACCAACATTCCCTTGCACTTTAAGAGTAAAAAGTCTACCTTCCTTTTTACCATAGACAATTTGATTGTATCCATTCTCTAGATCTTCAACAAATACTCCTTCATTTGTAAACCTGGCTTGAAAACCTTTTTCTACTATCTGTCCCACGCTGATTAGATTCTTTGGGATTGTTGGAACATATAAAACATTTGTTAGCAGGTCAGCTCCATTCTTGCACTTTACTTTTCCAATTGACAGCACATTATGTTTTGTGTTATCACCTATTTGTACTGTATGATTTGAAATACCTCCTTTCAATTCTGATAACATTTCTATATTTCCTGACAAATGATTTGAACAACCAAAGTCAATATAGAATACCTTTAGATCTTCATTCTCTGACACACTTATCGAATTCATCATCAATGTTGTCTGATTGTCATTCTGTATATCATTTGCATAGTTGTAGTAGGTAGTGTTGTAAGACTGATTCTGTCCCCAACTTCTTGCTCCACCTCTACCATATCTGCCTCTTTGGCTTTGTCTACCTCTTTGATATCTTCAGTTTCTACCTCTGCTATTGTTATTCTGATTCTGACTTGATCCTTGAGAATTATGCCAGCAATCATGAGCCAAATGATTGCTTAATCCATAGATCCAACAAGTCTTCTTGTTGTTATTCTGATTACCTCTTCCTTTTGTATTATCTCTACTTTTACTTCTGACATTACCTCTTCCTCTTGCGTAATTTGCTTGTGTAGTAATCTCTTCTTCATCTTTTTCTTTACCTTTATCACCTTTCTTCTTATTCTTTGCGTACATAGTAGAACTGTGTCCTTTATCTCCATCTGTCTTCAAATCTCGCTCAAATGTTAGCAATAGTCCAAGCAACTGATTAAATCTGGCACAAAATGATTTAACGAAAGTTCAGTTGAGAGTACAAAAGGTTTCCACCTTTCATCTCCTCTCAATCCTGTAAGCAATTGCAATATTAACCTGTGATCTTCGATATCCTCATCAATAGATCCAAGACTATCTGCCAAGTCCTTCATCTTAGTGACATAATCACTAATGCTTTGACTTTGCTTTTTCTTGAACGTTGTAAACTCTGACCATAAGCTAGCCTTCCTAGCTTTGGTAGTGTTTTGAAAATGATCTTCCAATGCACTTCATATGTCTTCTGCTTTCTCCAGTCCTCTAATGTGTGGTAGTAGATGATCTGTAATGGTATTGTAGATATAAGCTCTTGCCGTCACATCTTTCTTCTGCCACAGCTTTAAGGCTTCGAACTCTTCTTTCTTTGGTTGACTATCATCTCCAAAAGTAGGCTTCTTTTCTTCTCCTATCACATATATCATTAAGTCCTTACTCATAAGTAAGGCTTCCATTCACATTGCCCATGCGGGATAATTATCTCTGTCCAATTTATCAATAGAAATGTGATCTGTTATAACTTCCTTGTTTCTGTTGCTGTCGGTGAGTATAACGTTAAAAAATGTTACCTTTCATAAACCTTTATGCTTGAGATTTACTTCAGAATGCTTCTCTGATGCCATTTGTTGTTTATCACCTCAGCTTTCACCTTTCTTGTGAAGAATTCTTCAAATTCTCTTGTATCTTTACTTCTGTTTACTCTTGAAGACCTTTCTGCTCTGATACCACTTGTTGACGTGGCAAAAGCTTGAAATTAAACTGTGGAATTTGCCATGCCACAAGAACTAAGCTAGAGTGATATTAGAACACCTCTATAATCATCAATAGCATAGCAACCTTTCTGAAACTGAAAACCTTTATAACTGTATTTACTGAAATCCGAAAATTCACTTTACAGAAACTTTGCCTTTGCTTTAGGCTTCAATTCTGATTTCATTTACTTCAATCTTTACAATTCTTTGTTTATTTACTGTTAGATATTCTTTCCGTCACTTAGATATGTCAAAAACTATGTTTTGAACTCACCAAAATATCACGGGAACTTCACTGGACTGTCACCGTAATTTCACCATAATTGTACCGGAATCGATTGCAATTCTATCTGCAGTTACTTCAATTGGTTGTAAATGAAGTAAGGAAGTAAAGTGAGTGATTCTTCAACACTCCCTTCTTGAATGGCAATTTACTTTGTTTTCCTAATTGACAAGCATGGCACAAATGTTGAATATTCTGAGATGTAAGATCAGGTAGACCACTCACCAAGCCCTTCCTTTGCATGTCCTTCATCCTTTGTAAGTTTATGTGCCTAATTCTTTTATGCCATAAGTCGATTTCTGCAATCTGTTTATTTCCAATGACAAGTAGACAGTGTGAGGGGTTGATGGCTTTACCTCCATGGTGAAGAGTCTTCCTTGCTTCTTTCCTTTTGCTATGAGCTTGTAGTCCTGCATGGGGTCTTCAACAAAACATCCTTGCTCATTGAACCTCACCTCATAACCTCTTTCAACCATTTGACCTACCGAAACCAAGTTCTTTGTGATGGTTGGCACATGCAACACATCCTTCAACACCTTGGAGCTTTGAGATCCATTCAATGCAACATCTCCCACATGTGTGATATAGTGCTCAGTGTCATCCCCTGTCTTTACATGTCCTTGAGTGATGGGTGAATGTAAATTAAAGAAAACATCTTTATTGCAACTCATATGGTTGCTACAACCACTATCAATGTACCATGTAAAATCTGAATTGACTCTTTCACTTGAACCATACATCATAAGCAAGTTCGCATTTTCTGAATTTGTTGAAGTACTAGCATAATTACCTTGGTTCCTTTTGTATCCTTGATTGCCTCCTCCTTTGGGCCAACAATCTCTTGCATAATGGCCCGGTTTTCCACAATCGTAACATTCTTCATTGGATGCTTCTCTTCCATGTGATCTTCCTCCTCTTCCTCTACTCCTTCCTCTTCCTCTTGATCCATAGCTTTGGTTGGAGCCTTCTTGGTTGCTTGAGCTTGAGCTTGACCTTCCTCTCCCTCTACCTTGGGATTTTTGTCCACCTCTTTTGCCTTTGCCTCTACCTACATAGAAAACTTGGGCTTGGCTGCCCTTTGATTGTGAACCTCCTTGGTTCATCTCCTCGGTCACCATCAATGTGACTAATTGATCAAATTCTGGTAGGAAATCCCTCACATAAGCTGATGTGGTGAATGCTTTCCACCTTTCATCCTCTCTCAAGCCATTGAGAGTGTGTGCAACAAGATCATCATCTTTGATTGGGCTCCCAATTGAGTCTAAAGCATTTGCAAGTTCCTTAACCTTCAAAATGTACTCATTTATGTTAGTACTTGGTGATTTCATAAGATTATTCAGCTCATTCTTGAGCTGAATCTTCCTTGCCTTGGTTGATGAAGAGTATAATCTCTCCAAGGTCCCCCAAACCTTCTTGGATGTGTCCAAGTCTTGTATATGCCCTATCATGCTATTGCTTATGTCTTGAGATAGAATGAATATGACTCTCCTATCCGTTTCTATCCACTCATTAAGTGCCTTAACCTGCCCTTGAAGTGGTGGATCATGTACATCAGGCATTGGCTCCGTGCCACTCACTAATCCCCACAATCCTTTGCCCATAAGGTAGTTGCTAACTCTAAATTTCCATGGTTGATAATTGCCTTTCTCTAACTTCTCTATTTGTGCATTACGCTCAGCCATACTAAGCTCTAAGATGCTCCTCTATCTTCTCCTCAAGTGTTTCTATGCTTTAGAAGGTGTGGCTTTTACCTTTTGATAGCTTCTCCCTTGTTAACCTTCGACTAGTTGAGATCTCGATCGATGTAGCCCCCTTTGATGTCTTCTTACTTTGATGAGTCCTCCTTGTGCTTCCACGAGTTGTCTTGATCCCTTTAAGTCTTCAATATGATGCCATTGATGTCTCCAAGCCTCCAAAATGGCTCTGATACCACTGATGGGGGATGATTCTAACACCCCAATGCAAAAATGGAAGATGGCTACCCTCCACTAGGTCCACAAGCAATGATATATGCTCACTATTCTGAACTTTTCTATGCATGAGTATAGAGAATTAAAATGAAAAATTTCAAACTTATAGTAGACTATAAGAGCTACCCAACAAGCTTTAAATCATCCCAAATGGATATTCCATCTAGAAGAAGCACCCTCTACAAAACAGGCTACTTGTTTGCAACACTCTCTTCCTATGTGCAGAGATATACCTTCACAAAGTTGGCGATTTCTCACAACTCACTCAGCCAAATAACTTGAAATTTTGGCAAGGTTCAAGGCACAATATGAGAGACCAAATGAATCTTGAAATCAATGAAAATTAGTACAATGAGAGAGCAAAAAATGCTATGCAATTTGGTACAATTAGATTTGGAAAAGCCAAACTACATCTCTAGATAAAACAAAGAAAAATCATGAGAAAATGAGGTAAGCAAGCAAGGGGGCTGCTTGCTGGAGTTTTGTGACTTCACTAAACTAAGTGGGAAACTCGTGGAATGCATACAACGCAAGAAACAAAGGTGGGATGATGCTTATATAGACTTTTGCTTTTCCTACAATCTAGCTAACCACCCACCAATCAGTTTAGGTGCACTTTTTGGTGGCTGATTTTGATTGAGTTTGGTGGAGCTTCCAACTTTATTCCACGACTTTGTGTCCTCTTTTTTGATTGGTCCACTTGCAAAACTTGTGGTTGAGCCTTTTTCCATGATTGAGACTTGATTTTCAACATATGTACCATGTAAAATTTGAATTGACTCTTTCATTGAACCATACATCATAAGAAAGTCTTCATTTTCTGAATTTCTTGAAGTACTAGCATAATTACCTTGGTTCCTTTTGTATCCTTGATTGCCTCCTCCTTTGGACCAAAAATCTCTAGTCCATTCTTTCACAATTGTAGCATTCTCCATTGGATACTTCTCTTCCATGTAATCTTCCTCCTCTTCCTCTGCTCCTTCCTCTTCCTCTGCTCCTTCCTCTTCCTCTTGATCCATAACTTTGGTTGGAGCCTTCTTGGTTGCTTCATCTTGGGTTTGACCTTCCTCTCCCTCTACCTTGGGAGTTTTTTCCACCTCTTTTCCCTTTGCCTCTACCTGCATAGAAACTTGGGCTTCGTAGCCCTTTGATTGTGAACCTCATTGGTTCGTCTTCTCAATCACCATCAATGTGAATGATCAAATTTTGGTACGGAATTCCTAAAATACATTGATGTGGTGAATGATTTCCACCTTTCATCCTTTCTAAAGCCATTTAGAGTGTGTGCAACAAGATCGTCATCTTTGATTGGACTCCCAATTGAGCCTAGGGCATCTACAACCTCCTTAACCTTCAAAATATACTCATTTATGTTAGTGCTTGGTGCTTTCCTAAGATTATTTAGCTCATTCTTGAGCTAAATCTTCCTTGCCTTGTTTGATGAAGAGTACAATCTCTCCAAGGTCTCCCAAATCTTCTTTGATGTGTCCGAGTCTTGTATATGCCCTATCATGCTATTGCTTATGTGATGGGATATAATGAATATGACTCTCCTATCCCTATCTATCCATTCATTAAGTGCCTTGATCTTCCCTTGAAGTTGTGGATCATGTACATGAGGCATAGGCTCTGTGACGCTCACTAATCCCCACAATTCTTTGACCATAAGGTAGTTGCTAACTCTGAATTTCCATGGTTGATAATTGCCTCTCTAACTTCTCTATTTGTGCATTATACTCAGCCATACTGAGTTCTAAGATGCTCCTCTAGGTTCTCCTCAAGTGTTTGCATGCTTTAGAAGGTATGTATATTACCTTTCAATAGCTTCTCCCTTGCTAACCTTTGACTAGTTGAGATCTTGGTTGACGTAGCACCTTTTGATGTCTTCTTGATCTGATAAGTCCTCTTTGTGCTTCCACGATTTGTCTTGATACCTTCAAGTCTTCAATATGATGTTCACTGATGTCTTCAATCCTCCAGAATGCTCTGATACCACTAATGCGGGATGATTCTAACACCCCAATGCAGCAATGGAAGATGGCTGCCCTCCACTCACTACAAGGAATACAGGCATATAACGACGGTTAAGGCGACACAATTTCGTCGCTATATAATTGCAAAATGCATCGTAATGAGCATCCGCACTCATCGTCGATTAAACGACGAGCCAAACGATGTTTTTTGCGACTTGTGGCATGATGGGGTCTGTGATGCTTGCATAGAGCATCACTAACACAACGATTTTAAATAGCGTCGCATAAGCGACACTTTTTTGCATCGCATAAGCGACGCTTTTTCACATCGCATAAGCGACGCTAAAACATGTTGCTTATACGACACCAACGACGCGTAACATCGCTTACATGGTGATTTGTTGATGGAAACAAAATTAAAATGTTGGAGGCTCTTCGATCGGCATTTTCACACATCTGATCGAAGAACTCTCCAACGTTTGCAATTGTGTTGCGCTTACGAGCTGAAGCAAGTATATGCAAAATTCTTGTTTTGCCTAAGTTCTCTCTTATTGTCTCCCTCTGTCTCTGTTTCTCTCTTTCTACATCTTTCTCTCTTTGAATTCTCTCTCTCTCTCTCTCTCTCTTCTTTCTCTCTTTATTGCAGGTTATTCAAGAAGCTAACCAAGCAAAAAGTATGGATAACTATTGTAAGTACAATTTCTATTCTTTGTATATCATTTGAATTGTGTTATTTTCATTAGATAGCATACTCACACTTATTGATATGCACTTATACACTTATACATGATGAAGATGCACTTTCACACATATACACATATACACATGCACATACACACACATATATACACACAGATACATGTGCACATACACTTAGATATACACACATATACACATGCATATGCACAAACATTTCTACAACTGCATAAAAAGACTTACATGCATGCATTATTGCATATATATATATAGATATATATACACACACACACACATACATGTTGGTGCAGACCAATCACCAATTGAAGACTTGGAAGGTTAAAGAGTGAAGGAAGGATCAACCATTGAAGCTTGGAAGAAAGACATATTCAGAAGATAAGAGAAGTGTACACATATGTACATTAGTATAGTCATAGGTGACTCAGATCTTTGTTTGAGTAATAAACTTGTACAAATTATCTATAAATACTTTGAGAAAAGTCGGGGCATGTATGAGAGCATATGTAGAAGCCAAGATTGTGGAAGTTAGAAGTCAAGAGAGAGAGAAAAGTTAGTTGTGTTAGCTCTCATCACTCAGTTGTAAATTTCTGAGTTAATGAAGAAATTTTGCGCCCGATTTTTTCGTGTCTGCTCCTTCTGTGTTTGATCATTTGTGAAATCCTTTTGAGGATATCTAAGTTGTTAGTTAATGAGTCTGTGACCTGAATTTCAGAGTCCAATTGTAAACAGGCTAGGAGAATTGTGAGTAGGAACATTCATATGTGTTGAGTGTCTACAGTTCTCTGAAACAGGCGCAAAATTCAAGTTTAATCTTTTGATCAGTGCTCACTCCATAGTTTAAAGTTTTGTGCAAGCAAGCACTTAATCTTTAAGTTGGAAGGTGATCTACTCGTGGCTAAAAGCATTTGACAAAACGGGTTAGATATTGTGAGAACCAAAGTTAAGAAGTTAGGGGTGTCTAAATCGACTTCTCAGAAGTACAGTTTTGGACATAGCTAACTTGTGAAGTCAGTTTCTCAAGTTATACTAAAGCTTTTCAAGTGATTCAACTTGGAGGTGATGCGCAATCCCTAGGAGATGATTCGTACAAAGTTTCATCAAAAACTTTACATGTTTGATAAGTCAATGTGAAGAAATTCTGCAGCAGACTTTTCTGTGTTTCACTTTCTTCACAGATTTTCTTAATTTTGAGAATTTGGAGATTGGACCTATAATTTAGTGAAGGTTTTGACTTACTCTTGATATAGAGGTGTTCTAAATTCAAGAGTAGGTTGTTCTTTTGGAGATTAACACTCTCCATCAGTGGTATCAGAGCAGGAGACATCAAAATCAAGGAAAGGAAGGTCCCGACTGCTGCAGATTCAAGAAGTTCAACATTTGAAGAGCTAAGAAGTGAAAGCTTGGAGTCAAAAGCCTAAGGAGAAGACTACTCGACATCAAGAAAGGCAAAAGGAGTCTAACTCGAAGTAAAGGTACATACATTGCTTGTAAAGCTTGAAGTTTTCAATACACAGGTGGACACAAGATGGGAGATGCTCTACAGATAGAGAAATTGGATAGGGAAAACTATCCTGCATGGTCAATGAGGATGGAAGCTCATCTTATGAGCAAAGATTTAATTGGTTACATCACAGGAGAAGAAGAGAAGCCAGAATTCAGAGATCCTAGTGTTCCAACTAGGGAAGAGTTAGCAGATCTTAAAAATTGGATGAAGAAAGATGCTCAAGCTAGGAGCATTATCTATATGGGAGTCAATGATTACTTGTTACCTCATATTAGAGGTCTTGAAAGTGCTACAGACATTTGGAATGCTTTGGAGGAGCATTTTCAGAACACTACAAAGTCAAGGAAGGCATCCTTATGGGCAGAGTTTACTACCTTCAAGAAGAAGGCCTCTCAATCCATCTCAGACTATGTAACAAGGATGAAAGATATTGCAGATGCTTTAGGAGCTGTTGATGAAGACATTGAGGAGGATAAATTGGTAAGGCAAATCCTTACAGGATTGAGAGGTGATGACAAATGGAAGCCATTTATTTTGTCTACAGAACTTTCACTTGACCATTTCACTCCTGATTTAAATCAATTGTTAGGTCATATGCTAACATTTGAGCAGGATGTTAAAGGAGATGGTGACAAGAGTACAGGTCATGCAATGTACTCAAAGGATAAGAAGAAGAATAGCAAAGGAAAACAACAAGCAGGTGAAGATGAAGGAACAACTACTCAAGCCAACTTCCTAAGAGGAAGAGGAGGTGGCAAAGGTAGAGGAAGAGGCAGAAATAACAAAGATGGAGGCAAAGCTTGCTGGATTTGTGGTAAGACAAATCACTTAGCTAATGATTGTTGGCACAATACTCAGAATAATAATGGATATAGTCAAAACTATAATGTAAGAGGAAGAGGTGGCAGAAATCAAAGAGGTAATTACAGAGGTAGAGGTGGAAGGAATTACTTTAGAAGAAATGCAGGTAGAGGATTCCAAAGTCAACAATACAACAACACCTACTACAATTATGCTTCAGATCAAAAGGAAGATTCAACATTGATAATGAATGCAACTTGTGAAAGGCAGAGTGAAGATCAAAGAGTCTTCTACATTGACTCAGGGTGTAGCAATCACCTGAGTGGTAACATATCTTTGATGACTGATTTGGAAAGTAAAGTTTTTAATCATGTTGTTCAAACAGGTGACAACACAAAGCATAATGTGAAGTCAATAGGATCAGTGAAGGCCAAGGATGGAAGCACCTTATTGAGTAAGGTCTTGTATGTTCCTACAATCCCTAAGAATTTGATAAGTGTAGGTCAAATTGTTGAAAAGGGATATGAAGTAAGGTTCACTAATGATGGAGTATATGTGGAAGACCCTAGCCAAGGGTATAAACAGATTGTTTCAGGGAAAAAGGAAGGAAGATTATTTACATTGAAGATTCAAGGCAACATTGGTCATGCAATGTTCACATATGGAGGACATAAGATCTCTGAGTTAGATCTTTGGCACAAGAGGCTTGGACATTTCAATGAAAGAGGTATTAAAGATATGGTTAACAATGGTTCAGTGCTTGGATTGCCTAATGTTGCAGGTCAACATATGACATACAAATGTGAGGCATGTCAATTAGGTAAGGCTCATAAACATTCATATTCCAAGCATGGTTTTATGCACTCAGAGAAGCTTGAGTTGGTAGACACAGATGTGTGGGGACCATCAAAAGATTTCAGTATAAATGGATCAAGGTATTATGTGATTTATGTTGATGATGCTACTAGGTGGATCACTATCTATGTGATTAAAGATAAGTCAGAAGTGTTTAATACATTTAAACACTATCATGCATATGCAGAAAGAATTACAGGTCATAAGTTGAAAAGACTAAGGTCAGATGGAGGGGGAGAGTATTTCTCAAATGAGTTCAGTGATTACTTATGGAATGCAGGTATAAAAAGGGAAGTTACTTGCAGGTACTCTCCTCAACAAAATGGTGTTGCAGAAAGGAGAAATAGAACTCTTGTTGAGTTTGCAAGATCCATGATGAAGGAGAAAAATTGCCCTAATTATTTGTGGGCTGAGGCTGTAAATACAGCCACTTATTTGGTCAATAGGTTACCATGTAAAGCCTTGCAGGGTATGACACCATATGAGGCTTGGTGGGGTAAGAGACCTACCTTAGATCATTGCAGAGTTTTTGGGTGTGTGGCATATGCATATGTGCCATCACAATTAAGACACAAATTGGAACCCAAAGCTGAAAAGTATGTTTTCATTGGCTATGATGATAAGCAGATGGGCTATAGGTTGTGGAGTCCATCAACAAAGCAATTTATGGTTTCTAAGGATGTTACATTTGATGAACAAAGCACTTGGTATGCAGGTACAATCAACATCAATACAGGTGATGAAGAAGAAGTGAGTCAAAGAAAAGGTAAATCAAAAGTTCAAATATTTGATGAGCAAGAGAATAATGAAGTGCAGGTTGAAGTGGAAGAGACACCAAGATTTGATCCTGAATGTGAAGAGCCAGAAACCTCAAGGAGTGGAGAACTCAGAAGGTCTACAAGAAATAGGTGGCAACCTACAAGGTATAGTTATGATACTTCATTTCTAGCCACAAAAGATTATGCTTACATGGTGAATACAGATGAAGACCCTTCTACATATGAAGAGGCAAAAGGTAAGGAAAAATGGGAGAATGCTATGCAGGAGGAATATGATGCACTATTGGAGAATCAAACTTGGGATTTGGTTCCTAAACCAAATAGTCAGAAGATTATTGGATGCAAGTGGGTCTACAAGACAAAAAGGTTTGCAGATGGAAGTGTGTCTAGGTACAAAGCTAGACTTGTGGTCAAAGGCTTTGCTCAGACATATGGTATTGATTATGATGAGACCTATAGTCCTGTGGCAAAGATGACAACCATAAGGACACTTATTGCTATTGCTGCATGTAAAGGTTGGAAGCTATGTCAACTTGATGTGAAGAATGCTTTTTTGAATGGTTATATTTCAGATGATGTATTCATGGAGCAACCTCAAGGGTTCAGAGATAAAAGGTATCCAGATCATGTGTGCAAGCTCAAGAGAGCTTTGTATGGCTTGAAGCAGGCCCCAAGGGCATGGAACTATAGACTTGTGAAGTTCCTTAAAGAACTTGGTTTTCAGGTGTCTAAGGCAGATAGTAGCTTGCTTGTCAAAGCAAGTGAAAATGGTTTCATATACATGTGCATATATGTTGATGATATAATTCTTACAGGTACAGATGAAGAAGGAATACAAAGGCTCAAGAGGCAAATGGAAAAGGAGTTCAAGATAAGTGACTTGGGAGACTTGTCATACTTCTTGGGCATGGAGATAACATATACTCAACATGGAGTATTTGTGACCCAAGAAAGGTATTTGAAGAACTTGTTAATCAAGTTTAAAATGGATGATTGCAGGGTAGCACCTACACCAATGGAGGTGAATCACAAATTGAGTAAGTATGGAGGTGAAGAATTCAAGGACATGAGACAATTTCAGAGTTTGGTTGGTAGCCTTATCTATGCTACTCTAACTAGACCTGATTTATCATATGCAGTAGGGGTTTTGTCTCAATTTATGCATTGCCCAAGGAAAGAACATTGGATTGCAGGACAAAGAGTGTTGAGGTACATTAAGGGTACACTCAATGAAGGTTTGTATTATGGGTTTACCTCAGATACAAATATCAAAATTTATAGTGATGCAGATTGGGCAGGTAATCCAGATGATAGAAGGTCTACATTTGGGTACATGTGTTATGTGGGAGATAAACTTATCTCATGGTGTTCCAAGAAGCAACATACAGTTGCTTTATCTTCTACAGAAGCAGAGTATAAAGGCATGGTTGAAGCTGCAAAGGAAGTAATTTGGGTTAAGACCTTGATGAAGAGTCTTGACATTATGCATGGAGTACCAATCATATATGGAGATAACATGAGTTCATTGTATTTAGCTGCTAATCCTGTTTTTCATGCCAGGACCAAACACATTGAGATTCAATATCATTTTCTAAGAGAGAAAGTGATGGATAAGGAGATTGAAGTCATACATACTTCAACAAAGGATCAGATAGCTGATATGCTTACAAAGAGCTTGGATGGACCAAAGCTACAGAAGTTTAAAGACATGGCAGGTATAAAGAAGAAAGAAGAAACCTCAATTGATGATTGAGGGGGAGCTGTTGGTGCAGACCAATCACCAATTGAAGACTTGGAAGGTTAAAGAGTGAAGGAAGGATCAACCATTGAAGCTTGGAAGAAAGACATATTCAGAAGATAAGAGAAGTGTACACATATGTACATTAGTATAGTCATAGGTGACTCAGATCTTTGTTTGAGTAATAAACTTGTACAAATTATCTATAAATACTTTGAGAAAAGTCGGGGCATGTATGAGAGCATATGTAGAAGCCAAGATTGTGGAAGTTAGAAGTCAAGAGAGAGAGAAAAGTTAGTTGTGTTAGCTCTCATCACTCAGTTGTAAATTTCTGAGTTAATGAAGAAATTTTGCGCCCGATTTTTTCGTGTCTGCTCCTTCTGTGTTTGATCATTTGTGAAATCCTTTTGAGGATATCTAAGTTGTTAGTTAATGAGTCTGTGACCTGAATTTCAGAGTCCAATTGTAAACAGGCTAGGAGAATTGTGAGTAGGAACATTCATATGTGTTGAGTGTCTACAGTTCTCTGAAACAGGCGCAAAATTCGAGTTTAATCTTTTGATCAGTGCTCACTCCATAGTTTAAAGTTTTGTGCAAGCAAGCACTTAATCTTTAAGTTGGAAGGTGATCTACTCGTGGCTAAAAGCATTTGACAAAACGGGTTAGATATTGTGAGAACCAAAGTTAAGAAGTTAGGGGTGTCTAAATCGACTTCTCAGAAGTACAGTTTTGGACATAGCTAACTTGTGAAGTCAGTTTCTCAAGTTATACTAAAGCTTTTCAAGTGATTCAACTTGGAGGTGATGCGCAATCCCTAGGAGATGATTCGTACAAAGTTTCATCAAAAACTTTACATGTTTGATAAGTCAATGTGAAGAAATTCTGCAGCAGACTTTTCTGTGTTTCACTTTCTTCACAGATTTTCTTAATTTTGAGAATTTGGAGATTGGACCTATAATTTAGTGAAGGTTTTGACTTACTCTTGATATAGAGGTGTTCTAAATTCAAGAGTAGGTTGTTCTTTTGGAGATTAACACTCTCCATCAATACACACATTAACATATACGCAAATACATGTATATGCACATCCACATGCATGCACATGGATGCAAATGGAAATGCATCCACATACACATGCATGTTTCATACATATACACATGCATATACATACATTATACACATATATACACATATATACACATATACATATATACACATATATACACATATATATGCATATATGTACACACACATATACACATGCACACACACATGCACATACCTACATATACACATATACATGCACATACACACATATACACATAGAGTTACACATATACATGCACATACATATACACACACATACACATGCACATGCACATGCACATACTCATACACACATATACACTTACACATGTACATGCACATACATACATATACACACACATACACATGCACATACATAATACTCACAAAGGCATCAGGATGATCTCGCATATACTCGCTCAAACGTCGATATCCAAAATGTGTAGCATACTCGATCTCATGTTTCGTAGGATATCGGCCATAATCCTTCCGCTGCATTGAAACAAATAAAAAAGATTACTTGCTTGCATTTTAACCAAAATAAATAATATATTCACAATAACACATATACTTACAAATGTAGCTACAAAACCATTATGGCCCATTTGGCCTAGGTGCGATGTGTGGCCCGACTCCACTCTCTTCTTTGCAACAGCCTGTTTATTTAAGAAAAAAAAATACATAAATTAAATGTAAAAAATTACCAAAATATATAAAAATTATAAATATAAACTATTAATTTGTGTACCTTCTGCTGAGGAAATGACTCTTAAAGACATAGATGTCTATGAAAAAACTGCCACATCTCAGGTGGTATGTTAGGTTGCCTCTTATTTTTTTCCACCATACAATATCTCCTGTTAATTTAATCGCAAACACAAAAAAAAAATCAAAATACATACACATATATACACACACATACACATACACATACCCACATACACATATACATGCAAACATATACGCATAAATATATGTATACATATACACATATACATACATATAACATAAACACACATATACATATCCACATATATACGTACACACACATGCATGCATATACACTCATTCATACAAAATACATGCATTTATCCCACAATAATGTGTAGTTGTGTATATGTGAATATGTGTGTATGTGTAAATGTGTATATGTGAATATGTGTGTATGTGTAAATATGTATATGTGAATTTTTTGTGTATGTAGATAATTAGATTATTAATATCAAATACCATTATTTGTAGATTCTGATCAATCAGATGGAACTCCACCACCGTCTCCTCATCGTGCAATGACTATATACTGTAAGTATATCAAACATTTAATTTTAAATATATTTGATGGATACATAACTTATATTTTTTTTTGTTTCTTATTATGTGCAGATTCTGATCAATCAGAGGGTACTCCACCACCTCCTACCCATGCAACGACTTCACATGTGTCCTCCGATAGGAATTATGATGAATTTTACTATCAAGAGCATATTATATGTTGGTGTAACTCTTGTTATGTCACGTATCAAAGACCACGATTGGAATGTATTGAACATGAGGTAAAGTATGGTACTTTTGAGCGTGCACCATCACCTGGTCAATGTGATAATGCTTGGGTATGTATTTTTTATATATATTAATGTCATTATTTTATTTAAAAACCATATACAAAATCAAATTACTATTGATATACAGAAATACTTGCTCGATGATGATGATGATGATAATTTTTCTCATAACGTTAATATACCTCGTACACATCATGGAATTGCTGTTCATCAATTACATGCAGAGGTTTCTAGAAATCCTCTACCTCCTGGTTTAGAGACTGAAACGACTGGAGATTATCCATTGCCAGCTCGTGATTGTTCTTTAGTACAAACATATGATAGAAGAAGATATGGATGATGGAATAGAGGACCACTTCCTTTAGATGGAGAGGTTTTCAACGGGTAATCACTATATGATTGCTCCATCCACTGTTACTAATGGTGGTCATGGTCTCTTTATTGTAGAGGATTTGTATGTGCCTCCTAACTCTGAAGTCACTCTTATGTCATTTTGTGGTCCTATATATGGATGGGGAGATAGGCATTGACTTTCACGTTGTGTTCAAAGCATGAGTACTTATGGAATTTGCTTGAACGCAACATCCCTTACTAGTAGAAGGATTTTGCATGCAGAAAATGAAAGATTATATATTGATGGAAGACTTACACACATGGAAATATAGCAGGTTTAATAAATAATAGTCGAGGGTTACATAGTAGTTCAAGGACTAATCGCACATTTGAGGAGCGTGAAAATAGTCATGAATCACCATACATGAGTAGAGATGTATCAAGATACATAGTTTTCAAAGCTATTACTACATTACATGCCGGTGATGAACTATTAGTGAATTATGATATATCCTCACTTTTCTAGAATTTTTTTTGCATCTGTACGGAGACTTAAAATGAAACTTTGCAAATTTAGAACAAACTCTAAGAGTTACCCAAAAAGCTTTAAATAATCCCAAATTGATATTCAAGATGGGAGAATCATCCACTACAAAACAGGCTATCAGTTTCCAACACTCTCTGCCTATGTGTCGAGATATAGCTTCACATACTTGGCAATTTCTCACAATTCATTCAAGCAAAGCACTTAAAACTTTGGCACACTTTGGGGAATTATATGATAGACCAAATGAAGCTTGAAATCAATGAAAATAAGTAAGATGAGAGAGCAAAAAATGCTATGCAATTTGAAGCCTAACTACACCTCTAGATAGAGAGGAGCAAAGTCATGAGAAAATGAGCTAAGCAAGCAAGGAGGCTACTTGCTTGCTTGACCACTAAACTAAGTGGGAAACTCATGGAATGCATACAACTCAAGAAACAAAGGTGGGATGGTTCTTGTTGAGATATCAAGCTCAACATGTGATGATCTAGGATGACATGTATCATTTTTCATTTCTCTAACATGTATAGTGGTCACGCCGGTATATGTTAGGGACACTTCATTGAGCTTTATTAGATTTATCTATCGAGAGTGATGGCACATTTGTTTCTTGCCAGCTCACTCATTTGTGGATATTAGATTTTTTTCTTATGTACTGGTCTTTATATATTGCAGTAGTCGTACTCTTGTTTTTAGGTCATTCTTGTACATTCCTTTTTATGTAATAGAAGAAGAAGAAGAAGAAGATCATTCTTCCTTGCCTCAATCTAAGTGTGTGCTTCTCTTTGATTGTGAGAGTGTGTGAGTGTGAGCTCTTTTCCTTATCTCCTTTCCTTATCTCCTTCCTTGTGACATAGTATCAGAGCCAGTGTGGTTGTAGAGAGCTCATGGAGAAAGTCGACAATGAAGAGTATGCGAGAAGGCATGGAGAAAGCGCGATTCACAAATGACCTCAGATTGCTACAAAGAAGACCTTAAAATATTTTCGAGAGTTATCCCTTTAGGGTCACTTGTTTTTGTCAGATCAGCGTTTCGAAGCCATCTCAACCTCCGTTTCGAGCCCGCAAGGTGGGGCCCATAGAAAAACCAGGTCAGTTTGCAAAACTGTAATTTGCGTCATGTTCGACAACACTCATATATTCTAGATCCCTAATTTTAAGAGATTTTGTGTACTATTGATACACAAAAACTATGTTTTTCTGAGATCAAACAATCACTTCATAGTGCAACAATGTTCAAGCAGAAGAGATGCTTGTAGTGTTTTGTAGTGTTGTGAATTACTACAGAAATGGCAAACACAAATGGAATGAGACAGCTTATGAGTGATAAGCTAGACAAGAACAACTTCCATGCTTGGAGATTTAGAAGGACGAATTTCCTGATGGGAAAAGCTTGCTGGAAGTACATCGAAGGAGAGAACGAAAATGCTCTGCAGTTACTAGAGAGGAACCAGACTGCAGACCAATTAAGAGCATATGAGGAATGGAATCAAGGAGCACGAAAGGTAATGTATTGGCTATCTGTTAGCATACAGGATAGCATAATTGGGCACATACAAGATGCCAAAACTCCAAAAGAGGCTTGGACAGTTTGGTCACATTGTATGAGACCAATACAAAGGCACAAAAATTGCAACTCGAGAGAGAGCTACATACATTGGAGAAGAAGGGCATGTTGGTAAGTGACGACACCCTGAAAATCAAAAGCATATGTGAGCCACTTGCATCTATTGGTGTGAATGTTGATGATGATGATAAGGTGGAAGTGTGCCTTTGTGGTTTAGGAGCTACATATAAGCAATTCAGAACTTCTATACAGACCAGGGAAAATATTTTGAATTTTGCTGAGCTAGTATCTATGCTGATTATTGAAGAAAAGAATCTTGGTGAGGATTCAAACTCCCAAGGAAAGCCAAGTTCTGAGTAGGTAATCTACTCTAGGAGAGGAAGAGGTAGAGATAGAGGTTTTGGGAGTAGAAGAGGAAATAGTAATCAAGTCCAAGGTCAACAACAAAATCATGCAGGACGAAGAGGACAATTTTGAGGTAGGGGGAGCCAAAGAGGTTGCATAAATTTCCAAAGAAATGATTCAGGTAATGAGAGTAAAGGATGTTGGAATTGTGGTAAACCTGAACACTTTGAACGTGATTGCAAGTTGAAGACTCAAAATAATAGAAGGGAGCAAAACAACTATGCGTCCACAAGTGCAGATGATTCTGAGAAGTTGTTCATGGTTCAACATCACATGATGAATATGATGTTTGCTGGTGTTTCAAAATCGAATGATAATGTCTGCTATGTTGATTGAGGTGCTTCAAATCACATGACCAGTCATGCAAAATGGTTTAGTACTTTGCAAAACTTGCTAGTTCTTGGATATGTTGAAATAGGTGATAACACATCACACCCTATCGAGCATACATGAAACATAGCATTGTCTATGGAGGATGGGAAGGTAATACATCTTGCTGATGCCTTGCATGTTCCAAATATAACAAAGAATCTGGTTTTTGTTGGACAAATGGTTGACCAGGGATTACAAGTCAGGTTCAATGCTGATGGGTTATATGTAGAAGAATACAAATGGGATGGAAGATTGATTGCCAAAGGAAACAAAGTGGGTAGGATGTTCACCTTAAATGTGAAAATTCCTGAAATGAATGCAACCATGTTTGCAAAAGGTGCAGGAATCATTGCTGATATAGAGATCTGGCACAAACGAATTGGACATGCAAACTTGCAAAGGCTGAAATTGATGCAGTCAAAGGAGATTGTCTTACGGACTACCAAATTTCAAGGTTGCAGAGATGCAAAAGGTATGTGCATCATGTCAATTTGGAAAATAGTTAAGAGCATCATTTCCACATGACAAGCATGTTAGTGTGAACATACTAGAAATAGTACATATAGATGTTTGAGATCTTGCAAAGACCACATCTATGGGTGGTCGCAGGTTTTATGTTACTTTCATTGATGACCATACACAAAAAGTGTGGGTATATTTTATGAAAGAGAAGAGTGAGGTGTTCACTCACTTCTAGTTTTTTAAAGCTATGATGGAAAAGTAGATAGGGAAGTATATTCAGACATTAAGATATGATGGAGGAGGTGAATACATGTCAAATGAGTCTAGCAATTTTCAAAAAAATCATGGAATTTGGCATCAATTTTCATGCAGGTACACACCACAACAGAATGGCGTTGCTGAATTCAAAAATAGACATATTGTAGAAATAGCAAGAGCCTTGATGGATGAGAAGAATATGCCTCATTGTTATTGGGCAAAAGTTGTTCATACTGCTGGATACATCATGAACAGAACTCCGACTGCTGCTGTACATCAAGTTACACTTGAAGAGAAGTTTATAGGTAAAAAAGCCAAACTTATCACATCTGAAAGTTTTTGGTTGTATTGCATATGTACATGTTCTAGATGAATTGAGGATGAAGCCTGATCCAAAAGTAGAAAAGTGTGTCTTCATTGGATACTTCCTTGAGCAAATGGAATTTAAATGTTATAACCCACTCACACGACAAGTGAAGGTGAGCAGAGATGTAGTATTTAATGAAATGTCAAGCTTCTATGTAGATGCCAAAGAAGGACTAAATCTTGAACCAAATGACAAAGAAAATGCTGAAAAATCAAGTGTAGAATCTCAAGTTTTGAGTGGATCGGATGCATCACCAAGCAATAGTTACAACTCAAATCCATGGAGTGGAAGATTGCGTGGAAATTTCAGTCTAGCAAATGCATCAAATACATCGAAGAAAGGAAAAAAAAAGCTTTCTTTTGGTCATAAAAAAAGTGCAGGTTTTGAAGACGTTGATGGAGATTCAAGTGGTTTAGAAAAGAGTCTTGATGAGGAACTTGGATTGCCCTCTGTGAAGACTCCAGGAGTAAGAAAGGCACATGCAGATGATACAAGGAGAAGTGATCCAAGACCAAGAAGATCTTGGAGGATATGGAATTCAGTGCAATGATTGACATATGATAGCTACATGGCTCATCATTGTGCCTACATGACAAAGGTAATACAAGATGCTAAACCTTCTTGTTTTGAAGATGCAATTGGAAATGTAGATTGGGAAAACGCTATGGATGAGGAGATGGCTGCACTTTATGGAAATGATACATGGAAGCTGGTTCCATTGCGACAAGGAAAGAAACCCATAGGCTACAAGTGGGTTTATAAGGTAAAGCACAATGCTGATGGTAGCATAAGTAGGTATAAAGCACGTTTGGTAGTAAAAGGATATGCACAAACTTATGGCATTGATTATGAGGAAACATTCATCCCTGTAGCTAAAATGTCTACTGTCAGAACACTTGTTGCATTAGCTACAACAAAAGGATGGACATTGCATCAGATGGATGTGAAGAATGCTTTTCTACATGGTGAGTTATAGGAAGAAGTATACATGGACCAACCACAAGGATATGAAGATTCAAAGCATCCAGAATATGTTTGTAGGTTGCAAAAGGTTTTGTATGGGCTGAAGCAAGCTCCTCATGCATGGCATGCAAGGATTGTTGATTACTTGACCACCATTGGATTTTCTATGTGTGATGCAGATCGTTCACTATATGCAAGGAAGGGTGATGATGGCATCACAATTGTGGCTATCTATGTTGATGGCTTGATTGTAGCCGGTGATAATGAAGAAAGCATCAAAGAGGTAAAGCAACTTCTTATGCAAGAATTTGACATGAAAGATCTTGGTGTGCTGCGCTATTTCTTGGGCATTGAGTTTATACATATAGAAACAGGTATATGGATGTCGCAAAGGCAATATGCCTTGAATATGCTGCAAAAGTATGGTATGGCTGATTATAAGCCGATTTCTATGCCAGTAGATCAGAAATGGAAGTTAGATACTACATCAAGTGAAGCATTGGAAAATGCTACTATGTACATGAAAATTGTGGGAAGTTTGATATATCTCACGATTACGAGGCCTCATCTAAGCTACATTATTGGACTTAAAAGTCAATTTATGCAAGTTCCCAGGAAGCCACATTGGATGCTTTGAGGCACGCTCTACATTATGTGAGTGCTACTTTGGATTATGCATTGTTTTATGAAGTTGGTGTAGATTTGCACGTTCATGGATACACCGATGTAGATTGGGCTGGTAGTACTCCAGATAGAAGATCCAATAGTGGCTTTCTATTCTCACTTGGAGGTGCAACTATTACATGGAGCAGCAAGAAGCAACCCACTATTGTTTTGTCGAGTACAAAGGCTGAGTATAGAGGTGCTGCAATGGCAGCATGTGAGGCATCATGGCTAGAGATGCTACTTGCGGATTTAGGTGTGGAAGTGCAAAAGCCTATCACCATCTATTGTGATAATCTTAGTCGAATACAATTAGCATGAAACCCTATTTTTCATGCTAGAACAAAACATATCGAGGTACATTATCACTTCATCAGAGAGAAGGTATTAGCAGGTGATATTGATCTTGTTTATGTGAGAATAGATGAGCAGCTTGTTGATATTTTCACTAACACACTTGGAGCAGAGAAGTTGAAGAGGTTTCAGAAGCTGCTTGGATTAGAGGACATGGCGTTGAGCTTGAGGGGAAGCATTGAGATATCAAGCTCAACATGTGATGATCCAAGATGATACGTATCATTTTTCATTTCTCTGACATGTATAGTGGTCACGCCGGTATATGTCAGGGGCACTTCATTGAGCTTTATTAGATCTACCAAGAGTGATGACACATTTTTTTCTTGCTAGCTCACTCATTCGTGGACATTAGGTTTTTCCTTATGTACTGGTCCTTATATATTGCAGTAGTTGTACTCTTGCTTTTAAGTCATTCTTGTACATTCCTTTTTATGTAATAGAAGAGGAAGAAGAAGATTATTCTTCCTTGCCTCAATCTGAGTGTGTGCTTCTCTTTGATTATGAGAGTGTGTGAGTGTGAGCTTTCTTCCTTATCTCCTTCCTTTTGAGAGTGCTTATATAGAGTTTTACTTTTCCTACAATCCAACTTACTACCCACAAATTAGTGTAGGTAGACTTTTTGTTGGGTGATTGATGAGATTTGAACTTGATCTAGTTTGGTGGAGATTTTAACTTGATTCCACAACTTTGGTCCTCCTTTTTGATTGGTCCACTTGCAAAACTTGTGGATGATTCCTTTTTCATGGTTGAAACTTGATTTTCAACAACGATGATGCTAGAACATAGGAGCCCATACTAGCTCTCATACTGGCAAAAATACACATGCAAAAAATGTCTGTGGCATCGGAATATTCATTAGTATAAACATCCATTTGATAATGTTGGTATAAGCATTGGTATAAGTGTCTATATAGGCACTGGTAATACATCGATATAATCATCAGTATATAAGCCTCTATATAGGTGATAGTATACACATTGATATTGGCTAGTATAAGCTTCAGTATAAGCCTCCATATAAGCATCGTTATAAGCATATATAAGGCACCAATATATGCATCAATATGTCCTTGGCAATAGTGACACCTATATCGACGACCATATCTGCAATTTTTTTGGTCAAAGTGTAGTGTCCCTTGTTGCAACAACATGACACTGTTGTTGTGTAGTAAGAGACAATACACACTGCCCAAAAAAAACCGAGTACATGTCATGATATGTACTCTAGTGGTTGTCAGACTGTGTACTTGCATGGTCATAAATCAAAACAAAATTTGATAAAGAAAAACACATTGTCGAACATAAAAGAGATATGCAAGAGCACAATGAAAAGTAACGTATAAACGGATTTGTGCCCATCATAAACAACCAGAATAGAGTGGTAAAAAGAACTCAAATACATAATAGAACAATTATATAAATGAATCATGTATGAATCCTACTAGAAACCATTGCCATATATGAACCAAATACAAAATTGTTGCACACCACTACCATACACAAGACAAGAGGGATTTGTATATCTGCAATCCTATAACAAAGCACATTCATGAAATCAGAGATATTGAAACAATGTTCATAAACAACAACTAAAAAATGCTAAACCCAAGGCTTTCTCCAAGGCTTAGGACTAAGGCAGCAACCAAGGCATAGACTTTGGCATACCTTGTCATCTGATTCGCTATTGGCACCATTGGATACACGCGAGGGAGGACCTCAATGATCAAAGAAGACAGAGGTTTGTGGCACTTCCTGGGAGGTCACCCATCCTAGTTTGTTCCTCTCGGAGCTCGCTTATTCGACAAGCTCTCTTGCCACTAAGCTACACTCATGGTATCTAAAGAAGGGGAAAGGCTAAGGTTAACATTACCTTGAACATGTTTTGATCCCTCAAAGCTTCATTCTTTGATTTCAAATCCTATTTCGAAGCATTTTTGGGTTGATTATTGGACCCATTTTGGAGTACTTTTGCGCATAGTTCTCTTTACACAGGTTCAAGAACATCAACAAGAATGCTCTTTGTACTTATTTGACAAAGAATATTCACCTTTGGGGCTGTGTTGTTCAAACACACTATTAAATTAATAGGTTTCTTGAAAAGTTTTAGTCGTGGTGGGAGCAGCCACCGCAAGTAGTTTATGCAAGTTTTTGAGCCTAAATAATATAGTTGACAGACACTTGTTGGTGTTGTTGGCTAGTGTTTGGGCTATGAATTCAGCTTTTAAGTGCCATCTTACTGGGTATATTGAGCACATACATGCTATGCATGCTTTTGTGGATACTAATTATGTAGGTCCATGTGGTCATTGATATAGCAGTTACATTTTTGCATAAAGCTTTTGACATTGATAAAGAGGGTTTGGGGAGGTTTCTTAACTCGGAGACACCCAAATGTCAAGGTCTCTTTGGTGATGCAGGTGGAAGACTTACCTAGCCTTGTCATAGGAGATGTATGCTAGTTGTTCATATGTGCTCGATAAGCCTAGTTGGCTTCTTTTGGGTAACTGAGTATATGCGATGGAATCAGTGATCCAATATGCAAGTTAACATATTAATCATCAGAGGTCTCAAGAACATATGTCAGATCAAGGTCTAGTGCTAGTGTTCCGAGGAGGAGCTACAACTTGCAGGGCAAAGACCATTTTGAGATTCGAGAATTTGATGGCACAAACTTTGATCTATGAAAGAATCAAATTAAAGATGTGTTGATGCAAAGGAGGCAATGGAAGCTAGTAAATGGAATCTCAAAGAAGCCTACTAGCATGGATGAAGATGACTGGGATGAGTTGGATGAAATGGCTAGGTCTATCATTCGATTGCACCTAGTAGATAATGTTTACTTTACAATATTGGATTGTGAAAGTGCAGAGGAGCTTTGGAAGAAGTTATGCAATACATATGAAAATACATCAAATAAAGTGTATTTGATAAGAAAGTTATATGACCTTGGCATGAAGGGCACAAGTAGTTTTGCTGCTCATCTGAATGAGTTTGATGCTATATTCTCTCAATTATAGGCTTAGAAAATGGACATGGATAATGAAATGAAAGCATTCTTCTTGTTATGCACCTTGCCATCACCATGGGATATGTTTGGCACAGTTATTAGCAATAGTGCACCTAGTGGTAAACTGGTCTATGATGACATATCTGGAGCACTCTCGAGTGCAGAGATTCATAGAAAATATATGGTTGGCATTCAAAGTGGAGATGCATATAATGTTCATGATTCTTACCAAGGAAAGAATCAACAACGTGATAGGAGCAAGAACAAGGAAAATAATTCTCAACAGGATAAGAGTAGAAGTAAATCAAGGAAGAGAGATATCTAATGCCATCATTGTCATGGAAAGGACACATAAAAAGATACTGTTATGCATTAAAGAATGCTAAAAATGAAGGACAAAATGTTAATGGTCATGTTAAACAGATACCTGCACCATCTACTTTGACCGTGAAGATTGAAGAAATCAATGATATTTTTTATGATGTTGATGCGTTGACACTTGACAATACTGTGCCTACTGAGGCCCTTATGGTTGATTCTCTTTCCCACACATGGCTACTAGATTCTGGTGCTTCCATGTTACACCACATAGAGAGTGGTTCTCTACTTATGCAGCAAAGTCTCTTGGTACTGTGAGACTTGGTGATTCTTATCAGTGTGATGTTACCAGGATTGGAGATGTGATTGTGCAGTTCATTGATGGTTCAAAATTTACTATGCATAATGTATCCCATGTACCTTAGTTATCGTGTAATTTGATGTGAGTTGGTCAACTTGATGACCTTGGTTACAAGGTGGTCTTCTATACTTAATCCTTTTGCATATCAAAGGGAAATATGATTATTTGAAAAGGAAACAAAGTTGGATCACTTTATCCTTTATTTGTATCACAAAAAGAACACTTTTTAGCTCTTACTGAACAACCTATGGCTTGTATTAGGCATGTCCATTTGGGCCATAAACCTCGTAGTGGAATGGAAAACCTTTCTTATTCTGGCTATTTACTTGTGTTATGTTTCTCTGATTTTTCATTTTGTGAGCATTGTCAATATGGAAAGCAAACTAAGAATGTGCACAAGATGCACATTGACTCTTCAATTTAATCATTGATAAGAAGTAGTGATGTCATTTTCAATGAGTCTAAGATGCATAAACAATCCATTAAGGAGGTTGAAGTGAGAAGAGTGATGTTTGAGGATACCAGTCCTCCACTTAGCATGCATAAAAATGTTACACATAGGGATGTTCAAGAGAATGTTTGATTAGATTAATCTACAAATATTCACATTCAACAGCCATTGAGATGCTCTACACGTGTCTCACATCCACTTGATAGATATGTTCCAGATTTGGATTTTTTTATGTTAATAGATGCTGGTGAGCCTTCTTGCTACAAAGAGGCTATGCAAAGAGAGGATCATGTCAAGTGGGAGCATGCCATGAAGAGTGAGTTGGATTCTATTAATAAGAATGGTACTTGGGATTTAGTACCTTTGCCAAAGGGCAAGAAATCTTTACCATGTAAATGGGTATATAAACTAAAATTCATATCAAATAGTGCTTCTCCAAAGTATAAAGCACGACTTGTTGCAAAGGGTTCTAAGCAACAACATGGTGTTGATTTCAAAGAAATCTTCTCTCCAGTGGTTAGGATGATTACCTTGCAAATGTTGCTTGGATTCGTTGCAATGGAGGACTTAGAGCTAGTTCAAATGGATGTGAAAATTGCTTTCTTGCATGGATATCTTACAGATGAGATCTACATGATAAAACCAGAGGGTTATGTAGTTCCTAGCAAAGAAAGCCTAGCTTGTAAGCTGAACAAGAGCTTATATGGATTTAAAGAGTCCCCTAGACAATGATTCCAAAAGTTGGATGCTTTTATGAAGTATCAAGGGCTGTTCCAAAAACAATGAGGATCATTGTCTCTACACAAAATAAATGGTTAGATGGCAACTTTATATGCTTGATACTTTGTGTCAATGATATGCTAATTGTTGGGAGGTCCTCTTATGACTTGTCAATTCTCAAAAAGGAGTTGAGTGTGACATTTGATATGAATGATTTTGGGGATCGCAAACATATTCTTGGCATGTGCATTACTCGTGATAGGAGTAAAAGATGCATATACTTGTCTCAAAGTGAGTACATATCCAAAGTACTTCACAGGTTCCATATGCAGGGTGGAAAGGGATTGAGTACACCTTTACCCACATATGTGAAACTGAGCAAGGATGATTGCCCCAAATCAAATGAGGAAAAGGAATTCATGACCAAAATTCCTTATCAGTCTGTTGTTGGTAGTTTCATGTATGCTATGGTATCCATGAGACTAGAAATTGCATTTGCAGTGGGAGTTGTGAGCAAATATATGTTGAATCCTTGCAAGAAGTCCATTATTGGTTACACAGATCCTGATTATGCTGGTTGTATAGACAATCATAAGTCTACATCAGGATACATTTTTCATTTTTCTCGAGGTGCTATCTCTTGGAGATCTCGTCTTCAAGAATGTACAATTGTTTCCACTATAGAAGTAGAGTATGTTGCAGCAAGTGAGGCATGTAAGGAAGCATTGTGGCTTTCTCATCTTGCTTGTGATATGGATCTTCCTTAGTGTGTACCTCATTTACTGAGTGATAGTCAGACTTGAATTGCATTGGCTAAGAATCCGGTCTATCATGCAAAGACCAAGCACATTGAGGTGAGGCATCACTTCATTGGAGATTACTTAGCTATTGAGCACATTATTCTTGAGAAGGTTTATACTTGAGATAATGATGTAGATGCTTTGACTAAAGCTCTACCATAGGATAACTATCGACACTGTTGTCACTTGATGGGGATTCATGGCCTTACTATACTGTGTAATATGCCCATCAGGTGGGAGGTATATTTTGTATACTTACGCTTAGGTATTCTGTATCATTCTTTATTTTTCTACCATAGTCACTTTGGCCATATTGGCCTTTAGTGGGAGATTGTTACCATTAGTGTCCATGTGAAAGGCCAAATGGTTGTCGGACACTTTTGTATATGTTCCTTAATAAAACATATAGTGGACTAGTCATCCACATACTGTAAGTTTGACTGCATTTGCAACACCTATAAAATCTATCTTCATGCTCCCCTGTGTACTGTGCTTTTTTGCGTATTTTGTAGCCTCTGTGCGAACTACTATGTGCGGTGTCTGGAGCTCGTTTTTCCTACTTTGAGGGTATCATCATGGAGCTCTTAAGAAGGAGAGTTCAGCATAGTGCATCTCCATCAAAATACTTCAGTACTGATTCACTCCTATGCTCACTATTCCTCCAAGGAGGTAAACCCGAAGGTAATTCTTTTAAAAACAACTCTTGGAATTTTTCTCTTACTTTGTCTGAAAGTACTTGAGCATTCCAACCAGAGTTTCTTGGCTGCAAGAATCCATAAGTACACATGATGACACTATAACATATGAGCCCCATACCAGCTCTCATACACGCAAAAGTACACATGCAGAAAATGCCCATAGCATCGATATAAATGTGAATTTGATAATGTTGGTATAAGCATTGGTATAAGCATTTATATAGGCACTGGCAATACACTAGTTTAAGCATTGGTATAAGCCTCTATGTAGGCATCAATATACATGTCGATGTTACGTTGGTATAAGACTCGATATAAGACTCTATATAAGCATTGGTGTAAGCCTATATAAGCATTGATATAAGCCTATATAAGACACTAGTATATACATCAATATGTACTTGGCAATACCGATGCCTATACCGACAACCATATCTGTATTTTTTTTGGGGCAGAGTGTAGTGTCCCTTGCTGCACAACATGACAATGTTGTTGTGTGGTAAAGACCAAGTAAATGTCATGACATGCACTCTAGTGGTTGTTGGACCATGTATTTGCATGATCGGAAGCCAAAAAAAAAGCAAAACACATTGTCAAACATAAAATAGATATGTACGAACACAATGAAAAGTAATGTATAAACGGATCTGTGCCCATCATATACAAACAAAAGAGAGTCGTAAAGAGTACGTAAATACATAATAGAACAATGCTATAAGTGAATCATGTGCGAATCCTACTTGAAAACTAAGGAAAACCACTGCCATATATGAACCAGTACAAAACTATTGCACACCACCGGCATATACAAAACTAGAGGGATCAAAACATCTATCTGCAGTCCTACAGCAAAGCACATTCATGAAATCGGACAAATTAAAACAATGTTCATAAATAACGACTAAAAAAATGCTAAACCAAGTTCAGAAGCTTACCTCATGGTAGAATCTCCCATGAAATGATTGTATTGATCCCTCCAAGTCTTGCAATAGTGGAACTAGCCCATGACAATATCCAAAAGTCTCCTCTACTCATGTTGGAGGACAATCCACTACCAACGCTAACAAATATGCAAAACATGAGATCAACAAACATGATGTGCTTACCATAAGGAAATTCATTCATCAAAACGATACTTACAAACTCATGATGCATCATGTTCATGATGCAATGTGTCGTAACTGCCTCTACCCAAATGTGACGTTCCGATCTCCTCCATATGTGTGGCCATTACGTCTCACTATTGATGATATCGTTCAGGATTTTGTTATTGCTCATCACAAATCATCTCTCACTCCTTAGTATCTAGCCATACAAGCTTTGGTAAGCCTCCTCTGAAAGCATCATGAGCCTTTGATTGTTGATGGAACATCACCTCATGTGTCATCTGATGAATCCACTCACAAGTCATAATAGGGTGCCGAGGTGTTGGCCAATACTCGTGATAGATTGCCTTTGCAATGTAATGCTTGTGATCCTTGTCTTGTGCACTCCACTTGACCATGACAGAGTGTCCAAACTGTATTATGTTGTTGCAGAGTAAAGAAGCACAGAAGAGGAGCCCCAAAAATTTTTCAAATTATGGGCATAATTTTTCTTCTTCAAAATCCTATGAAAATCCCTTGAAGCTATGTAAATGCAAGAGAGGAGTCCTCTAGATGCATAATCCCCAAACATTGTATCAGAATCCTTGTAAAATATTAGGAAATTAGAGTTATTCAATAAAAGTGCCGGTGTCTTGTGTGAAAGGACCATTTTTAGGGCACATGTATATAAGTCACTTTATGACTATTGTAAAGAAACTTTTGCCATTGTGAGAATTGGAGAAGAAGATTTTCGAATTTGCCTCTTTCTTGCTGATTTCCATATTCTTGGAGATCTTTTCTGTGTGTGTAATGATTGAAATGTGTGTGTAGTGCTGTTGTCTACCCCTTCCCATCGCTTTTGAACTGCTCTAGTGTGTGTTTGAACCATTACGAGTTGTGAAACGAGTGTTGGTGTTTCCCACCATTCATTTTTTTGCTCATAAATTGAAGCCCGTTTGTCAGATTTGGATGAAAATACCACTAGTAGATGCGTCGCTTTGAAACGGACCCGATATTGACCATATTCAGAGTTCGAAGCTGAGAGAAAAGTTCGAATTTGTGCTTATTGCTGTAAATGGTATCGTGGCATGCATTTCTAGAGGATTAGTGAGTTGGAGAGGTAGTTGAGACTAGTCACATGCATTGTAGCTCAGATACTTCACTTCCCATCATGTGTGCGAATGTCTTCATACACTTGCTTCATTTGGTTCCTTGGATTGATAATTAAACATGTATTAATCCACAACTATATGCACTTGTGGGGCGATTGAGGTACAGTCTCATCAACACAATTCCCTAAGGCTTCTCAACTTAGGTACACACATTTTTGGCATCATTGTCGGGGAGAAAAAAACCTAACCAAGGTGCCTTCGTGATGGTTATAGCTCTCGAGTGAAGGAATCCTACTTGTAGAGGTGAATTCATTCAGTGGCAAGTCATTAAGTATTTCAACACTTGTTACTTCACATTCTTGGAGTGTGTGTAATGAGTTTTTAGGTTTAGGGTTAGGAGTGAGGAAGTAGGGAAAGAGTTAGGATTAGGTAGGAGAGAGGAGAAGAGTAGGGAGAAGTAGAACGTCTCTAGAAAACCCAATTTTTTTTGTCAAAGTTAGTTTAGTTCAGGCACTTGGTAAGCCAAGGCTATAAAAACCAAAAAATTCAGTTCATTCAGTCACTTGTGTGAACAAGTATCGTGGGAGAGCAATGACTAGTATCGCGGAGCTGGTATCATGCCAAGCAAGCAAACAATAGACTTACTGAGCCCAAAGCTTATTCAAGGCATCCTTGAAGGTGCGTTCTTTGAATTCAGTATCTCAAAAAACATCACAAGAACATGCGCACACGTGATTAAAGTCGTATCCAGTATCGTGGGGTAGAACAGAAGAATTTCAAGTGGTATTGAGTGATATAGGAGTTCAAAAGTGAAGGGGAGAGAGAAATAAGTACATTACAATTTTTTTTTTTAGTTTTGATAATTTTTGGCTGTAGTATCATGATCGATTAAGTTTTGGTATCGCGATACTGAAATTCCCTAGTATCGTGATACTTGCCTGGTATCGTATCGTGCATGCCCACTTGAGGTATTGCGATACTGTCAAGGTACCGTGTATCATAAAGTGTTGGTATGGTGATCGCGGTCACCCAACGGTATCGTATCGTGTCAGTCACGGTATTGTATCATTGATCGAGCAGTATCATATTGTGTGCATGTTAGTATCGTATCAGCGAAAAACCTCGTATCGTATCGGCCCTATAATTCCTAGGTATCATATTGTCTCTAATTTTGGTATCATATCATGAGGGGTAGTATCGTATCATCAAAAAACCTAGTATCATATCATTACTATTATTGGTATCGTATTGTGGGTTGACCAAGTATCATATCATCACTTATCTTAGGATTGTATCATGGGTAGCAAAGGTATCATATCATCTGCAACTTCAGTATCTTATTGTGCATGCCCACTTGAGGTATTGCGATACGTATACCTTGGTATCATATGGTGCCAAGCGTGGTATCATATCGTCTATGTGGTATCGCCAAAAGTGGTATCATCTAGAACAACTCAGACAAATTGAAGGTAAAATTGAGAGTGATTGAGGAGTTAATTAAGGGGAAGAGGGGAGCAGATATAAACCTAAAGTGGTGAATGAACTTAAGATCAAGACGGGTGCTAAGTAGCCAGAGAAGTGTAATCTCATCCGTAGGAAGTGCAGCCCAAGCGAGCCGTCACTCAATCTACTGAGACACCTCTAGTGACTCAGAGGAGGAACTACCCATGGCCTCAGAGGACATGCATGGCTCTATTTCTAGAGAGAATTTTATGTCAACCACAAAGGGTGAATACCACACCTCTCTACAATATGTGTCCACTAATCGGCAAGAAATCCCTATTTACCTTGATGGCATAAATAGGTCTATTGTGAGAATGGTAAACTCTATCGAGTTAGCAATAGTTCCCAGACCTGCAATTAAGTACAAAGGAGGAGTGTACATGGACAAGTTAGGCCAAATCTACATAATGATGGAAAATCTAGACCAAATCAACAAAAGAGGAGAACTAGATGGACAAGGGAATTTGGGGAGATCTAACCCTGAAGAACTTGTGACTACCCCAAGGGGCAAGTCTGGGGTGACTCAAGTCTTGAGAGGGGTTTTGATACCTCAACATGACTACCTGTTGGACATATATCTAATTCATGGGTGAGACCTACTATTACAGAGAGATTCACCCACTTGAGGACAAGAGGTGAGCCTGGTAACTATTTACGAGTTAAAGGATCTTGAAGATGAGTCTAGAGTCACATACCTAGACCAAAACCAAAGAAGGTATTGGCCAGTAGATGAAGTGGATAGTTCTCAATTGAAATACATGGGGTTGCCTGTATTCCCTCTGCGAGAGCAGGCAACTATCGCCCACAATCCTTTTGGAACCCATCAAGGAATAGAGAATACAATGGACAAACAAGCCAGTGAAGTATCCCCAATGGAACACATGTGCAATTCACAATGCCAGGAATACAGTCACACAACCAAACCAACTCAGGGGTAGGTAACATGACTCAAACACCGGTTAGACGAAGGCCACAACCAAGGGTGCAACCAAGAGTGCATCCAATTAGGTTTGGGCTGTAATGAGTTTTTAGGTTTAGGGCTAGGAGTGAGGAAGTAGGGGAAGAGTTAGGGTTAGGTAAGAGAGAGGAGTAGAGTAGGGAGAAGTAGAACGTCTCTAGAAAACCCAAATTTTTTTGTCAAATTTAGTTCAGTTCAGGCACTTGGTAAACCAAGGCTATAAAAACCAAAAAATTGACTTCATTCAGTCACTTATGTGAACAAGTATTGTGACAGAGCAATGACCGGTATCACCGAGCTGGTATCATGCCAAACAAGCAAACAATAGACTTAGTGAGCCCAAAGCTTATTCAAGGCATCGTTGAAGGTGAGTTCTTCAAATTTAGTATCTCAAAAAACATGACAAGAACATGCACACACGTGATTAAAGTCGTATCGAGTATCGCGGGGTAGAACAGAAGAATTTTAAGTGGTTTTTGAGTGATATAGGAGTTCAAAAGTGATGGGGAGGGAGAAATAAGTACATTGCACAATTTTTTTTATAGTTTTGATCATTTTTTGGATGTAGTATCATAATCGATTGAGTTCTGCTATCGTGATACTGAAATTCCCTAGTATCGCGATACTCGCCTAGTATCGTATCGTACATGCCATCTTGAGGTATTGCAATACTTTCAAGGTATCGTGTATCATCAAGTGTTGGCAAGGTGATCACAGTCACCTAGCAGAATCGTATCGTGTCAGTCACGGTATCGTATCGTTGATCGAGCAGTATCGTATCATGTGCATGTTAATATCGTATTGGCGGAAAACCTGGTATTGTATCATCCCTAGAATTCCTAGGTATCATATTGTCTCTGATTTTTGTATCGTATCATGAGGGGTAGTATCGTATCATCGAAAAACCTAGTATCATATCATTACTATTACTGGTATCATTTTGTGGGTTGACCAAGTATCATATCGTCACTTATCTTAGTATCTTATCATGGTTAGCAGAGGTATCGTATCATCTACAACTCCAGTATCGTATCGTGCATGCCCACTTGAGGTATTGCGATACTTTCAAGGTATCGTGTATACTCAAGTGTTGGTATTACGATCACGGTCACCCAATGGTATCGTATTGTGGTATACCTTGGTATCGTATGGTGCCAAGTGTGGTATCGTATCACCTGTGTGGTATTCCCAAAAGTGGTATCATCCAGAACAAGTGAGACAAATAGAAGGTAAAATGGAGAGTCATTGAGGAGTTAATTAGGGGGAAGAGGGGAGCAGATATAGACCTAAAGGGATGAATGAACTTAAGATCAAGACGGGTGCTAAGGAGCCAGAGAAGTGTCATCTCAACGGTAGGAAGTGCAACCCAAGTGAGCCATCACTCGATCTACTCAGACACCTCTAGTGACTCAGAGGAGGAACTACCCATGGCCTTAGAGGACATGTGTGGCTCTATTTCTAGAGAGAATTTTATGTCAACCACAGAGGGTGAATATTGCACCTCTCTAAAATATGTGTCCACTAATTGGCAAGAAATCCCTATTTACCTTGATGGCATAAATAGCTCTATTGCGAGAATGGTAAACTCTATCAAGTCAGCAATAGTGCCCATACCTGCAATTAAATATGAAGGAGGAGTGTACATGGACAAGTTAGGTCAAATCTATGAAGTGATGGAAAATCTAGACTAGATCAATGGAAGAGAAGAACTAGATGGACAAGGGAATTTGGGGAGATCTAACCCTGAAGAACTTGTGACTACCCCAAGGGGCAAGTGTGGGGTGACACAAGTCTTGAGAGGGGTTTTGATACCTCAAGATTACTACCTGTTGGACATATATCTGATTCATGGGTTAGACCTACTATTACAGAAAGATTCATGCACTCGAGGACAAGAGGTGACCCCAATAACTATTTACAAGTTAAAGGATCTTGAAGATGAGTCTAGAGTCACATACCTAGACTAAAACCAAAGAAGGTATTGGCCAGTAGATGAAGTGGATAGGTCTCAATTGAAATACATGGGGTTGCCTGTATTCCCTCCTCGAGAGTAGGCAACTACCTCTCACAATCCTTTTGGAACCCATGAGGGAATAGAGAATACAATGTTAGGACAAACAAGCCAGTGAAGTATCCCCAATGGAACACATGTGCAGTTCACAATGCTAAGAATATATTCACACAACCAAACCAACTCAGGGGTAGGTAACATGACTCGACCATCGGTTAGAGCAAGGGACAACCAAGGGTGCAACCAGGAATGCAACCAAGAATGCAACCAAGAATGCAACCAAGAATGCAACCAAGAATGCATCAAATTAGGTTTAGGGTGTAATGCATTTTTAGGTCTAGGGTTAGGAGTGAGGAAGTAGGGGAAGTGTTAGGGTTAGGTAGGAGAGAGGAGTAGAGTAGGGGGAAGTAGAACATCTCTAGAAAACCCAAAATTTTTTTGTCAAATTTAGTTCAGTTCAGGTACTTGGTAACCAAGGCTATAAAAACCAAAAAATTCAGTTCATTCAGTCACTTGTGTGAACAAGTATCGTGGGAGATCAATGGCCGGTATGGCGGAGCTGGTATCGTGCCAAGCAAGAAAACAATAGACTTAGTGAGCCCAAAGCTTAGTCAAGGCATCCTTGAAGGTGAGTTCTTCAAATTTAGTATCTCAAAAAACATCACAAGAACATGCGCACACGTGATTAAAGTTGTATCTAGTATTGCGGGGTAGAACAGAAGAATTTTAAGTGGTTTTTGAGTGATATAGGAGTTCAAAAGTGAAGGGGAGAGAGAAATAAGTACATTGGACAATTTTTTTTTAGTTTTGATCATTTTTGGCTATAGTACCATGATCGATTGAGTTTTGGTATCGCGATATTGATTCCCTAGTATGGCGATACTCGCTTGGTATCGTATCATGCATGACCACTTGAGGTATTGTGATACTGTCAAGGTATCGTGTATCATCAAGTGTTGGTATGGTGATCGCGGTCACCCGATGATATTGTATCGTATCACTCACGGTATCATATCGTTGATCGAGTGGTATTGTATCGTGTGCATGTTAGTATCGTGTCGGCGGAAAACCTGGTATCGTATCTGCACTAGAATTCCTAGGTGTCATATTGTCTCTTATTTCGGTATCATATCATGAGGGGTAGTATCGTATCATCGAAAAACCTAGTATCATATCATTACTATTACTGGTATTGTATTGTGGATTGACCAAGTATCATATTGTCACTTATCTTAGTATCGTATCGTGGGTAGCAGAGGTATCGTATGGTCTGCAACTCTAGTATCATATCGTGCATGCCAACTTGAGGTATTGCGATACTGTCAAGGTATCGTGTATACTCAAGTGTTGGCATTACGATCGCAGTCACCCGGTGGTATCGTATCGTGGTATACCTTGGTATCCTATGGTGCCAAGTGTGGTATCCCCAAAAGTGGTATCATCTAGAACAACTCAGAAAAATTGAAGGTAAAATTGAGAGTGATTGAGGAGTTAATTAAGGGGAAGAGGGGAGCAGATATAGACCTAAAGGGGTGAATGAACTTAAGATCAAGACGGGGTGCTAAGTAGCTAGAGAAGTGTCATCTCATCGGTAGGAAGTGCAGCCCAAGTGAGCCCTCACTTGATCTACTCAGACACCTCTAGTGACTCAGAGGAGGAACTGGAGAGAGTATGCATGTGGAAGCAAAATGAGAAGTAAAGTACTCTCACAAACAAAGAATGTGTGAGACACAAAATGAGTAGACCATGAAGTGGGTAAACTCATGTGGATTAGAAATGAGCTTGCCAAGAGCATGGAGTAGGCTCCTCAAGCTTCTAACCAAGTACAAATGAGGGGAGAGGCCCTCCTTATATAGATTCGGGAGGGGTTCTCAAAAGTACATCATATGTGGGATAAGTCTCCTGAAAGGAGAATGAATACAACTGGTAGAAGCACATGGCAAGGTACCCAAATACAAAGAAAATACAATATGAAATGGAAATAGACTAGAAATGGAGTGCCTCCTGGATACAAAATGGAGATGCACTCATGCAGATACAAATGTAGATGAAGTAGGAGAAATCATGTCGTCAACACCCCCTCTGTAGCTCCATTTTGGAGTGGCTGAATGCTGCAGAGGTCGACCAAGCGTTGAAGCGGAACCGGAGGTAGAGCCTTCGTGAGCATGTCCTCCTGGTTCTCCTGAGAGGTACACTGCTCCAGAGTAATCTCCTGAGATATGAGCTTCTAGCGGATGAAGTGGTACTGGAACTCGATGTGCTTCGTTCGAGCATGGAACACTGGATTCTTGGCGATGGCCAAGGCTCACTGGCTGTCCATGCGAAGACATGTCGAAGTATCCTGCAAAACACCAATGTCAGATAATAAACCTCGAAGCCAGATGGCCTCACATGCTGCAAAGCTTGCACGAATAATTGCCTTGTGTGTAGCTTACTATAATGAACTTGCGAATTGTGACTTTCAACCTATGTATGTTAAGGTTCCTATAGGCCGTTTTTGTGTGAGTCACGGCTCAACTTTTTCATGAGCATTGAGAACCATATTCAGATTTTTCTCGTTTGCAGTGCATTCTAACCAAAAATAGACTCAAGGACTGTCAACTCGAAAATTTGGGCCGACCTCAGAGACTACACTCGAATGCGCAGTGCTAGTAGTACAAGAGCATTGAATCTTTTTATCAGCTGACCTCATAGATGATGACATGAGAAGAGAGAAATTAGTGCGAGCCCATCAGGGAATAGAGAATACAATGTTAGGACAAACAAGCCAGTGAAGTATCCCCAATGGAACACACGTGCAGTTCACAATGCTGGGAATACATTCACACAACCAAACCAACTCAGGGGTAGGTAACATGACTCGACCACCGGTTAGACCAAGGTCACAAGGAGGGATGCAACCAAGAATGCATCCAATTAGCCAAACAATTGCTGTAATGCCTAAACCACCAGAACCTTTAAAAAGGCTAAGACCGATTCAAGTCATTAAATGTATGAGAAATCACTATGATGGAATGGGAGAACCATATGATCACATAGCAGAATTCAAGCAAGTGTTACGACCAGAACAAGTGGATGACGTCTTTGTTTAGTATGAGTCCTTTGGACTAACCCTCATGAGAACAGCCTTGACTTAGTTCCAACCATTGGATCCAAATCATTTTGGAAACATTGAACAAATTTTCCAAGAGTTCATTAGAGAATTTACTAAGCGAGGGATTAAACACAACTCGTCATCCTTAATTCATAGTTTCAAACAAAACCCAAATGAAACCATAAAAATAGTTGCTCGAAGATTTAACCAATATATTGACAGATGCCCAGTAACAGAAAGACCCTCCCAACAAAAAATGATATCACTATTCTTAGATGGATTGACTAATGGAACCTTAAGAACCTTAGCTTATGTAAAACGGCTCCAAACATTGAGTGAGTGTCTCTAGGAATGTATTGATTTAGAAGAAACCCTAGCCGATGACCTCAAAAGTACACCAGGCCCTACTAAATCAGAGGACACTAGGAGTACAATGATGACTAGTTCCAATAATGTGGAGGAGCTAGCAGAACTAGTAGCTAAGAAGTTGGGAGTCCATGGATAAAGAAATTACCAGAACCCACCAATGAGAATGCCAATGCTAAGGAGATGCGACCTGTGTGGTGGAGATCATCCATCTCATATGTGTGCAAGAGGAGGAGTAGGCATGCCACAAGCTTATCCATACAATAGGCAGCCACCCCAAGGACCCAACCTGTACTGCCATATTGAACAAAAATTGTTGATATTTTAGGTAGTGATGTGTGTGAACACACTAGGACTCCCAGGGCACTTTTTTCCCTCTTTAGGAGGTTTTTTTCACCCGGCTTGTATATATGCCTATTGCCCTAACGGGCTACTTATCTTTGTACATTCTAGTGTTAATACATTCAGTATTGTGTGTTGTGCTCCAAGCTTCTTCTTCTTCTTCCTTGTGCTGTTCACGTGCTTCCGTAGATGTCTAATTCCAAAAATTGGTATCAGAGCAGGTTACCGCTTTATCTAGGGCATTGTTGTCACTCCTCCAATTGTAGTCTTAGAATCGCACAAATTTTGGTGAGCACACTTAGTGTGTTTTTGAGATCAAAATTGCTTCGCTTTCTAGTGCCAAAATCGCGATCTAAGCTCATTTTGACCTCCGAATGCACTATCACAATGCTTGTGCATGCTAGTTTGTCTTTCTGTGCCAAAGTTATATACCAGTCTCGCTTCGCCAGTATAAGTTTCTCAAAGTCTTCTACAGATTTAGTAGAATTTTCTTGGGCATTTTTGTTCAACTTTTTGAGATAGAGTCAATTTTCTGCATCAAGGTATTTTAGTCACTCACCATAGCTGAAAGCAGTGATGTATTTCATATATTGGCTGTTGAGGATAAGTTGGATGGTACCAACTACCTATTGTGGGCTTATATGATGCGACATGTATTGGTTGCAAAAGGACTGTGGAACGTTTTGTAGGGTGCTGAAAAACGTCCTATCACACCTGCAACTATTACAACTGCAGGTACTAAAGCTGATGCAGAAGGTGTCGAAGATGATGATATTCTACATATTCCTGTTCGTGCTACGGATTCTACTGCACCTACTGTTGAGCAAATTCATTAGGATGGCAGAGATGCCCAGGCACATGCATTGATAGCTTTGTCTGTCAAACGTGCCATTATTCCTCACATTTGCTCTTGCAGAATAGCTAAGGATGCTTGGGATACACTTACCACATTGTACCAAGCTAGGAATGAGGCTCGTGTTTCTTACCTTCGAAAATAGTTGGAGAGTGAGAACATGAATGAAGGTGGCTCTATGGACAATTTTCTAACAAAATCCAAAGACGTGAAGGAACATATGATTTTTGCTGATGAGGTTATACCAGATAGCTCACTTGTGCAGACCGTTCTGAATGGTCTTCTTGATTCATATCAGAGTTTTGCTTCTACTCTTTGGTTGATGATGAAAGATAATCCAAATGCCTTGTCATTTGAGGAGTTAGTCTCTATTTTTTTGTAGGAAGATCAGTCCAGGCAGAACATGTCCATTATGCGTGTTGCAGATCAAGCTTTCCTGGCTATTCAGAAGGGCAAAGGAAAATGGATCTCTTCAAGTAGTAAGCAGAAATCTGCTAATTCTGCACAATCGAAGAGGGAAGACAAAGATGAAAAGAAATAAAAAAAGCAGAAATTGTTTTGCAAGTATTGTAAAGGAAATGATCATATCATAGAGAGCTATCCAAAATTGGCTACTAAAGAGGCAAAGAAGAAAGAGGCTGGAATGGTTGTTGCAGAGCCCTCTACACCAAAAACATAGTCTGCAAATCTTGTGTAGGAAGAAGAATGGGTGTTTACTACAGTTTCCAGGTTAGATGCTTTGTTTGTGCTGAGGATCAAGAAAAATCTGTCATCAGTTTCTGCATTAGCCAAGATTAGCTTGGTTGTGAAATTTGTTGATGACATATGTACAATTCATGATCTGTCAAATGGCAATGTGATTATTGCTTCTGGCATTTTATGTCATGGGTTGTATAAGCTCATAGAATATGAAAGATCTGTAAATGATTTGGCATGTGCAGTACATGATTCTTAGACTATGTCAGATGCAAAGCTTTGGCATGCACGCTTTGGTCATCTGAATTTTGCTAGTTTGCTACACCTGTAGAAATATGAAATGGTATCCTCTTTGCCCAAGCTTGAGGCACTTGGAAAACATGTTTGTGAAGGCTGTATTTTGGGCAAAATGCAACGTTCCTCCTTTCCAAAAGATGATTCAATTTGAGCGACTCAAAAATTGCAGCTTGTACATAGTGATGTCTGTGGTTCTATGCAAACACCTTCTTTTGGAAATTATCTTTACTTAGTGACTTTCATCGATGATTTTTCTAGGCATGCATGGGTATATCCATTGAAGGCAAAGTCCGAAGTGTTCACGTGCTTCAAATAGTTTTTGGTTTTGGCTGAAAATCTATCAGCATGTAAAATGGGCACCCTCCATTTTGATCGGGAGGGGATATATGTCTTCTGATTTTAATGCATTTTTGGCTGAATGTGGGATAAAACACCAGTGTATAGTGTCGTATACACCTCAACAAAATGGAGTAGTTGAATGAAAGAACAGGTCACTCATGGAGATGGCGAGGTGTATGGTCAAGAGTTAGGCTTTACCACATAGTTTCTGGCTTGAGGCTGTCATGTGTGCAGCATATGTACTTAACAAGTGTCCTACTAAAGCGCTGCAATCTATCACTCCATATGAGGCTTGGCATGATTGCAAGAAATGTATTCCTCATCTACGTGTTTTTGGTTTTTTGGCATATGCAACAATGCTTTAACATCACATAAAATGTATTTTTGTTGGGTACAGTTCTGAAAGTAAAGGCTATCATCTGTATCATCCATAGACTAAATGCATTCTGGTTAGCCATGATGTTGTTTTTGTGGAAGATGCTATTCAACCATTGCTTTCATGTACTAAGGAGACATCTCTTAGCTCCAAAGACATGTATGATACTTTGCTGCCTCTTTTTACAGGTGGACCGTCTAGTGCTAGTCCTAATGAGGCAACTTCTAAGCCTTTCCAGCTTTCATGTGATGATGCAAATCATCTATTTCTAATGCAGATTTACATGATGCACTTGTTGATGAGAGAGCTGATTTTGAGGAGTCAAAAACTCTGCCAAAATTGTTGGTGTAGACTTTGTGTGACAGCAAATTAGATGCACCTCTGTCATATTGTACTTGATCAGGCTCTCATAGTGCCTCTTTTGCATCAGATTGCTATGCTATGGCTGCATCTAGTCTCTATGATGAGACTGAGCCTGTTTTGTTTGATGAAGCACAAAATTCAATGGCTCCTATGCAATCTGAATATGATGCTATAATGAAGAATGGTACTTGGTCTTTATGTGACTTGCCTCCTGGCAAGAAGGCCATTGGTACTAACTGGGTATACAAGCTAAAGTGTAAACCTGATGGTACAATTGACAGGTATAAGGCTAGGCTTGTTGCAAAGGGATATGTGCAGGAAAGAGGCATTGATTTTGATGAAATATTTGCTCCTACTTGCCAAATGACTACTGTTTGTGGCATCTGTGCACTTGCAGCTCATCATGGTTGGAATGTACATCGATTGGACATTAAAACAACATTTCTGAATGGTGACTTGCATGAAGAAGTGTATGTTTTTTAGCCCCATGGATTTGTGTAGAAAGGGCATAAAAACCAGGTGAGCAGGTTAAAGAAGGCATTATATGGTTTAAAGCAAGCACCACGTGCTTGGTATGAAAAGATACATGCCTATCTGATTGCACATGGTTTTGAGAATAGTCCAACTGAAAGACCTTATATGTCAAGCATGCTAATGATGTACTTCTGATCATTATGGTGTATGTTGATCACATGCTGCTCACTAGTCCTCATGAGAAGCATATTGCTGATCTCAAGGTTGATTTACATGCCTCATTTGAGATGTCTGATTTGGGGCATTTGCATCATTATTTGGGCCTTCAATTTATGCATGTTGATGGTGGAATGTCTTTGTGTCAAACAAAATATATTGACACATTATTGCAACGTTTTGGCCTTGAAGACTATAAAGCTATTGCCAGTCCTATGGAGATAGGTTTATGACCGAGTCTTCATGATGCTGGAGATGCAATGGATGCTATTCTCTATCAGCAGGCTATTGGATGCTTTATTTACTTATGCATTACTCGGCCAGATATTCATTTTGCTGTCTCACAGATGAGCAAGTTTATGCATTGCCTAGGAGTCAAGCATTGGTAGGCGATTAAGCATGTCTTTTGCTACTTGAGTGGTACTCGGCTACTTGGGTTGTTTTATCCCAAGGGGGATCACTACCACCAGATTTGCATGCTTTTTCTGACTCTGATTGGATTGGTTGCTATGACACTCGTGTGTCCACTAGGGGCTTTTGCTTCATGCTTGGTAGCTCATGTATATCTTGGTTGAGCAAGAAGAAGCCTACTGTGGCCACTTCCAATTGTGACGCTGAGTATAGGGCAGCTTTCACAACGACTGTTGAGTGTGTGTGGCTCAGATGCCTTATGGCTGATTTGGGTGTTGGTCAGTCTTCTGCCACCATCATCTTCACTGATAGTAAGAGCGCATTGGTAGTTGCGAGGAACCCTATGTTCCATGCTCGCACTAAGCACATTGAGGTGCATTATCATTATGTCAGGGAGAGGTTCTCTGCTGGGGAGATAAGCTTGGCATATGTGCCCACAGAGGAGAACATTGCAGAGCTTTTCATGAAGGCTCTGCCTAGGGAGAACTTTGAAGCTTTCCACAAAGCTTTGGGCTTACTTGCTTTTGTGGAGTAATTTCCACATAGCTTGGCACTTCCTTATACATGAGTGCCAGATCCTTGTTCACTGCATTACTCCCAGGGGGGATTTGTTGATATATTTAGGTAGTGATGTGCGTGAACACACTAGGACTGTCGGGGCACTTTTTTCCCTCTTTAGGAGGTTTTTTTCCCCTGGCTTGTATATACACCTATTGCCCTAATGGGCTACTTATCTTTGTACATTCTAGTGGTAATACATTCAGTATCGTGTGTTGTGCTCCAGGCTTCTTCTTCATCTTCCTTGTGTTGTTCGCATGCTTTTGTAGACGTCTAACTCCAATAGAAATACACCAACCATGCTACTAGAAATTGCCCATTTAATAGGCCATCAAGGCTAGTGAATCAACCCCAATATCAGCCTTACGGATACCCTCCTAGAGAACAAGGAAGAGAGATCCCGAGATACAACCCCTATCCAAGCCCACAAGGAGCACCCAGACCTTATGAACAAGGAGGATATGGACAACCATAGCCAATGTTAGGACAACAACCATCCATTCCACAGAAAGTAGTGCCAGTCGAATACACCCAACCTGTATCGGCCTTACGAATACCCTCCCAGAGAACAAGGAAGAGAGATCCCAAGATACAACCCCTATCTAGGCCCACAAGGAGCACCTAGACCTTAGGAAAAAGGAGGATATGGACAACCATAAACAATATTAGGACAACAAACATCCCTTCCACAGAATGTAGTGCCCGTCAAATACACCCAACCAGAGGAGAACATGGAAAGAGCCATAATGCCAATGATGTCTTTAGCCAGTGCAAAAACAACAAATCAGGGATACGAGCAAACCCAATGAGAATACTATCCTTATGACACTAGTCTTGTGGAGTATGACCAAACCTATGACCAACTCTATTATGGTTATGAAGGATACGATAATCCTTGTGGAACAGAGTATGCAAATCTGATATACACTACACCTAAGGCACCAACACCTATGAGACCACCCATTAGACCACCTGTGTCAAAAGGACCATGCTATAGGTGTGGACGAGATCATTTCATAAGAGAATGTACTCTGCCATACAACCCACCTCCTCCTAGAACTTGGGAAGGGTACTATAATGAGTGTGGAAAGGAACATCTATTTAGAGATTGCCCAAAAAATCCCAATAAGACCCATAACACTATGCAAATCAATGTGATAGAAGTGATTGAATCATCGGGAAGTGATAAAGAATACACAATACCATTAAAAGCCATTACTCGAGCACAAGCCAAAGGACAGGAGATAAAGAAATCAAATCCCAAACAAGAGATGAGTAAGGATCTAGAGCCAAAGATATAGGTAGTGGAAGATTCAGAAGATCCACATGAGAGTAACCAAATGAAAGAAGACACAAAGTTGGAAGACTAGAAGGGAAAAACTTAGAAATAAATGGATGAAAAATAAAAATAAAGAGGACAAGGAGGATGTAAAACCAAGTAGGAAACTGCGGGAATAGGAAGTGCAAGATAATACACAACCTAAGTCCCACACCTAGAAAGTAGACAAACCAAGATCAATCATAGCAGATCTAGTACTAGAAGGCCTAGACATGTGGTTGAAAGATTATCAATCCAGAATCACAACTGGACCAAATATAAAGTAGCATGAGAAACTCTACCCACAAGGGGAGGTTAAAAAGGAGAGATTGGCTATATGCAGAAAGCTCATAGAGGTAGCCCAAGCCACTCTAGAAAATACTATCTGAGTCCTCTCGAAAACAAGAATATCTGAAAATCAATTCAATGAATGTTTTAAAGAGAACGATAAAAAACCAACTAGAACACCTAAAGAGAATGTAGTGAGGAAGAAAAACAGAGCACTCAGAGAAAACCAACTTGAATAATCCTAGAACTAGAAGCCAGTTGGCCACAAGATTTATGGGCTAAGATCCAAGAAGGGCGATGGAAAAAGAATGAGAGTTCAAGACCACTCTTTGAGGAATTAAACATTGGGGATGCCAATAGACTCCAAATTTGGAAGAGGTTTCCATGTTAGATCGAAATAGGGAGGAAGTACACAACTTTTCCACTCTACCTAATTATATGAGAGAATACGAAAAAGGATCTATAGTTTTTCATGCTCCCACAATTCAAGGCAAAGAAGATGGGTCTTTAGGTAAGACCTCACACAATCTCGTAGAGCTCAAGAAGACCAAGGTATAATGCCTCTTGATTGTGGAAGAGTTACTACGAGCCAAACCACAATTATGGAACCAATTAGCAAGACAATTGAAATTAGAAACTGAAGAGACTGAAATGGAAAATAAAGAAACTTAAGTCCCATCTGCCATACAAATCTCCGTTGACGAAGTTGGAGAATTTAGTGAAGGAGATGAGGGCAATACATGCTTGCCCATCATCTTTAATGGATATATGACTAAAGCCATTTTAGACACCAGAGCGGGTGTAGGCATAGCCACCAAGGAAATTTGGGAGAAATGGGGAAAACCAGCCCTATGATCAACTTGCATGAAGCTTCAATTAGTAGATGGCCATGTGGAGAGACCCCTAGGAATATTGGAGAAGATCAAGTTGACTACCTGTGGAGTAGAATTTGAACACACTCTAGCCATATGTCAATTTGGAAAGGCAAATAATTACAAAATGATATCAGGACGACCTTTTATGAGACAACTCAGGGTAGTACAAGACTGGTGTCACTCTAGCACAATGGTGAGTACCAATGTGAGGAGATACACCTCATAAATGTCAATCCGTGGAGACGTGAGGACTGGTATGAAGACCGTGAGCAAGTGATGGCCCAAGTGCGTGAGTGAAAGCAAACAATCATGCACACACATACATGCACACGTGCATAAAGTAAGAGCAAAGAGTGGAATAATGGAAGGACTTCAATTACAAAAGAACTCTCTTACAAAGCTGGAATCTACAACAAGCTAACCCCAAAAATGAGCTCTCTAGGCCTTTTTATAGTTTTTTGAGTGGTTTTGGCCCTGTCCATACCTACTATTCGGCCTTGTTAAAAATTAGGTTCCAGGGCTTATTTGGGACCTCAAACGGAGTCTACAAATTATGAAAATTGGTGGGATGATACTTCTAGTACTCTTCAAGCTCGAGGACTCCTCAGCTTGAACAAAATGGAGTTACAAAAATGGAAAATGGTATTTACAATGGTTTTTAGTGATAAAAATCACTATTTTTATAGGGATTTCTTTTGAAAATTTGACAGGTGCTTCTTGGAGCTCCCTACTTGCTCCTCCTTATGTGTCCACTTCCTTGATGCATTTCCATGCTTTGTTCCATGTTTTGTCCTTGATCTTGAGCTTCAACACTCCCCCCCTCTTGGGTCTATCGTCCCTGACAAACCCTTGTTGTAGTGGTTGTTCCATGTAGTACTTTGAGAGATAGAGTTCCTCGAGTCTCCACTAGAGCGGTCTATCTTTCACCTATCATAGGGTTGCTGGTCCCATTCTTCATGTTTAGTCCCTCTATATATACTTCTTCCTTGATTTCAGCATGAGAGTGTATTGTTGAACTTTCAAAAATTGTGAGCTGCTCCAAATAGGTTATCACAGTTGATTGTGAGTAGCTCTTGGAGGCAGATGGCTCCTTACTCTTGTTGTTGTCACCTTGATGTCCTCTGGTTCTTCCAAAGATGACTTTCATAGTTTTCATGCCAAGTACTTGTAACCCATAATGGATGATGGGTCAGTGCATTAGTGCATGGGTTGAACAAAATATGTGCCTTGTTCATGGCCTTGTGATGTGGCCCTATCATGCATACTTGGGAAATGCATTGGAAGAAATATGGTGCAAGAAGTTTGTTCTTGAGCGAAGTTCTCAAGGGTATGCCGGTGAAGAGGTTTCCTAATCTACCATGGTTATAGTGTTATTACAGTAGGCAATTCTTACCATGGTGAAGGGTCCATGGATCTACACACATTGTGTTGTACTCCCATCATGTTGATTGGCCGTTGTCTTGTCTTGCTTGTTGACGGAGGTCCTTGTTGATGGCTCACGGAAGAAATTCTTCAGGCGCATAGTCATGTCTCCTCATTTTGCCTTTTTTGCTTCCTCTTTTTTCTATTTTTCATTCTTTCTTTCTTTTTTCTTTTTCCTCCCCCCTCTTTTTTTTGGAACAATGGCATAAAACAAGAAGAAAGGTGTTAACATCAATAAAATATTTTACATATGTTAGATGTGTCACAAGTGCTTGGGATTTTCAATTGTGTCTATGCACGACCGTGTAATGTGGCCCTATATTGATGCACACTTTGGAAATGCATGACCTGAATGGTGCAAAAGACAAGGTTATGCCAAAGGCACATGGTTGCTACACGTCGAGGTTTTCAATGCTGTTGGTGGACGTTGATGCAGCCTTTGTTGGAGGGAGCCAGTGGATCTTGAAATGATGTGATAAATCGATGGTTAAATGAAAACTGACCATTCCTCCCTTTAGGTATCCACTTGAGGATAGTGTTCGGCCGCATACATATTACTTTTGGATTCCTCTTCTTTGGACGGTTACTTGTCTTTTGTATCCCATGTGGTTGGTGCTTTGTTTTTGTGGGTGCTATGGATGCTTTGGGCTTCCAAACCCATACCCTTGATGATTGCCTTTTTAGCTTTGCTGGTGAGTTGAGTTGATCTTCTTTTGTTCTCTGTGCTCGGTTCTTACCCTTTTCTCTCCTTGGCTTCTTTGTTGAGACCGTTTGCATGGTGGAGAGCATATACCTTTGTGCAAGTAAGAGTGCTTTGGGAACCCACATATGTAATTGCCCTTGCTGAGCTGCCACTAATTTCTTAGGTACCCAAATTTGTATGTCGTTGTGGTCGGCCATCATCGATTGCTTCAGTACCCACGTTTGTCTAAGACCTGGTGGTTGAGCTTGTCCTTGTTTCTTGCTGCTTCTTTTGGCGTGATTAGCCCACTTGGATGGAAATTGTTGCGGCAAAGCTGGTGGTTGCTCTCCTTTTCTAAGCCATATCTACTTCGTGCATGGAGTTTCTTTCTTCTTGAGTTTTGTCTTTGTATTTGATATAGCGGTTCTCTTGGGCTGTGTTACTTGCTTCTTTGGTCGAGTTGTTGTGATTGCTTTAGTCTTTGAGCAAGAGGAGGAGTCTGCTTGTCTTTGAGCCTGTTCTTCCATGATTGAGTTCTTCTGGAACATAGAGCTTTGGACACATACAACATCCTTTTTGCTAAGATGAGTCTTAGATGAACTAAGAGAATGTGTGGCATATGGATTTGTGAGCATGCAATTCTCTAATTCCAATGTAATGCATTGTTCCTTTATCCAAACTTGAAGAAGTTGACTTCTTAGGTTCAAGTTGATTGCATGGTTGTAAATCCAATCTTGAGCCAAAACAAGTGGCTCTATAAGGTCCTCATCGTGACACACTAGCATTTTGACTTTCATCGGAACATCTTGAAGGTAGATGGGAAGTTCCGTCTCACCGAAACAAGAGGTTTCCACACCGCCCAAACCTATGAGATATGCTTCTATGGGCTTGATGTCCAATTGCAGGTCTTGGCAGTATGACAGTCTAACTGCACTAGTTGTTGCACCTGAATCAGCCAATGCTCTCATAGTCCTTACACTCTTTCCTTGTCCTACCTCTATAGTCACAAAGCGGAGTCGGTTGATGATTCGAGAAGGAATATTGCCCAATTTTTGGCACATGTCCATGTGATATTTTGGGGCTTTCGGGTTGACATCTAAGCCTATTCTCCTTAATTTATTTTGCCTAATGCGCTCTCTCGCCTCGGCTTGTGCTTCTTCTTTGATCCTCAACTCTTCTTCTTTTCGCTTTTTAGTAGTGTTGTCTCATTAGCATATCCTCCGTGAGAGGTTCTTGATATAACTTGACTCGACAACCACTTATATAGTTCGGCAAGATATCACCTTCCAAAGTGGCCAATTGAACCACACCACTAGTGGAGATTCTATTAATGATCATGGGTCCATAGCCTCGTTTCTCCAATTTTTGGGCATGTTGCTTTAGCATGTAAATCAGCACTAGGTCTCCCTCTTTCAATCCTTTATCTTTGATGTGTGCATCAAAGTATGCCTTTTGTCTTTTCTTTGCAGCATAGATGCCTATTGTCGCTTGTTGCCTCGTCTCACCTAAGCATTCTAGATCAAAGATCCTGGAGGACAACTCGTGTCCATTCCACTCATGCTCTTGTGCTACTTTCAAGGCTAGGATTAGGAAATCCAATGGTAGCACAACATTCTGTCTGAAGACCATCTGAAATGGGGTAGCATTGAGTACTGTTTTGTAAGCAACTTGGTAAGCCCAAACAACATGATGAAGCTGTTTGTCCCAATCAAAGCATTTATTATTTATGAGTTTTGTGAATACATTACATAGGATCTTATTCGTGCTCTCGGCTTGTCCGTTAGCTTGTGGATGATAGGGGGCTGACTTCTTATGTATTACCATGGATTCGTGAAGTAGATTTTCAATGACTTCGTTCAAGAAGTGCGTACCTCTATCACTTACTAACTCTATTGGTAACCCATAGCTGGTAAACGCGTTCTCGAATAAGAACTTAGTCGTTGTTTGAGTATCATTTTTTGTTGTGGCTTTTGCTTCCACCCACTTGGTAAGGTAATCTGTGGCTACAATGATGTACTCTACATGGGAGTTTCTCGCTGGGGGTTGATAGGACCTATGAAGTCTATACCCCACTTTGAAAATGCATGTCCTCCCATCATTGGCCTTAAAGGCATCTCGTCTTTTCATATCGGATATTGGGCACATTGGCATGTGTCACATTTCTTCACATAGGTATGTGCATCCATATGAAGAGTGGGACACCAAAATCCTGAAAATAGAATGGTCTTGATTACTTGGTTAGGACCAAAGTGTCCACCTGCAACATTGCTGTGTGCAGTTTTCTAAGACTTTCAAGTAGTCCGATTCATGAACACACAGTCTTAGGTAACCATCTTTGCCTCTCCGATATAGGTTTTCTCCAACTAAGGCATAGTCCTGAGCCTCTTGCTCCATGCTCCGTTTTCATGCTAGAACAGCCTCATTGGGTAATGTTCTCGATCTCATGAATTCTATCAATGGAGTGCTCCATTCAGGAATTAACGAAATGTGATAAAGGGTTGCATGCTCCACTAGGGGTCTCTCTTGGCACACAGGACAATTCTTGATCCATTCCTATATTTCTCTGTCCATGCTAGGCCAATACACTCCTAAACGTTTTAGATTCTGCAATGTTCGTTGTGTAGAATAGTGATTTCCTAGCATTCCTTCATGGGCTTGTTGCAACCAACTAGTATGTTTGTCCTCCTCAACACAATAAGCTAATAATCCCTCTGTATCTTGTTTGTACATGCTCCTTGCCAATATTTGATATCACTACTTCTTCTTTGTTCGTTTTCACATTTTTATTTGCAGGACTGAAGGTTAGGACTGGTACCAACTTATTTGCCCATTTAGGAACAACTTATAAAATTGAATAGATAAGCGTCAGGCAGTTCATCAGACACTCCTTGCGGTGACTCTCCTGAAGTGATGCGAGAAAGATGGTCTACCCTAAGTGGGTCCTACCTTTCCTGACAACTACTTCAAAGTCGTATTCCATTAGCAAGAGGAACCATCTTCCTAAGCGACCTATATTGCAAGGTTTATTGACCAAATATAGTAAAGCTTGATGATCAGTAAAAAAACTTGAACTTATTGGCCAATAGATAGTGTCTAAACTTCTTCACGACATATACCATGCCTAAGCCTTCTCTTTCTGTCGTTGTATAGTTTTGTTCAGATGCATTTAATTGCCTACTAGCATATGCTATCGACAAATCTAGGTTTCCTTCACTCGTGGGTTGTGCTAACACACATCCGATGACATGATTGGAGGCCTCTACATGAACATGAAAGGGTTTGCTCCAATGCGGAGTGGTCAGTATTGGTGCTGTGCACAAAAGTCTTTTCAGCTCATTGAAGGAATTCTCACATTCATCGTTCCACTCATATCAACAACCCATAAAGAGGTTTAGCTATGATGGCATACATGTGGATAAACTTGCTGTAATATCCACAATGACCCATAAAGGCTTGTACCTCTTTAACATTCCTTGGTCTTGGCAACTCTGCTATGGCTCTTACCTTGTCTTCATCTCTTGATATCCCATTTTTAGAAACAATGTGACCTAAGATTTTACCTTGTCGTACCATGAACACACACTTCTCTGGGTTCAGACACACTTGATATTCTCTACACTTGTTGAAAATTTGTCTGAGCTCATGGATGTGGTATTTTCTTTGTTGGGAGTGTGCACATAAATCATCCACATATACTTCTAAGCTCTTCCACAAGAACTCTTTGAAGACATGACACATGAGCCTTTTGGAATGTTGCAGGTGCATTAGTGAGACCAAATGGCATCACACAAAATGCAAAGATTCCCCACTTTGTGGTGCAAGCCGTTTTGTGTTGATCTTCTAGGGCAATGGCTACTTGGTTGTAACGTGAAAATCCATCAAGGAAGCTACAAACTTCCTTGCCCGCAACATGCTCCAATAAATGTTCAGTGATTGGAAGTGGATAGCTATCTCTGATCGTAGCGGCATTAACTTTTTTAAGGTTAATACACACTCGCAATTTTCCATTTTTCTTGGGCACCACTAGGATGGGGGACACCCATTTAGTATGCTCAATCTCATAGATAAATCCAGTGTCAATCAACATGTCAATCTCTTCTTTGATTCTAGGTGCATAAGTGTCATTATATGTGTAGGGCTTTTGTTTGTTGGGCTTGGCATCAACGGTTATGGGGATCGTATGAGAGAAAATTTTTGGATCTACTCCCTTCAAATTTCTATAGTGCCATGCAAACACGTCCCTATATTCCCTTAATAGAGCTACGAGCTCTGCTTCTTCTTTTTCACTTAGGTCGTCTCCTATGTATGTACATCGTTCTTCATTCTGTTCAATGGTTACTACAATTTTTTTGGCCTTTTCTTTATTATCATATGATTCTCCTACAATGGCCTCTCTTTTAGGCATTCGTACAAGAATTTTTTGATCATCCACTTCATATTTCTTGAAACTTTCTAGTACCTCGAATAATGATTCCTCCTCTTCTTGTTTCATTGCTTTTTGTTTCTTTTTCTTTTGACCTCCTTCACTTCCTTCCTTTGAATTTATAGTTTTAATGCTTGTGAGAGGTTCTTCTTCTTTTTGAGTCAATACTACATCTTCTAGATAGTGCTCCTCTGAGATGAAGCAGCTATCCATCACAATGGACTCTAGATCATCGTCATTCTCTTCTTCTTCTATGATGTCACTAGGTTCACATTCTTCCAATATGGGTTGACACATGAACACTGAAATATCATAACCCTCCTCATCACAATGAGGTGTCCATTGTTCTTCATTGACTGCAATGTCCATGGTAGCTAAGATTTCTGCCCAACCATGAGGCTCAAATTCCTCATCTGGAAATATCATCAGTGTATAGGCTGGGTCTTTGATTGGTCTATCTCCTGGGGAGTTCCTTCTTCTCTTGCTTTTAGGCGCTTTTCCTCTTCCTCTTCCTCCAGGATGGATCATGTGAACTTCTAGAATGCACGGAGATAGAATCTTCTTTCGCTTTGTGGATAGGATTCCACTGTAGGGATGGTACATCTCTGAAGGTATTATCCCTCAAATTGACCTTGGTAGTGACCACTAAGTGCTGTAAGTACAAGGAGTTGGTTCTCCAATCCTGTACTATTTGCAATTATCGTAGGAAGGGTCTTCCTAGGATCATCTCATAGACATTATTTTCCTCAAAGTCACATATAGCAAATGTATGTTCAAACTCTACACCACAAGTGGTTAGAGTTATCCCTTCAAGCAATCTTAGAGGTCTTTCAAAATGACCATCTACCATTTGAAGCTTCATTCTAATTGGTCTTAATGTGGGTTTGCCCCATCGCTTCCACAACAAGGTGGTCGCAATAGCAACACCAACACCTGAATCTACAATTGCTTTGGTTGTGTAACCCTGATAGGTGATCGGAAGATAAGTATTACCTTCTTCACCTTCCTTCATGTCTCCTATTTTATCAAGAGGTATTTCTGGAACTTTTTGCTTAGAGCCTACTTTTGGCATATTGGAATCAAGTTTTGGAACCTGATCCTTCACATGATTCCATAGCTTAGGTTTTGCTTTGAGCAGATCTTCTACAGTGAGATGACACTGAACCTTAGTGTTCTTCACAACATGAGTGTTTCTTAGAACCATTGAGTTTTCATTTCTTACCAAGATTGTGGGAGCTTTGATTTGAAGAGATTCAGATTCCCATGGGCCTGTGAATTGTGGAAACTCTTGTAAAGAATTAGATTCAAAATCTAATCTCTCGTCTTCTTGTTGCTCTGTTTGATCTCCATAGATAGATGGAATGTCTTGGGGAAATTGATCATGAAGGTCATCAATCTCAGGAATAGGAGGGGGATTACCCTTCTCCTTGTCCCATTTTTCCTCTTGTATTTCTCACAAGAACTCTTGAGAGTATTGCTGAATTGAAAGAGGTGTTCCATCATCTATGGAATCAGGAACATAAGCTTTCCTTGGCAGTGAGCTTTCCCTTTCAACAACCGGTTGAGCCTGTGGAGGTAAAGAAACCTACAGCTTGTTTACCAACTGCTCTAATCTTTCTAGTAATCCCTGGAAATGCAAATCCGATTTGACAGAGTTTGTCTGATTGAACTTTTGACTAGTCTCAAGCATAGCTTGAGCTACTTCTACCATTCTCATGCACATTTTTGTTCGTTCAATCTCTAAGTCTACTCTAGGGTAACTCTTGTCCAGGTTTGCAGCTGTTGACCCTTCTTGAAGATGAGCTTGATAGGCCTTGAACATCATGTCCAAACCTTCTAGAGTTAGATCTGCAAGAATAGACCCTGATTGCGGTCTATTTACAATGGGTGGTGGGGTGGAATGAGGTGGTGTGGATGGAGGTTCGGCATGAGAGGGGCTTTGAGATGCAATGTCTTCTATTTTTGTTTTGGTATCCCTTAGGGTTTCTTCTAGTTTGGATATCTTTTTGTTCCACTTATGATTAACCTTCTCTCTGGTATCCTTCCATGTTCTTGGTTTCCTCTTACTAGACTCTCTTGAGTCACTTGGCTCTGGCTGCTCAGTCGGTTTATCCTGTTTTAATTTTTGCGCCCTAGTAAGTGCCTATACAGGAGCCACGTTACTGCTACTTGAACTTGAATCTGCCACTAAGCCTACCACATTGATGGGTGTAACCTTGGGTGCACGAGAGGGGTTTCTAGGATATTCTCTTGGGAGATGTTCCTTACCGCACGTAGGACAAAAGCCTTGTATTGTGATGTTTTGTCCTTGTGTTGGAATGAGTGAATGGGGGCATTCACGAATGAAATGGTCACCCTGACATCTAAAACATGGTCCTCTAGGGGCTTGTGGTCTTACTTGTCTCAATTGGGGCCTAGGATTTGGATTCATATACATGACATTAGAGTATTCTGGCTCCCAATTTTGTTCCATCGATGGTGTCTCATATTGATATGGAGAAGTCTCACTTTGCTCAGGTGACTCTATGTAATAAGCTTGTGAACTATCTTCATGGAAGTAGTCTAAACCTTGAGCGTGAGAGTCATTTTCTGAGACCAACGGGGTTAGTGACACCAATGCTCTATTAGGGTTCTCCTAAGCCATTGTATATTTAACTGGGATCACATTGGAAGGAGCTGGTGGTTGGTTTCCTAGGACTGGTTGTGGCCTATATGGTGCTTGATATTGCTGTTGTGGTCTATAATATGGCTGTTGGTATTGATTCTGATACCTACCTTGCTAGTAAGGTTGCTGATAACTTGGTCTGACAGCCTGCCTATTGTATGGACAATCTTGAGCTGTATGATTTGTGTATTTTCTCTCAATGGTGCAATACAGAGCATTAGGGTTTCCTTGGGGCTAAGCCATCATTGGACAAACATTAGCCATGTGGTCTCCTCCGCATGTATAACATTGCTTCAATGGGTTGACCCTTGGCATTTGTCTATTTTGAACTCCTAGCTTTTTGGCAACCTGATCCACTATTGTTGGATGTGATGGCTGGATACACTTAGAAGATCAAGCTGGTGCTGCAAAACCTGCTTCACACCTGCCCTCCTTTGACTCCAGATATGCTTAGTAGACTCCTTGAGCTTCCAAATGACACCAAAATATTCTATATGTACTTTGGGAAAGGTTTGAGTAATGACTTCATCAAAACAGACTACTTTGAAACTCACAAGACTTGAAAACTTTCTATTTTGGTCTTGATACCTGCTCAGAGTTATGCTTAGTGTGACCAGCACACTTAAAATTGATCTAATTGCTTTTGGACATAATCAATTAGCTTAACAAGCTTTCATTTGCAAGTGGAATGAGAGGAAATGACAAACTACACTCTGAGAAATCAATTTAGCAAACTTAGGATCATTCCCGACATTTTAGGAACTATACAGAGAAATACCAGAGATCACTTCGAGCGCGATTTCTCCCAGATGGTTGATCCAATAACTTTCAAATTTTGTAGGCATATAGTATGCTTCAAGCTTGTTCCAATGTGCTTTGAATCATCCAATTTGGTTCAGTAGATCTTGAGATATGCCTCTTGGAAGTTGACAGAGTTGGAGGTAGTCACTCAGAGAAAAACAGAGAATATGAATATATGTATATTGATTAAATCTAATGATTGTACATTCCCATTGGCATGTAATGTGATGCTCAATGGTACTCAGAGGTGTAGGCTATGGTGTAGCTCACACACACTCAGAAATTCACTCAGAAATGTCTCGGGAAGAGTGAAGTAACCCGCGACTTTTTCAATTGCCTTTTTATAAGAATTTTTGAAGGAGTTTGAATTTGAATTCAAGTTTTGGCTCCCTTCAATCTCTCCACTAAACTTAGGGAGATATTCCCTCAATCAAATCATCTACTTTTCCACGACTCTAGTCTAGTAGGTGTGATTACATGATTGATAAAGTCATATAGACTTTTTACATTGGATAAGAAGTAATAACCAATTAAGCATTGGTTCCTATGGTTCAAGGTTCATGTAAATACATTCTTCAAGGGTTCAAGCTTTAGCCTTCCAAGGTTCCAATTTTCCAAGCCAATGTGTGTAGGCTTGTTTTGCACCAACAGCTCCCCCTCAAGCCAAACACTTTGGCTCAAGTCTTCATCTCTAGTCTTCAATTATTTCCTGCAATCCAATCATGGATTTAAATCTGCATAGCTTGCTTCCATCCAGAGCTTTAGTAAGCAAATCTGCACATTGTATATTAGTAGACACATATGATAATTGAATTTCTTTGCTAAGTAACTTCTCCCTCACATAGTAGTAGTGAACCTCTATGTGTTTTGTCCTAGCATGATAAATTGGATTAGCTGCTAGGTGAAGAGAACTTGTGTTATCCCCAAATATGATTGGTGGCCTTGTATGTAGGCCCAATTCTGAATATAAAAGCTTCAACCATATGGCTTCTTGAGTGGCATTTGCTAGTCCTCTGTACTCTGCCTCAGTAGATGATAGAGCCACTGTGGGTTGTTTCTTGGATGACCAAGAAATTGGTTTATCACCTGCAAAACATATGTAACCAGATGTACTCCTCCTGTCATCCTTGCAACCTGCCCAATCTGCATTTGAGTATACCTTAATGTCAATGTCTGATGAATATGGAAAGTACAAACCATGATTTTGTGTTCCCTTTAGGTACTTTACTATCTTCTTTGCTGCCTCCAAATGAGGTACTCTTGGTTTATGCATAAATTGGCTAAGTACACTAACACCATATGATATATCAATCCTGGTTAAGGTAGCATAATTTAGACTACCTACCAAACTTTGGTAACCTGTAATATCTTTGAGTTCTTCTCCTTCATGTGCACTGAGTTTGTGGTTGACCTCCATAGGAATGTTTGAGACTTTAGCTTCCTGCAAATTAAACTTCTTGACCATGTCCTGAATGTACTTCTTCTGAGTAATAAAGATACCTGAATTTGTGTAGACCAATTCAAGTCCTAGGAAGTACTTCAATAATCCAAGATCATTGATCTTGAATTCCTTCATCATCTGTCCTTTGATGTGTCTTATTCCCTGAACATCATTTCCTGTAATAATGATGTCATCAACATAGACACACAAGTATATTACCTCTGAATTGTTCCTCTTTATAAACAATGAAGTATCTGCTTTACTCATCACAAATCCTTGATCTAGGAGATAGGTTGTCAACCTGTAATTCCATGCTCTAGGTGCCTGCTTCAATCCATACAGAGCCTTCTTCAATTTACAAACATGATTTACCTTATTGGGATCTTCATAACCAGGTGGTTGTGACATGTAGACTTCTTCAGATATCCATCCATTCAACAATGCATTCTTCACATCCAATTGGTACATGTTCCAATTCTTGGATGCAGCTACACTCACCATAATTCTGATAGTTGGCATCTTGGCCACAGGAGAAAATGTCTCCTCATAATCAATGCCTTGGGTTTGTGCAAAACCCTTGGCTACCAACCTAGCTTTATACCTGTTTATTGTACCATCTGAGTTCCTTTTGAGTTTGTAAATCCATCTGGATCCTATCACCTTCATGGAGTCATTCTTGGGTACCAAGTCCCAAGTATCACTCTCCTTGAGAGCCTCCATTTCTTCATCCATTGCTTCCTTCCATTCTGGTTTAGTGATTGCTTCTTCAAATGTACCTGGTTCTTCATTCAAGATATCCTTTGCAAGATATACAGAGTGCTTGGTTACAAGTGAAGTATCATACCCATACCTAATAGGTTTCTTCTTTTCTCTTTGAGATCTCCTCATAGCTTGAGTTGAGGATTCTGGATTGTCTTCTAGTTGCTTCATCTTCATCTTTCCTTTGGATTTCCAAGCCTTGAACTCTTCAATGTTGATGGTGTCTTCATCATCTGAGCTTGTGTCCTCTTTCTGAATTGGTTCTTGCCTGATAAGCTTGGGAAAGTCTTCTTCCATGTCATAAGGTAGGCTAACTTTCATGCACTCATTTTCATACCATGAATCATTCTCATCAAAGATGACATCTCTGCTTACCTTGAAGCCTTTGTTTGAGGGGTTGTAGAATCTGTATCCCTTCTGATTCAAATCATAACCAATGAAGATACACTTCTCAGCCTTATGGTCTAGCTTTCCCCTTACCTGTGAGGGAATATGCACATATGCAACACATCCAAAAATTTTGCAATGATCCAGAGATGGTCTCTTACCATGCCAAGCCTCATAGGGTGTCATTCCATCAAGTGTCTTTGATGGCAACCTGTTGATTAAGTATGTGGCAGTAGATACACTCTCTGCCCAAAGATAATTTGGCAATTTCTTTTCATTTAACATAGATCTAGCTGTCTCTACAATGAGTCTATTCCTTCTCTCAGCTACCCCATTTTGTTCAGGTGAGTACCTTGTAGTAATCTCCCTCTTGATGCCTCTTTCCTGCAAGAAATCTTCAAAGTCATTGGAGAAGTATTCTCCACCACCATCTGACCTTAGCTTCTTCAAATGTCTACCTGTTTGATTTTCAACTAATGCAAGATACCTTTTGAAACAATTAAATACTTCATCTTTATATTTCATGTAGTATAAGACAGTCCACCTGCTATAGTCATCAATAAAGGACACATATGTTGCGAACATTTGTTTTATGTAGGGTACAAGTTTCAAATTATGTAAATACCTTTGGGAAGTCTTCAAATACTTCAAGAAGGCTCATATTATTCATAAAATGTAGCAAAAATACCACGTGAGTTCTAGAACATGGTGAGTCAAATTAGTGAGTCACAAGGGAGCTTCAGTGGTGTCCTAGTGGAAGGTCGATGTGGCTAGCTCTCAAAGTCCATCAATACTTTGCTTATTTGAGCACTTGAGTCATGTAATACCTCCATCCAAGTGTCTACCACGAATTTAGATGTATTAGGAAGGTTTTAGATTAGTTTCCCATGCTATAAAAAGAGGAGAAAAGTCGTGATCTTGTGGGATGTCCAAGAGAGTATCTCTATGCTACTCTAGTTTTTGTATGCAGAGCTTGCAGAGCTTGTATCTCCCTCATTATATATCTAAATTACATGTTTGATAGCTCATTTGAAAGCTCTTACTGTCTACTTTCTTCCTGTAAATTTTCATAATCATTGGATTTGTGAGCTGAGAGCAATACTCTCTGCAAGTAGTGTGTGTTCTCTGTTTTTTATCCCTGCTGAAGGTCTCCATTAAACCTCAAACTTACAGAGGTCATATCTCCTTGTGTATGTATCCAAATCATGTGTTCTTTGGCTTGTTAGAAAGCTCTTTAAGTCTACTTGTATTCTAAAAAGTTTCAAAGTCATTGGAGTTGTGAGTTAAGAGCAGTAGTCTCTGCAAGTGATGTATGTCCTCAGGTTCATCTCTGTTTCAAGGTCTCCATTAAAGCTGCATATTGCAGAGGTCATAGCTCATTGAGTATTTATCCAAATTGAGTGTTCTTTGGCTCATTGGAAAGCTCTTGGTCTCTAGTATATGTGGTTAAAACAGTTTTAAAAACTTTTGAGTGAGTAGAGAGTAGTAAGCTCTGCAAGCATGACTGGTTTTCTATGATGAAGTTTGTGAGAAGGTCAACTTGTTCCTAGGGGGTTCCACCTACTTCCTGCTATACTTTGGAGGTCAATAAACTCCAACATTGGTATCAGAGCAAGTACTTGGAGGCTTGGAGAAGGTTATCATACCTTGACGAAGAATTTGAAGCTATCAAAGAAGCAGTTCATCATCAACACTACACAAAGGTAGAAGAAGATTGCAAGGAGGCATCTGAAGCAACATCCAAGCAAAGAAAGGTGCACATACCTCATTTACAAGGTAAATATTATATTTCTTCTCATCACACACATTGGAAAGGAGGCTTAAAGGAGGAAGCTTAGCATTTGTATTATGGGAGACCAACATGCACAAATAGAGAAGCTTGATAAGACAAATTATCAGGCATGGAAGTTTAGAATCACAGCATACTTGCAAGGTAGAGGCTTGTATGGTTTGATTGACGGCACAGATATCAAACCCACATTACCAGAGGACCCAAATCAGCAACAATTGAGGGAGTTTAGACTTTGGAATGAGAGAGACAAAAGGGTTATATTCATTTTATCACAAAATATTCAAGATTCAATGGTAGGACACATACAAGATCTAGACACAAGTAGAGATGTTTGGCTTGCATTGGAAAGGTTGTATGCTACAGGTACAAGAGCAAGGAAGATTCAACTCAAAAATGAGTTGAATAACATAAAGAAAGATACAAGGACATCGGTCAATGATTACATATTGAAAGTTAAAGAGATTGCAGATCAACTAGGATCAATTCAAGCTCATGTGGAGGACGACGACTTGGTTGCACATACTCTCAACGGACTCAAAGATGATGAGAGATGGAAACCCTTCATTACTTCAGTTTATGTCAGAGGAGAATTACCAGATTTTGATCAACTTATTGCCCTCATGGTCACGGAGGAGATGAATCTAAATGGTTCTACTTCAAATCAAAAAGGATCTCAAGGACAAGCTCTTTATGTAGGATCATCAAGAGGTGGAAACAGAGGTGGAAGAGGTTCAAATAGAGGTCGAGGAAGAAGGATCGATGATCAAAGGACTTCAAGTGGCTTCTTCAACACAAGAGGAAGAGGAAGATCAAGCGCTAGAGGTACGAGAGGCTACTACAACTACAACCAAAGACAAAGGAGTGAAGATAATAAGAACAATTGCTATATATGTGGAAGGTATGGACACTATGCCAAAGATTGTTATCAAAATGAAAATAATCAAGGTGGTAATCGAAGAGGAGGCTATTCAAGAAGAGGTAAACAACAAGGAAATTATGCAGTTGAAGGTAAAAGTGATGATTATGATTCTCTTCTTATGATGAATGTAGAAACTAAGATGAATTCCAATAGTGATGTATGGTATGTAGATAGTGGTTGTTCTAATCACATGTCTCATGATGCTTCATGGTTTTCTAATATGCATAATCCGTCATGTAAAGGTCATGTTGAAACAGGAGATGATACAACACATAAGATTATGCAGGTTGGAGATGTTGTTATGCAGGATAAGAGCAAGAAAAATTGCTTGAAGGATGTACTTTATGTGCCAACGATCACTAAGAATTTGATGTCGGTTGGTCAAATGGTAGAAAAAGGTCTACAAGTGAGATTTAATCATGCAGGTTGCTTCATTGAGCATCCAAAGCAAAGGAGGTTAATTGCTAGAGGTCAAAAACAAGGTAGATTGTTTACATTCAAGGTAAACCCAAATCATACAAACTATTTCTCTTATGGTATGCATCGAATAGCAGAGCTTGATCTATGGCACAAAAGGATTGGACACATGAATGTACACAGGTTAAAGGAGCTATCAAAGAAGAGGATTGTTGAAGGATTACCTGATCTTACTAAGCAACATATGGTGCATCTTTGTGAAGCATGTCAAATGGGTAAGCAGAGTAGACAACCTTTCAAGCATTCAAGTTATGTAAGTGATGGTTTGCTAGATCTCATACACACAGATGTGTGGGGACCTACTAAAGAGGCATCCTTGATTGGTAATAAGTACTATGTATCATTCATTGATGATCATAGTAGAATGACATTTGTGTATTTCATTAAACATAAGAGTGAGGTCTTTGATTGTTTCAAAAAGTTCAAATCATATGTCGAAAAGCAAACAGGAAGGTATATTAAGAAGCTAAGGTCTGATGGAGGGGGAGAGTATTTCTCTCAAGTTTTTACTGATTTTTTGTATGATGAAGGTATCAAAAGAGAAGTTACATGCAGGTATACTCCACAACAAAATGGAGTCGCAGAAAGAAGAAACAGAATCATAGCAGAAGCATCTAGAAGTATGCTTAATGATATGTGTTTGCCTAATTATTTTTGGGCTGAAGCTGTTAGCACAAGTGTTTACATTATGAATAGAGTTCCGACTGCTGGAGTTCATCATTTGACACCATATGAGGTATGGCATGGAAGGAAACCAAGTGTAAGTCATTTGAAAGTATTTGGTTGTGTATGTTATGTACATGTACCTAGTGAGGTGAGATCTAAACTTGATGCAAAATCAGAAAAATGTATATTTATTGGTTATGCAGATACTCAAAGAGGATATAGATGCTATAATCCTCATACCAATAAGGTTGTTGTGTCAAGAGATGTAAACTTTGATGAATCACTTTCATGGTATGCAGATAAGAATTGTTTGCAGGACATGGATGAAAATGAAGAAGGTGTGGTTGAAGGAGATGAATGCATAGTTCAGCCATCAGGAAGTTTAAATGATGAAAGGAGTGGTCTAGATGAAGAAAGAGGATCACCTTTCAATGGAAGATTAAGGCAAGAGTCACCTCCAAGTGTTAAAAGTAAAGGTAAACTCAAACTTGTTGAAGTTAATGATGAAGGAGAGGAAATTAGTGATGTATGTGAGTATGGAGAATCATCAAAGGTTCCTAATAAGAAAGGAAGAGTATCTACATTGGAGGTAAGAAGAACTTCAAGAGTAAGTAAGAAACCTCAAAGGTATACTTATGAATCTTTCATGAATACTCATTATGCTTTTATGACAAAAGTTGAGCAGGAAAATGAACCCACATGTTATGATGAGGCCAAAGGAGATGAAAAGTGGGAGAAAGCAATGAGAGAAGAAATGGAAGCACTACAGGATAACAAGACTTGGAATTTAGTTCCAAGTACACCAAAGCAAAAGGTAATTGGTTGCAAGTGGGTTTTTAAGATTAAGAGAAATAGTGATGGTAGTGTGTCTAGATATAAGGCTAGACTTGTAGCAAAAGGATATAATCAAACTCAAGGTGTGGACTATGAGGAAACATTTAGTCCAGTAGCAAATATGGCAACGGTGAGAACTTTGTTGGCTTTAGCTGCAAGTAAAAGGTGGAATATATATCAACTCGATATAAAGAATGCCTTTCTTAATGGTGAGTTAAATGAAGAAGTGTATATGTCACAACCAGATGGTTATGTGGATGCAAAATGTCCTAATCATGTATGCAGGTTAAAGAAGGCATTGTATGGTCTTAAGCAGGCACCAAGGGCATGGAATGCAAGGTTGGTAAAGTATCTTATGCTACAAGGATACACAGCGAGTCATGCTGATCCTTCACTTTATGTAAAACATGTAGATGGCATGTGTGTCTATGTATGCATTTATGTGGATGACTTGTTGATTACAGGGAATGATGCAAAAGCAATTGATGAGATAAAAGGTAATTTGGGAAAGGAATTTAAAATTTCAGATCTTGGTTTGCTCAGATACTTTCTTGGGATTGAAATTGTGTATAGCGATGAAGGTATGTGGTTGATACAAAGAAAGTATATATGTGATATGCTGAAAAGGTTTGGTATGCAGGAATGTAAATTTGTTTCTACTCCAATGGAATGTAATGTAAAGCTAAGTGCAAAGGAAGGTGATGAGTTGCATGATATGAATGTATATAGATCCATGGTAGGATCTTTGATTTATGCAACAAAAACTAGACCTGATATATGTTATGCAGTGGGAGTATTGTCACAGTTTATGCATGAACCTAGAGTACCTCATATGCATGCAGCGAAAAGAGTGCTTAGGTATTTGAAAGGTACCATGAACGAAGGATTATTTTATAGTCATGATGTTGATCTAACTCTTAAAGTCTTTAGTGATGCAGATTGGGCTGGAAGCAAAGATGACAGAAGATCCACAAGTGGATATGTGGTAATAGCAGGAAACAAGACATTAACATGGAGTTCAAAGAAACAGCCTACAGTTGCTTTATCTTCTACAGAGGCTGAGTATAGAGGTTTAGCATTGGCTACTACTGAGGTTATGTGGTTTAAAAAGTTGTTTCATGACTTGAATGTGCAGGTTGATGTACCACTGATATATGGGGATAACTTGAGCAGCATTCATATGACCTCAAATCCTATTTTTCATGCTAGAACAAAGCATATAAAGGTTCACTATCATTATGTTCGAGAGAAGACCATGAACAATGAAGTGCAGGTTTCTTTTGTTGGAACAAAGGATCAAGTTGCAGATATCTTCACCAAATCCTTGGATGGACCAAAGCTTCAAAGATTCAACTATATTCTTGGCATGAAGGAAATACCCTTTGAAACTTGAGGGGGAGAATGTTGCGAACATTTGTTTTATGTAGGGTACAAGTTTCAAATTATGTAAATACCTTTGGGAAGTCTTCAAATACTTCAAGAAGGCTCATATTATTCATAAAATGTAGCAAAAATACCACGTGAGTTCTAGAACATGGTGAGTCAAATTAGTGAGTCACAAGGGAGCTTCAGTGGTGTCCTAGTGGAAGGTCGATGTGGCTAGCTCTCAAAGTCCATCAATACTTTGCTTATTTGAGCACTTGAGTCATGTAATACCTCCATCCAAGTGTCTACCACGAATTTAGATGTATTAGGAAGGTTTTAGATTAGTTTCCCATGCTATAAAAAGAGGAGAAAAGTCGTGATCTTGTGGGATGTCCAAGAGAGTATCTCTATGCTACTCTAGTTTTTGTATGCAGAGCTTGCAGAGCTTGTATCTCCCTCATTATATATCTAAATTACATGTTTGATAGCTCGTTTGAAAGCTCTTACTGTCTACTTTCTTCCTGTAAATTTTCATAATCATTGGATTTGTGAGCTGAGAGCAATACTCTCTGCAAGTAGTGTGTTTTCTCTGTTTTTTATCCCTGCTGAAGGTCTCCATTAAACCTCAAACTTACAGAGGTCATATCTCCTTGTGTATGTATCCAAATCATGTGTTCTTTGGCTTGTTAGAAAGCTCTTTAAGTCTACTTGTATTATGAAAAGTTTCAAAGTCATTGGAGTTGTGAGTTAAGAGCAGTAGTCTCTGCAAATGATGTATGTCCTCAGGTTCATCTCTGTTTCAAGGTCTCCATTAAAGCTGCATATTGCAGAGGTCATAGCTCATTGAGTATTTATCCAAATTGAGTGTTCTTTGGCTCATTGGAAAGCTCTTGGTCTGTAGTATATGTGGTTAAAACAGTTTTAAAAACTTTTGAGTGAGTAGAGAGTAGTAAGCTCTGCAAGCATGACTGGTTTTCTATGATGAAGTTTGTGAGAAGGTCAACTTGTTCCTAGGGGGTTCCACCTACTTCCTGCTATACTTTGGAGGTCAATAAACTCCAACAACATAGTACCTTGATCCAGATATAGATGGCTCCTTGCTAGGTCCCCAAACATCTGTATGCACCAATTCCAGATAATCTTCATGCATAAAACCTTTCTTTGTATATGGCAATCTGTGTGACTTACCAAATTGACAAGCCCCACACTTGTATATCATGTGTTGCTTGGATACATTAGGTATCCCAAGCACACATTGATCCCTGCTCATTTGTTTTATGGTCCTCTCTCCAATGTGACCTAATCTCTTGTGCCAAATCTCCAATTCTGATAAGGTTTGGTCTTTATAGTTGTACAAAGCAATATTCTTAGTGTCTTCAAGTTCAAAGGTAAACAATCTACCTGATTTCTCTCCCTTGGCTATCCTTCTGAATCCATGTCTTGGATCCTCCACATATGCACCATGTTGAGTGAACCTGACTTGTAGACCTTTTTCTACAATCTGACCTACACTCATCAGATTCTTGGTGATTGTTGGAACATACAACACTCTGCTTAGTAAATTCTGATTACCATCACTTGTTTTGACATTGCCTACTTTAACAACTGAATGTTTAGTGTCATCACCTGTCTGCACTTGGTGCTTGCCTTTGGGTTCTTCCAAATCAGAGAGTAAGGCAACATTTCCAGCTACATGGTTAGAGCAACCTGAATCAATATAGAACAAATGATCATCATTGATACCTGACTTAGATGTCATGTTCATAATCAACAAGGAATCATCTTGCTCCTCTGCATAATTGTTGTAGTCTTTCCTATTTCTGTATCCACCTTGATAATTGCCATTGTGATTGTAGCTATTGTTGTAATTATTGTTGTAGCCATGGTAGCCTTGAGATTGGTTGAATCTGCCTCTGCCTTGAGAGTATCCTCCTCTTTGGTGACCTCTTCCTCTTTGGTTCTTGTAGTTTTTGTAGCATTCATCTGTAGTATGGTTAGACAAGCCACAAATATTGCATGGAGATTGGTTATAGGGTCTCCCCCTACCTGACTTACCTCCTCTGCCCCTACCTCTAGATGATCTACCTCTCCCTGCATAGTTTGCTTGGGAGGTAGAGCCTTCTTCATCAACCTTCTTGCTTTTACCCTTGTCTTTAGTCTTCTTATCAGTATATAGGGCAGAGGGATTGTTACCTTTTGATTGCTCTCCATTCTTTGTGATCTTTGCTTCATGTGTAAAGAGTTGTCCAATCAGAGTTGTTAGATCAGGTGCTTGGATGTCCATGTACAAGTCCATTGCAGTGCTAAAGCTCTCCCACTTGTCATCTGCCTTTAGTCCATTGATCACTTGTCTGACTATCTGCTCTTCCTCAATTTCTTCTCCAACACTTGCAAGTTGATCTGCAATGTCTTTGACTTTGGTGACAAAATCTGAGACACATTGTTTTGATTGCTTCCTAAGAGTTGTAAACTCAATCCATAGCTGATTCTTTCTGGCCCTTGTGCTTGATGAAAAGTAAGTTGACAAGGTTTCCCAAGTCTCTTGGGAAGTCTTGCAATTCCTTACATGAGGTAGAAGGAAATCAGAAATAGAGTTTAGAAGATATGACCTTGCCAAAGCATCTTTTGCACACCATTGATTGAGCCTCTCATGTTCATCCTTTGTAGGTAGGCCTCTAGTCTTGAATGAGGGCAATTCCTCATCTCCTGATATGTATCCATACAAGCTCCTTCCTTGTAGATAGGTCTTCATCCTCAGAGACCAAGCTTGGTAGTTGTTCCTGTCTAATTTGTCAATGAAGGAAGGGAAACCATCACCCATGATTACCTTATTTGCTCTGATACCACTGTTGGATGTGATGGCCGGATACACTTAGAAGATCAAGCTGGTGCTGCAAAACCTGCTTCACACCTGCCCTCCTTTGACTCCAGATATGCTTAGTAGACTCCTTGAGCTTCCAAATGACACCAAAATATTCTATATGTACTTTGGGAAAGGTTTGAGTAATGACTTCATCAAAACAGACTACTTTGAAACTCACAAGACTTGAAAACTTTCTATTTTGGTCTTGATACTTGCTCAGAGTTATGCTTAGTGTGACCAGCACACTTAAAATTGATCTAATTGCTTTTGGACATAATCAATTAGCTTAACAAGCTTTCATTTGCAAGTGGAATGAGAGGAAATGACAAACTACACTCTGAGAAATCAATTTAGCAAACTTAGGATCATTCCCGACATTTTAGGAACTATACAGAGAAATACCAGAGATCACTTCGAGCGCGATTTCTCCCAGATGGTTGATCCAATAACTTTCAAATTTTGTAGGCATATAGTATGCTTCAAGCTTGTTCCAATGTGCTTTGAATCATCCAATTTGGTTCAGTAGATCTTGAGATATGCCTCTTGGAAGTTGACAGAGTTGGAGGTAGTCACTCAGAGAAAAACAGAGAATATGAATATATGTATATTGATTAAATCTAATGATTGTACATTCCCATTGGCATGTAATGTGATGCTCAATGGTACTCAGAGGTGTAGGCTATGGTGTAGCTCACACACACTCAGAAATTCACTCAGAAATGTCTCGGGAAGAGTGAAGTAACCCGCGACTTTTTCAATTGCCTTTTTATAAGAATTTTTGAAGGAGTTTGAATTTGAATTCAAGTTTTGGCTCCCTTCAATCTCTCCACTAAACTTAGGGAGATATTCCCTCAATCAAATCATCTACTTTTCCACGACTCTAGTCTAGTAGGTGTGATTACATGATTGATAAAGTCATATAGACTTTTTACATTGGATAAGAAGTAATAACCAATTAAGCATTGGTTCCTATGGTTCAAGGCTCATGTAAATACATTCTTCAAGGGTTCAAGCTTTAGCCTTCCAAGGTTCCAATTTTCCAAGCCAATGTGTGTAGGCTTGTTTTGCACCAACAACTATCTCATCTATTTCCATGGAGGTTCTAGAGGTATGACTAGTAGAACTGTCAGAGTCCTTATAGAGTTTGGACAAGTCTAGCTCCTCACCCAAATTGTCTTCTATGTCCATGCACATCCACAGACACTCTTCTATGGATCTAGGCTCTTTCAAGTACACATATGATCTCATCTTGGTGCTTAGCAAGCCATCTAAAAACAAGGTCACTTGTTTAGCTGCTGTGGGTAATTCCGGTATAGGGCATCTTTCCAAGTACTATATAAACCTTCTTCTTGCAAGTCACACTGTTTCTTGGGGTGTCTGATTGAAGCTCTAGATCAAGGATGATGTGTTATGCTTGATACCACTCTTGGAAAACTCTACAATGAATTCTTCTAGCAGTTGACCTATCTCTCGATAGTTGCGACTATTCAGGGGTTGAAACCAAGCTAAGACAGTACCCTTAAGAGTCAAACCAAATGCCTCGAACTAGGTGAACAAGTCCCCGACCTGTTCAGCTCTTAACACTTGTTTGAACTCCGCCACATGATCATAAGGATCTCCTGATCCATCAAAATAGTTCTTCATTGTCTTAACCACTTGAGAGGGTCTAAGGGTTCTTGAGTGCTCTCGTGGTCTAGGCAATGGGAAATTATGTTCATCTCTTTGATGCCTATGTATGCAATGTCTCTCTCTTTCAGGTCTTTCATTCCTGATCAGTCTCTACCCACTGTGTGTGCAAAGCTTACCTTAGGTCTCTCTCTGGTTCTTTCCCTCTGGGTTTCATGAGCCTTGGATGATCCTTCTCCTTGGAGGCCTTGGGAAACATTAGATCTTGATGGAGGGAAAATTGACTCACCCTGCCAAGTGTATGCATGCATATCCTGATCTGTCACCAAGAACATTTTCTCAGATGTGTGATCTAGATAGATAACTTTCCCTGGTGTCTCCAGATCCTTAAACTCATAGATGGTGACTATAGGGCTCGGTTGATCTGGCTTGAATCTCCAAAAGGCTTCCTCCGTTTCTCTATTTAAGAATAACTCTATGATTTTGTTGTCTTGGAAATCCATTCTGGAGTGATCACTCTAGTCAAGACTGACTTACCTCTAGGGGTCTTGGGTTCTCGTCCTAGGTCTCCTTGCTCTAGGTCTCCTATCTCGTTCTCAGGAATGATGTTTCCAAACTCATCTGTCCTATCTAGTAGGCTGGTAACCACATACATGGTTACTTCCTTATCAATGTATGCACCCTCTTTGAACTTGACCACTGGGTGTTCAAGTCCGAAGGGTTGGTCAGGACTTTTGAGCTCGACCACTGATCATCTCATACCATCCTCATAGATGCGAGCACCTAATTGGTTGGTCCTGATATACTTCAATTGGGTCTTATAGGGACCTTCTGGTGTCTGTAAATAAGCAGTTCCTGAGGTACGTGTGGGTCTTTCCATGCTAAAAGACATTTCTGAATCAATTGTGTCGGAATTTAGTGTGTAGGGATAATCACTTAGTTGTTGTGCCCAAGACTTAGCTGTATGATTGACACTAGCCTCAGATGATCTAATGCTTTGCCTATCCTTGCCTAAGTGTCTGCTAGATCTTAGGTTCATAAGCTTTGTCTACAAGTCCACAATTTACCCTTGTATTGCTCAAAATCCTTTGGAACTCCTTGGTTTCTTAGTTCACCTGAGGGTCAACTTCAAAATACTATATCTACTAATCCACATATTAATTTTACCATAACTATTGGAAATTTTGCTAGTACTCCCCACGAGCTTTCCAACAAAGCCAAAATCACTGCAAACGGACTTTGTATGAGAAAGTTATGCCAGTTCAGGTTTTTGGGGGTTAAAACAGGGAAACAGGACCTCTTTGGGATTGCTTCAAAACAGGTGATACACGACACTTAGTAAGTATCACGATACTTGAAGTAGGCGAGCAGATATCCCGGGGAACAAATTGACGATACACGATATTGCACAAGTATCGCCAGAGCCAATTCAACGATACCCGATATCTGTGAGGTATCGTGAAAAGTTCAACGATACATGATATGGAACAACTATCGAGAAAAGAAATTCACGATACTCGATATTCAACCAAGAAAAATCCCACGATATTTGATACTCACCAAATATCACTTTCAGAGCTCCATGATACTCGATATGCCTCAAGTATCATGAGAAAAATTCAACGATACACGATATCTCCCAGGTATCGCGGAAGAAACTTTCACGATATACGATATGTGACCAGTATCGCGAGAAATACTCAACGATACACGATATCATACAAGTATCACGAGAACTTCCTCAACGATACTCGATATCTCACAAGCCTAAGTATCGTGATACTCGACCACAGGAGTTCACGATATCCAGATATCGTGATAATCAACCATGGAAGAACACGATACTTGGATTTTTTGGAGTCCAAATTCAAAATTTTTTTGCAAATATGAGTACCTTGTGTCCTCCTTGTCACTCCTATGTGTCTGCAGATGCCAAACCTCCCTTCAAACCCGCGATATTGCACTCAGGATACTTGGTGTAGGTTATGTCACGTCCGGGATAGATCACTCCGATTTTTGGCTATTTTGGTACTATTTCTTCAACGTTTTAGTTCTGCATCCTCTCTAAGGCTCTTTATCACAACCACAAGTAAAAAGCGAGGTGAATGTACTCTAAAAAATGGAAAAAACTGAGAAGATGAAGGTGGGTGGGGATGGTGATGATGATGAAGATGAAGGAGAAGAAAAACTCAAAAACTGAACTGAAAATGGTGATTTTTTTTTTAACCTTCCAATGTCGCTACTCTACGTCTTACCATCACACGCTCATCCTCCAAGCTCTCTCCCCGGCAACAGCGCCAAATTTGGTGTCACTCTAGCACAATGGTGAGTACCAACGTGAGGAGATACACCTCATCAATGCCAATCCGCGGAGACGGGAGGATCGGTATGAAGACCGTGTGCAAGTGAAAGCAGACAATCATGCACACACATACACACACACGTGCACAAAGTAAGAGCAAAGAGTGGAACCATGGAAGGACTTCAATTACAAAAGAACTCTCTTACAAAGCTGAAATCTACAACAAGGTAACCCCAAAAATGAGCTCTCCAGCCCTTTTTATAGTTTTTTGAGTGGTTTTGGCCTTGTCCATACCTAGTGTCCGACATAGTTAAAAATTAGGTTCCAGGGCTTATTTGGGGCCTCAAACGGAGTCTAAAAATTATGAAAAGTGGTAGGATGCTACTTATAGTACTCCTCAAGCTCGAGGACTCCTCGGCTTGAACAAAATGGAGTTACAAAAATGGAAAATTGTATTTACAATGGTTTTTAGTGATTAAAATCACTATTTTTATAGGGATTTCTTTTGAAAATTTGACAAGTGCTTCTTGGAGCTCCCTACTTGCTCCTCCTTGTGTGTCCACTTCCTTGATGCGCTTCCATGCTTTGTTCCATGTTTTGTCCTTGAGCTTGAGCTTCAACAACTGGGGAAGAGACACCTTATACCTACAACATCAGGGGGCTACTAGCAAGATAAATTTACATACGTCTTCATATAGGGACATACCCCCACTACAATGGAATCCCATACATGTTCAAGTGACCAATCATGGATGCATGAAGATGCTCGATTGTGGATGTGCAAGGAAGCAAAGAGAGAGGAGAAAAAAACTCAAATATGGCATATTGGACATTGAAAATTATCAACCTGTAGATGATCCTATGTATATGCCTCAAGTTTTCCCGAATGAAGCTTTCGAACCACACGGTTGGATGGAGATTCTAGCCACCTTAGACATGTGTGTAAATGAAGAAGTGTTAACTATGAATGGATGTGTAGATGAAGAAGGTTATGATGTAAATTTTTACATGGTAGTCCTTTAGGAAGTAGAGGAAGAAGAATTTTTAGAAAAGGATGGGAGAGAGGAGTACAAAGGCATAGAAATGGAGCCAGAATTCGATTCAAAGGAACGATATTTAGAAGCAATCCAGTGCAAGAACAAAGAAGGAATACCCAAGGTATTAGGAATAGAAGCAACTTAGACAAGACCGAACAACAAAGAAATATTAGATAAGGTAGAAACAACCCCATATCTTTTTGAAGTCCCAGAGCACTTCAAAAGATATGAAATAGAAGAGAGGAAGATAATTATTCAGATTCCCAAGAGGGAGGCTAGAGAAGAAGAAGCTTATGATAACAAGGGACAAACTAAGAAAGTGATAGTGACCATGGAAGATGGAGAAGAGAGATGCACGTACATTGGAAAAGATGTTTCACCCAAAGAAGAAGAGGAACTGATAAACCTAATTCAAGAATATCGAGATGTATTTGCATGGACCTACAAGGACCTCAAAGGTGTAGATCCATCCATTTGTTCCCATAGTACTCCAATGACAGCTGATGCAAAACCATCGATGTAACGCCCTTCTACTGATGTCTGTTCGATGAAAATTAAGGACGAGATAGACAAACTGTTGGCAGGCGGATTCATTTACGAGATAGAGCACACAGAATGGGTGTCGCCATTAATGGTCATACCCAAGAAAAATGGAAAATTAAGAGTGTGTATTAACCTAAAGAAAGTAAATGCAGCTACTATCCATGATAACTATCCATTACCTATCACTGATCATCTCTTGGAAAGAGTTGCAGGTAAGTGTTGAGATATCAAGCTCAACATGTGATGATCCAAGATGACACGTACCAGTTTTTCGTTTCTGTGACATGTATAGTGGTCATACCGATATATGTCAGGGATACTTCATTGAGCTTTATTAGATTAATCTACCGAGAGTGATGGCACATTTGTTTCTTGCCAGCTCACTCATTCACGGATATTAGGTTTTTTCGTATGTACTGATCTTTATATATTGCACTTGTTGTATTCTTGTTTTTAGGTCATTCTTGTACATTCCTTTTATGTAATAGAAGAAGAAGAAGAGCATTCTTCCTTGCCTCAATCTGTGTGTGTGCTTCTCCTTGAGAGTGAGAGTGTGTGTGTGAGCTCTCTTCCTTATCTCCTTCCTCGTGACATGGTATCAGAGCCAGCCTGGCTGTAGAGAGCTCGTGGAGAAGGCGACGGTGAAGACTACGCGGCAAGGCGTGGAGAAAACGCGATTTCACAAACGGCCTCCCTTTGCTACAAAAATCGCCGTGAAGGTAGAAGACCTCAAAATATTTTTGTGAGTTATCCCTTTAGGGTCACTCGTTTTTGTGAGATCGAAGTTTCGGAGCCATCTCGACCTCCATTTCGAGCCCGCAAGATGGGGCCCACAAAAAAAACCAGGTCAGTTTTAGAAACTGTAACTTGCGTTGTGTTCGGCGACACTCATATATTCCAGATCCAGAATTTCAAGCGATTCCGTGTACTGTTGATACACGGAAATTGTGTTTTTCTGAGATCGAATTGTCACGTCATAGTGCGACAGTGTTCAAGCAGAAGTGCTGCTTGTAGTGTTTTGCAGTGTTGTGAATTGTTGCAGAAATGGCAAACGCAGATGGAATGAGTCAGCTTATGAGCGATAAGCTGGACAAGAACAACTTCCATGCTTGGAGATTCAGAATGACGAATTTCCTGATGGGAAAAGGCTACTGGAAGTACATCGAAGGAGAGAATGAAAATGCTCCGTAGTTACCAGAAAGGAATCGGACTGCAGATAAGTTAAGAGCATATGAGGAATAGAATCAAGGAGCACTAAAGATAATGTATTGGCTATCTGTTAGCATACAAGATAGCATGATTGGACACATACAGGATGCCAAGACTCCAAAAGAGGCTTGGAACAGCTTGGTCACTTTGTATGAGACTAATACAAAGGCACGGAAATTGCAACTCAAGAACGAGCTGCATACATTGGAAAAGAAGAGCATGTCGGTAAGTGACTACACTCTTAAAATCAAAGTCATATGTGAGTCACTTGCATCTATTGGCATGAATGTAGATGATGATGATAAGGTGGAAGTGTGCCTTCGTGGTTTAGGAGCTGCATATAAGCAGTTCAGAACTTCCATACAGACCAGGGAAAATATTCCGAATTTTGCTGATCTGGTATCTATGCTGATTATTGAAGAAAAGAATCTTGGTGAGGACTCAAACTCCCAAGGAAAGCCTAGTTCTGAGCAGGTATTCTACTCTGGCAGAGGAAGAGGTAGAGGTAGAGGTTTTGGAAGTGGAAGAGGAAACAGTAACCAAGACCAAGGTCAACAACAGAATCATGCAGGAGGAAGAGGACAGTTTCGAGGCAGGGGGAGCCAAAGAGGTCGCAGAAATTTCCAAAGAAATGATTCAGGTAATGATAGTAAAGGATGCTGGAGTTGTGGTAAACCTGGACACTTTGAACGTGATTGCAGGTTAAAGAATCAAAATAACAGAAGGCAGCAAAACAACTATGCATCCACAAGTGCAGATGATTCTGAGAAGCTGTTTATGGTTCAACATCACATGATGAATACGATGTCTGCTGGTGTTTCAAAATCAAATGATAATGTCTGGTATGTTGATTCAGGTGCTTCAAATCACATGACCAGTCATGCAGAATGATTTAGTAGTTTGCAGAAAATGCCAGTTCCTGGATATGTTGAAACAATTGATGATACATTGCATCCGATTGAGCATACAAGAAACATAGCATTGTCTATGGAGGACGGGAAGGTAAAACATCTTGCTGATGTGTTGCATGTTCCAAATATAACAAAGAATCTGGTTTCTGTTGGACAAATGGTTGACCAGGGATTACAAGTCAGGTTCAATGCTGATGGATTATATGTAGAAGAGTACAAGCAGGATGGACGATTGGTTGCCAAAGGAAACAAAGTGGGTAGGATGTTCACCTTAAATGTGAAGATTCCTGAAATGAATGCAGCCATGTTTGCAAAAGGTGCAGGAGTTATTGCAGATATAGAGATATGGCACAAATAGATTGGACATGCAAACTTTCAAAGGCTGAAAATGATGTAGTCAAAGGAGATTGTCCATGGACTACCAAATTTCAAAGTTGCAGAAATGCAAAAGGTATGTGTAGCATGTCAATTTGGTAAACAGTCAAGAGCATCATTTCCACATGACAAGCATGTTAGTGAGAATGTACTAGAAGTAGTACATATAGATGTTTGGGGTCCAGCAAAGACCACATCTATGGGCGGTTGCAGGTGTTATGTTACCTTCATTGATGATCATACACGCAAAGTATGGGTATATTTCATGAAAGATGTCACAATATAATCCTTGGGTGGGAACACCTTTTGGATGAGGTGGCTTGATTTGCCACATGGCATCAAATTGATGCATCTTTCATATATAAGGGTAGAAGAGATGAAAGAGAGGATGTATGTAAGAGACTCATTATGAGGTAAGCTCGGCGGCTGGGAGGACATGAACTATGAAGAACTCTGTGTGTGGGTGTTCGAGGGCAGTTCGCGATGGCAAAGACATGAAAAACTTAGCCACGCGACATTGGTATCAGAGCGCCAAAAGATTCTGACATTCTTCGCGCTGCAGGGCAAGGGTTTTGAACCCACGACGTCCTTTTCAAGAAGGAGACAACCTATCCAACATGTCAAAGCTCTATGGCGGTATATATTGTTCTTCGATTTATACACATCGTTCACTTTCTACTAAGTACGCCCGATTGGAAGAAGATCGTTGCCTAAGTGCCTTGGAAGAGGGATAAAATTTGTTCCTCTCTCACTACCTCCCTAAGATTTTTGGTAGAAAAAGCTTCTCCTCAGCCATAAATGCCCATGAAGTCGGGCAAAAGTTCATTTGAGGGAGAAGTATGATGATGATTATATGGGTGTGAGAGACAAATGATCATCACGACAACGAGAGGTAGTAGGAGAAGATGATGCTCTCTGCTATGACATCTTACATTATTTAGCAGGAGGATTTATGGCTTCAAGTTCCAGGTTTGAGCATTTTTGAATTTCTGTAAGAATCTTTATTTTTGAGTAAGGATAAGGAAAGGCTAGGGGGTAAGTCTTTCGACGAAAATTATATTTATGGAGAGTATGAGATATATACTCTCACCTTAAGTCAATATTTCCTCCAAAGTACAAAAAATAATAGGCTTTGGGTATTACAGAATAGCCCTCTTGCATAATTTTGCATGAATTTCAGGAGCTATTTTGGATAAGTAGCCATTTTGGGAAAGGGAAATAAAGAGGGATTTTTCTTACTTTGGTAGGAAAAATCATACACACTCATAGCCTAGTGTATTGAATTTCATGTAAGATCAAGAAATCCAAAAGATACCTCAGTTTGATGGGAGTTTGAAGCTCCACAAGACCCCCTTCCATCACAGTTGACAAAAATTTCAGCACCTAAATCTGAAAAATTCCCATTTTGGAAGAGGGAAAAAGAGGTGCGATAGTTATGGATGGATGGGAAAAAGTATATTTACTGAGAGTATGGTATATGGGCTATATAGGCGAATCATTAGATTCATCAAAATGATAAGTTAAGGAGGAATTTTACTTCCTCAAAGACCCCCTTCCCGCACTTTTGGAAAAAAATTAGATGTTAATTTTTGCCAAACTCCACCTCTGGGAGTAAGAAAAAGATCATTTAGAGGCTTCCCACGGGTTATTGTGCATAATCAAAGAGAAATACACATTTAGAGTGGATTAGAAGCTTGCTAAAAGCTCCCATCTAAGTTTTACATGAAAGTAAAACTCTTGATTTAGGCCTCTTTTGGGGAGCGATTTAGCAGGCACGAAGGGAGGATTTGGAAAAGTGAAAATAGGCCTAAGCATCTTCATATATTTCTCTCTGAGGTTATGGAGAAAAATTTAGTATTTTCTTGATGGAAGAATGCTTTTGGGCATCCTAAAAATCACATTTTCACACTTTTTCCAGCCCCTCCAACAGTCCATTAGTTTGACATGTCCCACTTGGAATTGCCATATCTTGGGCTAGAAAACTCCAAATTGGACGTGCTATGGCTCGTTTCAAAGAGAACAAGGTCTACTTTCAGTTAATCAAAAGAAATTTGGGAAAATAAGTATTTTTGCAGGTCTGAACATCTCTGCAAAGTCTGAACAGTTTATGGCGACTACCTTCCGGGAGCCATATCTTTCAAACCGGGAAGGCGAATTGAGTAATTTCACTTCGATTTCTTTGCACATGCTATATATTTCAGTTTATGAACATTTGCAGGTCCTAAAGTGGATTTTGAAGATCTAAAGAAGGATTACTTATGCATTTTTTAACTAAATTTGCATTATTTTGGTAATCACCTGACCATATTTTATGTTTTGGGGAGTGCTCCGATGTTTTCGGACACTCCAAAATTTATGTTAGGACTTGAAGAGGAAGGTGCAAAGGTCTCGAAGCTTGTCGAGAGCAATTGGATGCATGCAATTCCAAAATCAGACTACTCAGGGACGTATATTTTATGCTTCAGGCATTTTATTTTATGTCATGGCATGTTCTGTATGTACATGCATAGATTGGATTGCATACATCAAAAGTTGATCATTATTTAAATTTTAAAAGTATGGATCAATAGGAGAGAAGCACACTTTTGATTGTTTGCAGGAAACAAGATTGCAGAAACTATATGGTTAGGCAACACAAAGAATGGTTGCCAACATTTGTTTTTATGTTTTTGCAGGTCATGGAATCCATATATGAGTTTATGGCGTGCATGCCATGGGCCTGTCAAGCCCTATGTCGTTGGGTGGCCTTCGTGCCACTGAGCTTATGGTAAAATTTTTTTGGGATTCCACCTCCTGGGGAAATGCTGTCGAAAATTTTCCCCTCTCATGGCGTTATATACGCACTTGCCATTAGCCAAGAATGTCATGGCATGCTAACATGCCTTTTTCTGCAAACATCAATAAGGTATAGGCATGCTTCTACGCATGTATTTGATGGACTTAGTACCATCATAATATTTTATATAAGGCAACTTCAGTAGTAACAGGATCCCTACACATAATCCTTATGGATTTAGACCATAGGATTGCTAACGGAAGGAGCTACACCTTCACCATTAGTAATGTGCACAAGCAATCCTATAGGTTCAGGAAGTTGCATATAGGCACGGGAGATGCATTTTTGTTAATCTCCAAGCTAGTGAAGATTTATTTATCTTCACAAGAGTCTCACATGATGTATAGGAGACTTTGTGGTATTATTAAGAATACCCAGAGAGTGACTAGTTTCACTCATGCACATCACTTGAGCAAGTAGTGAAGCATTTTTGCTACACTAATAAGGAAACCAATAAGATGGGATCACAGAGATGGGTTTCATGAGTAGCATCGACGGATGTTTATGTGATTCGAGTGATGGTTAGGAAGGCCAGAGATATGGCACTAGCTCTATGACTCAGAGCATAGATCCCTTTATCAGGAATAGTTGGGGTACCCAATACATACATATGTATCTTGGGATCTACATAGAGATACTTAGACCTAGTCTTTGTACCTAGGAACAAGTTGGTTTGGAACAGAAAGGGATATCCATTGTCACGTACTGACTAGAACCAAACTAACTAGTTCGAGGACATCGGACTCACTTGAGTCCACCTACATGATTTTTGGATATGGGATTCATTAGAATCCACCTATATATTCCATTACGTATACATGGAATAGATATATTCGGTTTAGTGTAGGTATGGTACTGTGAATTGGAAGAAGTTTTCACTGGTATGGGACAGTGGAAATGACTTCCCTTTGAGCACTCTTCTTCTATGGCCAGGAAGAAAAGGACTCATCATTCATGGCATCATGTCTCACTAGATCTGAGGAGAGCTCTTAGTAGATATCTCCTACTAGGGGTGGGAGTTATCCTTCACAGTATGGGGAAGATTCATTCTTCCACTAGAGAATGTGATAGGTGATTTTATCACCATTGGTATCACATACTCATTTTTCAGTTTTTCAGGAAGGATAATTCCATCAGTTTGATTGGATCGTATAGATCCATCCACAAATTATGGTTGGCAGAGATAGTACTTTATTATGGATACACATCCGTTTACGGTATCATGTCACATCATTGCTGACCATTTTAGTAGAGGGCTTTGACCCTTATTAGGAATTTATTTTTCTCCACTCTTCACTGTATACACTTTCATTGCTCAGGGGAAATTTATTCTCCATTTTCAGAGGAAGAGAGGACTAAATAAATTCATGAGTTTTTCTTTTAAGGAAAGGAGAAAGTGGGAATCAGCTCAGAGATCCATGAGAGATCTTACTTTAGTTCAGTACTCTCACTTTAACTCCTATTCTTTGAAAGAGAAAGAAGGAAAGGAAAACATGATTTCTTCATAGGAGAAGAATAGAATATGTTGTCCTTTAGACAGAAGAGGTGTTAGGGAAACATCTCTTAGTCTTTATTTCAAAAGGAATTCAATTACTCTACTTTCCAGTATAATTTTCCTTCACATGGGAGTTTCTTTCTCCACTATTTTGGAAGGAAAAGTATGGAGAACTTATGTGCATGTTCTCACCTATGGATGAGTAGAGAAAATGGATTCAACAGAATCTCTTTCAAAGGGAAAGTGGAATAGCTTCCACTGCTAGAGCTCTTTTCCTTAGAAGAGGTTGAAGAGAGAGAGAGAGAGAGAGTTTCACTTTCTCACTTTTAGGTTGTCTAGATAGAAGTGGCACTCTTCTATCAAAGACAAGAGGGAGATCAGTTAATCATGATGGTTAGATTGATTCTCACATGGAGACTCTAGAGAGGAGTAATTATGTTACTCCAGTGATGGTCTTTGACTAGATGAGATGATCTAGTTATTGACATTAGTTAGACTGGGAGTAGATTTATGACTCTTCTCTTTAGGGTTTATAGTGAGATAGAGATATATCTACCTATTAGGGTACCGAACTCTTAGTTGGTGTTACATCATGAGTATGATGAGTAAACATAAGTTAGGAGGATGGGTACTTAGGGATTATCTGAATCTCAAAGGGAATGCTTTTTGCATTCATATGGCAAACTACAGGGAAGAGAAATATTACAGTTTGCACAAGTGCCAATAGATGCTCTTCCAATAGAACTTAGTCCAAAATGTAAAGGATGACAAACCACAGACTTCTTGGTTGGTGAAATGTAGAGATTGCATTTTTCTACTGTGAGCTAGATGATGGATTTGCATAGTTCACAAGTTAGTTTAGATTAAACTATTACTTGTGATTACACTTAAGGTTAGCAAGACCTAGAGTGGTATGAGGACAATCTATCATTTAGTCTTAGATGGGTTTGGCGTCACTTGTTATGGGATTTTGTTCTATATTTCAGAGGATTCTATGGTTTATTATCTCCATTATGATACGGTCAAGCCAATAAGCTTGACACTTTTACACTTGCTTTACATGCCATTGCTCCATGGAGGATACATCATATGGACTTAGGTCATCTGGATGATGTTGTATGTTATGGGAGTGATAGTTTGGAGGTCGAGTGTACATAGGAGATAGTAGGCACCACTTAGATGGTTTCCCACCTTTGAGATGATCTCATATGAGACTTCTTAAGGGGAAGGATATGGGGAAACAACATACACAGAGATGACCATGTACATACAGTACATGGGGTTCAGGGGAGTCCGAGCACTTTCTTCTACCATTACGGACATTTCATCTACATTTTCGAGGACGAAAATCCTTTCAAGGGGAAGGAAATGTCACAATATAATCCTTGGGTGGGAACACCTTTTGGATGAGGTGGCTTGATTTGCCACATGGCATCAAATTGATGCATCTTTCATATATAAGGGTAGAAGAGATGAAAGAGAGGATGTATGTAAGAGACTCATTATGAGGTAAGCTCGGCGGCTGGGAGGACATGAACTATGAAGAACTCTGTGTGTGGGTGTTCGAGGGCAGTTCGCGATGGCAAAGACATGAAAAACTTAGCCACGCGACAAAAGAGGAGCGAGGTGTTCACTCACTTCCAGAATTTTAAAGCTATGGTGGAAAAGCAGACAGGGAAGTACATTCAAACATTAAGATCTGATGGAGGAGGTGAATACATGTCAAATGAGTTCAACAGTTTTCTAAAAAATCATGGAATTCAACGTCAGTTTTCATGCAGGTACAGACCACAACAGAATGGTGTTGCTGAACGCAAAAATAGACATATTGCAGAAATAGCAAGAGCCTTGATGGTTGAGAAGAATATGCCTCATTGTTATTGGGCAGAAGCTGTGCATACTGCTGTATACATCATGAACAGAACTCCGACTGCTGCTGTACATCAAGTTACACCTGAAGAGAAGTTGACAGGTAAAAAGCCAAACTTATCACATCTAAAAGTTTTTGGCTGTATTGCATATGTACATGTTCCAGATGAGTTGAGGACGAAGCTTGATCCGAAAGCAGAAAAATGTGTCTTCATTGGATATTCCCTTGAGCAAAAGGGGTACAAATGTTATAACCCACTCACATGACAGGTGAAGGTGAGCAGAGATGTGGTATTTGATGAAATGTCAAGCTTCTATGCAGATGCCAAAGAAGGAATGAATCTTGAACCAAATGACAAAGAAAATGCTGAAAAATCTAGTGCAGAATCTCAAGTTTTGAGTGGACCGGATGCATCACCAAGCAATAGTTCCAACTCAAACCCATGGAGTGGAAGATTGCGTGGAAATTTCAATCCAGCAAATTCATCAAATACATCCAAGAAAGGTAAAGAAAAGCTTTCTGTTGGTAGTAAAACAGGTGCAGGTTTTGAAGATGTTGATGGAGATTCAAGTGGTTCAGAAAAGAGTATTGATGAGGAACTTGGATTGCCCTCTGTGAAGACTCCAGGAGAAAGAAGGGCACATGTAGATGATACAAGAAGAAGTGACCCAGGACCAAGAAGATCTGGGAGGATGCGTAATTCAGTGCAACGATTGACATATGATAGTTACATGGCTCGTCATTGTGCCTACATGACAAAGGTAATACAAGATGCTGAACCTTCTTGTTTTGAAGATGCAATTGGTAATGCAGATTGGGAAAAAGCTATGGATGAGGAGATGGCTGCACTTTATGGAAATGATACATGGAAGCTGGTTCCATTGCCACAAGGAAAGAAATCCATAGGCTGCAAATGGGTTTACAAGGTAAAGCATAATGCTGATGGTAGCATAAGCAGGTATAAAGCACGATTGGTAGCTAAAGGTTATGCACAGACATATGGCATTGATTATGAGGAAACATTCAGCCCTGTATCTAAAATGTCTACTGTCAGAACACTTGTTGCATTAGCTATAGCAAAAGGATGGACTTTGCATCAGATGGATGTGAAGAATGCTTTCCTACATGGTGAGTTACATGAAGAAGTATATATGGACCAGCCACAAGGATATGAAGATTCAAAGCATCCAGAATATGTTTGCAGGTTGCAAAAGGCTTTGTATGGGCTGAAGCAAGCCCCTCATGCATGGCATGCAAGGATTGCTGATTACTTAACCAGCATTGGGTTCTCTATGTGTGATGCAGATCACTCACTATATGCAAGGAAGGCTGATGATGGCATCATTATTGTGGCTATTTATGTTGATGACCTGATTGTAGGTGGTGATAATGAAGAAAGCATCAAAGAGGTAAAGAAACTTCTTATGTAGGAATTTGACAGGAAAGATCTTGGTGTTGTTAGACGGCCACCGAAAAAGGACAAATGTACTATGGCAAACGTCTTAAATGTAAAAGAACCTTTTTGAAAGGCGCGTGAAACTAAAGATTCGCGCACTCTTGTAACAAATCTTCTATATAAGGCAATGAGAAAAGAGTGGTAGAGAGCCCGTTTTGGGGAATTGTGAGCATACTGTTTGAATTTCTGTGTGCTGTGTCGATGAGAAGATTGAGCTCTGTTCTGTTCTGTTCGGATCTGTCTATTCGACTATTCTCCCTGTAGTGCAGAGTTACGACTCGGTAGTATTGTGTTGTGAATCTGTTTGGTGATAGTTATATGCGGTTCTCGATTTTATCACGGAATAAGTGTTGTTTATCAGTCTTCTATTGAACAAGGGACTGTGTAAGGCCGAAGCGAACTATTTGCGTGTTAGCATTTTTTGTTAAGTAACCAGGTTCGATACAATAGTCTGCGTTCACTGTCGATTCCGATCCTAGGAAGGACTCGTATTGGTAATGGTCTGAACGCGAGTGGAAACAATGATAAGTTTGTGACGAGTCGACTGTTGGTAGGAACTTGTTGCTTGAGTTTGGCATACGGTAAGTTTGCATACATTTGAGTATAGCTGTCTGTTGTGTTATTGTTCGGTATACCTATCTGTCACGAAGAAGTGCATATGGAGTGGCATTCGGTTAATGAAGTTGAGTATTCTATTAGTTATAAGTCAGAACCGGACTACTGCTCTGTTGCTATAGCAGGTCCAGTCCGGAAGTTCTAAGTCCGAGTACGCCGAACAGTTATCAGTATTCAGAGTCAAGTACTGAGCTAAGATGCGATAGAGCATTTATGATTGTTGGGGATGTAAGGGTCATGTGACCTTACCCCCATATTTATATATATACATCATATATAGAGCATTGCCTCACGAGAGATCATTATGTGGGTTTCGAGGCTCCCACGCATATCCGCGCGTCGTTCCTCTCTTTTCTCTCATTGCATGTCCTCCTTCCTCCTCTTGTTCGGCACACCGAAGCCCCTTCATTGGTATCAGAGCATGTTGAAGGCTTGTGTGCAAGAAGCTTCAATGGAAGCTTAGGTGAGAAGAGGTAGAAGTGCAGGTCGGCATCTCTTGACAGCTGTTCAGTATTTTGGTCATAACTCGAGCTAAGGAGCTCGGATTGACGCGTTTTAAAGTTCTGTGCGTAGCTAACACAGAGAGCTACAACTTCACAGAAGGGCGTAAAACCTGGTTCGGACTTCTGAAGTGCCGAAAATTCGAAAAACACAGAGAATTGTAGAAGGCGAATCTACATTGAGTAGGACAACAGGTCGGTTTTTTTGTCATAACTTGAGTTCTACAGCTCGGAATGCGATGATTCAACTTGCTGCTCGTAGCTTGGAAAGATAGCTACAACTTTTCAGAATAACTCAGATCCAGATTCTGAGTTTTAGGTTGCCGAAATTGCAGAATACAGAGCAGTACTATTGCAAGTGAAAGTGAAATTGACAGCAGGTGCTTATTTTGAGCATATCTTGAGCTACGCACCTCTGATTGAGGTGTTCTTTATGTCGTTACGTAGCCAAGAAGCAGATCTTCAAGTTTGCTGAAGACTAAAAGTTCAGATTCAGAGGTTATCACCTCTGAAACAGCAAAACACAGAGCAGTATAGTTTTGCCCAAACAACCCTAATTCCACTTGGAGGTTGAATTTTCTTTGGAACTTCTTCAAGAGAGAATTTATGGTGTGCAAGCTCTTATTTTCAGAGCTTCAAAACATTGTACATGTATGATCACTGTGGTAGCTCCTCCATATGAGAGTAGAGCATGATCTTGTCATGTGTTTGACATGTAAGATGACATTGTGGTATACTCTTTTTGAGGTTTATGTCATCATGAGTTTGATCATGGATGTATAGTGGCATTGTGGTCTACATCTTGCTTTTGCCACTTGGTTATGGATTTACTTGCCGGTTGCACATACTTTTATGAGAGTTGATTTTGGATCTTGTTTGGTACTTGTATCTTTTGTTTTCTTTGCAGGTACGTGATCCAGATTGGAGCCTCAGTTACACGTTCGTTTGTCACCGTTATTAGCATTTGGTCATTGATTGATATATATTTGCCAGTGTGATTCTTGGCATATGTGGATGGTGATTCCCACATGGTTATTTTGGTTCTAGAGTCCATTTTACAGAGGAGATGCTGCCGAAATTTCATCGGCTTTTATGCTAGAAAGGAGCTCTTGTGGATCTTGAAGCTTTTGTGATAGCTTTGGATCATTGACTATCTCCATTCACTTGGACTTGGTCACAGGTTGTTTGTGACAGGTTGGACCATCTTGCAGGATTTATTCTTGAGTGGGAGTTGTATTGCCATTGTATTGGCGTGTATTGCCATTAGTTTTTTGGCACATGTAGTTGCCATTATCTTCTTGATTTATATCAGTGATAGGTGGTGACAGATTATTCATTGTTCTTTGGTGATTGGTTATCTTGTTTGATTGCTCAGTTTTCAGGGGATACTCTGTCGAAATTTTCCCAGGATTCTTTCACATCTACTTGGTCACTTTGGAGACTTGGTGAGCAGGCTTATGCTCATGGTTTTATATGCATGGTAGATGCATGGTTATGTGACAGGTGGTTCACATGGTTTCTTCTCCAGTGAGACATATGTGATGTGAGTTATGCATATGGATATGCAGGTGTGATCCTATTCAGGATAGAGTATTATTTCTAGTCTCTTGTTACATTGCTAGTCTATTGGATTGCTAGCATGGTGTCTTCTCGATTTGATGGCACTGACTTTCCGAGATGGAAAGCTCAGATGTGGCATACATTGGTTCGTGCAGGGTTACACGTGTATGTGCATAGAGATGCACAGAGGCCTCGTGACATGCCCGGCCACGTATGGATGGATATGGATGCATTGGCCAGCTCCACTATCCGATTACAGCTTGTGGATTCTATATATGAGTCTGTTATGTATGAGGAGACGAGTAGTGCATTATGGCAGAGACTACATGATATGTATGTGAGTCCATTGACTCATGTGAGACATAGATCACATCGACGACTTCGATGTTGGCACTGTGGCCGTGATGGCCATACTCGACGACGTTGCTTCAGGCGGATGCGACGACGACGTCAGAGATATGCACGTGATGCAGGTCAGGTAGTAGTTTCAGGAGAGTCTATAGCAGTTGATTATGCTAGTGATGGTGATATCACTTTCTCCTATGGTTCATCTCAGGATTCCTCTTGTTCATTGGATAGCACACATATGGCTTGGTTGCTTGATGCATTAGCTACTTTTCATGTTACTCCACATCGTGAGTGGTTTTGTCGATTCTCACGTGAGAGTCGTGGATGTGTGCAGTTGCCTGACGGTACGACATATGACATTGAGGGTGCAGGAGATATATGCCTTATGCTACCTAGTGGAGCATCACTTATGCTCAGACATGTACGCTATGTGCCTTCATTCCCTATGAGCTTGATTTCAGTTAGCTAGTTACAGGAGAGCAGATGTTATGCATTCCTTGGTGAGCATCATTTTCAGTTGCGGTTGGGACAGCTTATGCTTGTCAGAGGTGCCAAGATTGGGCACATGTATCCACTGCAGGTACTTCATGTGAGAGACAGTCTCGTCTCAGTGGGAGTTCAGCCTTATGTGCAATGTGAGACTCGTCATGTCTCATTTTGTCTACCTACAGATAGGTCTATTGACATTCATGATGCACATGTATGGCAGGATTTAGATGCTCAGATGGATGCATATGTAGAGCATGTTTTGGATGCTCATGATGCTTATATAGAGCATGATTTTATTGATCATATGGATGCTCTTATGGAGCATACTTTGGATGATCAGTTGGATGCTTTAGAGCATGATGTGGATGCTCATGTAGAGCATTGTGATGATACTCAGTTAGAGTGTGATCATCAGTTTGATCTTGGTGTTGATGTTGTGCATTTAGCTCATATGGAGCATGATGATACACTTGGTGTGGTAGAGCACGATAGCTCTCATGGTATACAGTGTATGGTAGAGCATATTAGCTCTCATGATGCACAAGTAGATACATCCTTGGTTGTGAGCATGGCTGATTTATATGTTGAGGAGTCAGCAGTTATGCAGTCATTCTTGGATTCGCTCATGCCAGATGTTGACACAGATATTTCAGGACATGTTGGTCTTGATGATGGTGCTTTTGCCTTGGATACAGGCATGGCTGGCATACTTAGGCTAGCCAGGATAGCACAGGTTTCGTCAGCATTCGGGAGTCTGATGTACGAGTTATTATGCTCGAGATCAGGCATTGCAGTTGCTATTGGAGCATTTGCACTTGGAGTTGTTAGTCGCTTGATGATTGGCAGAGGCATAGAGCGAGTGGGAGCTTTGCAGGAACTTCATGAGTTCTTGCATCAGTCAGATATGAGCTCCACTCTTATTGATATGAGTCTAGAGCAGTTTGAGGTGCATGGATACACCTTGTTCGAGGCGGTTGGTGTAGGCTGATTTGGTATGGGTAGAGATCCGGACTCTTCCTGTACATTATTGTATAGTCCTACATCATTCTTTGTATATGTGTTACCACTTATAGTCACATTGACCCTTAAGTGGGAGATTGTTGGGGATGTAAGGGTCATGTGACCTTACCCCCATATTTATATATATACATCATATATAGAGCATTGCCTCACGAGAGATCATTATGTGGGTTTCGAGGCTCCCACGCATATCTGCGCGTCGTTCCTCTCTTTTCTCTCATTGCATGTCCTCCTTCCTCCTCTTGTTCGGCACACCGAAGCCCTTCAATGATTGTGTAAGAAGTTGGGAAAATAGTACAGGGCCTCTGTCTAACAGACCCCTACCACTCCCAAGAACCCACGTGGCTAAGAGGTAGCTTAATATTAGTTATCTCGGTATTGCCAATTGATTTACCTGAACATGGAAGAGTAAAGATTGAAGGGTTCGGGAACGTTCGACTTTTGAAAGTGTTTTGAGTTTGAAGTCGGAAGTTTAACGACTAACATTTGGCGCCGTCTGTGGGAAAGTGGCATCAGATTGCCAGTTATCTGTGGGAAAGTGGCATCAGATTGCCAATTATTTGTGGGAAAGTGGCATCAGATTGCCAGTTATTTGTGGGAAGGTGGCATTAGAGTGCCAGCTGTTTGTCAGAATCAAACATCCCGTTTATCGTTCGATTAACTGACAGTAGCAACAGAGCCAGATTGTTGCAAACTGCTCAGATAGTGTTACTGCGCAATGATACATGCCGGTTACTCGGTCTGGCGAAACGTATCCTAAGAACCATAAGGCTGGAGCACGTAAAGTGCTAAAGACAACCCTAGGAGAAGAAGGTATAACGGGGTCTGACCCAGTGGTCAAGCAAGTTAAGGACGTTAGAATTAATTCCGGTCATATTCCGGTGGAACGATCAACGCCTTTGGTACATTCTGGTGCTACGTCTACCCAGCCTATCAAAGATATAGTAATTCTAGAATCTACCAAGACGCCGTTGGAAACTAGTTTAACAATCTTGGATAAAGATTCAGAGTTATCTACGATCAGAAACACCTAGGAAAAGAAATCGGTAAAAGCGGAAAAACACTGCATTCTGGCACAATTTCGGTTCATTTCGGTGATAGAATCACCAACTGCCGGCGAAGGCTTAGCATTTTTTGCGGAATCCTCAGCCCAACCATCGTGCTTGGAAGAAAGATTTTGGATATTGGACATCCAGAAGGAAGGAAAGCTGTTCGAAGCAGAGATCCGAAGCATCCTAAGTAAAAACAGCACACCGGAAGGCACACCATCCGGCGATACAAGTTCCGATAGTTCAACCAATCAACCTCGAGATACAGAAGGAAGGCCTAATACACTCACAATGAACGGACAACAACAGCAACAACAGTTATGTCAACCAAGGCCGCCTCCAACAGGAGTAACATACACGAAATTCGGTGGATTCCCAAGAGATGATCCGGATGCTCACGTACGCACTTTCGAGATAAGTTATGCAGTTCTTAACCATCCACCGGATCAGGAGTATAAGGCCATTGTTTTTCAATCTACACTGGTCAATGAAGCAGCCAGATGGCTTACGGAATACGATATTAATCATTTCGGTACCTATGATGCAGTACGAGACGCTTTTCTGCAACGATTCAGGCTAAAAAAGAATCCCACCGAAATCTTTGATTATTTACAAAACAACCGTCAGAAGGCAAATCAGACTGTCCAGGAGTATGCTACACTTTTTAGAACACACTTGCGGCAGATACCACAGGCCCACGCTAACTTACCTGATGATGTCATCACTCAGTGGTTCATCAATGGCTTAACCCCACAACTGAAGTAGATCATGATCATAAGATGTGTCGGAGCTATGACGCTGGATGCAGTCATTGGAATGGCTCTGCAACTAGAATCCAAAGTCGGTGGATTTACAAAAGACCTGGAGTGGTTAAAAACAAACAAAAATATGGCTGAAGATATAACCAGACAAGTATACTGCATCACATGCAAAAATTCAGGTCATACTAGTGCCAATTGTGCACTAAATCAAACGTTCTGCGCTATCTGCAACACTGCCGGACACACCACCGGAAACTGTCTCTACAACGCCAGAGTACAGGGAACAGCAACGGTCAATGCAGTTATTCAAGAACGTGGACAGCCAGCGAATCACTATGTATCTTCGCAACTGAGAAACAATCAACCGCAAGGATATCGGAACTACCGAGGACAGAGGAACAACAATTATAATGCAAACCGCTGGCAGAACGGACCACCACCGGAAAATCCCAATTTACCACCACCACGCTGTCATTTTTGTGGTGAATTTGGACACATTAGAAGATTTTGCAAAGATGCAGCTGAGTATGATCAAAGGAAGAAGGAACGACAAAACCCAATGGCCAACATGGTACAAATCACACCACTAGAAACACAGACTGCTACAGTCCAGACCCGATCTGGTAAACAACTGCAGTCGGCAGCAGAAATATTTGAACCGCGGATACAAGAACAATATAGGATGTATAACAAGGCTAGTCACTGGACCGCAACAGAACCACCAGTGTTCCCATAACCTATTCCGGTGACCCAAGCTTTGTCGACAAAGGAAGGAACACAACAAAAGGAAGCAGCAGCGGAGCCATCATCAGAAGTAGACATGCCAGCAGATACTTCTGCATCGGCAGAGACCTCAAGTTCAAAGGAGCAGGACAACCAATCTCAACAGGCCTAGGAAATTTTAGCCAAGGCATCTATCACCCTGCCTCTAGGCCAACTTCTGGCACTAGTACCTGGGATTCGACAACAGTTCCAGCAACATATCAGTCCGATGCCTTCTTGTATTCCGGCGACAGTAGCAATTCAACCGGAACCTAACTCTACGGTTGATCATTTAGTTCCCTTGATTACAGTATGGTATAAGAATCATAAGATTACGCAGGTATTAATTGATGGAGGCTCTGGTGTAAACATTACGACTGCGGCATTATGCAAAAGGTTAGGATGGACCAAAATCGAACTAGTTCAATTTTTTGTCAGAATGGCAGATCAATCTAGAGTCCATCCCATAGGACTTGTGCGGAATGTACCCATTACTTTACAAGGTACGACCTTCAAAATGACCTTTGTTATACTAGATCTGCCGGAATCCACTTTGGATTACAACCTTCTTTTCGGCCGACCTTGGTTGAAGCATGCGAAGGTAATACAGGACTGGTCTGCACAAGAGCTTACGTTCAAAGATACTGAGGATCAACATAAGACAACACTCGCAATTGAATGGGGAGTCTATGCATTTAGAGTGATGCCATTCGGACTCACCAACACCCCTGCTACTTTCCAAAGGTTGATGTGTCATTTATTTAAGAAATTCCTAAGGAAGAGTATGGAAGTATACATGGATGACTTGTGCACATACTCATGTTAGAGGTATGAACACATTCTAGAATTACGAAGGATATTTGAGAAGTGTCAGCAATATCGAGTGTGTATGAATCCTAAAAAATGTGTCTCCATGGTGAGACAAGGAAAGATCCTAGGACACATTGTATCTAAGAATGGAATTTCCATTAATGAGGATAAGGTTAAGGTAATCCTAGAGCTTCCAAGACCAAAAAATGCTAAGGAAATGCAAGCTTCGCAGATTTATCCACATGTACACCATAATTGCCAAATCGTTATATGGATTATTAACCCAATTTACATGGATGGATGAATGCAAAAAAGCGTTTAATGAATTGAACAGACGATTAAGTATAGCTCCTATTTTGAAGATACCCAATTGGAATAAGCCTTTCCATATCCATGTAGATGCCTCCAACTATGCAATAGGGTGCATTCTAGCTGAACTTGCAGATGAAGGAAAATTAGACCACCCTATCGCATATGCGAGTAGACAACTCAACCAAGTGGAAAGAAACTATATGACTATAGAATGAGAAGGTTTAGGAATGGTGTATGTAGTTAAGAAATTTAGACACTACCTTCTAGCTAATAAGTTCAAGTTCTTCATCGACCATGAGGCCTTATTGTACCTAGTCAATAAGCCCTGTAACACAGGAAGATCAGTAAGATGGTTTTTGTTGCTAACAGAGTTTGATTTCGACGTAGTGGTAAAAAAAGGAAATACCCACGTGAGAGCCAATCATCTGTCTAGGTTAACTCATGGAGAACCACCTAAAGAAGTGGTGGATGACCTACTAGATACATACTTGTTCAACCTAGAAGTATGTTTGAAGTGGGCAGAAAAGTTGATTCCAATACTCACTCATGGACCACAACATCAAATCAACAAGGATGCTAGGAAAGGATTTTCGCAATCACGTAATTTGCACATTGTGACAGGAAGTGTGTACTATAAAGAACCCAATGGTGTATTGTTAAGGTGTGTAGAAAAGGCTAAACAGAAGAACTTAATGGAGCAAGCTCATGTAAATCGATGGAGAATGTGCAAAGGAACTCATGAAACACTAAGATGATTAAAACGATTGGGAGTTTACTGGTCAGATATGCCAAAAGATGTACATGAGTACATTGGCATTTGCTCAGAATGCCAAGCAAATACTCCAAAACACCACACATCACTACAATTCTCTACAATAGCACTATATTGGAGTAGGACATTGGTTAAGTTCTTAAAAACATGAGATCATGAGGAAGGAGCGAGTCTAGCTAGATAGCGATCCCTAGAAGAAATGAGCAAGGACTACATTATAATGGGAAGGCAACTATTCAAAAGAGGAAATGAAAATCAGCTACGACTATGTGTCCATGAAGGAGAGAACTTACCTATATTAGAGATGGCACATGTAGGCACCACAAGAGGACATTTTTCAGCCAAAAGAACTATAAAAATGATTCTCTTTGTAAGCTTGTGGTGGTCGACTTTACATATGGATGCAGACACTTATGTATGCAGCTGTGAGGTATGCCAAAGAGACAAGTACCCTATTAGGAGAGATGCTATGCCTCAAAGACCCATGATTTGTGTGAAAGCCTTTTCAAAATGGGGCATTGATTTCATAGGCCCTATTAACCCTCCAGCCAAAGGATCACATGCTGAGTACATAATAGCGGCAACAGACTACCTAACTAAATGGGTAGAAGCAAAAGAAACAAGGAAAAATGATGCTCAAACCACAACAAAGTTTCTCTTTGAGAACTTCTTTATTGTCTTTGGACTACCTGTAGAGATAGTAAGTGATAGAGGAACACACTTCATCAACGAAGTAATAGAATCCTTGATGAACAAATTCCTAGTATTCATAAAAAATCAACTCCCTATCACCCTCAAGCCAATGGTCAAGCTGAGAGTTCCAATAAAGTGTTATGTACCGTGTTGACAAAGATACTCAATAATGGAAGGTTAGATTGGGACAAACAATTGCATCATGCAATTTGGGCCTTTCGAGTGGCTTACAAGACGGCCGTTGGAACTACTCCATTTAACCTAGTTTATGGACAAAATGGGATCTTACCAATTGACTTTTTGGTACTTACTCTATGTGTACCACAACAATATGAGTGGACAAGACATGGACTATCCAAGCAATTAGAGCAAATTGAGAAATTACACGAAACAACACTACAAGTAGTTACGGGAATTTATGCTGCTAAACGGAGGTAGAAGGCATATTATGATGCACATATCAAAGACAATGGCTTAAAGGAAGGAGATCTAGACCCTGTATATACATTGACACAACATGCCAAGAAACTACAACAACGTAGATACGAACCATTATTGATCAATAGAATCTCAAGTAGTGGAGCGGTGAATCTAGCCACATTAGACGGGGATATACTTCCCAACTACATAAATAGATGTAGAGTGAAACAATATATGGAGCCATTAACAAACTAGATGTTAGCACGACTCATAGGAGCACAAAATTGAAAGAAGGAAGAGGAGAGAATTAGAGAAGAAGCACGCCAGGAAGCCTTAGAGCATATCAAGAAATGGAAAGAGTGGATACGACAAAGGGATGAACAATATCTACAGGGAGAGGAAAACTATATCCATGGCCAACTACCAGGTAAACCATACAGATAACACGAGCTATAGCATCTCCCAACCATAAACCTAGGAATAGGAACCAAAGAGTATGAACTAGTAGATGCCTTGATTGACTCAGGAGCGGCTCTAAGCTACATACGAGTGACGTTAATTATGCATTTCCAAGCAACCATAAGTTCCACTAAAGCATGTATGATAGGAATTGGAGGCCACATTATAGAATGTGTTGGAGAAACCCTAATATCCCTTCACTTAGGAAATTCCACTATGGAGCAAAGAATATCGGTATGCAAAGACGAAGACCTAATTGAAAATCTAATCCTAGGGCAAGACTAGATTATTGAGAATGAAGTGAGCATTCACCTAGCAGAAGGATACATATCAGCCAAAATAGGGCATATAAAAATCTTTAGCTTGCTAGAAGACAGACCGTCTCAAATTCACAAGGTCACCAAACCTAAGGAAAAAAACTTAGAAAAGGAGAAAGAAAATGGATCACTAAAGAGTATATCCAAAGAATGCCCTAATCTAGAGTTGCCTGCAAAAAAGGAAGTGTGCATGATGATGTGATCACCTTGCCCATGAGGGATGAACCTAAGAGAGAGTGTGAGGACATCACCTCTAAATCTATCTAACGTAGATCAACCACTCTGTGAAGACAAGAAGAGACAACCATTACTCACCATCACAATCAGAGCCACCAAGAATTCTTCATGTATGGCTTCCAAAGGCATTGGTAGAGGCCTAGAGGACACAACAATGTCTATGGATTCCAAAGAAGGTAAGACAAACTGCAAATCAAGAACTAGAAAATCTTAACGAGATATCATGCCTACAAAGTGAAGCAAAGAGGTCCAAAAAGACTCATCAAGGGTACCAAATGAACACGACATCGAAAACTCAGACTTTAAGTAGGAAGAAGACAAGGAACAGAGAACGAGGGACTCGACAGAAACAAAGGCCTCAAACACCAACTACAAAGTGGATATGGAGATAAAAAAGATAGCAATGACAGGAAAAAAAAACTCAACAAGATTCTACTCGCACTCATGAAGAGTCCATTGCACATAGAGTATGCATGATAGAGCCACATTACAAGGCCATGCATTTGGCACATTGTCTCTTCAAAAAAACTAGTAGTGCACATTTCCATCATTAGAATAGGTCTTAGATGACCTCACTTACTAAAGCAAGGGGGAATGGAGCGGTGAACGAAATGACATATCACTGAACCACACATAAAACACATGAATTGGTTTCTCATGGAAGCTGATTCCTTCTTTATTACAAGTGCAGATGGCTTCCAAGGATTCCGAAGCAACCATTCAAGAGGAAGAGTTGGAATTTCTGCTACAAAGTGTCACCAAAGCTAAAGTTCACTGGTTTCGAGAAGAACAACCGGCAAGAGAGCATCTCTTCTTGATCACCATAAAGATCATGGACACCGATCATCAGTTCCCTGTTATGTTCCAGGATTTTAAAGTCTTACACAAACTCCCAACCACCGTGGATGTCATGACAAAGGCAGGAACTCATAAGTAATTCGAGCTACCCATCTACAAGACGGATTTTCAATGATGTACTTAGGTTATGAACACTCTTCAATCAGATCTACATAACTCTTTAGTGCCTGATGCAGAAGGAGTATGGGTGATCATTCAGTTCACTCATGAATTGATTAAAGAAGCCTTCAGATGGGAGAAAGATAGGAACATAGACCTAAAGGATGAAAGCCGGGGAACAAAGACCCAAACATTTTTGGACATTAATCGTGTGGATATTGAAGAGGAGGTCTGTCTGATTCATCAACGTTTCTACTTTCCAAACATGCACCACTACACAACACCTCAAAAGATCATAGTACAACTCTTATCTCATGCAACCAAACAAATTGGTAATCAGGTGAGCCTGATGCCATACATCCAAGAGCATTTGTTCGAAGCAAAAAAGCAGTGGGCCACAAAAATTTCTTGAATGGAAGTGTAGCATTGACCATCCTGATCTACCATGCCTTATGTATTTGGGAATATCTTAAGGAGATGCCTTCATCAATAGAGATGGCTAAGTATGCAAAGCTAGCCATTGTACCAAGGAAAAAGAAATGAATAAAAGTGACGGAAGAGGCAGGAACCAACTTTCAACCTAGGATGAGAGGAACAAAGAGATTAAGGGAAATGTTAAAGGCAAAAGAAACACTTCTTGCTTCAAAAAGAATACACATACTTCCAAGGAAAAAAATCAAGGACACCAAGTTCATTACGAAAGAAGAGTTAAAGGAAGTAATGGAAGCTACTCACCAATACATGGAAGGACAAGTAAATCTGCTAGTGCAAGGGCATCACTACCACCATTCGCATGAAGAAACTTTGCAAGGGAAGAGGTTAACAAAAGTCCATAGATACAAAGAACTAGGATTGATGGACTCTAGTTCATCTTCGGACACCCAGGAAGTCCAAGAACCATCCCTGATGAATGTGGACTTCAAAAGTGAATCGAATGATGATGGCAAATGGAATGAGTTGAACCAAGTCATGGATTCCTTTGAAGTGGAAGGTACAAAAATGATAAGACTCCTGACAACACAATCATGGACACAACAAAGCAAGTGTCATCCCAAGAAGAAATCTACACGTTAAGGATGAATGAAGAAACGAAGATCCAAATTACAGAAACTCACTTGGATGGAGAAACTACATTAAAGGTGCCAAAGGTACAAAAAGACCAGGAGGATGAGGAGGAACAAGAACCATTCACTCCACTCAGGGTTGTAGTAGAGCCTTCTCCAGTGGACGTTACATTTCAGGGAAGTGCTATGAAGTCTCCAACACAGGAAGAAGAAGAAAAGGAAAATCAGATACCTCTTCAAATTAAGAGACCATTGAACGTGGACGTGGCTCAACTCAAGCCCGTGGTGAAGCAGATGATACAGACAACCATGGATACTCAACAACAACTCATAGAAGCAGAAAACGAGTATGATAAGGCTCTAAGGGAACACAATCAATTTCAAGTAATAAGTGAAAAACTCTCTGCATAGGTGATAGAAGTTCAATAGGCACTTATTGCCAAGGACAAAGAAGCTAATGAAGCCATGGAGAAATGCAATGTGCTAATGGATAAGAATAAAAAACTACAAGACCAACTCAAAGAGCTACAATGTAAGTATGAAGCCAGTGAAGCTAAGAAAGCACAGATGACTATAAGAAGCAAACTATTGGAATCACAAACAAAGGTATACATGGAGGAAGCTCATAACTTAAGAAATAGAAATAAAGGACTTATGACTGCCATTCTATGCAACCAACCGATAGAGGCATCTGAAGTATCAACAAATGATACACAAGCATTGGAAGCACAACTTTTTCAAAGTATGAAGATCAACTAAAACAAGAGCAAACCCTACGAGAATGGGAAAAGAAGTACATGTATGACACGAATGAACTCAAGAAAAGGTGGAAAATGGCAGAAGACAAACTTCTTGTACTCTGTAATGAAGATACTGATCAAATTGATGCTATAGGAAAAGAACTCCTGAACACCAAGGAAGCACTAACAAAAGCGACTAGTGAAATCAAGGAGAAGGAGGAAATCATTGAAAAACTAAAGGCACAAATAGCACAACAAGTTACAACGAGGTCAGCAATAGTTCCAAGCTCCCAAGCGGCTACTGTGGAGACTAAGATACTGTTGGAAAACAATGTCCTATTGGTCAAGATTGTCCACATATTACAACATGCATAGAACTCAGTTTTATTCCATCTACAACTAAAGGCATTGGGCATCCTTGCTAGACTAGTGTCCTCCTAAACTTGTGGTGCGGGTTCAATACCCATGAACGACAGCGGCAACGCACATATATTTTGAGATGTGTTTTTATCATGCTTTTCATAAAGCAAGGGACGGGCGGACAAATTGCGAAAACGATGGAAAGTTTTTTCGTAAAAGTTTTGACGATAGCTTTATTGGAGCGATAGATTTTGTGTTATGCTTTTCAAGGATACACATTACTATATAAGAAGAGCTGTGGCTCATTGTTGAGACATCCTTCAGTTAGTTCAACACAAGCTTTGGAAGCTTGGTCCCTCAATAGAGGTGGTGCTTCTAGCACATGGGGCAGCCATGGTGCTATCTTGGATCATGTTGAGGAGCCGCTATGGAGTTCTTCTTAGAGAAGAAGAGTGTGCTCATACTCTTGGTTATGGAGAGGAGTTATCTATTAGCAGCTTGGTGGTGTCAATCGGCCATTCACATGATGTATTTGAAGATTGTCTTCTACATGAAGATTTCGGGTTACTTCAAAGACATTGGATGGTGTTTAACATAAGATTTGCATCTTATGTTAAGAATTCAAGTACATATTCTCTTTATGCACACAGGTACCACTTGGAGTTTATGGAGGCAATGGCATCCATATCAGGAGGAGTCCTATTTGGCATAGCTACAAGAGAATCAGTACATGTATGCTTTATGCATATTTGGATGAGGTGTTCGAGAAGGTATATCCATATGAGTTTGAGGATTTTTGACAACAAACTTGTTAGAATTTTTTGCTACTTTTGTAAGTATGTGATCTTTCACACATTTATCTAACTTATGGTCTTCCATAGCCTAAGTTTAGATGAGGGTTTGCTGATTATCAGTTTTAGCCTGATTCTTCCTCTTTGTGTCACTCATATTCACTCTTCTACAACCTATTAGGTCACACATCTCATATATATTCAGATTTCTATCCATACATGTAAATATATTTATTACATTTGTATATTCACTCATCCATCTATTTCTGTTCACATAGAGTGTTTGAGAGTTTTGCTCCCACATTGTAAATTGACATTTGTATATAAGAGAATGTGAGTAACACTTTACACATGTCTAATCTCTCTCTATCTTTGTCTCATCATTTGTATGATTAAGTGTGGTATGTTCATGTTTTGTCAATATTGGAAGATTGTTGGAATCTGTGTTGTTGATCCTGGATCTATGGAACTTGGACCTGTGGTATTAATTATGGGCCTACCTAAATTTCTAACATTTGGTATCAGAGCATCTAGGGTCTCAGACATCCAAGTGCCGAGGCTCCCAGACTTCTAGGTGTACAACATATGATTTAAGAGCATCTTCTAACATTCGACATACTGTGAGCCACGGAAATGTAATTTTGAAAATTTTGCACACATAACAAAAAGGCGTAGCACAACAGTTGTAGCTTTTGATTAATAAAGGAAGCGTGCATGAACAGAAGGTATGTTGCCGGACTGTGGTCTGGGCGAATGTTGGAAGTGGAGCGTATTGCCTTGTTGATGTTGGCGATTAACTTTCGCTCTGATACCACTGTTGGTGGTCATCGCGGCAAGGCTGGAACCTTGTCAACCTGCGGAAATCGCCGCGCCACCGAATAGAGAGTTAAGCTAGAGTGATATTAGAACACCTCGATAATCAGCAGTAGCTCAGCATGGTTACTCTCACTCAGCATATAAAACTGCGCTTTGAATTTACTGGAAAATTCCACTGGAACTTCACCGGACTGTCATCGGACTGTCACCGTAATTATACTGGAATCCTACTGGAATCAACTCCTATTCTGTTTGTAATTACTTCAAGTGAGTATACAAGAAGTAAGGAAGTGATGCGTGAACTTCCTTCACTGAGTGAACACTTTCTGAAGTTTAAGAAAAAACTTCTCCGGTTTAGAATGTCTCTTTCCGGTTAGACTTTGTACTATGTGTACATATCCATTTCACCGAAATCCTTGATGAACTGATAGTAGAGATGTCTAGCTATAAGATAAGCTATCTCTCATACATAACCTTAATCTATTCTGCAAGATATACTTCGTTGTTCTACCCGAAAATACGTTTTCTATGAAAACTGTAACTGACCGAAAATATTCATTGACTGAGAGAGTACCGAGGGACACGTTTACTAACGAACTGTAACTGTTAACGGTTAACGAACTTTCTACCATAACACGAAGATACTCAGAGTTCTTCACATACGAACAATGTGTGCAAACTTCCACATGAACATGTGTTTTCTATTAGAGAAGATGTGTACAAATTATCTTGGCCTCTTCTTGCTCAAGCTATGGAAACTCTCCTACACTGAGTAGTTTCTCTTTACCATCTCTCTCAGATGAACACCTCACATTTTAGGTTTCTGTTATTCATCTATACATATGCGATCTATGGCGTCTTATAAAAAAACTTCTCACTCACTCTTTCTTCAGTCTCATACGCAATCTCTGGCGTCTTCTCACTTCCTCATTCTCTGTTCTCTCCTATCTCTCTCTCTCTCTCTCTCTGTTTTTGACATCTGTATGTGCTCTATTTATACTGCGCTCTCTTCTCACGCACGTTCTTATTTGCACTTCCCTCTCTATGATTCTTATGCATGTTCTCTTTGTATATATAGTTTGATTCGGTGTAACGAATTCTGATTCTGCACTGTACATAACTGTCGTGAATTTGTCCCTTCATTAAGGCTTTTGATTTTCTGAATATTTGATTCCGCTTCTCTTTATCTTCCTTTGTCTGTACGTCGAATTTGTGAGTGATTCTTCAACAGCTCCCCCTCAATCACTAATTTGACTCTTCCTGTCTTCATATATTTTTCTTTCTTTTATACCTGCTATTTCTTTGAATCTGCTTGTTTTTGTTCCATCCAAGCTCTTTGTCAAGATATTTGCAATCTGATCTTTTGTCGGAGTGTATATTATTTCTACCTCCTTTTCCATTACCTTTTCCCTCAGGAAATGATACTGAATTTCTATGTGCTTTGTTCTTGCATGAAATACTGGATTTGCTGCAAGATACAACGAGCTCATATTATCTCCATGTATGATTGGTATACCTTGATCAATACCCATGCTTTTGAACAAGGTCTACATCCATATCACTTCTTTAGCTGCTTCTACAAGTCCTTTATATTCTGCTTCTATCGACGATAAAGCCACTGTGTGTTGTTTCTTCGAACACCAGCTTACTAGCTTATCTCCTAGGTATGTCATATACCCATGTGTTGATCTTCTGTCATCTTGACTTCCTGCCCAGTCTGAGTCACTGTATGCTCTCAGCTGTATATCTGACGTAAAAGGATAATATAATCCTTCCTTTATAGTTCTTTTTATATATCTAAGAACTCTCTGTCCTGCAACCCAATGTTGATCTTTCGGACAATGCATAAACTGTGAGAGAACTCCCACTGCATAGCTAAGATCCGGTCGTGTTAGCGTAGCGTAGATTAAGCTTCCCACTAACGACTGATATTTCCTCATATCTTTAAACTCTGCACCACTATATTTGCTGAGTTTATGATTTGCTTCAAGCGGTGTTGAAGCTTCTCTGCAATTCTCCATATTAAACTTCTTCAGTAAGTTTAGGAGATACCTTTCTTGCGTAACATAAACACCATGATCTGTGTATGTGATTTCCATTCCTAGAAAGTATGACAACTTTCCTAGATCACTGATCTGAAACTCCTTTTCAAGTAATCTCTTTACTTCTTTAATTCCTTCATCTGAAGTACCTGTGATTATGATGTCATCTACATAAATGCAAATGTAGATCATACCTTCTTCTGTTATCTTGATGAGTAGACTTGCATCTGCTTTCGAACTTTGGTATCCAAGTTCATTGAGATATTTTACAAGTTTGTAATTCCAAGCTCTTGGAGCTTGCTTCAGTCCATAAAGTGCTTTTCTTAATCTGCAAACGAAGTTTGGGTATCTTGAACTTACAAACCCTTCCGGTTGTTCCATGTAGACTTCATCTGATATGTATCCATTCAGAAATGCATTCTTGATATCCAGCTGACTTAGCTTCCATCCTTTTGATGCTACTATAGCAATCACTGTCCTTATGGTTGAAATTTTCGCCACTGGACTAAACGTCTCATCGTAATCTATGCCATGCATCTGAGCATAGCCCTTGATAACCAGTCTAGCTTTGTGTCTGGCTATCCTTCCATCTGCAAGCTTCTTAACTTTGAAAACCCATTTGTTTCCAATTACTTTCTTACCATTTGGTTTCGGAACAAGTTCCCATGTCTTGTTCTCTTCTAGTGTGATAAACTCTTCGTCCATTGCTTCTTCCCATTGCTTCTTGCCTTTAGCTTCGTCATAGTTCTGAGGTTCATCATCTTTGACCATATATGCGTAATTTTTCTGAGTTATGTACGAAGTATCATAAGAATACCTTTCTGGTTGTCTTCTGTTCCTGTTTGACCTTCTTTGTTCAAACTCTTCATGTGTATCTGAATACACATCTTCATCAAATCCCTAATCATCTTCATTTCTCATACCTGATCTGATCCTGGACGTACTTGCCTGCATATAGTCTTCATCTCTATTCACCTGCACAATTGATTTCCCTTTCTCTCTTCTTCTTACTTCTTCTTCAAATTCCTCCGTTGTATGATTCTGATCTGTATACCAGCTCTTGTGTTCATCAAATGTAACATCTCTCAAAACAGTAAACTGTTTTGTTAGAGGACTCCATAACCTGTAGCCCATCTGCTTTTCATCGTATCCGACGAACACATATTTCTCTGCTTTTGGTTCAAGCTTATGTCTGAGTTGTGATGGTACATAAGCATAAGCTACTGATCCAAACACTTTGCAATGATCAAGTGTTGGCTTCTTTCCCCACCAAGCTTCATACGGGGTCATTCCATCTAATGTCGTACATGGTAATCTGTTTACCAAGTATGTAGCTGTATTTACAGCTTCAGCCCAAAGATAATTTGGACAATCCTTTTCCTTTAGCATAGCTCGTGCAAACTCAACTAGAGTTCGGTTCCTTCTTTCTGCTACACCGTTTTGTTGCGGTGTATACCTGCAGGTTATTTCTCTCTTAATACCTGCATTCCAAAGATAATCATTGAACTCTTGGGAGAAGTATTCACCCCCTCCATCAGACCTCAGTCTCTTAAGCTTTTGACCTGTAAGTCTTTCAGTATATGCATGAAAATGCCTGAAGGCTCCAAACACTTTTGATTTCTCTTTCAAAACATAAAGAGTTATCCATCTTGTAGCATCATCAATGAAAAGAACATAATACCTCGATCCGCTGATTGATCCTTCTTTTGTTGGACCCCATACATCTGTATGAATGAGTTCGAGTACTCCATCATGTTTGAATCCTTTCTTCTGGAAAGGTAACCTGTGGGCTTTTCCCATCTGACATGCTTCGCACTTGTGAATCATATGTTGATTCTGTACATTCGGTAATCCCAATACTGACTGATTCGCTATCATAGCTTTAATTCCTTTTTTCATTGAAATGACCTAATCTCTTATGCCAGAGATCAAGTTCTGTAATCACCTTTTCACCATGTGTGAGCAACGCTTGGCCGATGTTCCCTTGTACTCTTAAAGTAAAGAGTCTGCCTTCTTTCTTACCACAGACGATCTGATTATATCCGTTCTCGGGATCTTCTACAAATACTCCTTCATTTGTAAATCTGACCTGAAAACCTTTCTCAACTATCTCTCCTACACTAATTAAATTTTTCGGCATTGTCAGAACATACAAAACATTTGTTAGCAAATCTGCTCCACTCTTACATTTCACTTTTCCAATTGAATGTACACTATGCCTCGTATTGTCACCTGTTTGAACAGTATGACTGGAACTACCTTTCTCCAATTCTGACATCAGTTCTATATTTCCTGACAAGTGATTAGAACATCTAGAATCAATGTAAAATACCTTCACGTCTTCGTTATCTGATGTGCTGATTGAGTTCATCATCAATGATGTATGACTTTCATTCTGAGTGTCATTTGCATAGTTGTTGTAGGTGGTGTTGTAGGATTGATTCTGTCCCCAACTTCTTGCTCCACCTCTACCATAGCCTCCTCTTTGATTTTGTCTTCCTCTTTGAAAGTTATTTTGATATCTTCCGCTTCTGCCTATGCTATTATTGTTCTGATTTTGATTTGATCCTTGTTGATTGTGCCAGCAATCATGAGCCAAATGATTACTTAGTCCACAGATCCAGCAAGCCTTCTTGTTGTTATTCTGGCTACTTCTTCCTCTTCCAAAACCTCTTGCTCTTCCTCTGCCGGTGCCTTTACCTCTTGCATAATAAGCCTAAGAACCCGACTCTTCTTCGTCTTTTGACTTACCTTTGTCTTTCTTCTTGTTCTTCATGTACATTGCAGAACTTTGTCCTTTATCTACATCTCCTTTCAGGTCTTGCTCATATGTGAGCATCAAACCAAGCAACTGATTTAAATCTGGTACAAAATGATTTAAAGAAAGTTCAATTGAGAGTACGAAAGGTTTCCACCTTTCATCTCCTCTCAAACCTGTTAGCAGTTGCGCTATCAATCTGTGATCTTTGACATCTTCATTTATGGATCCAAGACTATCTACTAGATCCTTCATCTTAGTGACATAGTCACTAATGCTTTGACTCGACTTCTTTTTGAACGTCGTGAACTCGGACCATAAGCTAGCCTTCCTAGCTTTTGTAGTATTTTGGAAGTGATCTTCCAATGCACTCCATATGTCCTCCGCTTTCTCCAGGCCTCTAATGTGCGGTAGTAGATGATCTGTAACGGTATTATAAATGTAAGCTCTTGCCGTTGCATCTTTCTTCTGCCACAACTTCAAGGCTTTTAATTCTTCTTTTTTCGGTTGACTATCATCTTCGAAAGTCGGCTTCTTTTCTTCTCCAGTCACATACGTCATTAAGTCCTTACTCATAAGTAAGACTTCCATGTGCATTACCCATGCGGGATAATTATCTCTGTCCAATTTATCAATTTGGACATGATTTGCCATGATCTTCTTGTTTCTGTTACTTCTGGTGAACTTTGAGAATCTTTCTACTCTTTAGAATCTTTCTCGTTCTGGTTCCACTGTTGTGGTTAACCTGCTCTGCGATACCAATTTCGGTATGCTGGCTCTAAACCCACTTCTTGGATCTCATGGCTCTCACGCCAATTGAGGGTGGATATTCTGGCTTTGATACCACTTGTTGGCGATTAAATTTCACTCTGATACCACTGTTGGTGGTCGTCGCGGCAAGGCTGGAACCTTGTCAGACTGCAAAAATCGCCGCGCCACCGAATAGAGAGCTAAGCTAGAGTGATATTAGAAAACCTCTATAATCAGCAATAGCTCATCATGGTTACTATATCACTCAGCATATAAAACTCCGCTTTGAATTTACTAGAAAATTCCACTGGAACTTCACCGGACTGTCATCCGACTGTCACCGTAATTATACCGGAATCCTACCGGAATCAACTCCTATTCTGTTTGTAATTACTTCAAGTGATTATACAAGAAGTAAGGAAGTGATGCGTGAACTTCCTTCACTGAGTGAACACTTTCTGAAGTTTAAGAAAAAACTTCTCCGATTCAGAATGTCTCTTTCCGGTTAGACTTTGTACTGTGTGTACATATCCATTTCACCGAAATCCTTGACGAACTGATAGTAGAGATGTCTAGCTATAAGATAAGCTATCTCTCATACAGAACCTTAATCTATTCTGCGAGATATACTTCGTTGTTCTACCGGAAAATACGTTTTCTGTGAAAACTGTAACTGACCGAAAATATTCATTGACTGAGAGAGTACCGAGGGACACGTTTACTAACGAACTGTAACTGTTAACGGTTAACGAACTTTCTACCATAACACGAAGATACTCAGAGTTCTTCACATACGAACAGTGCGCGCAAACTTCCACATGAACATATGTTTTCTATTAGAGAAGATGTGTACAAATTAACTTGGCCTCTTCTTGCTCAAGCTATGGAAACTCTCCTACACTGAGTAGTTTCTCTTTACCATCTCTCAGATGAACACCTGACATTTAAGTTTTTTTGTTATTCATTTGTACATACGCGATCTATGGCGTCTTCTGAAAAAACTTCTCACTCACTCTTTCTTCAGTCTCATACGCAATCTCTGGCGTCTTCTCACTTCCTCATTCTCTGTTCTCTCCTATCTCTCTCTCTCTCTCTCTGTTTTTGACCTCTATATGTGCTCTATTTATACTGCACGCTCTTCTCACGCACGTTCTTATTCGCACTTCCCTCTCTATGATTCTTATGCACGTTCTCTTTGTATATACAGTTTGATTCGGTGTAACGAATTTGGATTCTGTGCTGTACATAACGGTCGTGAATTTGTCCCTTCATTAAGGCTTTTGATTTTTTGAATATTTGATTCTGCTTCTCTTTATCTTCCTTTGTCTGTACGTCAAATTCGTGAGTGATTCTTCAACAGTTGAAACTCTGAGCAATTTGTCTCTCTGTTAGTTGAGTTCAATATGTATTAAGTTGATTAAATATTAAGTTAAGTGACATTTTGGTGAAGTAACGAAGTGCATGTTTATGGGTCTGGTGGTGAAGAACATTGTAATGTGCAGTTAACTATCTTGTGTTGAAGTTTGTTGTAATGCACAAATAGATAGTAGTTGAAGGATAATCTAATTCAGTGCGTTAAGTCTGTGAAGTAGCATATAACTAAACCTGTAGAATCGGGAAAATACAAACAAGGACTCTGTTTTATAGACCCCTAACCATCCCAAGAACCTAGAATCGATAACAGATTAAACAATAAGTTTAACACTGGTGCCGTCTGTGGGAAATGGAGTAGCCAGTTGAAGAAAAAAGATTAAAAATCGATGAAGAATCCTTTGATATATGCTGGTAACATGCTCTGGCAAATCGTATCCCAAATACCAAAGTGATCCATATCCCTGGGCAGTTCCAAATTTGTTAGGAACACCCTTTGGTGGTATAAGTGAAGAACAATCAAGTTCAGTAGCAGAAGGTTCAATCCAATGAAAGGAAAAAGGAATGACAACACACGATGGCAAACATGGTGTACATTTCAGAAGTCGACACTCAAACGGCAGTGGTGCAAACACGCTCGGGAAAGCAATTACAGCCAGCTGCAGAGATTTTTGAACCTGGAATTTGTGAGCAGCAGAAGATGTTTACTACAACAAGTAAGTGGGCAACCCAGGAACAAACTATTTTTCTTGACCGAGTTCCAATGACGCAATAGAGTATACCGTAGGCAGTATCGGAAGGAAGAAATCGGCACCAAGCAATACCGGAGTCCCCACTGGACATAGTATCGGAAACAAAAAAGATTGATCCAGTGTGGAATGTCTTATCCAAGGCGTCCATTACACTACCATTGGGACAGTTATTGGCTTTGGTTCCTCGCGTGCGCCAACAATTCCAACAACAAGTCACTCCAAGACCTTCACGTGCTCCTTCGATAGCCACAATTCAGCCCGAACTTGATCCGACAGTGGATCATACAGTGCCCTTGATTACGGTCTGGTATAAGAATCATAAAATCACTCAAGTATTAATTGACGGGGTTCCGGTGTAAACATTGCAACAATAGCACTTTGTCAAAGGATGGGATGGAGACAAATCGAACCTGTCCAAATTTTTGTCCGAATGGCTGATCAATCCTGAGTTCATCCGATGGGATTGGTGCGAGATATTCCTATTACTCTTCAAGGATCTGTCTTTAAAATGACCTCTGTTGTTCTGGAATTACCCGTATCTAGCCTTGACTATAACCTGCTCTTTGGACGACCATGGTTAAAGCAAGCTAAGGTAGTTTAGGATTGGTCAGCACATGAATTGATTTTTAAGAATAACCACCGTCAATATGTCGTTCCACTGGATGACATGAAGCCTTGTGACTTGCATGCACGACCATATGTAGCCGAACCTGTACACATGCTAGATGGTCTTTTAGATGATGAAGAGGAAGATTTTCTTAAAGCCAACAAGGATCTGATGGCACTTGGAAATATGTACTTACAAACGGTGGCCAATAACTGGAGTCCGACAGCTTGTACGATAGTACCACTGATCGGTGAACCTGAATCAAGCGTAGCACAGACCTTGGATGATATGATGCTCCAAAAATTGCTTCAATCAGGAGACGACTTGGCCACACCCTGGTAGGTCTACGTACAGGAAGACCAATTGGTTACCTGTAATTTAAGTGATGAAACTAATCCGCGGTCGGTGAAGATCAAGGAGGGACTATCAGAGACTTTCCAAGATAACTTGCTGCAGTTGCTACGTGAATTCTCTGATGTGTTTGCATGGGATTATCGGGATGAAAGCAGAATTGGATCGATTGCTGAAGGTTGGGTTTATTGTCCCTATCGAGCATGTAGAGTGGATTTCCCCCATTGTCATAGTCCCTAAGAAGAATAAGCAATTACGGATATGTGTGGACTACCGGAAATTAAATGTAGCAATAGTACCTGATCCATTCCCTCTATCGTTTTTGGACACAATGTTAGATGATGTGGCAGGTCGAGAGATGTACTCCTTTTTGGACGGATATAATGGTTATAATCAAGTATAAATGTCAGAGCAAGACATTCCAAAGACAACATTTATAACCAATTGGGGCGTTTATGCGTGTACAGTGATGTGGTTTGGTCTATGAAATGCTCCAAGTACGTTTCAGCGCTGTATGCAGGAAATTTTCTATCCTTATCTAACCACATTCATGAGAGTTTATTTGGATGACTTCTCCATATCCGATGATACTTCAGCACATCTGAGCCATTTATGGTGCTATTTTATAAAATGTCGAGAATATTGTTTGTTCTTAAACCCCAATAAATCAGTCTTCTCTGTATCTTGCGACAAGTTGCTCGGGCATATTATCTCCAAACAAGGGATCCAAGTTGGCCCAAATAAGATGAAGCTAGTACTGGAGGCACATGCTCCCAAGACACCCAAAGAAGTGATGCGCTTCTTGGGACAAATCAGATGGCATGGATGCCATTTACGGTGGCTTGCTCATCTGGCCACGCCACTCAATCGACTGATAGTCAGTACTCCTCGTCAGTTTGAATGGACTGAGGCATGTCAACTCTCTTTCGATCGGTTGAAGTCACTGTTAACGCAAGCTCCTATTTTACAAGTGCCAAATTGGGAACTGCCATTTCATGTCTTTGTGGATGCATCCGACATTGCAATTGGCAGTGTGCTGATGAAGCAAGTAGAAAAATGGTTCCATCTAGTGTATTATACGAGTCATATATTAGCTCCGACAGAGTGCAATTATTCAATCACTGAATGTGAATGTTTTGGATTAGTATATTCGGTGAAGAAATTCTGGATTATTTACTAGGACGCCGCTTCACCTTCCATGTCGACCATGCGGCTTTGGTGTACCTTGTTCGCCAATAGAATTTGGGAGGAAGACTAGCAAGATGGGTCTTATTGCTCCAAGAGTTTGATTATTCAGTAGTACATCGACCAAGGTCCACACATGAACTTGCTGATTTTCTATCTCGGTTGGATTTCAGTGAACTTCTGGAAGGAGTTGACGATATCACACCCGCTATCTATGCAACTGAGACTGTACAGGATGATCAACAAGAATTTCCGATATAATCCTCCTATTATGACACTTTGATGCTTTTCTTGATCAGTGGATGTCCTCCTAGCACGACCTCTCCTACTGCTCGTCGCAAAATTGGCCATGTATAGTCGATGATTCCGGCTAATTGTAGGGAAGTTATATTACATGGATCACTTAGGAGTGCTGCTAAGATGAGTTCCCCCACACAAAATTGCTTTAGTCATCACAATGGCTCATTCGGCACCAGCTGGAGGTCATTTTGCGGTGGATTTGACCCACCGAAAGATTCTGCAAAGTGGCTTATGGTGGCCTACTATGTATCGAGATGTGACCAAGTACGTGCGACAATGTGATGAGTTTCAGCACTTGCGTCAACCTTTACAGAGAAATTACTTTCCACTCCAACCCGTTTTGCCTCTCAAACCTTTTCAGAAATGGGTCTTGGATTTTATTGGACCAATCACACCTCCTGCGACTATTACCAATAATAGATATATTCTTACATGCATAGATTATGTGACTAGGTGGGCCGAAGACTGGGCTCTACGATCACTCACAGCGGTTGCGGTCGTTAAATGCTTGATGAAAGATACCTTTGGAGCTTGTGACCGATCAAGGTACGCACTTTGCAAACACATTGATGCAAGTGCTTACTCATACCTTCCAGATTGTGCATAAGTTCAGTTCTCCCTACTATCCACGAGTCAATGGACTCGCTGAGAGCACCAACAAATCTCTATTGAACATCTTAAAGAAACTAGTATTAGATTGCCCGGAGAGATGGGACCAATTTCTACCTGCCGTATTATGGGCTTACCATACAACATATAAAGGGGAGACCGGAACAACTCCCTTCAAGTTGGCTTATGGTTTGGAGGTGATTGCTCCTATGGAATTGGTGGTTCCTAGTCTGCGAGTGGCATTAGAACAGAAATACTACTGGAAGAATCTTTCCCTTTCCGATTGGAGGCTTTACGGTCTCTGGATGAACAGTGGCTCGAGAGTTTTGTGGTGTTGCAAGAAGTTCAGCTCAAACAAGCAAGAACTCACGATCATTTCCTTAAAACCCCCTATTTACCATCAACCAATTAGTGTTCTTTTATAATGCTAAATCTAACCGATCCATCGAAAAGTTTAAATTGTGTTGGTTCGGTCCATACTGCATTGCCGAACAAGTGGGACCAACAACTTTTTGGTTATCCACTTTAATTGGTACCCTTCTTCCTAAAGTGATCAATGGATTGAAGCTTCATTCCTATTATCCACCGCCTTCATCCTCATTACGCGTAATTAGTATTTTTACTCCTTTTTTTTCACTGTTCTACCTCGACGTTCTTGTCCTCTTTACGTAATTACGGTTGACTGATTGACCGTAATCCTTTAGCTTTCTTACCTAAACATGATTACTAGCCGACTTCTGTGTCTCCGATTCTATTAATGTGTGCATGTTGCCATTATAATTATATATTTCCAACACTGCGTGATGATTATGTTTCTTTTCGTATGATTCTTCAACGTTTCTACTTAATCCTATTTTTCATGCTGTTATTCGCTATTGCATCCTTGTGTGCTTGCAACCTTTGTATTCCCTGTGTACTTGTGTGTTCTGAGTGTGCCATGGAAGCTCTAGCGACTATCGTTACCTTCCGTGCTAGTCTTGCCCCGGACGTGCGCGAGTACCTGCGTACTCGAGGTGTTCTGGCCTTCGTTGAATTGCCTTGGCATTCAGTGGAGTGTCATTCTTTCTGTGCGTAGATAATCTCTGCCATAGCCACCACGCCTGCTACAGAACAATGCTAGCCGCTGGCATGTTTGAACCCCTGTGTCATTGTTACACTCAGTACAGTCACTGAGGGAGTCCGTCTCCCTCAGAAGGGGTTGGTCGATGGCCCTCTCCTTCCTATGGCGACAATGAAGGAACTCTTTCCCTGGCACTCATCTAACGAGTTTTCGATTTTATGCCATCCAAAACCAGAGTGCACCGTCCTCCAATTCCTAGTAGCTTCCCTAATTCTCCAAAAATGCACTTACGATATCTCACGTCCTTTCTACTCGATGATACTTGGTCATGATTTAGTAGATTTGACAAAGAATGCATTGAGAGAAAGAAAGGCAACTTATATGTTTTGACTCATATGTGTATGAGTTATGTTGAAGATATTGAGTAGGCAGCTACATATTCCCTCAAAGAATTCTTGGAGTGTCAATACAGAGCTACTTGGTATTTAACAAGTTGCAGAGAAGTATATTTCTTCTTTATCTAACTCTTGAGCTAAAAGAGTATTTGTAGCAGATGTTGAAGACTTGAAGAAAGGTTTTATGTTTGTAAAGGTTACCTCATATTTAGTATTTTCAAAAAACTTCAGAAAATTCAGATTTTTTGATGTAAATCAGATGGAGAATCTACTTTCTATGTTTTCTTGATTTTTGGATGCATGCTTGTATTAAAAAAGGTGTTCCATCAGATCCTATCACTAGATTGAGAAGTGGAGTTATCCAAAAGAAAGTCAAGCAGATACTATCACATTTCACCTGGGTAGTATGAAGATATGAAGTATCAACTTGCAGCTTTTGGAGTTCTCAAGGTGAGAAGTTTGTCCACTTATGTTTCAAGTAGGAGTTGCAGATTCTTGAGAAGGATTTGTTTGAAGAAAAGTTTTACAACTTTGTGAGAAGCATGGACACTTGGAGACATTCAGGTAACAAATCAAACATTCAATCTTGAAGGTTTGATGAGAGCAAATTCTACACAGGTATTTTGTTGGAAAGATCATAGATCTTGTATGACGTTGGATGATCTTGAATGATCATGAAAGATCTTGAGTAATTATGAGTCAATTGTCTATCCTTTGTTTGTGGAAGTTCTTTAACATTGGAGGAAGTAAGTCAAAGATTCTATCAGATTAGTGTTGCAGAGAAATAGAAGAAGATACTTGTTATGTTGTAGAAGATTATGGATCCTAAAATGCTTTCAATAAGGTTTTTTGTTATCATGTAATGGATTAGCTAACCTTATTCTATAATATGGGAAGTTCAAGAAGTAATAGTGGAAGCTATTGTAAAAGGGTTCATAATTTTTGTTTCAGATAAAGGTATTTAGGACAGATTTATTGAAAGAAGGAAGACGTTCTAGATTTCATAAAGTCTGATATATTTGAAGAACTCTGGATACTAGTGTTAGATCATCCAAGGGGTGATGAAACATGAAGACGTATTTTTAGCCATATGTGAAAGAATGCAGAGTCACACCTACATGTATTCCTATATTAGGTATTCCTATATTTCCTTTGTCAGTTTCTCTTTATGTTCCAGCTTGAAAGAAGAAGGAAGAAAGAGAATGTTTGGAGAAAGTTCTTGTTAAGGTGTTCCTATTCAGGAGAAGGTTCCAGAGTTCTATTGAAGAGAAATTTGATATGTCAGAGAGGTATGTTTAAGAGGTGTGCACATTTATGTTTATACCAGATTCTGAAGGATATTGAACAAAGATGAAGACAATGACATCATAGATATGAAATTTTGGTGAGACTCACGAGTTGAGTTGATTTGAGTTGACTTGACTTGAGTACAGTTAGAGATGAATCAGTGTTGTTCATAATACACTAAGGTGTGTGCTGTCCATCACAGGTTCTAGGATTCAGTTCTTGATTGCGTTTAGTGTATTTACATGACACATCAGAAGTACGTTGAGAAGCCTTTCATAAGGTAAATGGTAATATGTGGATCCTAGTGTATGTTTTCAGGTTTGAGAAGATAGGAGATAGCAGGTTCAGAGTCAGTACTTCCTACATTGGTTATCAAACAAATGATTGCTTGATGAGTACACTATTGGATATCTAGATTGGATATTTTCTCAAGTATTATGGTTCATATTTAGCAAGTTCAGGTTTTTGAAGTTTGAAGAAAGTCAAATTCGGTTTTGAAGAAGACTTTTGAAGACTAGGTTTGAAGGTCAATTTGGGGAGTACAAGTTTGAAGCTTGTGACAATTTGCAGATGAATGAAGTTTACAGATCCAGTCCAGTTTGTACCAATATGACATTGTAGGGGGGATTGTTGGAAAACAATGTCCTGTTGGTCAAGATTGGCTACAGATTACAACATGTATAGAACTCAATTTTATTCCATCTACAAGTAAAGGTGCTAGGCGCCGTGGCTAGATTAGTGTCCTCCCAAACTTGTGGTGGGGGTTCAATACCCACGGACGACAACGACAGTGTGCATATATTTTGAGATGTGTTTTTATCATGCTTTTCATAAAGCAAGGGACGGGCGGACATATTGCGAAAATGACGGAAAGTTTTTTCGTAAAAGTTTTGACGAGAGCATTATTGGAGCGATAGCTTTTGTGTTATGCTTTTCAAGGATACACATTAGCCATGGTGCTACCTTGGAGCATGTTGAGGAGCGGCTATGGAGTTCTTCTTGGAGAAGAAGAGTATGCTCACACTCTTGCTTATGTAGAGGACTTATCTATTAGCAGCTTGGTGGTGTGGATCAACCATTCACATGATGTATTTGAAGATTGTCTTCTACATGAAGATTTCGGGGTTACTTCAAAGACATTGGATGGTGGTTAACATAAGATTTGCATCTTATGTTAAGAATTCAGGTACATATTCTCTTTATGCACACATGTACTACTTGGAGTTTATGGAGGCAATGGCATCCATATCAGGAGGAGTCCTATTCGGCATAGGTACAAGAGAATCAGTACATGTATGCTTTATGCATATTTGGATGAGGTGTTTGAGAAGGTATATCCATATGAGTTTGAGGATTTCTGATAGCAAACTTGTTAGCATTTTTTTCCACTTTTGTAAGTATGTGATCCTTCACACACATATTTGACTTAGGGTCTTCCATAGCCTAAGTTCAGATGAGGGTTCGCTGATTATCAGTTTTAGACTGATTCTTCCTCTTTTTGTCACTCATATTCACTCTTCTACAACTTATTAGGTCACACATCTCATATATATTCAGATTTTTGTCCATACATTTTAATATATTTATTACATTTGTATATTCATTCATCCATCTATTTCTGTTCACATAGAGTGGTTGAGAGTTTTGCTCCCACATTGTAAATTGACGTTTGTATATATGATAGTGTGAGTAAGCAGTGGCTTACGTAACACTTTACACATGTGATCTAATCTCTCTCTATCTTTGTCTCATCATTTGTATGATTAAGTGTGTTATGTTCATGTTTTTTCAATATTGGAAGATTGCTAGAATCTATGTTGTTGATCCTGGATCTATGGAACTTGGACCTGTGGTATTAATTATGGGCCTACCTAAATTTCTAACACATACGTCCTCTTTCTCCCCCCATGCATCATTCACCTATAAGGGAGGAAGTAGAGCCGAGCACTGAACAACATAATCGGGCTATTGAAGAACTAAGCCGACATGAGAGGGCACTACTGGTGTCCCAACTTACAAAGCAATTTGAAGATGAGGTAGTGAAGGTCATGAAGGAAGTGAAGATTGAAAGCAAAACCTTAGAACAAATTTTGAAGCCATTCAATATACCTTACGAGTTTTTAAAAGAGGAGACTTGAAAATATATCAAGAAAGCTACAAATAGAGAACCTGATCATGATCTACAATTCAACATGAACACGTTTACATATATGCAAGAAGACTTTGACAAGGCATATCTGATATGGAGATGGAAGTTTTTAGAGAAGAATCCAACTTTAAGGGTGCACTGGGAGTTTAGCACCATATATACTACAAATCAATCCATCTTTTTGCCCAGTCCCTCGAAGATGAACCTGGATACAATTTTGGGAAGCACAACACCAAGGTACTGTAAATAATCAATGGCTAAACTATCCATTACTACCGAGTCTGCCTCGCAACTATTTACCGATAGAAGAATACATGGTGCGGACAATCAAGCAAAAAGAGAAGAAGAAGAAGATCAAAGAATAAGACAACGTAATAAGAAAGAACCACCCTCTGCCCAAAGCCCCGCAGGGGCACGCATCAGGTTACAACACCAAAGGACCAAGTCTTGAAGAGTGGAAACAAAAGAATCACAACCAAGACCTTTCAAGGGGAGACTATACACAAAGGATTCTTCATCGAATAAAGTAAAAAATTATCTGAGAATCCTAGCCGCTTCTCCCTCCACTTGTGCGTGTGGTGGAAAGAAATGAAGAGGCTAAAGAAAAGCATTAGGTCCCAAAGGATGTGAAAACAGATTTCAAGACAAAACCTTTAAAGCATCACCCAAAAGACAAAAACTGATGCAAGGTTGACCAAGTGATGCATGTGATGCAAAGAAGTAAACAGGCTCCAGAAATACAATAGGGTCAGATCTATGAGAACAAAGCAATATTCGAAGACGAAAAGTTAGAAAAGAGTCGAGGCAGAGAAGTTGAAATGGGTGACTAAAAATATCACATTATGCACTAAAGGCATGCATGGCATCCTGACTTAACACAACAACCCAGATTTATGAATGTAAGGAATACCAAGGGGAAAATAGAAGCAAAGGACTTAGATCGGATAAGGTAACAAATTCACTAATAGTCCTTATCGCTTCTTCGATCACGAAAGAGCTATAAGCAAGCTGCAGACAAAGAAGCAAAAGCTTGTCAAGGGACGATAGAGACAAAGAGCGAGAGAGTGTTGCTGAGTAAAGAAGCACAAAACAGGAGCCCCAAAACATTTCCAAATTATGGGCATAATTTTTCTTCTTCAAAATCCTATGAAAATCTCTTGAAGCTATGTAAATGCACTAGAGGAGTCCTCTAGATGCAGAAGCCCCAATCATTGTATCATAATCCTTGTAAAATATTAGGAAATTAGAGTTAGTCAATAAAAGTGCCGGTCTCTTGTGTGAAAGGACCATTTTTAGGGCACATGTATATAAGTCACTTTGTGACTCTTGTAAAGAAATTTTTGCCATTGTGAGAATTGGAGAAGAAGATTTTAGAATTTGCCTCTTTCTTGCCGATTTCGATCTTCCTGGAGAGCTTTTGTGTGTGTGTAATGCTTGAAATGTGTGGTGTGGTGCTGTTCTCTACCCCTTCCCATTGCTTTGGAACTGCTGTAGTGTGTGTGTGTGTGTGAGACATTACGAGTTGTGGAGTGAGTGTTGGTGTTTCCCATCATTCACTGTTTTGCTCATAACTTGAAACCCATTTGTCAGATTTGACTAGAAATATGACTATTAGATGCGTCGCTTCGAAAGGAACCCGGTATTGACCATAGATGGAGTTCGGAGCTAAGAGAAAAGTTCAAATTTGTGCTTATTGCTGTAAATGGTATCGTGGCATGCATTTTCAGAGGATTAGTGAGTTGGAGAGGTAGTTGAGACTAGTCACACGCATTGTCACTTAGATAATTCACTTACCATCATGTGTGCACATGTCTTCATACACTTGGTTCATTTGGTTCCACGGATTGATAATTAAACATGTATTAATCCACCACTATATGTAGTTGTAGGGCGATTGAGGTACAATCTCATCGACATAAGTCCCTAAGGCTTCTTGACTTAGGTACATATATGTACAACTATCTTATCCATTGGTGCATGGCCTTTCCGATTGCATCCATCACTCAAGATCCATCTCGTATACAATACAACTTGGAGTCATCATGGTCATAAGCACCCCAAGATGTATGTGGTGTATTGCGTGGCATACCTTCATCTGAGGCACTCACTCTAGTACTAAGCTATAGGTGACACTATGTCTATCGCACCACCTCCTCCATACCCACCACCACCCATAGACCCTCCTCTGGAACCTCCTCCTCTATAACATGACCTTGAACTTGACCGAGATGAACAAAACAAGCCACCACCTATATTGACGGTTGTGGTGTCAAACACTATCCAACTTCAAATTTTGATATAATGGCATTGAAATTGGCTTACGATCAGCCATACCATACTTTTGCAACATATTTAAGGCATATTGCCTTTGTGAAATCCATATACCTATTTCTATATGTATAAACTCAATTCCCAAGAAATAGCACAGCACACCAACACCTTTCATGTCAAATTCCAGCATACGGAGTTTCTTCACCTCTTTAATGCTTGCTTCATTGTAACCTTCTACAATCAAGTCATTAGCATAAACAACCATAATTGTGATCCCATCATCACCCTTCCTTGCATATAATGAATGATCCGTATCACACATAGAAAATCCAACGGTGCTTAAGTAGTCAGCAATCCTTGCATGCCAAGCACGAGTAAGCTTTCTTTTGAATGTATTACTATCAAGTGCTCCTTATCCTTGCTTATATTGAGCTTGAAAGCTCTCTAGTCTATCTTTGCATATTCCCCAACATGTGTGTGAAGAGGTACACATAAGTGATACCTATCTGTTTGGGTAGATTTTGGTCTGTCTTGTACAAGGAGGTTGACATATGTCACATTCTCCACATTGCATGATCTATGGCTTGTTGGAAATAGTAGAGAGTCTATTTTTATTGTGAAAAATTTCATAAGTTCAGTCCTCAGGTCCAGAGAGCGATTCAATTTTTGGTGGACTCTGGTAGTGAATTGTTTGGTCCTAGGAAGGCCCTATCATTCTTTTGCTACAACTAGGAGTGGATATACTCCATCAGTGGTATCAGAGTTCATCATTGATCATTGAAGACATCAAGAGGAGGCCGTGAGGATGCTTGAGAGCCAAGGATTGAAGCAAAGACCAACAAGATTTGAAGAAGGATTTGAAGCAAGGGGGAGCTTCTATCATCATCAAAAAGTTCACGATGTGGAGACTCTTGTGGGAAGGTAACATATCATTCTTTCTCACATCTATCACAATCCAAGGAGGGATTAGGATCCACATATAGTCTCATACACAATGGGAGACTATAATACTTGGATTGAGAAGCTTGAAAAGAGCAAAGGGTCTTGGGGGTTGGTTAGTGTTACTGAGGTGAAGCCATACATAGATCCACATACACCTACTAAGAATCAAAGGAGAGCCATTAGACAATGGGAAGAAAGGGATAGGAGAGTGATGTACATTCTTTCTCAACACATAAGCAACTCCATGATAGGTCATATCCAAGACCTAGATACATCTAAGAGGAGTGTTTGGAAAGGTTGTACTCTACCTCTACAAACGCTAGAAAAATTCAGCTCAAGAATGAGCTCAAAAACCTTATGGAGTCATCAAATAAGAGCATTAATGACTTCATACTCAAAGTAAAAGAGATCTCGGATGCACTTGGTTCAATAGGATGTGTTGTAGATGATGATTACCTAGTTGCCCACACACTTAATGGGCTTAGAGAAGATGATAAATGGAAGGCATTCACAAGCTCTGTGTATGTAAGGTATTCATTACCAGATATTGAGCAACTTACTTCTCTTATGGTGACTGAGGAGCTCAACCATGGAGGCAACAAGTCAAAGGGCAATGAAGACCAAATCTTCTATGCTGGCAAAGGACGAAGAGGCAAAGGCAATAGAGGTGCTTCAAGGGGAAGATGTAGAAGCAACTACCAACAAGGCAACCAAAGCTATTGTGGAGTCAATCAAGCCAAGATGAAGGTCAATCATCAAGGGAAAGAGGAAGAGGAAGAGGTAGAGGAGGAAGATATGGAGATTGAGGCTACTCCTACTCAAAAGGATGCTTCAATTGTGGGAAGCAAGGACATTATGTCAAAGATTGTTGGCAAAAGCAAGGTGGGAACAATTACAAAGTGCAAGGTAATTATGCTAACTCCTCAAAAAATTCAAAAAATGGGCATTTGTTAGCTATGAAGCATAAAAGTGAAGGTCAACCACATGATGAGTTGTGGTATATAGATAGTGGTTGTACTAACCACATGTTAGGTAAAGAGGAGTACTTTAGCAATCTTTAAGCACACAAGCAAAGAGGCTTTGTGGAGACAGGAGACAACACAAAGCATGAGATACAACAAATGAGAGATGTGAAGCTTGAAGGCAACCACAAAGCAAAAGGACTATTAAGGTATTTCATGTTCCTACTCTTACAAAGAACTTAATCTCTATTGGAAAGATGGTTGAAAAGGGATACCAAGTCAAGTTCAACCACAAAGGATGCTTTATTGAAGACTCAAGAAATGGCTATGAGTTGATAGCCAAAGGAAAGAAGGCAGGAAGGATGTTCACTCTTGCATTGGGAAAGGGCAAAGCAACAAGGCAATGTTCATCACCTATGGCGACAAGAAGATTGGAGATTTGGATTTGTGGCATAAAAGGTGTGGTCACATCAGCATTCGAATGTTGAAAGACATGGAGAAGAGGCAATTGGTAAGAGGTTTACCACATTTTTCATTACAAATGTTGCATGAGATGTGTGAAGCTTTTCAACTAGGCAAGTCTACTAAGCATCCCTTCAAGAAGAGTAGATATGTAGCACATGGTGTGTTAGACCTTGTGCACACAGATGTGTGGGGGCCAACCAAAGAGCCCTCTCTTGTAGGTAATAGGTACTTTGTAACCTTCATATATGACTACTCAAGAAAAGTATGGTTGTATTGTATAAAACAAAAATCAGATGTGTTTGATGTATTCAAAAGATTTAAGGCACAAGTTGAAAAGGAGATAGATTGCTACATCAAAAGCCTAAGGTCCGACGGAGGGGGAGAATACTTCTCCCATGCTTTTTGTGATTTCTTGCAGGACCAAGGTATAAAGATGCAAATAACTTGCACGTATACTCCCCAACAAAATGGGTTGGCAGAGAGGAAGAATAGGTATATTGCTGAAATTGCTAGGAGTATGTGAAATAAAATGAATGTGCCTTTAACATATTGGTCAGATGTTGTATCTACTACTATGTACTTGATGAATAGGTGTCCCACATCAGGGGTACACGACATGAAACCTGAGGAGGCATGGAGTGGAAGGAAACCAAACCTTTCACACATTAGAATCTTTGGTTGTGTATGCTACACACATGTGCCACAAGAGTTGAGAGGTAAGATGGATGCAAGGGTTGAAAGATGTATGTTTATTGGTTATTCTATGGAGCAAAAAGGTTCCCAGTGCTACAATCCTAATACAAAGTTGAAGGTATCTAGATATGTAGTGTTTGATGAACTCAAACCATGGTATGCTTCCAAAGTTCCATTGCAGGATGAAGATATCGAAGAGGCAGAGAGAAGATATGAAGCTAGGTTTCAAGATAGCTTGGAAATCATTGGTCGAAGCATACAAAGGAGTTCAAGCATGGATTTAGACCAACAATCAATGAATAAAGGAAAGGAAAGATTGATAGAGCTTGATGAAGATGGACATGAAGTTGAAGACTTTGATGAACCTATGTTAGAAGGGGGAGCTACATCAAAAGCAAAAATCAAAGCACCAAAGCAAAGAAGGTTCATTCCACCAAAAGGAGAAGAAAGGAGGTCAACAAGGGTAAAACATCCAATCTCAAGGCTTATTTATGATAGTTATATTGCTAGGCATTATGCTTTCATGACTAAGGTCATCAAAGATCATGAACCTTCTACCTATGAAGAGGCCAAAGACACAAAGGAATGGCAAGAAGCTATGGAAGAAGAGTACAAAGCCCTTGAAGACAAAAATACATGGAGTCTTGTTCCAAGACAAGAAGGGCTGAAGGTAATTGGCAACAAATGGGTCTATAAAGTGAAGAGAAATTCTAATGGTTCAATTGCTAAGTACAAAGCAAGGCTTGTGGCAAAAGGAGTTGCTTAATCCTATGGGGTTGACTATGAAGAAACATTCAACCCGTTTGCAAAGATGACCACAATTAGGGAAATCATTGGGGTTGCCACATCTAGGAGGTGGACAATATATCAATTGGATGTAAAGAATGCTTTTCTTAATGGTGATTTGCAGGAGACAATCTACATGACTCAACCATTAGGGTTTGAGAATGCTAAATCTTCAGATTTGTTTGTAAACTTAGAAAATCATTGTATGGTTTAAAGCAAGGTCCTAGGGCATGTAATCAAAGGCTTAGTCAATGTGTGAGTTATGTGCAGCAATCTTTCTGAGAAATGACTCTCTTCACAGTTAGTTCAAGATTTTGATAATTGAGTATTGATCCTCCAAATTGGTAAAGGTTTTGAGTTATTCTTGATATAGAGGTGCTCTAACATCAAGAATAGCTTGTTCTTTTGGAGATTAGCACTCTCCATTAGTGATATCAAAGCAAGAATCATCAAAATTGAAGAAAGGAGTGTGAAGAGAGATGGTGGATGCAATCCAAAGAAGAGTAGGTGCTGCTACAACCAGCTTCATGAAGTAATTCGATGGCGTGCACCACACTGGAATCTCCTTCTTGAGAGCTCCACGACGATATGCTCAAAGTAGAAAACCGAGCTCCGGTCGCCACACACAGTACTACGCACAGATGTTGTAGAATACGAAAAAAACGAAGTACACAGGGAGCACGAAGACAGACTTCTTAGGTTTTACAAATGCGGTCGAACATACAGTCTGTGACTGACCAGGCCACTATATGTTTTATTAAAGAACATATACAAAGAAGTGTCCGGTGGCCATTTGGCCTTTCACATGGACACTAACGGTAACAATCTCCCACTAAAGGCCAATATGGCCAGAGTAACTATGGGAGAAAAAAGAAAGAATGATAAAGAATACCTGAGTGTAAGTATACAAACTATACCTCCCACCTGATGGGCATGTTACACAGTATACAAGTGACTGTGTAAGATCAAGAATCAAGTAACCCCCATCATGTGACAACAGTGTCGAAAGCTATCCTGTGGTAGAGCTTTAGTCAAAGCATCTGTAGCATTATCTCGAGTGTGAACCTTCTCAAGAATAATGCTCTCAGTGGCTAAGCAATCTCTAATGAAGTGATACCTCACCTCAATGTGCTTGGTCTTTGCATGATAGACCGGATTCTTAGCCAAAGCAATGGCACTCTGACTATCACTGAGCAAGTGAGGTACATGCTGAGGCAAACCCATATCACAAGCAAGACGAGAAAGCCACAATGCTTCCTTACATGCCTCACTTGCTGCAACATACTCTGCTTCTGTGGTGGAAACAGCTGTACATTCTTGAAGACGAGATCTCCAAGAGATAGCGCCTCCAGCAAAATGAAAAATGTACCCTGATGTAGACTTACGATTGTCTACACAACCAGCATAGTCAGAATCTGTGTAACCAATAATGGATGCTTTCCCTCTACCTAAGCATAGACACTTGTCCTTAGTGCCACTCAGATATCTCAAAATCATTTTGACCGCTTCCCAATGTTTCTTGCCAGGATTAGACATATATCTGCTCACAACTCCCACTGCAAATGCAATGTCTGGTCTCGTAGATACCATAGCATACATGAGACTACCAACAGCAGACTGATAGGGAATTTTGGTCATGAATTCCTTTTCCTCATCTGATTTGGGGCAGTCATCCTTGCTCAATTTCACATATGTGGGTAAAGGTGTACTCAATGCCTTTCCACCCTGCATATTGAATCGATGAAGTACTTTGGATATGTACTCACTTTGAGACAAGTATATGCATCTTTTACTCCTATCACGAGTAATGCGCATGCCAAGAATATGTTTGGCATCCCCCAAATCCTTCATATCAAATGTCTGACTCAACTTCTTTTTGAGAATTGACAAATCATAAGAGGACTTCCCAGCAATCAACATATCATCGACGTAAAGTATCAAGCATATCAAGCTGCCATCAGAACATCTCTTTGTGTAGAGACAATGATCCTCATTGCTCCGAGAATAGCCTTGGGACTTCATAAAAGCATCAAACTTTTGGTACCATTGTCTAGGAGACTGTTTAAGTCCATACAAGCTCTTCTTGAGCTTACAAACTAGACTTTCCTTGCCAGGAACTACATAACCCTCTGGTTGTTCCATATAGATCTCATCTGTAAGATCTCCATGCAAGAAAGCTGTTTTCACATCCATTTGGACTAGCTCTAAGTCCTCCATTGCAACGAATCCAAGCAACATGCGCAAAGTAGTCATCTTGACCATTGGGGAGAAGATTTCCTCAAAATCAACACCATGTTGTTGCTTAAAACCCTTTGCAACAAGTCGTGCTTTATATTTTGGAGAAGCACTATCTGATGTGAATTTCAGCTTATATACCCATTTACATGGTAAAGCTTTCCTTCCCTTTGGCAAAGGTACTAAGTCCCAAGTACCATTCTTGTGAATAGAATCCAACTCACTCTTCATGGCACGCTCCCACTTGACATGATCCTCTGTCTGCATAGCCTCTTTGTAGCAAGAGGGCTCACCGACATCTGTTAGCATAACAAAATCTAAACCTGGAACATATCTATCAGGTGGATATGAGACACGTGTAGAACGTCTCAATGGTTGCTGAACAGGAACATGTGCAGACTGATCTGAATGGACATTCTCTTGAACATCCCTATGTGCAGCATTTTTATGCATGCTAACCGGATGACTAGTATCCTCAAACACCACTCTTCTCACTTCAACCTCCTTAATCGGCTGTTTATGCATCTTAGACTCATTAAAAATGACATCACTACTTCTGATCACTGACCGTGTTTCAGGATCCCATAAGCGATATCCAAATTGTCCTTCTCGACCATATCCAAGAAAAATGCATTTCTTTGACTTATGGTCCAACTTCTGTCTAAGATTCTTGGGTATATGAACATATGCTTCACACCCAAAAACTCGAAGATGATCATAATATGGTGGTTTCCCTGTCCATAACTCTTGTGCCACTTTCAGACCTTTGGCAGTACTAGGTGAAAGGTTAATCACATGAACTGCAGTCAATACTGCTTCTGCCCAAAAACCTTGTGAGAGGTTTGCATGATGCAACATAGAGACTACTCTATCTTGAATAGTTCTATTCATCCTCTCAGCTACACCATTCTGTACTGGGGTATAAGGAGCTGTAAACTCTCTACGAATCCCTCTACACTGACAGAAAAGGCTGAATTCATGTGAGGTATACTCACCCCCATTATCTGAACGTAAAGCCTTAAGCTTAGTTCCTTTTTCAGTCTCAACTGAAGCAAGCCATTTTCTGAAAGTAGGGAATACATCATCCTTCGATTTGATAGGATATACCCAGACTTTTCTAGTAGCATCATCTATGAAAGTAACAAAGTAAAGAGAACCACCTAAGGACCTAGTGGGCATAGGACCACACACATCTGTATGAACAAGATCTAAAGGCTGAATTGAAGAGTCAATGTGCGTTTTATGCACATTTCTGGTTTGCTTTCCATATTGAAAATGCTCACAAAATGAAAAATCAGAGAAAGATAACACAGGTAAGTAGCCAGAACGAGAAAGATTTTCCATTCCACTACGAGATATATGGCCCAAACGACCATGCCAAATACAAGCCATAGGCTGTTCAGTAACAGCTAACAAGTGTTCTTTCTGTGATACAAATAAAGGGTAAAGTGAGCCAACTTTCCTTCCTTTTGCAATAACCATATTGCCCTTTGATATACGAAGGGACTGAGCATAGAAGACCACCTTGTAACCAAGGTCATCAAGTTGACCAACTGACATCAAACTGCGTGATAACTGAGGTACATGGCGTACATTATGCATAGTAAATTTTGAACCGTCAATGAACTGCACAACCACATCTCCAATCCCCACAACATCACACTGGTAAGAGTCACCAAGTCTCACGGTACCAAGAGACTTTGCTGCATAATTAGAGAACCATTCTCTATGTAGTGTCACATGGAAAGAAGCACCAGAATCTAGCAGCCAGGTGTGGGAAAGAGAATCAGCCATAAGTGCCTCAGATGGCACAGTACTATCAAGTGTCAACACATCAGCATCATCAGAAATAGCATTAATTTCTTCAATCTTCACAGTCGAAGTAGATGGTGCAGGTAACTGTTTAACATGCCCATCAACATTCTGTCCTTTACCTTTAGCATTCTTTAATGCATAACAGTCTTTCTTCATGTGTCCTTTCTTAGGACAATAATGGCATTCAATATCCCTCTTCCTTGATTTACTTCTGCTCTTATTCCGTTGACCATTCTTTTCCTTGTTCTTGCTCCTGCCACGTTGTTGATTCTTTCCTTGGTAAGAATCACGAACATTATATGCATCTCCACTCTGAGTGCCAACCATAGATTTTCTACGAATCTCCTCACTCAAGAGTGCTCCACATATGTCATCATAGACGAGTTTACCACCTGGTGCACTATTGCTAATAGCTGTGCAAAATGTATCCCATGATGATGGCAGGGTGCATAACAGCAATACTGCTTTCATTTCATTATCCATATCCATTTTCTGAGCCTGTAACTGGGAGAATATGGCATCAAACTCATTTAGATGAGCAGCAACACTATCTGTGTCCTTCATACGAAGGTCGTATAATTTTCTCATCAGATATACTTTATTTGATGCCGTCTCTTTTTCATATGTATTACATAACTTCTTCCAAAGCTCCTCTGCACTTTCACAGTCTAATACTGTAAAGTAAACATTATCTGCTAGGTGCAAGCGAATGGTAGACCTGGCCATTTCATCTAACTCATCCCAATCATCTTCATCCATGTCAGCAGGCTTCTTTGAAATCCCATTTACTGGCTTCCATTGCCTTCTTTGAATCAGCACATCTTTAATCTGATTCTTCCATAGAGCAAAGTTTGTGCCATCAAATTTTCGGATCTCAAAATGGTCTTTGCCCTGCAAGTTATAGCTCCTCCTCGGAACGCTAGCACTAGACCCTGATCCACCGGATGTGCCTGAGACCTCTGATGCCATGATCGTAGAGAACTGAATAGAATGATAATGGAGCTAGAAGAGTCCAAACACCAACAAATAAGTGTATCAAGGAGTAAATCGACCACTATATAGTTGACTAAACCAGAAATCTGGAAAAATTTTGCCAGAGTATCCTCTACAAAATTAGCATATGACCAGTGTCAAAGTATCATAAAACTGCAAGTACTAACATGTCTACCTGCATAGTGAATCACTGACTCCATTGCATATAATCAGTTACCCAATAGAAGCCAACTAGGCTTATCGAGCACCTATGAACAACTATCATACATCTCCTATGGCGAGGCTGGGTAAGTCTTCCACCTGCATCACCGAAGAGACCCCGACATCTGGGTGTCTCCCAGTTAAGAAAACCTCACCACGACCCTCTTTATCAAACGTAAAAGGCTTTATGCAAAGAACGTAACCGCTATATCAATGCCCACATGGACGTACATAAGCGGTATCCACAGAAGCGTACATGGTGTGTATGTGCTCAATATATGCAGTAAAATGACACTGAAAGGCTGAATACACAACCCAAAAAACTAGCCAATAACACCTGCAAGTATCTGTCAACTCTGATGTTTTAGGCTTTAAAAACCTGCATAAATTTGCAGCGACTGCTCCCACCAAAACTGAAAACCCCTCGAGAAACCTGTAGTTTTACGAGTGTGGCTGAAAATACAGCCCCAAAGGTTGATATTTATTGTCTGAGAAGTACAAGGAACACTCTTCTTGATGTTCTTGGACCTGTGTGAAGAGAACTACGTGCGAAAGTACTCCAAAATGGCTCAAAAAACACCCCAAAATTGCTTCAGAAATAGGCTTTAAAAGCAAAAATGAAGCTTTGAGGGACCAAAACTTGTTCAAGGTAATGCCAACCTTAGTCTTTCCCCTTCTTCAAACACCACAAGAGTGTAGCTTAGTGGCAAGAGATTGCCGCGGTTAAGCGAGCTCTGGGGGGAACAGTACTGGGATGGGTGACCTCCCGGGAAGTACCGGGAACCTCTATATTCCTTGATCGTTGAGGTCCTCCCTCGCGCGCAGCCAACGGCGCCAACGGTGACTTCGGTGACTCGGATGACAAGGTATGCCTTGGTCGCCGCCTTAGTCGAAAGCCTTGGAGAAAACCTGGGGGGGGGGATAGAGCTATGGAGTAGCTCTTCAATGATAGAATGATAGAATGATAGAATGATAGAGCTATGGAGTAGCTCTTCAATCTCTACAAAATGACATCAAGTGGTCACGTACAAGGCTTGCTAATCGCCTCTTCCTTCTTGCTCCTTTTATAGCTATTGTTGGAGGGAGTTTTGAATTCGAATTCGAATGGATCCACCTAAAAGTGATCCCCAAAGTTAGGAGATATTCCCTCAGCTCAAAAAGTCATGGGTTTTGGTAGTTAGAGCCACGAAATTGCTTTTACATCATGCATGAGGTAAGCCATCCTTTTGCTTTTTCTTTTTTCAATTACAAGAGATAAAAATGAACTCTTTTACAAGAGGTGTTCACATGACTACTCATGTGACTTACAAATGAGGATGATATCAAATATATCAAGCATGTAGGCTTGGGTAAAATGCACCAACAACTCCCCCTCAAGCCTAACATGCTTGGCCTTCAAATAAGTCTTCAATTGTCCTTGATTTCCTGCAAGCCAATCATCAACTTGAGTCTACTTAATTTTGTACCATCAAGAGCTTTAGTCAACATGTCGGCACATTGCATATCTGTAGAGACATAGGATAGTTGAATATCCTTGCTCATTAGCTTCTCCCTTACGTAATGGTAGTGGACTTCAATATGCTTGGTTCTAGCATGGTATACCGGATTAGCTGCTAGATGTAGTGAGCTTGTGTTGTCACTAAAAATATGAGGTGTTGAAGAATGAAGTCCAAGATCTTTGTACAAAGACTTTAACCACATGATTTCTTGAGTTGCATTAGCCAAACCTCTATATTCTGCTTCAGTAGAAGATAATGCCACGGTTGGTTTCTTCTTCGATGACCAAGAAATGATTTTTGAACCTGCAAATGATATATACCCTGATGTGCTTCTTCTATCATCTTTAGATCCGGCCCAATCCGCGTCTGAGTAGACCTTTAGCTCAATATTTGAAGTAAATGAATAAAACAAACCTTCATTCATGGTCCCCTTTAGGTACTTGAGGACTCTCTTGGCCACTTCCATATGTGGTCTTCTCGGCTTATGCATAAACTGACTCAATATGCTAACACTATAGCATATGTCCACCCTTGTGAGTGTTGCATAGTTCAAACTTCCAACCAAGCTTTGATAGCTTGTGATGTCTTCAATTGGCTCTCCTTCATAAGCACTAAGCTTATGATTTTGCTCCATAGGTGTACCTGCACAGTTGGTATTTTCCATCTTGAACTTGACAAGCATGTCATGCACATACTTCCTTTGTGTGATGTATATACCTGAATCTGTGTAGATCAACTCCAATCCAAGAAAATAAGTGAGTGGTCTGAGGTCACTTATTTTGAACTCCTCCTTCATTTGACTCTTTACCTGTTTGATTCCTTCAAGATCATTGCCTGTGATAATAATATCATCAACATACACACATAAATAGATCACTTCAGATCCATTCCTCTTTATGAACAAAGAGGTATCCGCCTTGCTAGCTTTGAATCCTTGGTCCTGCAAATAAGTCACCAATCTGAAATGCCAAGCTCTTGGAGCTTGCTTCAATCCATACAAAGCTTTCTTTAGTTTGCATACATAGTTAGGATGATGTGCATCCTCATATCCAGGAGGTTGTGCCATATACACTTCCTCAAAAATCCATCCATTCAAGAAAGCATTCTTTACATCAAGTTGATAAAGATTCCAATTTCTAGATGCAGCAAAACTAATGAGAATCCTAATTGTAGGCATTTTTGCAACAAGAGAGAAAGTCTCCTCATAATCAATACCATGGGTTTGAGCAAACCATTTAGCAACTAACCTTGCTTTGTGTCTATTTATACTTCCATCTGGATTCCTCTTGATTTTGTATATCCATCGAGATCCGATTATCTTCATAGATGGCTTGTTAGGTACAAGCTCCCAAGTGTCATTCTCCTTCATGGCTTCCATTTCTTCATCCATTGCATCTCTCCAAGATTTCTTGCTTTGTGCTTCTTTGAATGTGGTAGGTTCTTCATTGGTTGAATCCTTTGCAATGTAGATTGAGTGCTTGGTGACCAAAGAAGTATCATAACCAAACCTCTCTGGTTTCTTCTTCTCCCTCGAAGACCTTCTAAGTGGTTGATGTGAGCTCTCGGGTCCATATGTAGCATCCTGCATCTTTGCTTTACCTTTGTTCTTCCATAGCTTTAGTCTTTCCAAGTCTTCTAGGTCAATCTCCGAATCACTTTCTTCAATCTGCTTTGGCTCCTTTGGTTGAAGTGATGGAAAATCTTCATCCAAGTCATATGGCAGCTTCACTTTCGTGTCATCATCAAACCATTATTTGTTTTCATAAAAAATTACATCTCTACTCACAGAAAATCCTTTATTGGTTGGATTATACAATCTATATCCTTTTTGGTTTTGATCATAACCAATGAATACACACTTCTTTGCCTTGGGATCCAATTTCCCTCTTACTTGAGAAGGAATGTGAGCATAGGCTAAGCATCCAAAGATTTTGCAATGCTCTAGACTAGGTCTTCTTCCATTCCACACTTCATATGGAGTGGTTCCATCTAGTGACTTAGATGGAAGTCTATTTATGAGATATGTGGCTGTAGACACAGCCTCTACCCATAGGTAGTTCGGCAATCCCTTTTCGTTGAGCATGGACCTTGCTGCTTCGACAATAGCTCTGTTCCTCCTCTCTGCTACACCATTGAGTTCGGGTGTATACCTTGTAGTGACTTCCCTTTTAATGCCTCTTTCATGCAAGAAGGCATCAAATTCAGAAGAGAAGTATTCTCCTCCACCATCTGATCTGAGTCGTTTCAAAGTCCTACTTGTTTGGTTTTCAACAAGAGCAATATACTTCTTAAAGCAATTAAACACTTCATCCTTGTGCTTCATGAAAAACAGAATGGTCCACCTGCTACAATCATCTATGAAAGACACATAATATCTTGAGCCTGATATAGATGGCTCCTTACTTGGACCCCACACATCCGTGTGCACTAGATCCAAAGGATTTTGATACATATATCCTTTCTTATTGAAAGGTTGTCTATGAGCCTTGCTGAGTTGACAAGCTTCACACTTATAAATCATGTGTTGCCTTGTGATATTAGGCAAACCAAGTACACTTTGGTCCCTGCAAATCTGTTTGAGTGTCCTCTCACCAATGTGAGCAAGCCTTTTGTGCCATATCTCCAACTCTGTAAGAGTTTGAGATCCATAGCTAAACAAAGCTATGTTCTTTGTATCTTCCACTTCAAAAGTGAAAAGCCTTCCTGTCTTTTCTCCTTTGGCAATCCTTCGAAAGCCTTGCCTTGGGTCTTCAACATATGCTCCAAATCGATTGAATCTAACCTGCAATCCTTTTTCAACAATCTGTCCAACACTTATTAAATTTTTGGTAATTGTAGGAACATACAAGACTTTGCTTAAGAGGTTCATATTCCCATCTGATGTCTTCACATTACCTATCTTCTCCACTGAGTGCTTTGTGTCATCTCCTGTCTGCACTTCATGCTTGTTATGAGGATCTTCCAAATCAGAAAGTAAAGCCACATTTCCTACTACATGGTTCGAGCATCCCGAATCAATGTAAAATATGTGATCATCATCCTTACCCTTCTTCGCTGATAGATTCATAATCAATAATGAATCTTCTTGACTTTGGTCCTCTGCATAGTTATTGTAATCTCTTCTTCCTTTATGGCCACTTTGATAGTTGTTGTTGTTGTAATTGTTGTTGTAGTTACTGTAGTTGTTGTTGTTGTAGCCTCCATTGTATCTGCCTCTATTTGATCCATAGCCACCTCTATTGAATCCTCTTCCTCTTGAGTTCCTCGGGTTCCTAAAACATTCTTCAGTAGTATGATTAGATAAGCCACATATGTTGCAAGGTTGAGATGATTGGAATCTCCCCCTGCCTTGCTTTCCACCTCTGCCTCTTCCTCTAGCTCTTCCTCTACCTGCAAAGTTTGCTTGGAAAGAGCTTCCTTCATCTTCATTCTTCCTATTCTTTGACTTGTCCTTGACCTTAGCTTTATCAAAATATAAGGCAGAAGTTTGATTACCTCTTGAGGACTCACCACCTTTGCTAATCTTTGCTTCATGAGTGAAGAGTTGGCCCATGAGTGTGTTGAGGTCGGGTACATGCATATCCATGTATAAATCCATGGCTGTTGTGAATGACTCCCACTTGTCGTCTGCTTTGATTCCATTCATGATTTGTCTTATGATTTGCTCCTCTTGAATTACCTCTCCAATGCTTCCAAGTTGGTCGGAAATCTCCTTCATCTTTATAACATAATCAGTCACATTTTGCTTTGGGCTTTTCTTCATTGTTGTGAACTCCATCCACAATTGGTTCTTCCTTGCTCGAGTGTTGGAAGAGAAGAAAGAAGCAAGTGCATTCCAGGTCTCTCTTGATGTCTTGCATCCCTTGACATGAGGTAAAAGAAAATCAGAGATTGAGTTTAGAATATAGGACCTTGAGCTTTATGGATCTCTTCCTTAAGTTCTTTGTGATCTGCATAGTACTTATATTGTTGTTGAGCTTTATGGATCTCTTCCTTAAGTTCTTTGTGAATGTCCATAAGGTACTGGGCCTTGTCTCTGGCAACTGGGTTCTTGACATGATTTGAGAGTTGTATATCCATCCTTGGATGTTGTCCATAGTTTGCAAAGAAGGGAATTTGCTTAGTAGATGCATGAACACTATTGTTATAGGCAAACTCTGCAAAGGGTAACAACTCAAACCAATCATTTTGGTGATAGTTGCTAGTGCAACGGAGATATTGCTCTAGGACTTGATTCACCCGTTCTGTTTGTCCATCAGTCTCTGGATGATTTGCTGTAGATAGTTTAACTTGAACACAAAGGAGCTTGCAAAGACTGTTCCAAAAGCTGGATATGAACTGTGGACCTCGATCACTGACAATATCATGAGGCAATCCATGAAGCCTAAAGATGTATATGAGAAAGAGTCTAGCACTGGCTGCACCTGTGATTGCCTTTGTAGTTGGAATAAAGTGTGCCATCTTTGTGAATCTATCCACAATAACAAGAATGGCATCATACTTATCTGACTTTGGTAGATCTGTGATGAAATCCATAGATAATGAAGCCCATGGCCTTTCTGGAATAGGTAAAGGTTGCAAGAGGCCATGAGGCTTATGTCGTGGTACCTTAGATCTATTGCAAGTGTCACATGTTCGGATATATTCTTTGACTTCCTTCCACATTTGAGGCCACCAAAAATCCCTAGATATGAGTTCTATTGTTTTATTTACTCCAAAATGTCCTACTACACGGTTGTCATGACGTTGTTGAAGTACTTGGATCCTGGGCTTTCTTGGAGGGACATATAATAGGTTCTTATAGAATAGTAACCTGTCCTTTTCTTGGAATTCATTTACTTCTTGGACTTTTCCTTCTTGAGTTTTTTGCTTAACATTACAAAATAGTTAATCTTGTGGTAGATTCTCACGGATCAAATGATTCAAGGCTGAATCTTCAGGATGGGTTGAAGAGATAGCTGCTAACTAGAGATGCTCAGGCTTGAGTAATACACTCTCTTGTTCATCAAAGGCCTCTTCACCCTTCTGTGGTGCAAGGTAAGATCTTCTTGACAAGGCATCTGACTGACACTGTTGCTGTCCTGGACGATATGTGATGACAAAGTCGAACCTGGATAAAAAGTTACTCCATCGAGATTGCCTTCTGTTGAGGATGCGGGTGGTCATAAAATACTCTAGGTTCTTGCGATCTGTATACACGATAACTTTATGAGCTGCTCCTTCTAAATGGTGACACCAAGTATCAAATGCATCCACTATGGCAAGAAGTTCTTTATCATGAATTTCATAATTAATTTTTGGAGGAGAAAATTTCCTTGAATTATATGCAACTAGATGTAGGTGTCCATCATCTCCATATTGCGAGAGAATGGCCCCTAGGGCAAAGTCTGATGCATTTGTCTCTAGGAAGAAGGGCTTGGTAGAATCAAGATGAACTAGAATTGGAGCAGTAGTGAATGCTGATTTCAAGGTCTGAAATGCTTTTTCTGCTTCTTCGGTCCATGAGAATTCAGAGTTCCCTATAAGCTTGGTAAGAGGTGTCACTATCTTGGAGTAATCTTTGATGAATATCCTATAGAAGTTGGCAAAACCCAGAAAACATTGTACATCTTGAACACATGAAGGTGGTTGCCAATCAAGGATTGTCTGAATCTTCTTAGGGTCCATAAAAATTCCTTTATCTGATACAATGTACCCTAAAAATTCCACTTCTGTCTGATGGAAAGAGCACTTCTCCAATTTCGCATATAATCCTTTTTCTCTTAGTTTCTCTAGGACTATCTTGACATGACGTTCATGATCCTCAAGATTTTTGGAGAATATCAAGATATCATCAAGGTATATTACAACAAAATCATCTAAATATTCTCAAAAGATATAATTCATCATATGTTGGAAAACAACTGGAGCATTTGTAAGATCGAATGACATAACTACATATTCAAAATGCCCATACCTTGTTCGAAATGCTACCTTCCATTCGTCTCCCTCTCTGATCCTGACAAGATTGTAAGCTCTTGGAAGATCGATTTTTGTGAAGAATTTTGCTTTTCCAAGGCGTTCTAAGAGCTCTGATATGAGTGGTAGAGGGTATCTATTTTTTATAGTGACTTTGTTCAATCCACGATAGTCTACACACATCCGGAGGGTCCCATCCTTCTTCTTTACAAATAGAATAGGAGCTCCTGCCGGAGACTTCGAGTGTTTGATAAACCCCTTTGCTAGATTCTCATCAATGTTCTTGTGTAGTTCTATAAGTTCTTCTGGGGATAGTCTGTAGATTGGTCCAAAGGGTGGTTGTGCTCCCTCTTGAAGATCTATGGGGCAATCGTAAGGTCTATGCTTTGGGAGGATATCTGCATTCTTCTTTTCAAAAACATCTTCAAAGCCTTTGTATTGATTGGGTAGCTATACTGGATCATCTTTCTTGGATTCTTGAGCTGGTATGGCATAAATCATATATGTAGGTTCCTTCCTTACTGCATGTATGAAGGCTTTGGCTCCGACATATATTGGGTTCTTCTAGATATCTCGACGGGTGATTTTATTCTTTTCCCAATTAATGTCTGGATTATGCTTCTTTAACCAGGGCATTCCAATGATAACTAGATGTACTCGGCTTGATATTACATTGAAACATATATGGGATTCATGGTCACCCAGGTGTACTCTTAATGGTGTGGTTTCCATGGTTATATTCCCAGATGCTAGAGGTCGTCCATCTACTACTTCAACTACTACTGGTTTGTTCTTCCGAAGTATAGGAATTCCATGTTTCTTAACCAATCCTTCAACGATGAAACATGAGGAGGCTCCTGAATCTACTAGGGCTGTAAGGGAAAGGGTCTTCTTGGGCATGATTAACTTGACAGGTGCAAGACATGTTTCTATGGGTGTAGTTGGATGAGACCCTTTCTTATATCATGGTCCGGCTGCAGGGTCTCTTTTACAACTGGACTTCCTCGTTTCCCTACTCTACAAGGGTGGCTGCGACTCTGGAGTTTGTTCTCTTGTTTGGACAATTAATTGCAATATGTCCAGGGTTTCCACAGTAGAGACATAACTTATTAACTCTCCTTCTCTATTTCTCTTCTAGTGTTAAAGGCTGAAACCTAGTTACATCTATTTTCATAGGTTCAGGCATGGACTCATCTTTAATAGTCGGTTGTAAAGGTTTCCACTGGCGAGGTCTTCCTTCTACTTGTTTCTCTTTTTTCCTTTCAAAAAGTCGGTTATCACATTGAATAGCTTGCATGATATATTTATTCAATGTTTTAACCTCTGGCATCGTGAGCAACAGGTCCTTCACATCATCTCTTAAACCCCATCTGAATTGGCTTATGAAATAATCTTCATGCCAAGTGAGATCACATATCAATTGCCTAAATTCAGATGCATAGGTAGAGGCACGGCGGTTACCTTGACGTAGCTTCCGAAGTTTTGTTTCTGCTACTCGACTTGCATCTGCATCTCCAAATGTGGCGGAGAGTTCTCGAAGCAATCCCTCATAGTCCTGAAGTACTGCCATGTTCTTCTCCAAGATTGGTGCAAACCATGATAATGCTTGGCCACAGAGCAAGGTTCCAATAAACCTGACCTTGGATGCCTTGTCAGGGTATCTATCAGGTTGCATACGGATGTACAATTTAACTTGCTGGAGAAATCCACGAAACTTTGTGCGATCCCCGTCAAACTTTTTTGGCATGCAAATCTTGGGTTCCTTCATAAATGATGTACTAGGCCGTTGATTCACTTGAATACTCCCTTGATTTGATTGAAGACTCCCAATTCATTCTTGTAATTCTTGGAGGAGTGCACCTACATGCACTGGATGTCCCATCTCGACTTGTGTCTGTCAATGACTTAGGTCTTTGACTTGTTGTTGGAGACTTTGAAGTGATGCTACGATCTGTTCATAAGCGTTCTTCATGATGTCTGGTCTTGGATAGAAGATAGTCTTGCCAAAATGTCAGGAGAGCAATAGATTGTGCTCTCTGACTACAGTAGACAAGATTTCCGAAATACACTTATGATTACAAGAACACCCATGTAGGGAAAATGATACAAGAATATGTGACTGATACAAGATGTCCCACAACCCGGGACCAATAGGTATGGAAAACTGGACTAGAGATGATACAGGAGATCCCACAACCCGGGATCATAAGTATGAGACAAGATATCTGGATTACAAGAACTCCCTTCTGGGAGATGATCTGGATACACGAAAGAACTCGACAGGATCTCGTACTACGAGATTACAAGGGGACAAGATAGGATGTCCAAGAACTAGACTAGAACAAGGAACAAGACAAGAACTAGAACTGGAACTTGAAGAGTACTTACTTGGCGGCCATGACTCCTTGAGCTCCCAAGACTGGTATTGGCAAGACTGATTATGAATATGGCCAACCCCTCCTTATATAGGTTTTCCAGGGGCGGTTCTAGTGCGGTTACGAATTGATGATCTCATCGATGATGTCATCAATTCATAGCATGGTCTTTGGATGTCAGAATCAAGCAAGAAGACAGTCGATCTTAGGGTTTTGGCACGTTCCGGACGCAATGGAAGCATTAGTTTCCCCAAATTCTGAAGCAATCATGAGATATAGGATTCACATGGAATCTAAGAGTTTCCTTTGTCCATGACAGAGTCTTCTACATTGACTCAGGGTGTAGCAATCACCTGAGTGGTAATATAGCTTTGATGACTCATTTGGAGAATAAGGTAACTAATCATGTAGTTCAAACAGGTGATAATACAAAGCATAATGTAAAGTCAATTGGATTAGTGAAGACCAAGGATGGAAGTACTCTTGTGTAAGGTCTTGTACGTTCCTACAATTCCAAAGAATTTGATAAGTGTAGGGCAAATTGTTGAAAAAGGTTATTTCGTAAGGTTCACTAATGATGGAGTTTTTGTGGAAGACCCTAGCAATGGGTATAAGCATTCATCTAGCAAGCAACCCTATGTTCCATGCAAGAAGCAAGCACATAGAGATACATTATCACTTCATCAGAGAGAAGGTACTAGCAAAGGAAGTGGACATAAAGTACATCAACAGAAAGGAACAACTTGCAGATATCATGACCAAATTCATGGATGCAAGCAAGTTGGAGAAGTTCAAGATCAACCTCAACATAAAGGAGATCAATGGAGACTAACACTTGAGCTTGAGGGGGAGTGTTAGAGATGTACAAGGTAAAATCTATGTGAACCAAGGCTTAACTCAAGTGCCACATCATTTCACTTTTTGGTAAATTCTACAACCACTTTTCCATGACTTTTTTAGCTCAAGACTCCATCTACATTGATTGAGAAAAGTGGGGGTGTTGGAGGCATGATTTGAATTCAAGTTCTACACCAACTTTTAGAGCATTATATGAGCAATAGCTTGGAAGAAAGTCATGGCCTCCCAAAGATTCATTTATGCACCTTTAGGCTCTCATTGGGAGTGTATACTAAGCTAGCCCCCTGCTTGCTCAAGTTTTCACTTTGGCTGAGATTTTGTATCACCTATATCTCTTTGTGTAGTTGTCCGTTTCATTCGCAAGATAGCTCGTCTTAAAGCTCTTGTTGTAAGCTTCTTTTGAATGTAATTTTAGTATCAAGTTTTCCTTATCCTTGTGTATATTGAGCTTGAAAGCTCTCTCGTCTATCTCTGCATATTCCCTATTATATGTGTGTGAAGAGGTACACATAAGTGATAGCTATCTGTTTGGGAAGATTTTTGTATGTCTTGTACAATGTGGTTGACATAGGTCACATTCTCCAAATTGAGTGATCTATGTCTTGTTGGAAATCTTGGAGAGTCTATTAGTATGCAAAATTTCGTAAGTTCAGTCCTCATCTCCAGGGAGCAATTCAACTTTTGGTGGACTAAGGTAGTGAACTTTTGGTCCTAGGAAGGGCCTATCATTCTTCTACTACAACTAGGAGTGGATATACTCCATCAAATTTTTTGTCTTTGAGATTAGTAGGTTTATGCATATTGCAAGGGTCTAGCATTAATAGTAAATTCAGTGCATCATTCACTAATTGAGTGGCATCCATCTAGTTGGGTGGTTTTATCCCAAGGGGGACCTTACCACTAGGTTTACATACTCTTTTCAACTCAAATGGAGATGGTTGCTATGGCACTCAAGTCTCCACTAGTGGTTTTTTGTACATGATTATTAGCTTATGAATATTTTGGTTGAGAAAGAAGTAGCCTACTTTGGCCACTTCTATTTGTGAAGCTGAGTATAAGTTAACTTTTACAACTATTGTTGTGTGTGTGTGTGGCTTAGTTGCCTTTTGGTTTATTTGGGTGTTGGTCAGTCTTCTTCAAGATGTTGCAAAATTTTTCACTAGGCTCTATCTATGGATAATTTTGAAGCCTTTTGGAATTTTTTGGGCGTACTTCATCTTGTGGATTGGTTTCATTCCTCATCTTGGCACTTCCTTATACATAAGTGCCAACTCCTTATTCATTGCATCACTTTCAAAGTGCATTTGTTGATATATCTTGGTAGTGATGTGTGTGAACACACTTAGGACTATCGGGGCCCTTTTTGCCTTCTTGACAGGTTCCCCCCCTCTTATATATATGCCTATAACCCTAATAGGTCACGCATCTTTTGTACATTCACTTGGTAATAGACTCAATGTTATGTTGTACTTGAAGCTTCTTCTTCTTCTTCTTCTTCCTTGTGTTGTTTTCATTCTTTCATAAATAGTCCTCAAACTCCACGAGATACAAGATAAGTACACATTTATTACATAGTTTCCATGTGTGGATCTGTAGCTCAGTGGTGAGTAGCAACTAATTTAATGTCAATCCAGGAAGACATGAGGATGGTATGAAGACCTCGAGCAAGTGAAGTGCACAAGTGGTGATGGAGAAGCGCACACACATGCACAAACATACACACACACACGTGCACACAAGGCAATAGCAAATAGAGGAACAATGGAGTCTTTAGATTACTCAAGAAGTTTCATACATCAAGTCAAATAAATTTAGAGATTTTTGGGGCATATTGGTTACCATAGGAGTTTCATTAACATGTATGCAGATATAGCTAGACCATTGGCTAGGGTCATAGGTAAAGAAGTCCCATTTAGTGGGATAATGAAGAAGAAATGGCTTACCAGACATTAGATCCAAGCTGGTGACTGCACCAATTCTTTTTACCCCCGATTGGTCTAAGGTTTTTCATGTCCATGTAGATGCAAGTGCCTATGCAATGGGAGCAGTTCTTATACAAAAGAGTGAAGAGTAAAAGTTGGATAGACCTACTCACGATGCAAGTGGAATTTGGAAAAAAGCAGAGAAGAATTATAGTACTATTGAGAGAGAGGCCTTTGCAATAGTATTTACTATCTAAAATTTCTACCATACTTGATAGCGGTAGAATTCATCATAATTACTTATCACCAACCACTCAAGTATCTGTTAAATAAGCCACAAGCAATAGGAAGAGTGTGGAGGCGGATTCTATTATTTCAAGAATTCGATTTCACTGTATTACATAGACTAGGAAAGGAAAATGTTATGGTTGATCATCTATCTAGGTTTATTTTTAAAGGACCAAGCAATTGGAGTGGAAGATGAATTCCCATATGTTGAGCTATTCAGAGTTAAAGCACAAGTGTGCTTTGAGGATATCAAAGATTTTATCAAGACTAGTAAGTATCCAAATAAAGCTAATTATGTGCAAAGGAATAGGTTTCTAATCAAGAGCGGAACTTTTACATTTATTGAAGGCAAACTATATAGATATGGTAAGGATATCATATTAGGAAGTGCATGGAAGAAGAGGAGGAAAGACACATCCTTGAGACGACACATAAACTAGATTATTTAGATATGTAGATGAATGGGCTCAAGCATGTGATGTCTGTCAAAGATGTGGTCCAAGACCCACAAAGTAGAGACAACATCCATTGGTTGTCTCCACATCATGGAAACCATTTGAAAAGTGGGGGTTAGATTTATAGGGCCTATTTATCATGCATCGCTTCTGGTTGCCATTGAGTATGCTACTAAGTGAGCCAAAGCTATTGCTTCTCCAAATTGTGCAGTCCACACAATTGCCAATTTCTTGTACATCAATATTTTTTGCAAGTCTAGTTGTGCACTTGAAATTTGTACTCATCAAGGAACCCATTTTGCTAATAATGTTCTATATGAAGTTTTTAACAAGTAAAAGGTTCTCCATCATAATTCGTGTGTGTATTATCCAAGGGCTAATGGATAAGGATAGTCCATAAATAAAGTGTTGATAGCTTTGCTAAGGAAGAAATGTATGTTAAATCCCACTACATGGGGCTGCTTATTTGGGCACACTATGGGCCTACAAGTTGGCATGCAAAGAATCAATAGGATACTCCCCCTTTCAATCGGTCTTTGGAGTAATCCCTATTGAATTCTTTGAGTTCTTATGTGAAATTTGGCAACATGCAGCAAAAGAGTTGGAGGAGACACAAAACAAAAGGAAGGAAGACCATTATAGGAGTTTATGGGCAAACAAGTTATAGACTAGTATGCTTGTTCTCTTACATACACCACAATTACAGACACAATTGCAAGGCAAGTGGCTCCCTCATAGGGAAGGACTGTATAAGATTAGAGAAATGCTACAATGGGTTTTGATGCAGTTAGAGACTTTGGATGGTGAGGCACTACTACTAGTCAACATCTCAAGGCTCAAGTTCTACAATCAACAAAACTGAAGGCTTTTTTGGATCACCTTCGAACTTGCAAAATCTGCTCAAGTTGTACATAGCTCTTCTCATACTCTTTTCTATATATTTTTTTTCTTTTTTATTAGATTTCATGATTTTCAATTAAGTTTTTTTCATGTAATTGAATGTCATTCAATAGCCCAATGTATAAGAATCTTGTTGAAAATATTTTAGAACTATTTTTTTTTGTAATTTTTCTTTTTCGAATTCTTTTCTCTTGTTGAAGTAGATGGGAAAAAGGAATTTCTTTGAGGTTTTGAGTTGTGGGAAGTCTTCTTCAGGTTATTTCACACTCTAGAAGTTTTTCCTCATTTTTTGTTTTTTTTTCATTTTGGAGAATTTTATTTCATTTTTATCTATTTTTTAGCATATTAAAAAAAGTGGGCCCATTGCTTGTTGCTCACCCCCCCCCAAAAAAAACTCCCTTTCTCTGATTCTCACTCATCTGTAGCTCTTTCTTTTTCTCCCCCACTGCCACATGTCCCCACCTCCCCCAACCACATTACTTTAAAAAGTTTATCCTATGATATCTTTTTTGGTTTTTATTTATTATTTTATCCCCCACCCCACAGACGCCCAACCACTAGTTTAAAAATTTTATCCTAAGGTATCTATTTTGGTTTTAAATTTTTATAATTATTTTATTCCTGCCATCCCCCCAACCACCTATGTTAAAAATTTTATCCAAAGGTATCTTTTTTTGGGTTTTTGATTTTTTTCATTATTTTATCCCCACCTCCCACCTTGGGTGACCATAGGATAAACTTTTATCCTATGCTCTCACCCCATTTTTTTTTTTTCACATATGCATACTTCATGGCTCTAGATTGTGCTTCAGGTGGCCATTTTTTTCAAACTTGGAGTCATTTTCATGTCTCTCGACACCATTGATGTTATACTTTATGGAATAATGGAATGTTAAATGGATTTTAATGCCTTGCAATTTTTAATGTGTTTTGTGTTTTGTGTTTTGATTTAGTAAGTGAAGATTCATAAGGGTGTGAATGTGCATGGACTTATTGAAATATGTTTGGAGATAGTTAGAAGAATATTTAGAAGATAGTATTTTAGTTTTTTTGTAAAAGTAATAGATCGCTTTAGAAAGCGACATTTTCGTAAAAATAATAGATTACAATTTTGTAAATAAAGCACGCTTTTTGAAGTGTCACCCTCATGTATCTTCTATTTGAGACATAATAAGAAATACCTATAAATACACATGTTGTGATAGACTTGTCCATTAGAGTATGTGGTGGGAGATTGTACCCAATCTGGTGCCGATTCTCTTGTCTCTTTCTATTTTCTGAGTACTTTTATGAGATTTTGTTTCTGTACTATCCTCTACGTATGTGAGTCCATGTGACCCAAAGGTCAACAATGGTATCAGAGCCAAGATGCATCTGTGGGTGTGGTTCTTTGGCGTCCGATCATGACTCATGGCATCTGCTCATTAATTGGCAACTGTCTCAACCATCCCGTCCATGTTTTTGTTTATCAAGTTTGTTTGTTTTGGTTCATTGATTAGTTTTTTTGAATTTTTTCTAGATTGTTACTGTGCACTGTGCTTAATATCACATCGTACCCCATGTGCTCATTGTCACACTATACCCCTGTGCTCATTGTCACAGTGTACCCCATATGCTCATTGTACTCATTGTATCCACTATACCCCTGTGCTCACTATGCTCACTGTGCTCATTGTGCTCACTATACCCCCTGTGCTCACTGTTAACTATTCGAGTTCGAGTTCAGTTATCAATTTTTGTTATCAAATTCACTTATCAAGTTTGTTTATCATTTGATTACTCCTTCAGAGTAATTAGCAAATTGGGTTATCAAGTTTGTTTATCATTTGGTTACTTCTTCGGCTTACTCCAAGGTGCTGGCTAAGGCATAGAACTATGGCATAACTTTGGCATCTTTGGCTTCTCTAGCACTCATGATTCTCTTGGTTCACTTTGGTTACCTTTGGTTCTGTTGGCTATGTGCAAACCAATTCTGACATATGAGTGGCAATACGGGCTTAGTTATTTCCCTAATTAACTTACTTATTTCTCTAGTTAGCCTACATAGTTCCTTATTTAGCATGTAGGGATTTGAACACACAACCTCATACTTCCAAGAGATAAGCCTTATCCACTAGCCTATTTTCTCTTTTGGATACCCCTATTCCTTTTAATAAATATTGAACATAACTCATAACAGTCTCTTCACCTTATTTATTTATCCATTTATTTAAACACTTTATTTATTTATTTATTTATCAAAGCACTCTCATTTATTTCATTTATTTATTTACTTATTATTGTTATTATTCTTATTCTTCTTATTATTATTGTTTAATATACACTATTGTTAACAATTCTTTTCCCATGCTTAGACCTAGGTTTTGGTTCTCTACATAAGACCATGGGCCCTAGCCATACTATGGACGATTTTGGTTCATCACCCTTACCAAAGGTACCAATCGAGCAACAATTAGAGGTTTTATGGCATGAAGTCCAACATGCCCAAAACAAGATTAAGAAACATGATGCAACACTCTAGCAATTGCAAAGTGAAGAAAATAATATAGTTATGGTGGTGAAGGCCATTATTACTGTCCAAGAACAAGGAAAGCAGTCCACGATTGGTGCCAAAATTTCCAAATTTTCATGAGTCGATCGAAAGGATGGCCAATTTGTTCTTTAATGGCTATCTCAGTTTGATGACTTCTATTCTGATGAATCATATCTGAAAGTGAGAAAGTGAAATTCGTTACTAATTATTTGGTGGCTAAGGTCTAGTTATGGTGGAATGTTTTTCACCATAACACCGATCACCCCACGACATGGAAAGCATTTCAAGAAAAGATCAAGGAGTCCTTCTTTCCTCCTCAGTTTCACTGCATGTCGATCATGGACATTTTTTGGATGGAAAGATGGAGAGATTGTGTCTATCTATACTGAATGTTTTTTGCAACGACTATTACTTATTTGTTTGCTTGAAATGATTCTGAAGATATTTTGCAACGGAAGTATGAAGATGGCTCAGAGATAAGAATCCAAGCTAAGTTCAAGACCCTACATCCCACAACCCTCTATGAAACTATTTCTTTTGCATGTGATGTTGAAAAACAGCTTCAATCCATCACCAAGTCCATCCGCTTATAAAAAATGCATCAATGAAAACCACCAATCAAGCTCAGTTCTCCTTTCAAGCGTCCCTTCACTAGTCTTTCTTCTCCTCCTTTTTAGTGCCCACCTACTTTCCAATGCCTCCCTCCTTTTGAGCACCCTCCTCAATCCAATTTCTCCCCAGTATCCAAGACCACTCCCTTACAACCCGCAAAACCTCCAACTCTTCAAACTACAATGATGGATGCTCAACAAAAGAGGCCTAGTATCACTTGCTGGGATTGTGGTAAGTTTGGTCATACTAAAGCTAAATGTAGGTTTTGAACTAATGACATGAAGCCTGTTAGAGCTCAAGTTCACAACATGGAGGTGGTTGTTGAAGACATTCAACCTGATTGGACCGAAGAAGCATTGGAACAAGATTTAAGTACCTTGGGTAACATAAATTCTATCCATTCTTTACTTTGCATGCAAGATACTATTAATGTTAAACTTGTTAATATTTTACATGATGATGGTGGTTCACATAACTTTATTTCTCATACACTAGTGAAAGATCTCCATTTAAACCCACTTCCTTCTATGTATAAAGTTAAGGATGCATTTCAAGGAAATAGATATAATGTTACAAGTGAAGTGCATAACTTTCAGATTTGTATAGGTTCATACGTAGATGAAGGCACATTTTTAATTACTCCTTTGGAGTCCTATGATGTTTTACTTGGTATGCCTTTTTGTCATCATTATAATCCATGTATTGATTATCATACACACATAATGAGTTTTAAGTTTAACAACCAAGATATTTCTTTGTCTGCAATGCATGACTTCCAACCATTTCCATTAATTAGTCATACTCAAGTAAAACGTGCATTTAAAAAAGGCTACAATTCATGTATTTTTTTTTCAATAACATAGTTGATTATACACATACACTTCATCATGCACATAAACCATTTATGGATTCCTATAAGGATTGTTTTATGGCTGATTTTCCTTCAAAACTACCACATTCTAGGGGATTACTTGACCATAGTATGGACTTAATTCCTGGTAGTTATCCTACCCATAAAGTACCTTATAGGCATGGACCTTTACATCAACAAGAATAGCTAATCAAGTTAAGGATCTACTTCATAAAGTACTAATAAGACCAAGTTCTTCTCCCTTTGGAGCACCTGTTCTTTTAGTAGAGAAGAAGAACAGGACTTATATGGTGCATTGACTATAGAGCACTCAATAAGATCACAATTAAAAATAGATATCATATTCCTAGGATAGATGATTTGCTAGATAAACTTTGTGAAGCACGTGTCTTTAGTAAAATTGATCTTAATTTTGGATATCATCAGATAAAAATGCAAAATGACATTTATACGACTACCATTAGAACTCAAAGTGGTCACTTTGAATTCATGGTAATGCCCTTTGAACTTACCAATGCACTTGCTACATTTGCATGCATGATGAATAACATATTTTTTTTAATACCAAGCATTTGTTCTTGTTTTCTTTCATGATATACCTATCTATAGTGACAATAACGATGACCATGAAAAGCAATTATCAAAGACTTAATTTTTCCAAAAAGAATTAGAGTATTTAAGACATATTGTTTCTAGTCAAGGTGTTCATGTAGATCCAAAGAAAATTAAAGTAATTGAAGAATGGCCTATACCTCAATCTATGAATGATGTCCGCTCTTTTCTAGGATTAACTAGTTTTTATAGAAAGTTTGTAAAAGGTTTTTCTTATTTAACATTCCCATTCACATTATTATTGAAGAAAAAGTTACAATTTTCATGGGGATTAGCACAACAACAATCTTTTGAAAAAATCAAGCATGCACTTTCTCATGCACCTGTTTTGCAATTACCATATTTTTCACAACCTTTTCATGTAGTTATAGATGCTAGTGGTTTAGGTATAGGTGCTCTATTAATGCAAAATGATCATCCTATTGCATTTGAAAGTAGGAAACTTAAACCTTCTGAAAAGAATTATAGTACATATGAGAAGGAACTTTTGGTTGTTGTGCATGCTTTAAAAATTTGGAAACATTACCTTATGGATTATCAAGTCATAATCAAAACAGAACAACAAGCTATTAAGCATTTATTAAATCAACCATTGATTTGTGACAGGCAGATTAAATGGGCTTCATTCATACAAAATTTTCAGCCTATGATTCAATATCAACTTAGCAAACCTAATGTTGTAGCTGATGCCCTTAGTCACTTCCCATCCCCACAAAAAAATATTGTTTTAATCAATAATATTTCTACTGCTCATATTCATTCATTTCATGACATGATTCCTACTTATGCCTCTGATTTGTATTTTTCACAAACATGGAATGCTTTCAATAATTCTACAACATTTAGTGAAGATCACTACACTTTTCATAATGGATTGGTATTTTGAACACAAGTTATGCATTACACAAGGTTTTCAAGAATTTGTTATGAAAGAGATGCATGAACCATCGTATATGGGTCATAGGGCATACAAAGTACTATTTCTACATGTAAAGAATTTTTCTTTTGGCCACATATGGAAAATGATATTGTACAATATGTTTCCCATTGCATTGTGTTTCAACGTGTGAAAAGACATCACGGTAAAGCATTTGGATTATTAATGCCACTTTCCATACCTAATGGACCATGGAAACAAATTTCTATGGAATTTATTACTGGTCTTCCTACAACTTCATCACATAGTAAACAATTATTGATAGGTTTAGTAAACAAGCATATTTCATTCCTTGTAAAAAGAAATTGTTGATAGGTTTAGTAAACAAGCATATTTCATTCCTTGTAAAAAGACTTTTTGCAGCTCAAGCTGCTAAGTTATTTATTAAATGTATTTTCCACATCATGGTTTTTCAAAAGTTATTCTTTCAGATCGAGATGTTCGTTTTTGTAATCACTTTTGGGTTGCATTATTTCAGAATTTAGGTTCCAAAATAGACTTCAGCTCTGCATTTCATCCTGAAAGTAATGGGCAAAGTGAAGCTACCATTAGTACTATTTTGGATTTATTAGATTGTTATTCTTCAGATAATCCAAGTAATTGGGGTGAGAAGCTCACTTTACTACAGTTTTCATATAATAACACAACACATACCACCACTAGACATGTACCATATGAAATTGTGTATGGTAAAAAGCTTCCTACTCCCATGTCTATCACTCAAACTAACATACCTATGGCTGATTCTTTTGCACAAGATCATATTTCCATACTTCATGAGGTCCATGAGCACATTAAAAAGAGTCAAGAATGTTACATGCATAATGTTAATAAGAGACAGGTAACTAAAGAATTTAATGAAAATGATTTTGTATGGTTACTCATAATTAAAAGACGTCCGAGAAATATTTCACAACATCCTAAGGTAAACTTGCACCATGTTATTATGGACCTTTCTGTATTATTTACAAAATTAATGAGAATGCTTTTAGATTAGATATACCTTCTCATTGGAATATACATAATTCTTTTCATACCAGTGTACTAAAACAATTTAAAGGAAATTACCACTGACTCCTATTTTAGATGATCCTCCTTTGCTTGAAGAGGATGCTGAAATTTTAATTCTAGAGAAAATAACTGATTATGATGTTACTACTACACACACAAGTAATCAATATCATAGATATTTGGTTAAATATAAAAATCACTCACTTGAAGAATCTCAATGGATTCCTAAGACATCACTAACTCCACATTATGACCATTTGATTTCTGCTTATTATTCACAATCACATTAAATTCTAGTTTTCCACTTCCGTGCATGTGTTTTTACATGGAACATGCTTATGATTGTTTAGTGATAGGACATGTGACTGGCCATCCATGTCTATTTTATTCTTATCAACTAAGGTCAATTGCTCGTCAACTGGGAGGCATGTTATACTTTATGGAATAATGGAATGTTAAATGGATTTTAATGCCTTGAGGTTTTTAATGTTTTTGTGTTTTGATTTAGTAGGTGAAGATTCATGAGGGTGTGAACTCGCATGGACTTACTAAAATATTTTTGGAGATATTTAGAAGAATGTTTAGAAGTTAGTATTTTAGTTATTTTTTGTAAAAATAATAGATTGTTTTAGAAATTGACATTTTTGTAAAAATAGTAGATTATGATTTTGTAAATAAAATGGATTTTTGTAAAAAGCATGATTTTCAAAGCGCCACCCTCATGTATCTTCTATTTAGGACATAATATGAAATACCTATAAATACACATGTTGTGATAGACTCGTCCATGAGAGTATGTGGGCAGAGATTATACCCAATTTGGTGTCAATTCTCTTGTCTCTTTCTATTCTCTAAGTACTTTTGTAATATTTTGTTTCTATAATATCCTCTGAGTACATGCATCCGAGTGATCCAAAGGTGAACAATTGAACTCATTTTTTTAGTTATTTTCCCCCAAATCTATCACTTTTTCCATTTTTTAGGCAAACACCATATGATTTGCACACATTTAACATGTGATTTCTCACTTGCATGTGTTTCACATGGTCTATTACGTCTTTATTTTCCACATGTTTCACATTTTTCATATGTATCACATGTCAATCCTCCTTGTTTACAATTATCCCTATCACCAACCCCACATCCTATCCCATGCCCCTTACTTTATAACAATCCTAGACCTAACCCATCACTCCTACCTACCATTTCCTCATTAACCCCGCACTCCTACCTCCCCTTTTCCTCCTTAACCCCTCAACCAATCCTACTTCTTCCTCCATATTCATGGATTCCACTAGTGTCTAGCTTTTTTGTTTTCTTCCAACTGTTTTCTTTCCTTCTCTTGTTGGATTGCTCATATGTTCTTTTCAAAGATTTACTTTGGTGTTAAATGGAACATCTTTGCTTGGGGTCTGACTATTTGCTCTCAAAGATGGAGAGCCCATTAGGTGGTGAGAAACTATTGAGATGATCAAAGTGGTGACTTGGCAAAATAGTCCACAAGTGGTGTACAAGTGGCCAAGTACATGGGTGCATAGGTACTACATGAGTAGTTGTTCACAATGTTCTTTAAGGAAAATTGAATGATCATTGCAAAAAGGTCTCTTTGAAGGGTTTTTAAGACTATAAAAAGGTATGTTTGAAGGGGTCTTTTGGAAAGGATAAAAAATGAAGACGGTGCATGAGAGCTTGTGTGTAGCCTCCCATCTATTTTTTTTTCCATAAAGTCACAAAAGGACAAAAAAGGTAGTCATTGGTCTTTACATGAAGAGGTTATTGAGACAACAAAGTAAGCACCAAGGTAGAAAACTAGTTGAAGCAACATACGTAAGAGGAATTGACACATCATAAATGGGCATTCTTGGAGATAGACTAAGAAGAAAGGAGCAAGGAGCAAGAGCAACAAGTCACACACTTGAAGAGTGCATGCACAGAGAGGCAAAGTGTGCAAAGAGAGAGACAAAGTGTGCAAAGGAGGTGAAAAAGTATGTAGAGAGAGTTCGCAAAGAGCAACCAAGAGAGCACCTAAGGTGTGACAAAGTACCATCAAGGAGGTGTTGTATGTCAACATTAGAGGTGAACAAGCCTTCAACCTCATTGGAAGCTTGAGTGCAAGACTACTAGAAAAAGTGTAATATTTTATTCTAATCAAGACATAGAGGCTTTGAGTGCAATTGTCCTTCTTCTTCTTCTCCATTCCTCTCTGACAAACACTCGAGCCCCTTTCAACTAAAGTATCCGTTAAGATATCCAGCTCAACATGTGATGATCTAGGATGAAATGTATCACTTTTTCATTTCTCTGACATGCATAGTGGTCACATCGGTATATCTCAGGGACACTTCATTAAGTTTTATTAGATTTATCTACCAAGAGTGATGGCACATTTGTTTCTTGCCAGCTCACTCATTCATGGACATTAGGTTTCTCCTTATGTACTAGCCTTTATATATTGCACTTGTATTCTTGTTTTTTAGGTCATCCTTGTACATTCCTTTTTATGTAATAGAAGAAGAAGAAGATCATTCTTCCTTGCCTCAATGTGAGTGTGTGCTTCTCTTTGATTGTGAGAGTGTGTGTGTGAGCTCTCTTCCTTATCTCCTTCCTCATGATAGAATCCCCCAACATATAGGAGTTGATTTCTCTCCTTATGGAACACAATGATGTTCTTTTTGTTGATATATTTAGGTAGTGATGTGTGTGAACACTCTAGGATTGCCAGGCAATTTTTTCCCTCTTTAGGAGGTTTTCTCCCCTGGCTTGTATATACGCTTATTGCCCTAATGGGCTACTTATCTTTGTACATTCTCTAGTAATACATTCAGTATTGTGTGTTGTGCTCCAAGCTTCTTCTTCTTCCTTGTGCTGTTCGCGTGCTTCCGCAGACGTTTAACTCCAACAATTGGTATCAGAGCAGGACGTCGCTTCATCAAGGGTGCCGTCAACACTCCTCCAGTTGCAGTCTCAGAATCACACGAATTTTGGTGAGCATACTCAACGTGTTTTCGAGATCAAAACAGCTTCACTTTGTGGTGCCGAAATCGTGATCTGAGCTTGTTTCAACCTCCGAATGTATCACAGTGCTTGCACAGGCTATTTTGTCTTTTTGTGCCAAAGGTATATATCAATTTATGTTTGCCAGTATAAGCTTCTCGAAGTGTGCTACAGGTCTAGCAGAATTCGTCTGGGCAGTTCTGTTCAACTTTTTGAGATACAATCAACTTTCTGCATCAAGGTATTTTAGTCACCGGCCATGGCTGAAAGCAGTGATGTATTTCGTATGTTGGCTATTGAGGATAATTTGGATGGTACCAACTACCCGTTATGGGCTTATATGATGCGACATGTGTTGGTTGCAAAAGGACTATGGAACATTGTGCAGGGTGTCAAAAAACATCCTATCACACCTGCAACTGTTACAACTGTAGGTACTGAAGCTGATGCAGAAGGTGTCAAAGATGATGATATTCTGCATATTCCTATTCGTGCTGTGGTTTTTGATGCACCTACTACAGAGCAGATTCGTTGGGATGGCACAGATGCCCAGACACAAGCATTGATAGCTTTGTCTATCAAAGGTGCCATTATTCCTCACATCCGCTCTTGTAGAACAGCTAAGGATGCTTGGGATACATTTACCACATTGTATCAAGCTAGGAATGAGGCTTGTGTTGCTTACCTCCGAAAACAGTTGGAGAGTGAGCACATGAATGAAGGTGATTCTATGGATAATTTCCTAACAAAGATCAAAGACTTGAAGGAACATTTGATTTCTGCTAATGAGGTTATACTAGATAGCTCACTTGTGCAGACCGTTTTGAATGGTCTTCTTGATTCATATCAGAGTTTTTCTTCTACTCTTCGGTTGATGATGAAAGGCAATCCGAATGCCTTATCATTTGAGGAGTTATTCTCTGTTCTGTTGCAGGAAGATCAGTCCACGTAGAACAGGTCCATTATGTGAGTTGCAGATCAAGCTTTCCTGGCTAGTCAAAAGGGCAAAGGAAAATGGAGCTCTTCAACTAGTAAGCAGAAATCTGCTAGTTCTGCATATTCAAAGAAGGAAGATAAAGATGAGAAGAAATCAGAAAAGCAGAAATTGTTTTGTAAGTACTGTAAAGGGAATGATCATATCATAAAGAACTGTCCAAAATTGGTTGCTAAAGAGGCAAAGAAGAAAGAGGCTGAAATGGTTGTTGCAGAGGCCTCTACACCAAAAATAGAGCCTGCTAATCTTGTGCAGGAAGAAGAATGGGCATTTACTACTGTCATGAGCAGTGCATGTCTGCAGTAGACTTAGATGTTTGGTATTTTGATAGTGGGGCAACCAAACATATTACCTCACAGCACAATTTCTTCTCTTCACTCGAGCCTACCCCTATAGGGAATATTGTTACATGCACCAAAAACTCCTCTTATCCTGTTATGGGAGTTGGTAAGATCATTTTGACTACTACTGATGCTAGTTCTTTCACTTTGTAAGATGCTTTATTTGTGCCAGGGTTCAAGAAGAACCTGTTATCAGTTTCTGCATTAGCCAAGATTGGCTTGGTTGTGAAATTTGTTGATGATAGGTGTACAGTTCATGATCTATCAAATGGTGATGTGATTATTGCTTTTGGCATTTTATGTTGTGGGCTGTATAAGCTCATAGACTATGAAAGATCAGTAAATGATTTGGCATGTGCTGTAAATGATTCTCAGGCTATGTCAGATGCAAAGCTTTGGCATGCATGCTTTGGTCATCTAAATTTTGCTAGTTTGCTACACCTACAGAAATTTGAAATGGTGTCCTCCTTGCCCAAACTTGAGGCACCTGGAAAACATGTTTGTGAAGGCTATATTTTGGGCAAAATGCAGCGTTCGTCCTTTCCAAAACATGGTTTAGTTTGGGCTACTTAGAAATTGCAACTTGTACATAATGATGTTTATGGTCCTATGCAGACACCTTCTTTTGGGAATTATCTTTACTTTGTGACTTACATCGATGTTTTTTCCAGTCATGCATGGGTATATCCATTGAAGGCAAAGTCCGAAGTGTTCATGTGCTTCAAACAGTTTTGGTTTTGGCTGAAAATCTGTCAGCATTTAAAATGGGCACCCTCCATTTTGATCGAGGGGGGAATATATGTCTTCTGATTTTAATGCATTTCTGGCTGAACATGGGATAAAACACCAGTGTACATTGACATATACACCTCAACAGAATGGATTTGCTGAATGAAAGAACATGTCACTCATGGAGATGGCGAGGCATATGGTCAAGCGTCAAGCTTTACCACATAGTTTCTGGCTTGAGGCGGTCATGTGTGTAGCATATGTACTGAAAGGTGTACCACTAAAGCAATGCAGTCTATCACTCCATATGAGAGTTGGCATGACTGCAAGCCATCTATTGCTCATCTGCGTGTTTTTGGTTGTTTCGCATATGCATTAATGCCTGAACAACATCGCATAAAATTAGATGATAAAGCAGTAAAATGTATTTTTGTTGGGTACAGTTCCGAAAGTAAAGGCTATCATCTGTATCATCCACAAACTAAACACATTCTGGTTAGCCGTGATGTTGTTTTCATGGAGGATGCTATTCAGCCACTGCTTTCATGTACTAAGGAGACATCTGTTAGCTCCAAAGACATGTATGATACTTTGCTGCCTCTTTTTACAGGTGGACAGTCTAGTGCTGGTCCTAATGAGGCAACTTCTCAGCCTTTGCAGGTTTCATGTGATGATGCAGATCATTCCATTTCTGATGCAGATTTACATGATCCACTTATTGATGAGAGAGCTGATATTGAGCAGGCAAGCAAGAACTATGCCAAAATGGCTGGTGCAGACCTTGCATGATAGCAAATTAGATACACATTTGTCATATCGTACTCGATCAGGCTCTCATAGTGCCTCTTTTGCATCAGATTGCTATGCTATGGCTGCATCTAGTCTATGTGATGAGACTAAGCCTGTTTCGTTTGATGAAGCACAAAATTCAAAAAATTGGATGGTTGCTATGAAATCTGAATATGATGCAATAATGAAGAATGGTACTTGGTGTTTATGTGACTTGCCTCCTGGAAAGAAGGCCATTGGCACTAAGTGGGTATACAAGCTAGAGCATAAACCTGATGGTACAGTTGACAGGTATAAGGCTAGGCTTGTTGCAAAGGGTTATGCACAGGAAGGAGGCATTGATTTTGATGAGACCTTTGCACCTACATGCCGTATGACTACTGCTCGGAGCATCTATGCACTTGCAACCCATCATGGTTGGAATGTACATCAGTTGGACATTAAAACAACATTTCTGAATGGTGACTTGCATGAAGAAGTGTATGTTTTTCAACCCCGTGGCTTTGTGCAGAACGGGCATGAAAATCAGGTGTGCAGGTTAAAGAAGGCATTATATGGTTTAAAGCAAGCACCATGTGCTTGGTATGAGAAGATACATGCCTATCTGATTGCACATGGTTTTGAGAACAATCCAACTGAAAGCACCTTATATGTTAAGAGTGCTAATGATGTGCTTCTGATCATTGTTGTCTATGTTGACGACAAGCTACTCAATGGTCTTATTGAGAAGCATATTGCTGATTTTAAGGCTGATTTGCGTGCCTCATTTGAGATGTCTGATTTGGGGCATTTGCATCATTATTTGGGCATTCAATTTATGCACGTTGATGGTGGAATGGCTTTGTGTCAAACGAAATATATTGACACATTATTGCAGTGTTTTGGCCTTGAAGACTATAAGCCTATTGCCACTCCTATGGAGATAGGTTTAGGATTGAGTGTTCATGATGTTGGAGATGCATTTGATGTTGTCCTCTATCAATAGGTTGTTGGATGTTTGCTTTACTTATGCATTACTCGGCCAGATATTCAGTTTGCTGTTTCACAGATGAGCAGGTCTATGCATTGCCGAGAGTCAAGCATTGGCAAGCAGTTAAGCGCATCTTTCACTACTTGAGTGGTACTCGGCTACTTGTGTAGTGTTATCCCAAGGGGGGATCATTACCACCAGATTTGCATGCTTTTTCTGACTCTGATTGGGTTGGTTGCTATGACACTCGTGTGTCCACTAGTGGCTTTTGCTTCATGCTTGGTAGCTCATGTATATCTTGGTTGAGCAATAAGCAGCCTACTGTGACCACTTCCAGTTGTGAGGCTGAGTGTAGGGCAGCTTTCACAGCGATTGTTGAGTGTGTGTGGCTCAGACGCCTTATGGCTGATTTGGGTGTTGGTCAGCCTTCTGCCACTACCATCTTCACTGAGAGTCAGAGCGCATTGGCAGTTGCGAGGAACCCTGTATTCCATGCTCACACTAAGCACATTGAGGTGCATTATCATTATGTCAAGGAGAGGTTCTCTGTTGGGGAGATCAGCTTGGCATATGTGCCCACGCAGGAGAACATTGCAGACCTTTTCACGAAGGCTCTGCCTAGGGAGAAGTTTGAAGTTTTTCGCAAAGCTTTGGGCTTACTTCCTTTTGTGGAGAGATTTCAACATAGCTTGGCACTTCCTTATACATGAGTGCCAACTACTTGTTCACCGCATGACTCCTAGGGGGGATTTGTTGATATATTTAGGTAGTGATGTGTGTGAACACTCTAGGACCGCCCTGTCACTTTTTTCCCTCTTTAGGAGGTTTTTTCCTCCGGCTTGTATATACGCTTATTGCCCTAATGGGCTACTTATCTTTGTAGATTCTCTAGTAATACATTCAGTATTGTGTGTTGTGATCCAAGCTTCTTCTTCTTCTTTCTGCTGTTCGCATGCTTCCGCAGACGTCTAACTCCAACACTTTCTTGGGAGTACAAAGAGATGAAAGGATTCGATCTATGCATTTACTAACACATATCAATTCAAAAACTAATATTATTCCTATCTAATAGTAGTACTATCAAACAATACAAAGAAAATCAAGTAGAGATCAATCCACTACTTAATGTCGTATATATATTCCAATCAAATACCTAGAGTTCTGATCTTTGATTGTAATTGTGCATTAAAAGAACATCAAACAAGAAATTTGTGTAGATTATGACAAGTGAAATGTAGCAACTGTTCTTGATTTATTTCCTTTATCATTTCTAGATTCATTATATTAGATGATGTAGTCATCAATTTCCTTATGTTTGGGAATAATATCTTCCATTTATCTTTGGGCATATAGAAATTTATTTAAAGCATCTATCAGGTTTTGTTATTCAAGTTAGCATATGTCATTGAAGTTATTATCCTTGTGGATATAATTGTTCCTATTTTCAATTTCTTTTGAAAAAATGCATTTATAGTATACATATCAACTTTGCAAAATCTTGAATAAGGCATATAAAGAAGACATTTAGTCTTACGATAAGCATAGCTAAGGCAAGCATGGTGGCATGATAATATTTGGACAATTCTAATCTTAAAAATTCATTATATCTTGTCATCCTCAATTATTTGTAAATATCTTGCAATATCATTAGAAATAATTACACTTTTACTTCCACAAATTTAATTAGATTAGTTATTTTTGTCTATCTTCATTTTACTAATGCATTGATTACTTGATTAACTACCTTGTGGAAATAGCAACTGCATCTCTGTGAATCCAAAGCCATGGCTATTCCACATGTTTCTTGTTACTATGGAAATATTGGATGCATCAAAAAAGACATCGAATGAATTTAACCATTTTGGATCTTTCAAAATTAGAGAATGTGTGAGTATAAGCTTTAACATATTGAACCTTCCATTGGTACTTTGATGGCTCTACACATGCTAACTAGTGATCAATCCATTGGTATTTTGGTGCATTTACACATGCTAACTAGTTGAGAGCAAAGGAAGCATGGACCAAAAAGTAAAGATGTTATCTATAACAATGAATTTTCCCAAACATACTACGTAACTCTTGTGAGGAGTGATGGGATCAACAAAAGAGAATTGATGATTTAGAAAGTAAAAAACTTACAAATATCTCTAGATGTATATGAGAACACATATGGAAGACTATCGAAGGCGTCATCATCTTTTGATCCATTCACTATGGATGAATTGCTCATCAACATAATAATGAATAGATAAGCCACTTTTTTTAGTGCACATAAATTCTTGTAATGAAAACACATTTTTGCCACAAAATCATCTTTTATAATTAAGAAATATTTTTTGCAATTGAGTGTAATCAGAGTATTTAGAACACATCATTTTCTCTACTACAAGTACTATGTCATCTATTTCTTCTATGTTTGACCCATCATTGTGGTCTACATCTAATTCATGATCACTCTATGAATCATTTGCTAAAATTTCATGAGTTTGAAATTGCCCAAAGTTGGTTGTGCTCTTGTAGAAGCTATCTTGGTCCAACTTTGCACCATACAGGAGGTGGATGCTTTTGAATCACTTGAATATTCCATAGATCTCCAAAACTTCTTTCTCAATTTACATAGGCTACCCTTTGATGGAATAAATCTCAACTATGACTTGCACATGTTCATGAATGTTTAGCATAGTTCATTTTCTGCGATTTCCATATCCATTGTGTCTTCAAAAGATATTCATATGAACATTAAGTGAAAATGTGTGAGTATATATGTGTTTGTGAAAGGAGTACATGAAAGTTCATACATATGTGAACATGTGTTGTCATGTGTGAAATATCAGAAGTATTAGTTTCCATAACATTGCTACATGTGTCTACATATGTATGTGTGTGTATGGAAAGACATATGCATATTTATAAATGTGTGTATATGTTCATATACATGCTTCAAATGTGTGTGTTTTTTATGTAGGCATGTGCTAAAGCATGTAAATATATATATACATATACGTGTGTGCAAAAATATGCATCTGAATATAGCACGTGTGCATCATCATCTATGGATGCATTTGTGTGTGAAGTTTCCATGTGAACGTGCATTGGTGAGTGAGTTCATCTTTATGATTTATTGTCATAATATACATGTGAGCTATATATTGTGTGTGTTTCTATGCAAAAATTCAAGTGTGTATATGTACATCGAACCAAACCGAATCCCCTATGAGATGTGGAAAAAGCAAAGAGGTTGTTGTTCCGCTTTTGAAATTAGATTAATACTTTCGTTATTTTCCTTTTGCAAAGACTTAGTGTGGTTTCACATGAGGGTAGTGGAATGTTTATAAAAAATAGTAGTGTTTCACCTAGAGATGCCAAAAATTCCTTTGGTCCACCACCCACCCATTCACCCATGAGACTGAAACATTTGCAAGCTTGTCTTGTGCCTCCGCCTAGTGTGAATAAAGGAGCCATGGAACCTCTTTGAAATTTGAATGTCGTCCATTTATCTTTATCCACGTGTAAAGTCTCTATTGAAAATCTGTGCAAGGCCTTTGGAGGAGGGCGGAGGGGGGGGTCGGAATAGATTCAATGAAAGCATCCTATGGCATGTATCATTCCAACCCCAGGGTCCTCCACACTATTTGAATACTTAGCTACAAGTGGCTTTAAATAATTGTTACTTTATTGTTGAGCTGGTCAAAGTGGTGACTTTGCAAGGGATGCAAAGGTGGTGCAAAAGTGCAAAGTGGTGCACACGTGATCAAGATCAAGGGTGCACAGACAGGGCACAAATAGTTTGTTCACAATGGTTTTGTAGGAAAAGTTGAATGCCAATTGCAAAATGGTCTCTTTGAAGGGTTTTCAAGGCTTTTTAAGTGTTTTAGAAAGTTTCATTGAACCCCCCCCCCCTTATGCATACATTTTGAAGAAATGAAGGTCAAAGGTGGAAAAGATATGAAGAGAAAGAGGTACACAAGAGTTTATGGATGGCCCCCCATTTAAAATTTTGTTTCTCCTAAAGTCACTACAAGACAAAATAGGGAGTCATTGACCTTACACAGAAAGTGGTTCTTGGGACATAAAAGTTGTTGGAAGTGGGGTGAGCCTCAATAACAATAAATTACAAGTTTAGAAAATCTTCCAACACATGAACCTTAACACACTTTAATATTAAAAAAGAAGATGAGTGAGAGATAGAGAGAAAATAGATGAGATTTTGAAAGTGTACGGTAAGCTAAGATGCTCACCTGCACTATTTATATTCCAATGGCAAATTACAATGTGTGAATGTGATACAAATTGACAATATCTAAATCTAAGAAAAAATAGGGACTAGATACAAGAAATTGTGTGCCTAAGAGGAATGAAGAGTGTGCATGTGTGTGAGAATATGGAGATAACAGTTTAGAACTGTTTTATAGCAAACTGGAATTGTGACTATCTAATTCAGAAACTAGTGAATGCACAAGTGGGGATAGTTGTAGACTTGTAAATCACAATATGTTGCTAACATGAACTCCTCCAGAGGTCTCTAGATGTAGAGCACATCTCCTCCAAAAGTGTAGAAACTCTTCCTCCTTGATCTTCTCCAAACTCTCCTCCTTCAGTTGATTGAGTAGACTTCAAAAGATGATTGCATAATGAGCTAAGGTCTCATTATATAGCTATGAGGCTCCTTGAAAAACTCCTCCAAAAGTAATCATGCTAGCAACTTTCAAAAACATGTGTAAAGAAACATCGCATAAAAAAGCCTGCATCAATTTTCACACACAAAAATCTATTCCAAAAAAGCTACGCACTTCCGCCACCATGCATGAGGGGTTTCAAACCCTAGTCTTTGCTTTTGGAGTATTTTGCTTTATTCAACACACCAAGGCATTGTTGTTATAGAGGGAACCTAAAGAATCAATCATATATCTATTGTCCACGTGCCATCTTGGACCTTTTGGCTTTGTTTCCAACAATCCCCCCTTCAATGTCAAAACGGTATAAGATTTAACAACTTGAAAAACTTCTTGTGATTTTGCAAGTATATCTCTTAAGTGATTTCCATTGAACATTTAATTGACTTTGCATGAAGCTAGATACTTGAGAAACTGCAAACTGAATGTCTAGATGTGTATTACATAGATATATGAGGAAACCAACTGCTTGACTATATAATGTAGTATCGAATGGTTCTATATCTTCTTCTAACTATAATGACACACTAACATCCATAGGTTTTTGCATAGGCTTAGAATCTATCATCTCAAACGTTCCAATAATTTCTCAATGTACTTATGTTGTGCCATGTAGATACACTCATATCTGTACATGAATTCAATCCCAAGATAATAATGTAAAATACCTGTGTCATTTACATCATATGTATGCTTAAGTTGTCCTTTAAACAATTGAAGATATGAACCTTTGGGACCTTTGATAATCATATCACTTTGTACTGCAGCTTGAACACCAGTTGGTTCATTCTGATCTGAAGTAAGAGCTAAAATATTATGAATCTCAAAATGTTCTGCATAATTTACTTGGTCTCCTTGTTTGACTTTTGGTTCTTCCAATGTATTCCTTTATACCATTGTCCTTCTAGGTTCGATATAACCAATTTGGCATATTCTTAAAAAGTGCCAGTATCCTTTCTGGTTCTTCCATATCTTTGTCTTCTAGAACTCTGGAACCTTCTCCAACTTCATAAGTCGGAGCTTTAAGAGGTATTGATGATGGACTAGGTACTGATGTAGCTAAGGTGACTCTCTCTTCACCTTTATCAAGTGCATATTTTAGGATTTGAGAAGGTTCATCACCCCTCTTGTGTGGCTAAATATAAGAATCTAAATTCCTTCTAAAAAGTGCATAGTCATCTACATTTATGAATTCAAGAATCTATTTGTTCTTATCATAAATTAGACTTTTTCCAATATATGCATTTTGTGAGAGTAGGATATCACATGTATCTGGAACATAGATTGAAGACCTATTTAGAATGTCATTACCTATATGTATTGCATCAAATCAAAACTTGGGAGAAAGCTTTTTGGATGACATCATACTATGCATCATCTCAACAAGTATCCTATTCTTTCTCTCTGTAACACCATTCTGTTTTGGCATATAAGCAATAGTGATTTGATGAGAGATATCTTTATCTTCAAGAAAAGAATTAAAGTCTTTACATATGTACTCTCCTTCTCTATCACTTCTCAAAATCTAGATCTTTGACTCACTTTCATTTTCAACCATAGCTAAAAACTTCTTAACAGTAGGAAAAACCTCTTATTTTACTTTAAGACTGTAAATCCATGAATATTTCGAGAAATCATCAATGAACATAACAAAGTACCTAAAACCTTGAATAGAAACTATTCTCATCGGACCATTCATACCTGAATGTATGATCTGCAACTTCCTTGTGGTTGTGATGTATCCATGCTTTTTGAAAGTTAGTTTGTGAAGCTTTCCTTCAAGACATCCTTTACATGATTGTGCATCATGTGTTAAAGCAAAAGTAGGCAAACTCTGTACCATACCTTGATCTTTGATATGCTTGAGAGCTCTGTGACTGATATGACCAAATCTAGCATGCCATAACTTCATGTTCTCCTTAGTTATAGAATACGTAGCAAGATTACCATGAAGAATTTTGGATAACATAAACATGCCACTTGCATTTTCACCTTGAAGTACACAATTCTCCTCATCAGGTGAGATGATTTGACATGAATCTTTCTTAAAAATAACTTTATAACCATCTGAGAAGAAAGTAGAGATAGAGAGCAAATTCTTCTTCATGTCTGGAACATAAAGAACATTAGAAACTATGAAATTTCCACATGCTCTTGACTTTAGGTTCACTTCTCCAACACCTACAACATCCAAATCATGACCATCTGCAATGGTCACTCTTCTACCTGAAGAGCTAGAAGGGAAGAAAATACCATTCTGCGATGTGTCATATGCTTAGTGGCTCAAGAATAAAAAATCCAAGGATTATCAGAGATTGCATTTAATGCTGCCTCATCAAAAGTTATTTCTTCAAGAGTAATACATGCATATGAATCTATCTTTAAACATTTACATTTTGGATCATTAATAAAAGGAAGTTCGGCCTTAGCCTATTCTCCCGAACTTTAATTAAAATAAAGAAGAAAAGTTACAAGTGAATGGGACTAGTGCCCATGGGACCCCCCAAATTCCACAATGCAGGGGAGGAGTATGGCAAGCTAGAGGGCATTACAAATGAGGTGGATAAATCTATCATCACCCTCATGTGGGACCCATTTGGGTTTCAACTTGTTGTTTTCGAGAAGATAAATACAGTGATGTCTAAACGGTGGAGATCTCTTATCTTGGGAGATTCTTTTACCTAGAAGAAACAATGATTTTTTGATTGACCATTCCTTAGGAGTTTGGCCAAAATTGACAGCACATCGCTCCCTCCAAATCTTCCAAAGGGTCTCACTTCTGATGGCATTCCATAGCCTCGATGAGCAGCCGACCACCTCACCCAACAGCGCCTATTGCCAATTGATTTGGAGCGTGACTCTCAAGACTCGTGTCACGTGATGCCAGACAACACCGGACTTGGGGCAGTCAAAGAACATGTGAGCTAAATCTTCTATGCATCGATGGCAACGCTTGCACCATGGCGGCACACCACAAATTTTATTAGCCCTTGCATTGGACCAGATTCCATTATGCAAGATCTACCACATGAGAACCGACTTTTTGATCTCAATTAGGGGGTGCCAAATAGACATGAACTTTAGTTCCCAACGAAGTTTGGTCCAAGAAAGGCACCACCTCTTGTTAAGGGTGTGATGAACATCTAAGTTCTCTTTGAAGTTGGGGATTCTCGATATTTTCTTACCATTGCTCCATTTGAGGCCCTCTAGGCAAGGAAGATCCTGTCCGGAGAGAAGTCGGGTACTTGAGCGGTCCCACGCCAAACATCTGCCTTGAAGAAGAGTCCATTCCTCGAGGGTAACTCTATGACTTGGGTCTAAGTCTTCGAACCTAATCCACTGGTTGGTCTCTTGTTTCTAGATTTGTTTCCACTGTTTGAACCCCTTGTTCCATAATCGCTTTGTAGTTTGGAGGTTCCAAGGCTCCACTCCTCTAATGCCGCTGATCGAGAACCAGATAGAGTCATTTTGTCTTATCCCAGCCGCCCACTTCCACTCATCACTGATTCTGATGAATTGTTTGGCCTTGTTCCAACTCTTCCATAAAGAACACACGAGGCTAGAGCCTTTAGGGAACACCGGGAGGGGGGAGAACAAAAGCGTTAGAATCCCTATGTCCTTCCAACCAGGATGGCCAACAAAGGTAAGGTCTTTCAAGTTTCTGAATATCAATTTAGCCCAAGAGGACTCACTATTGCTCCAAGCCTTGATAAGCCACTTAACCGCCAGCTTGTCAGCCAACCCAACGATATCCAAAATACCCAAGCCCCCTGAGTCTTTCGAGCTAATGCAAGTTTACCAGTTGATTTTGGGAATCCCCCTCCTGTTGGGGTCCCCAGTCCAAATTAGGAAGTTTCTACAGATTCTTTCCACTTTGGCCAACTCTTTCTCCTTCGGTCTCCAACACGAGATAAAGTAAATAGTCGTTGAAAGCATAAATGTGTTAACAACCATAGCATGCCCTGCCAAGTTGACTTGCATACCTTTCCAATGATTTAGTTTGCTATCGAGCTTGGCCAACACCCAGTTCCATCGTTGGTCCATTGTGATGTCGAAGCCCATTGGGATGCCGAGAAGACGGAAGACTTGACCTCTAGGGATAGCATGACACCCCTGATCTAACAATAATTGGGGTGGGGGTCCGCGGATTGCTCTGAAAGCAGTTTTCACATGGTTGATTTTTGAACCTGACAACACACAAAAGGTGTCAAGGCAACTCCAGAACACCTCAATGCTGTGCATATCGTTATGCACAAAGGCATTCATATCATTGGCGAAGATTCTAGCAATCATTTGGCCATGGTTTAGAGGTAGGAAAGACCCATGAGATTGCCAGAGTCCATGTGATGCTTTAATAGGCGACTGAGGCCGTTGGAGGCAATAGCAAAGAGTAGAGGAGCCAAAGGGAAGCCTTGCCTGATGGATCTTTTTAAACGTATGGGCTCAGAGAGCTTATCATTGATATTTATTCTAGTTGAAGCATTTCCGAGAAGAGTGGAAACCATTTTCATGAACTTTTGGCTACATCCAAGGTCTTTGAGTGATTGGAGAATAAAGTCCCATTCCGATCTGTCATATGCTTTGGCAAAGTCGATCTTGATGAATACTAGATCCTGAGCAGACTCCTCAGCAAATGTAAGGCCTTCCCAAATATCGACAATTGCTTCAAGTATAGATATACCTTTGACAAAACCTTTCTGGTCCTCACAAAGCCATGACTTTAAATGACAAGAGATTCTGTTGGCGATAACGTTGGAAATTATCTTGTATCTAGTTTGGAGCATGGTAATTGTATCTAGTTTGGAGCATGGTAATCGATCGCCAGTTTTCAATTTTGTTCTTATCTCCCCTTTTGTGAATTAACTTGATGACGCCATTATTAAGGCACTTAGGAAGGGCACCAAAGGAGAGAGCCTCGAGCCACACCAAACCTAGTGGGGTGGCCACCACATGCTTGAAGGACTTGAAAAACTCATTGATGAGACCATCAGGACCTGGAATTTTTCCATTGGGAAGAGCATCAATAACCTCGATAATTTCGTTCTTGGAAATGTTAGCTTCCGGAAGAGAATTCATGTTCTGAGGGATTCTAGAATGATCTACCCTTGAGATGGTAGCCATGCAGTCACGCCTGTGCGGGGAAAGAGGAGTCGAGACCCCGAGAAGATGGGTAAAGTGCTCGACGATGATAGAACTGTTCTCGACTTCCGTGCTACATTCGATCCCATTGTTATCGGCCAAGAAGGGGATGGATTCCCTAGCTTGTTTATTTTTGAGGATGTTACAGATCTCTTTCGATGGTTTGTCGGCCTTCCCCGCCCACCATTCTTTGAAGAATATTTGATGATTTTTCCTTTGAACCTCCTCCTTGAGTCTTAGTCTTCCCCTGATTTTCAGAAGACCTTGTTGGCATTGCAAGTTACCTTTATTCACTTCTTCTTCAAGTCGTGAGAGTCTCCAGTATACCATTTCTCTTCTTTTTTTCCAGATATCTCTTATCAGAATTTGCCGAGTCCTTTCCACTGCACTTCTCCAATACTTAGCTGGTTCATTACAGCAGGCAAAGGCCTCCGCCCAAACTGCATAAATTTCTTGGTGGATAGAGGGGAGGGAAAATGACATCTGTCAAGCATGAAACCAAGGAGCTTTTCAAAGCGTGGGAATCGGTTTGAAAGACAGAGTAATCGGGTAGTGGTCCGAGATAGTCAGGTCCATGTGTTGGGAAATCGAAGGAATACCCCCCTGCACGATGGTGTTTTGGTCGATGTAACATCTATCAATTCTTGCTTTCCTCAGAGAGTCCCCTAGTTGGAGGTTAGACCAGGAGAACCCCTTCATATCTTTCACCTCGATCAAGTCGAGATGGAGCTTGATTTTATGCCATATCTCTTTCTCGTGATCGTCAATAATTTTCCCCTTGTTATTCCAATGGTCCTCAGGAAATTCAACCATGTTGAAGTCCCCGCAGAGCAAAACATTGTGTGAGAGGGAGTCGAGGGAATTCCAAGTGTCAATTCTATCCTCTCACCATTAGGGGCATAAAGTGAGACCACGGTGAACTGATTAGGGAACCCAAAGGAGGTAGCAATCCAACGATGATTTCGATCTTCACGAGTCGAGGTCAACCTGTTGGACCAGGAGTGACTAATACCAATTGCAGCACCGCTCGCCCCCCTAGGGTGTGAAGTGGAGAGCCAAAGGTGGTTCGGAGAAATGCGTTTAAGTCTTTTCTAGAGATCCTCTGTGTTGATTTTAATCTCTTGTAAGCAGATAAAGTCGGGGTTGAGGCACTTATCTTTGAACCATTGACCAAGAATCGTCGCTCTTGAGGGGTCCGACAACCCCCTGACGTTAAGCGATGTGATTTTCATTATTGATGGTCGCCCTCTTTGAGGGGAGGGACCCGATCTTTTTTTTCTTTTGATCTTCTTTTTTCCTCCCAACTTCTTGACTCAAGATCCTACTCTTGAGGGGGCTCTTCCAAGGCATGCCTGACAGTTGTTTCCCTTTAAGCTTTGACTTTTGTTGCGGTAAGCTTGATAAGCATACTGGAGGAGTAGGGCCGAGGAAGGAGCTTTCACTATCTTGATTGTCTTCATTGTTGGTGGTGAATCCATCCTCTTTACTAGTGGTGTAACCTTCTTGGTTGTCTTCTTTGCTAGCAGAGCATCCAAGGGAATTGTCAGCAGGGTCTTCTTCATAAAGGTTATCCCCTGGGAGGTCGACCTCATTAATCTCCTTTTCTAGGTTGTAGTACATGTTATTTGAAGATGAAAAGGTCGTAACGTTCCTTGCTAGTGCTCTTCGAGGGCTAACTTTCCTCCTATGTCTTACTTTAGTGAACTCTTCTGACTCCGTCTCTGCAACACGAGTGCCTACTTCTTCCTCCATCGGAGAGGGATGGCCCCTAGTGGCAACTTGAGGGAAAGGATCTGGGGCCCCATCTGGTTTAGGCTTATTTTTCTTGGTATTTTGCTTCAAGGGGCAGTCTTTGATCCTGTGACTTTGGAGTCTGCAATGGAAGCATGCATTGGGCAAATTCTTGTAGGTAATCTCCTGAACTCAAATCATACCATCGCCATAGTTTATGGAGATTTTTGATAGGAGGACCTGGTTCAAGTCCGTTTCAATGCAAATTTATGGGTGCCAGCGTGCGTTGAAAGAGTATTGAGTACCCTCATAGATTAGCCCCCCAACATCCTCTCTTGAGGCCATCGGGCAACTAATCGATGAAACGATTTCTCGAAGGAATCCATACAGGAAATAGGGTAGATTGGGAAGCTCCACCTAGAGTGGGTAACGAAGAGGCTTTGACTTGTTCAGAACAAAGTCTGGGGTCCACTTAAAAAGGCACAAGGTTGACCGACCCACCAGCTAGGAGTTGGCTTGCAGGGCCTGGAAGGCCATCTCTTCATTCTCAAACACTAGAAGTAGGTGATTCGTCGACAAGAACACCACCCGGGAACCACTCCTTACGCAACCAAGTTCTCACATTTTCTAGAGGGGGAATGGGGCCAAATACTTGGTTGATGAGATAAGTTTTCATCAAAACATCTTGCTTTTCCGCCATTGATTCCTTGCACAAAGAGACCACTCTAGGTGCAACATCCGAGGGGATTGAGTCCACCTCAGGGGGGCACTAGGACTGGGGGGGAGCCACATTGCTTAAGACCATAGATGGAACGAAGGTAGACATGAAAGCAGCGAGACTCACCAAAAGCAACAGGAATTCACCAATCTTTTTCAATAGCAGGCCTTTTTTTTCTTTTATCCCTCCTTTTTAATAATAATTCGAAAGAACTTTAATTTTCCAATAGCTTTAACGAAGAAAGTTAAGTGAAATCCCAAAGAACTCACAGCGCCATCGGGATGGGGGCAACTTGCACTCTTTAGGAAACTAAATATCCTTTAAAGACAACCTAGCAACGAGCGCTCTCGAGAAAAAAAAGTTACAAGTGAAAGGGACTAGTGTCCATGGGACCCCCCAAATCCCACAATGCAGGGGAGGAGTATGGCAAGCTAGAGGGCATTACAAATGAGGCGGATAAATTTATCATCACCCTCATGTGGGACCCATTTTGGTTTCAACTTGTTGTTTTCGAGGAGATAAGTACAGTGATGTCTAAACGGTGGAGATCTCTTATCTCGGGAGATTCTTTTACCTAGGACAAACAAGGATTTCTCGACCACTGTTTTAATTAAAGTCCGGGAGACTAGGCTAAGGCCGAACTTCCTTTAACAAAAAAAAAAAGCGAGCGCTCCCGAGTCCCCATAAAGCATTAACTATTCCAAAGCAAAAGCACGGTGGAGTCGAGAAGTTCAGTTTCCTTCAGGACTGACAGCAGACTAGGCACAATGAAAGGGCCAGGGGTCCATCAATCGTGACGACTCCCTGAGTCCGCGATGGACAAGAAACTCCTCTCCGGGACGCCGCTGGATCAGTTGCCAAAAGGGATCAATCGCGATGGACTAAATGCGTGAGTCGTGAACAAGACTTGGAGGTTGACAGTCGCGATGGACACATCGGGTCAGTCGTGATGTAAGCGTGTCAGTCACGAACGAGACTTGGAGGTTGACAGTCGCGATGGACACATCTGGTCAGTCGTGACTCACGACCGAGACTTCCTCTGCATCAAACCTTGGAGTAATCACGACCGACCTCTGGACGAAGCTGGATTTGCTGGGCGACGGAGCAGGTGTCGGAGTTGGATTTCTTCACAGAAGCGACAGACTTGGAGCTGGAATTCTTTCACCTCTCATCGTAGCCATGGCTGTCGTCTGTTGCTTTCTGACGCTCTCTGGTATAGTTGCCTAGTGCCTAGCACTACTCTGCGCTGCACGAAGAACCCTCTCTCTCAAGTCTTACAAATACACACAAGAGTCAAGAACCAGCAGTTCTCTAATGCTTTTCCATCGCCATCTCTCACAGAAAATAATGTCTATCTCCTAATTCTCATAACTCCTGATTCTCGTAACCTTTTTATTGAGGGTGGCTCTTGCCACCTCCACTGATGTAATAGTCCTCCATCAATTTTAATTTTCCGGTTTTATTCAAAAAAAAGTTTTGTTTTCCATCGCTCTTATGTCAAACCAGCTTAAAACGAAGAGTAATAATTACTTACTGCATAAAACAAGGAAACTCAAAACATCTTACTGTAAAAGAAAAAAGTTTTGCTTTCCATCGCTCTTATATCAAACCAGCCTAAAACGAGGAGTAATAACTACTTACTGCCTAAAACAAGAAAACAAGGAAAGTCAAAACAAGGAAACTAGTGATGACTGGAAGTGGGCGGCTGGGATAAAACAAAATGACTCTATCTGGTTTCAGAACAACGGCATTAGAGGAGTGAATCCTTAGAAACTTTAAACTACAAAACAGTTATGGAACAAGGAGTTCAAACAGTGGAAACAGCTCTGGAAACAAGAGACCAACCAGTGGATTAGGTTTGAAGACTTAGACCCAAGACAGAGAGTTACCCTCAAGGAATGGACTCTCCTTCAAGGCAGATGTTTGGTCTGGGACCACTCAACCACCCTCCTTCTCTCCGGACACGATCTTCTTTGCCTAGAGGGCCTCAAATGGAGCAATGGTAAGAAAATATCCACAATCCCCAACTTCCAAGAGAACGTAGATGTTCACCACACCCTTAACAAGAGGTGATGCCTCTCTTGGACCAAACTTCAATGGGAACTAAAGTTCATGTCTATTTGGCACCCCCTAATTGAGATAAAAAAGTCGGTTCTCATGTGGCAGATCTTGCATAAGGGAATCTGGTCCAAGCGGCAAAGGCTAATAAAATCTGAGGTGTCCCGCCATGGTGCAAACGTTGCCATCGATGCATCAAAGATTTAGCTCACCTGTTCTTTGATTGCCCCAAGTCTCGGGTTGTCTGGCATCATGTGGCACGGGTTTTGAGACTCACACACCAAATCAATTGGCAACAGGTGTTGTTGGGTGAGGCAGTCGGTTGCTCATGGAGGTTGTGGAATGCCATTAGGAGTGAGACCCTCTGGAAGATTTGGAGGGAGCGATGTGCTATCACCGATCGAGAAATCATTGTTTCTTCTAGGTAAAAGAATCTCCCGAGATAAGAGGTCTCCACCGTTTAGACATCACTGTATTTCGAAAACAACAAGCTGAAACCCAAATGAGTCCCACATGAGGGTGATGATAGATTTATCCGTCTCATTTGTAATGCCCTCTAGCTTGTCATACTCCTCCCTACATTGTGGGATTTGGGGGGTCCCATGGGCACTAATCCCATTCACTTGTAACCTTTCTTTTTTATTTTAATTAAAGTTCGAGAGAATAGACTAAGGCCGAACTTTCTTTTATTTAAAAAAAAAAAGTGAAAACATTTTCAGACCGGTATTGGCAGTGTATGGAAAAACTATGTGAAAACGCGTGAAAGACGTAGAGAACATGGTACAACACTGAATATTATCCATCATAGAATTAGTAGGGGAGAGTGAGCAGCGCCTGATGGTGAGGAAATTGATGAACGACGTACAGCCTGTGAAGAGACAAAAGGAAAAGACAAAAGGAAAAGACGAAGCCATGCTCTGCAGAAGCTCGACGCCTGGAAGGTAGCGAAGGGTGGACTCGAAAGCTCCCAAAAGGAAAAAGGTTTGCCGAAAGAGGAGAAGCGCTGTTCACAGCTGTCTGGTTATAAGCATGGGAAGCTGAGGCAGCCAGCCATTTTGTCAAAAAGGAACAAAATTCTAAGAATTAGAGGTGAAAGCGATGAGAATGAAGCAGCTGCTCCTCGCGCGCTGTAGCAGAGATGGAGATGGAGTAAAGTAAAAGCTCCTCGTGCGCCGTAGCAGAGAAGATTAGCTCTGACTTTGATGGTGGTACTGTTGTCAGTAATATAAAACGAGGATGGCAACATATTTCAAAACACGATTCTGAACCAGAGGGCAGCCTTGCCTATTCGCTATTGCCTCGAATGGACTCAGCTACCTATTAAAGCATCATATGGACGCTGGCAATCTCAAGGGTCTTTCCCTACCTCTAAATCATGGCCAAATGGTTGTGAGACTTTTTGCTGATGACATGAATGCCTTTGTGCATAACGATATTAACAGCATTGAGGTGTTTTGGTGGTGCCTCCACACCTTTTGTGTGGCATCAGGCTCAAAAATCAACCATGCTAAAACTGCTTTTAGAGCAATCAGCGGGCCTACTCCCCAGTTGTTGGTGGATCGGGGGTGTCAAGTTATCCCTAGCGGTCAAGTCTTCCGTCTCCTTGGCATTCCGATGGGTTTCGACATCTCAATGGACCAACGCTGGAACTGGGTGCTATCCAAGCTGGATAGCAAGCTGAATCAGTGGAAAGGTATGCAAGTCAACCTGGCAGGACGTGCTATGGTTATTAACACTTTTATGTTGTCTACAATTATTTACTTTATCTCGTGCTGGAGACCTAAGGAGAAAGACTTGGCCAAAGTAGAAAGAATCTGCAGGAACTTCCTCTGGACTGGGGACCCCAACAGAAGGGGGATTCCCAAAATCAAGTGGGAAACTTGCATTAGCCCTAAAGACTCAGGGGGCTTGGTAATTTTGGATATTGCTGGGTTGGCTGACAAGCTGGCGGCAAAATGGCTTATCAAGGCCTGGAGCAATAGGGAGTCCTCTTGGGCTAAATTGATCTTCAGAAACACGGTAGACCTTACCTTTGTTGGCCTCCCTGGTTGGAAGGACTTAGGGATTCTCACGCTCTTGTTCTCCCCCCATCCGGTCTTCCCTAAAGGATCTAGCCTAGTGTGTTCCTTATGGAAGAATTGGAACAAGGCCAAACAGTTCATCAGAATCAGTGATGATTGGAAGTGGGCGGCTGGCATAAGACAAAATGACTCTATTTGGTTCCCGATCAGTGGCATTCGGGGAGTGGAGTCTTGGAACCTCCAAACTGCAAGGCGATTATGGAACAAGGGGTTCAAACAGTGGAAACAGCTTTGGAAACAAGAGACCAGCCAGTGGATTAGGTTCGAAGAATTGGATCCGAGACTTAGCGTTACCTTTGAGGAATGGACTCTTCTTCAAAGCAGGTGTTTAGACTGGGACCGCTCAACTACCCGCCTTCTCTGCGGTCAGGATCTTCCTTGCTCGGAGGGCCTCAAATGGAGCAATGGTAAGAAGCTTTCCAGAATCCCGAACTTCAAAGGGGATTTGGATGTTCACCACACCCTTAACAAGCGATGGTGCCTTGCATGGACCAAACTTCGGTGGGAGCTAAAATTCATGTCTTTGTGGCACCCCCTAATTGAGGTCAAAAAGTCCGTTCTCATGTGGCAGATCTTGCATAAAGGAATCTGGACCAATGCAAGGGCTAACAAAATCTGTGGTGTGCCGCCATGGTGCAAGCGTTGCCATCGGTGCATCGAAGATTTAGCTCACCTGTTCTTCGACTGCCCCAAGTCCCGTGTTATCTGGCATCACGTGTCCCGGGTTTTGAGACTCACGTGTCAAATCAACTGGCAACAGGTGATGTTGGGTGAGGCGATCGGATGCTCTTCGTGATTGTGGAATGCCATCAGAGGTGAGGCTCTCTGGAAGATCTGGCGGGAGCGCTGTGCCGTCAATTTTGGCCAAACTCCTAAGGAATGGTCGATCGAGAAATCCTTGTTTCTCCTTGGTAAAAGAATCTCCCGAATCAAGAGATCGCCACCGTTTAGACATCACTGTATTTATCTTCTCGAAAACAACAAGCTGAAACCCAAATGGGTCCCACATGCGGGTGATGGTAATGTTATCCGCCTCATTTGTAATGCCCTGTAGCTTGCCATACTCCTCCCCTGCATTGTGGGATTTGGGGGGTCCCATGGGCACTAGTCCCATTCACTTGTAACTTCTTTTCTTTATTATAATTAAAGTCCGGGAGATTAGGCTAAGGCCGAACTTCCTTTATTTAAAAAAAAAAACACGATTCTGAACGAATCGCTTTCACGTTCTCACTCTCCTGCAATAGAATGGCTCACAAAAGCTTGCATTGTTCTTTGGAAAATACGTTCTCTCTGTTTTTTCTATCGTACGATCATGGCACATGCCTATCGTCCTCTCAAAAAAAAAAAAAGCATTTGCATTGTAAGTCCGGTACAAGTCTTGTACGTTTGTAATATGTATATACGCCAAACGCACAAACACATACATATACACACATTTATTTCATACGGACATGAAAGGAAAGATACAAAAGCGAGTGAAAAAGGTACGAGACAGCCAAAGTGATGACACGTTTCTGCTAAATAATAAGGAAAGGCATGCTTGTTCGTATTAATGAAGAAATTCTAGATGTTTAAGATTAACGTGATGGTGATCTACATGTAATAGGTTTTAAGCCAATTTATATCATTTTTGGGTAGTTTGTCATGTTTAACCCTTGCTTTTGGGCTACTAGGGGTTCATAGATATTATGTCTATCTTAATAAAAGTGGAGGTTTGGCAAACTCTTATTCTCGAGAGTTTTATCTTTGAAAGAATAATTGTACAAGTAAATGGGCATAGTACCCACAAGACACTCTGGTATCTTACAAAGCAAGAGTTAAACAAGGTTGCAACTAGTTACAAATGATTTAATGAAGCCAAAATTATTACATGTCTAGCTCGGGAGTTGAACACAAGACCCCTGCCTCAAAATATAAGTGTCAAGCCAATGCACCAACTACGAAGCAAGGACTATCATGTCCATCTTTAGTTGTAGAGTTCTTCTTTACATTAATTCAAGCTCTCCGAGAGAGTAGGCTTCGATAGAACTTTCTTTAACAAAGGAAGGAAAGATAATGAGAGAAGTTCACTGAAGATGATAATGAGAGAGTAGGCTTCGATGAAACTTTCTTTAAAAAATAAAGGAAAGATTATGAGAGAAGTCCACTAAACTTTCTTTAAAAAAAATTATGAAAGAAGTCTTAGCGCTATGGCTCAATTCATTGGGTCTTTGCTTCTCAAGATTGGGGTGGGGATTTCAACCTCTACAAACTGCTAGTGAGCACCCTTGACCACTCAGACAATAAGATGTTAATTAAAACTAGCCCCTTTGGGGAACAATTGGGCTTTCAGGACCCTATTCGTGAGATGTTGAAACCAACCTCTCTAGGGAAAATGGTTGGGCCTTTGGGTAACCCTCTTCAAAACAATTATCACATTTGGCTTTAGGGACATCCTTTGTGAGTGTTTATCTTAACGGATTTTCGGACTTTGTATCTTAGTAGTTGCTAGGCATCCAACCCTTGGATTTGAGATTCAAGGGATCCCATCAGTGTTATGTCCATTTTTTATTGTAGTTTCAAATTAATTCAAGCTAATGAGAAAGAAGAAATATCAATGATCAAACTTTTAAATAGAAAAAAAGAGTCTAATAGAAAAAAGAGAGGATTTTTTTATTATAGAGAGAGGGATACATGACCTTTGAATAACCCAATGTGAAAAAGAAAATTGCAAGTTCGTCGATATAAATCCAACTACCTTCAGAAAAATATCGTAGATACATCGCACCACTTTATCAAATACATTGTACCCTTTATCCAATTTTAATTGAAGATAATCCAAGTGCCCATTGCTTCTTATTAGTCTAAGATAAAACTAATGAGCCCAATTCAGTAGCTATAGGTTTGCAATCTTTAAGGCCAAAATGTTTCAATAATATGTAAAAATATTTTGTTCTCCACAAAACTATTTCCCTATCAACTTCCATAAAGTGAATGGCCAAATAATGTTGCAAATTTGCCAAATTTGAAATCTCAAAAGAGGCATGCACATCAAAATTAAATTGAGCAATATACTTCTCATTAGGACCGGTTAGCAACATATGATCAATATATACTATGATGATTAGAATTACATAATCTACACACTTAATATATAAGGTGCTCTTAGCTATACTATTCTCAAAACCATCTACAATCGAGTAGGCATACATGGTTTCATACCAAGCACATGGTGTGTGATACAACCATATACACCCTTGTGTAGCCTTCACACTTTGTTTTCATGCCCTTTTTGCACAATACCATAAGTGACCATTCAAAAATGCAGGTTTAATGTTCAATTGATGTACATTTCAACCATGAGGAGCTGCAAGTGCATAGATGTTGTGAATGGTGGTCATTTTACATATGAGAGCCAGGGTGCCATCAAAATCTATACCTCTCTCTTAAGCAAAGTCTTTTGCAACAAGCCTAGCCTTATACATGTCAACTGTTCCATCACGCTTATGTTTCAGCTTGTATATCCATAAGTGCCAATGGCCTTTTTTCCTAGAGGAAAATTACACAAAGACAAGGTACCATTCTTCATAATATCATCATATTCTAGCTGCCTAGCAACCACCCAATTTTTTGAATTTTGTGCTTCATCAAAAGAAACAAGATCATTCTCATCAGAAAGACTAGAGGTAGCCATTGCATGAAGATCTAATGCAAAAAAAGCACTATCATTACAACATATGAGGGGCATATCGGGCCTTATATTGGTGCAAATACATGGGAGCAGTTTAGCCTCGGCATCAGTATACACACCATTATAAGTGTTAATACAATAATGCCTATAAAAGCATTGATACCTCCCAGGACCCATGGTATAAGTGATGATATTATATGCATTGATATGAATATTGTCGGTATAAGCATTAGTATATCCCTAGAAAAATCATTGCTATAAGCATCTGTAGAGCCCTACAAGGTTGAAACTAAAGGTACAAAGTATTTTTCCTCTTAAGGTTCAAAGGTTGAATCTAAATCTTAAAGTGCAAAAGTAAAAGAATTAAAAGGAAAGGTGAAGGTGGAAGGCCGCGTACGAAAAGGTGGAAATAGGCCGCCCAATCAAAATTTTATTTTAAAAAGTCACTCTTGTTCTAAAGTCACTACAAGACAAAGTAGCGAATCGTTGAGGACCAGTTCAAAAAGACAATCTTGGGACATTGAAAGGACACCAAGATTGTATTGCAGTTAGAGTGCGCGAACCGGCGGACTCAAACAAAAGGAAGGACAAAGGCTATTCTTACACATTGAGAATAGAGAGCAAGAGGGAGAGCTTCAGAAGAGCAAGAGAGGAAGCAAGAAGAGCCTCCTGTGTGCGACGACATCCAAGAGTGCAAGAGGTGCCAGGAGGAAAGTGTGCAGAGAAGAGAGAAGGCGGGCTGGATTCCAAGAGTTCCAAGGGCTATTGCGTGCGTGCGCAGTGATATCAATTCCTTAGCTTGGCGGAAGCTTAGTGCAAGGTGTGCACAAGGGAAGCGGGAAGCAAGTGAAGGATTGGTGCACGAGAGGCCGCCGCTAGAAGACTGGAGATAATTGGTCTTCAGTAATTGATACTCTCTGAAGTGGTATTTAGTCATTGATTAGACTGTGCGCAGTCATTGTAATTGTTGAAGGATAATTAATATTCAAGGTTTCCAAGAGTATTCCTTTGCAGAAGTTCTCACTATTATTCTATTTTTATCATCTCTTTTTCTCCTACAAACCCTCAAACTCCTTCTTGTCTCCGAATCCCCAACAAATTTGGCACGCACGGTGGGACTTCCAAGGAGCTTTGAGCATAGGAGACTATATATTGCCATTGGAGGACAACATTCCAGTGTCGACAACATTACTCCAGTGGGCCAAAAGGTACATCCTTCTATCAAGGTCTCATTTTAAGTGGACTATGAATAGCTCATGACCGCGACCCGGTCACAAACCTTGAGAATCAAGTGCAAGCAGACAAGAAGAAAGACGAACCGAAGATCATCGAGTCCACTTTCATCGACTTCATCGGTAGGAAGCATGGCAGGACAGGTGGACCTAGAAATCTTGCTCTCCAGGTTAAACATAAAATTCCCCTCCTTCAGAGGATTAGCCCATGAGGACCCAGATGAGCACATTCGACGATTTCTTTCATTATGTAAGACTAGGGGACTAATGGGTAGGGAAGATGCTTTCTTGATACTCTTCCCCGCCACATTGGAAGGTCTGGCAGACAAGTGGTTTAGTCAGTTTGCCGAAAATCACTTTACCTCTTGGGATTTGATGAAAGAGGCCTTTAAGAATCAATTTCAGCAGGGCAACACGGCTGAGATTATTATAGAAGAATTGGAAAACTTGAAGTTGGGTCCAGGAGAGAAGTTTCCCGAATTCGTGACCAGGGCAAAAGCATTAATGGCCAAATTACCGGATCCACCACATGACTTCTTTGTCAAGAAGTGGTTAGCCAAACCTTTACCTGTGGTCACCCAATGCAAAATAAAAGAGTTGGTGCTACCTACGGCCTCTGTTGAGGAATTCATCAACACGGCCACCCGCTTGGAACAAATAAGGCACCAGTATGGTACAACGTCTTCCCAACTATCATATGGTACAGAGCTGGAGGACCCAGTGAGCCAGTTAAGAAGGGAATTGGAAGGCTTGAAGAGGAATAAGCCCTATACAGAGGAGGAGACTACTGTAGCTCAGCTGAGGAGAGAGATTGAAGCCCTCAAGCTCCAAAAGGAAGAGGAAGCCCAAGCAGAGGAACTAGCTCAGCTGAGGCAGGAGTTGCAAGAACTAAAAGGAGGCGGCATTAAGAACGGACTATGGTGCTCCATGTGCAGTAAGCAAGGACATATAGTAAGTGAATGTCCTTTGCTAAATGTGACTTGTCAATTATGCAGAAAGATTGGGCATGAGGCCCATGAATGCCAATCACGGGGAATACCGACAACGACATATTGGACACAAGGCGGGCTCTTGCCACCAGCAAATGTAATGGTAGCTGCAACAAGCCAAGGTAATAACTATAATCCTAGACCAAGAACTAACCTTGCAAATGGGCCTAGAAGGCCAATTATTTGCTTCAGGTGTGGAGAATGTGGACACTACCAAAGTAGGTGCACCCTACCAGAGAATGCACCTCCTTGCAGGAACTGCCCTGAGGCCAGAGACCATTATACAAATTGTTGTCCTAAGAATCAAGCCTCTTCATCAGGGCCCCATATCCAAATGATTTCTGTGTAGGAAGAAGAAATGGCAAATCAAGTTAAGGTGCCGTCACCATCTACCAGGGTGGTGCAGTTAGAGGAAATCGACTCTTTTACTGTACAGACAAGAAGCAAGGGGAAGGCTCCAGTGGACGTGGGTCAAGAATCATTGATTAATGGATTAAACAGAGACAAAGGTGTGTCCGAAGACCTAGCCACCACAATTGCAGACACAAGGAAAAAGGAAAATTGCACAGGTACCAGTGATGTCATTGTTGGTGCAGATCAATCACCAATTGAAGGCTTGGAAGACCAAATGATGAAGGAAGAATCAATTCCTAAAGTGTGGAAGAAGATTACATTCAGAGGACAAGAGAAGTGTACACATATGTACATTAGCATAGTCATAGATGACTTAGATCATTTTGTTCAGTAAGAATTATGTACAAATTATCTATAAATACCTTGAGAAAAGTCGGGGCATGTATGAGAGCATATGTGACAATAGTTAGAAGTCAAGAATGAGGGAGATAGAAGTCATGAGATAGAGGAAAGTGAATTTGAGTTAGCTCTTATCACTCAGCTGTATTTTCTCTGAGTAAATGAAAAGTTTTGCGCCCGATGTTTCTGCGTGTTCTCCTTCTACAGTAGATCATTTGTGAAATGCTTTTGTACAAGTCTAAGTTGAGAGTTGCTTGACCTCTGTGCAAAGTTTTAGCTTCCAATTGTAATCAGGCTGAGTGAATTAAGTGTAGGAACATTCATATGTGAAGTGTGTTCACTGGTTCCTAAAACAGGCGCATATTTCGAAGTTAATGTTTTGGTCATTTCTCCTAGCACAGTTTAAAGTTTTGCATGAGTGAGAGCTTAATCTTTAAGTTGGAAGATAAGCTACTTATGTCTAGAAGCATTTTGTAAAACGGGTTCTATTCAAGGAGAACCAAGTCTTAAAAGTTACAGGTGTAAAGTCGACTGTTTTGGATAACAGTTTCTGACATAGGTAACTTGTGAAATCAATTTCTCAAGTTATACTTAATCTTTTGAAGTGATTCAACTTGGAGTAGATGCGCAATCTCTAGGAGATGATTCGTACAAAGTTTCATCAAAAACTTTACAGATTTGATAGGTCAATGTGAATGAACAATGCAGCAGACTTTTCTGTGTATCATCTTCTTCACAGATTTGTTCATCTTTTGATAATTAGAAGTTGATCCTCTAAAGAGTGGAAGGTTTTGACTTATTCTTGGTATAGAGGTGCTCTAATCACAAGAATAAGTTGTTCTTTTGGAGATTAACACTCTCCATCAGTGGTATCAGAGCAGGAGACATCAATTTGAAGAAAGGAGGATCCCGACTGCTGCAGATTCAAGAAATTCAACACTTGAAGGACTAAGAAGTGAAAGCTTGGAGTCAAAAGCTCGAGGAGAAGATTATTTGACATCAATAAAAGCAAAAGGAGTTCAATTCGAAGTAAAGGTACATACATTGTTTGTAAAGCTTGAAGTTTTCAATACACAGGTGGATACAAGATGGGAGAAAGCTTGCAGATTGATAAGCTAGATAGGGAGAACTATCCAGCATGGTCCATGAGGATGGAAGCACACCTCATGAGCAAAGATCTTATATCATTTATTACAGGAGATGAAGAAAAACCAGAGTTTGCAGATCCAAGTATTCCTACTAGGGAAGAGCTTGCAATGTTGAAGACTTGGATGAGAAAGGATGCTCAAGCAAGGAGTATCATCTACATGTCTGTAAATGATTACCTTTTACCTCACATCAGAGGTTTGGAAAGTGCCACAGATGTTTGGAATGCCTTGGAAGAGCATTTCCAAAATACAACTAAGTCAAGGAAGTCCTCACTATGGGCTGAGTTCACAACTTTCAAGAAGAAGAGCTCACAATCAATTTCAGATTATGTGGCAAGGATGAAAGATATTGCAGATAGCTTGGGAGCAGTGGATGAAGATATTGAAGAAGAAAAGTTGGTAAGACAAATACTTACAGGTCTAAGAGGTGATGAGAAGTGGAAGCCTTTTATCTTGTCCATAGAATTGTCACTTGATCACTTTACTCCTGATCTTAATCAATTGCTAGGACACATGCTAACCTTTGAGCAGGATCTTAAAGGAGACAATGATAGAAGTACAAGTCAAGCCATGTACTCCAAGGACAAGAAAAAGAATGGCAAAGGAAAGCAATCAAATGATGATGAAGGGAATTCAAATCAAGCTAACTTCACAAAAGGGAAGACAAATTTCAGAGGTAAAGGAAGAGGAGGTAAGAACAAAGATAATGCTAAAGCTTGTTGGATTTGTGGCAGAACAAATCATTTGGCAAATGATTGTTGGTATAACAATCAAAGTGGAGGATACAACAATCAGAGTTATAATCAAAGAGGTAGAGGAGGCAGAAACCAAAGAGGCAATTTCAGAGGAAGAGGTGGTAGGACATCATATGGTAGAGGAGGTGGAAGAAACTTCCAATCTCAGTCCTACAACAATAATTATTACAATTATGCATCAGATCAGAAGGATGACATGACTCTTATCTTGAATGCAACTCATGAATCAATGGGAGAAGATCAAAGAGTGTTTTATATTGACTCAGGGTGCAGCAACCATCTGAGTGGGAATCTATCCTTGATGACTGATATGGAAGCAAGGGTGAATGGACATACAGTTCAAACAGGTGACAATACTAAACATAAAGTGGAGAGCATTGGATCAGTGAAGACAAAGAATGGAAGTACACTTCTGAGCAAGGTACTTTATGTTCCTACTATTCCTAAAAATTTGATAAGTGTAGGGCAAATTGTGGAGAAAGGATATGAGGTAAGATTCACAAATGATGGTGTCTATGTACAAGATCCAAATCAGGGATATAGAACCATAATTGCAGGTAAAAAGGAAGGAAGATTGTTCACTCTCAAGGTCCAAGGTAATGTGGGACATGCATTGTTTACCTATGGAGGTCAAAAGGTATCTGAATTAGACCTATGGCATAAAAGGCTAGGTCATTTCAATGAGAGAGTTATAAAGGAGATGTCAAAGAATCAGGTGGTGCTTGGATTGCCAAACATTGAAGGGCAACATATGGTGTACAAGTGTGAAGCTTGTCAATTAGGTAAAGCACATAAGAGTTCTTATAACAAATCAGGGTACAAGTATTCAAAAATGCTTGAATTGGTTCATACAGATGTATGGGGTCCCTCAAGGGACTATAGCATAAATGGATCCAGATATTATGTGTTGTTTGTTGATGATGCAACCAGGTGGATTACTTTGTATGTAATCAAGGACAAATCAGAAGTCTTCAAGACATTCAAACACTTTCATGCTTATGCAGAAAGGATCACAGGACAAAAGCTCAAGAGGTTAAGATCAGATGGAGGGGGAGAGTATTTCTCAAAAGAGTTTGATGATTATTTGTGGAATGCAGGTATCAAAAAAGAAGTGACTTGCAGGTACTCCCCTCAACAGAATGGAGTAGCAGAAAGGAGGAATAGGACTCTTGTAGAGTTTGCAAGAGCCATGATGAAGGAAAAGAATTGTCCAAATTACTTATGGGCAGAGGCTATTAACACTGCAACATACCTTGTGAATAGGTTGCCTTGCAAAGCTTTGGATGGAGGAACCCCTTATGAAGCATGGTGGGGTAAGAAGCCTAGTCTTGATCATTGTAAAGTATTTGGATGTATTGCATATGCTTATGTTCCTTCACAATTAAGACATAAGCTAGAACCAAAAGCAGAGAAGTATGTGTTTATTGGATATGATGATAGACAGATGGGTTACAGATTGTGGAGTCCATCCACAAAGCAATTTCTTGTTACTAAAGATGTGACATTTGATGAGCAAAATTTGTGGTATACAGGATCACCAAATGAGTATACAGGTGTTGAAGAAATTCAAAGGAAAGGAAAGGCAAAGGTAAAAGTATGTGAAGAAATTGTTGATGAAGTTGACTCTAGATGTAGAGTGCAGGATCATGTAGAAGAAGGGCCAAGATTTGATCCAGAATCAAATGAGGCTGAAACTTCAAGAAGTGCAGAAATCAGAAGATCTACAAGGGAAAGGAAAGAACCTATAAGGTATAGTTATGATACATCTTTCCTAACAACAAAAGATTATGCCTACATTGTGAAAACAGAAGAAGATCCAACCACTTATGAAGAAGCCAAAGGTAAACAGAATTGGGAGAAGGCAATGCAAGAAGAGTATGATGCTCTACTTGAAAATGAAACTTGGGAATTAGTACCAAGACCAAAGAATCAGAAAGTCATTGGATGCAAGTGGGTATATAAAACAAAGAGGTTTGCAGATGGTAAGGTGTCTAGATATAAGGCTAGACTTGTGGTTAAAGGTTATGCCCAAACTTATGGGGTAGATTATGATGAAACCTTTAGTCCTGTTGCTAAGATGTCTACAATTAGGACATTGATTGCTATTGCTACTTGCAAGGGATGGAAATTATCACAATTGGATGTGAAGAATGCATTTCTTAATGGTTACATTGCAGATGAAGTATATATGGAGCAACCAGAAGGCTTTATGGAATCAATTGGATCAGATTATGTGTGTAAGCTCAAGAGAGCTTTATATGGGTTGAAGCAAGCCCCAAGAGCTTGGAATTATAGATTGGTCAAGTTCTTGAATGAATGTGGATTTCAAGCATCAAAGGCAGATAGTAGCTTGCTAGTGAAGGCAAGTGAAAATGGATACATTTACATGTGCATTTATGTTGATGATATTATTGTTACAGGAACAGATGCTCAAGGAATCAATGAACTCAAAAGACAAATAGAGAAGGAGTTTAAGATAAGTGATTTGGGAAACTTATCTTATTTTCTAGGAATGCAGATTGTGTATACTCAACATGGAGTATATATTTCACAAGAGAGATACTTGAAGAATCTTCTAGTCAAGTTTAACATGGAAGATTGCAGGACCTCAACTACACCATTGGAGGTAAATCATAAACTAAGCAGGTATGGAGGTGAAGAGTTCAATGACATGAAGAAATATCAGAGTTTGGTAGGTAGTTTAATATATGCTACCTTGACAAGGCCAGATCTATCATATGCAGTAGGTGTGTTGTCACAATTCATGCATTGTCCAAAGAAGACTCATTGGATTGCAGCCCAAAGAGTACTCAGATATATTAAAGGAACCCTAAGTGAAGGTTTGTACTATGGTTTCACTTCTGACACAAGAATCAAAGTGTTTAGTGATGCAGATTGGGCAGGTGACTCAGATGATAGAAGGTCTACTCATGGATATCTATGTTATGTTGGAGATAAGTTAGTTTCTTGGTGTTCAAAGAAGCAACATACAGTTGCTTTATCATCTACAGAAGCTGAGTATAAGGGAATGGTAGAAGCTGCAAAAGAAGTGATATGGTTGAAGACCTTGATGAAGAGTTTTGAGTTTGATCATAGTACTCCAATAATTTTTGGAGACAATATGAGTTCTTTGTATTTGGCAGCTAACCCTGTTTTTCATGCCAGGACTAAGCATATAGAGATTCAGTATCATTTCTTGAGGGAAAAGGTACTAGATAAAGAGATTGAAGTGATGTACACTCCAACAAAAGAACAAGTGGCAGATATGATGACAAAGAGTTTGGATGGACCTAAGTTACAAAGGTTCAAAGACATGGCAAGTATCAAGAAGACAGAGAAAACCTCAATTGATGATTGAGGGGGAGCTGTTGGTGCAGATCAATCACCAATTGAAGGCTTGGAAGACCAAATGATGAAGGAAGAATCAATTCCTAAAGTGTGGAAGAAGATTACATTCAGAGGACAAGAGAAGTGTACACATATGTACATTAGCATAGTCATAGATGACTTAGATCATTTTGTTCAGTAAGAATTATGTACAAATTATCTATAAATACCTTGAGAAAAGTCGGGGCATGTATGAGAGCATATGTGACAATAGTTAGAAGTCAAGAATGAGGGAGATAGAAGTCATGAGATAGAGGAAAGTGAATTTGAGTTAGCTCTTATCACTCAGCTGTATTTTCTCTGAGTAAATGAAAAGTTTTGCGCCCGATGTTTCTGCGTGTTCTCCTTCTACAGTAGATCATTTGTGAAATGCTTTTGTACAAGTCTAAGTTGAGATTTGCTTGACCTCTGTGCAAAGTTTTAGCTTCCAATTGTAATCAGGCTGAGTGAATTAAGTGTAGGAACATTCATATGTGAAGTGTGTTCACTGGTTCCTAAAACAGGCGCATATTTCGAAGTTAATGTTTTGGTCATTTCTCCTAGCACAGTTTAAAGTTTTGCATGAGTGAGAGCTTAATCTTTAAGTTGGAAGATAAGCTACTTATGTCTAGAAGCATTTTGTAAAACGGGTTCTATTCACGGAGAACCAAGTCTTAAAAGTTACAGGTGTAAAGTCGACTGTTTTGGATAACAGTTTCTGACATAGGTAACTTGTGAAATCAATTTCTCAAGTTATACTTAATCTTTTGAAGTGATTCAACTTGGAGTAGATGCGCAATCTCTAGGAGATGATTCGTACAAAGTTTCATCAAAAACTTTACAGATTTGATAGGTCAATGTGAATGAACAATGCAGCAGACTTTTCTGTGTATCATCTTCTTCACAGATTTGTTCATCTTTTGATAATTAGAAGTTGATCCTCTAAAGAGTGGAAGGTTTTGACTTATTCTTGGTATAGAGGTGCTCTAATCACAAGAATAAGTTGTTCTTTTGGAGATTAACACTCTCCATCAGTCATTGGACAGGCATTCAGCAGGGCTCATGAGGAGTTGGATAAGTCAAATGGAGCCCAAGCTCTTAAGGAATCAGAAGCCTCCAGACTGCTCAAGTCCATGAAAAAGGAGGTTAGTATTCTTGATTTAATAAAGATGGATGGGAAATTCAGGTCAGAATTATTACAGATAATTGATGAAGCTTCTACGACAAGCTTAGTAGCTAAGACTGCTATCTTACATCAAGGGATAATCAGGGGGGAAGCACCCCTTACAGATTACAAAAGCCCTCGGCTTACAATATCAATCAAGGGCCATGAATTTCAAGGTGTTATTGTAGATGGTGGTTCTGGCATTAATTTGATGCCTGAACATACCATGAAAAGGATTGGACTCCACCCTTCAAGACCTGCAAATTTCACGGTCACTTTGGCAGATCAGAGCAAAGTAAGGCCCTTAGGGGTAATCCCAAAAGTTCCACTTGAAGTACAAGGTAACCTATTTATCCTGGATTTTGTGGTTTTAAGATTGCCCCAGGTTGAAGGAGGATTTCCCCTCTTAATTGGAAGACCTTGGCTGAGGCATGCCAGTGTCATTCATGATTGGGGTAAAGACACCATGTGGGTACAAAAGAAAGGGCAGGAGCTGACACAAATTCATTTAGAAGAAGGCCCAGACAATCAAGGAAACACTAGTATGATGCAAACAGTGAGCATTTGCATGGAAACAGAAGCGGAGGATCAACCCCAAATAGATTTTGAGGAAGAAGAGGATATTTTAAGTTGGCTTCATGCCGGCAACTCTTCTTCTTGTTTTGGAATTTTTCTTGATAATCCTGGTACATTTGGCGGCTATGATGAAGACAAAGAAAAGGTCCAGGTTGATGGATTGGGAGAACCCATCACTGACCACAGAAGGGGCAGGAAGATACCCCTCAAATACAAATTGGAGGAGGATGTGTCAACATCAGATAACGAAGTTTCCCAAGCTAAAAGCAAGGTAAAAAATTCTGAGGTTGAATGTTCTTTCCCAATTCAAGAAATCCCTGCAGGATGGATGCAGGACAAGGAGGAAAACATCGAAGTTCAAAATACACCTGCTTATGAAGCAATGCACGAAAAGCTAGTAGAAGAAGACAAGGAAGCAGATGCACAAGAAGATAATCTGGTAACAAGAAACCCGGTTCAAGAAGTACATTTATGCACCCAAAACAATAATCAACCAGTTCTAGTGGCCACTTGGTTATGGAGCCACCCAAAGCTTCTGGAAAAGGTAAAATCATTCTTAACCCAGTATGCAGATGTTTTTGCCTGGCATTATAAAGACTTAGAAGGAGTGCCTGCATCTTATGGAGAGCACAGAATTCCTCTGATTGAGGGAGCCAGACCCATCAGAGGAAGGAGTTATAGACTCAATCCAAAGTATGCCGAAGCTGTTTATGTGGAAATCCAAAAGATGGAAGATGCAGGAATCATCATTCCTGTGGAACACTCAGAATGGCTCTCGCCTATGGTTATAGTACCAAAGAAGAATACTAATAAAATCAGGATTTGTGTGGACTTTAGAGCTCTCAACAAGGTGACCATTCCAGACGGGTTCCCTATGCCTTTTGCAGAACAGGTCATTGAAGAAGTGGCGGGGCATGCACTATATAGTTTTATGGATGGCTTCAGTGGCTATAATCAAATATCAATACACCCAGAGGATCGTGAAAAGACTGCTTTTATCACACCGTGGGGAACGTATGTGTATGTAAAAATGCCATTTGGGCTAAGAAATGCTCCAGCCACATTCAACAGAACGGTCAATCTCATTTTTGGGCCCTTATTGCTGGAATCACTTAGAATCTTCATGGATGATTTCTCTTCATTTTCAGGATCTCACAAGGAAACTCATCTAGATTGTTTGGACCAGCACCTGAGACAGCTGCAGAATATTTTCCAAAGATGCAGAGAAACCAAGTTAAAGCTCAATGCAAATAAATGTCACTTCCTTGTGACAGAAGGAACCCTCTTAGGACATGTGGTATCCGCTAAAGGTATGGCCCCAGATCCTGACAAAATTCTCTCTATATTAAAGTTACCTAAACCCACAACTCCTAAAGAGATCCAGAGTTTTTTGGGGCATACCGGTTATCATAGAAGGTTTATAAAAATGTATGCAGAGATAGCTAGACCTCTGACTAGACTCACAGGTAAAGAAGTACCTTTCAAATGGGAAGAAGAGGAGGAAAAAGCATATCAGACATTAAGGTCACGGCTAGTGTGTGCTCCTATCTTGGTCACCCCGGAGTGGTAAAAAATCTTTCATATACATGTCGATGCCAGTGCATATGCAGTGGGAGCAGTTCTGACTCAACCCAGTGAAGAATTTAAAATGGATAGGCCAATTCAATATGCCAGTAGAATCTTGACCAAGGCTGAAAGAAATTACAGTACTACCGAAAGGGAAGCACTAGCAATGGTCTTTGCAGTTCAAAAATTCCGCCATTACTTACTGGGGGTAAAATTTATTATTATATCAGATCACCAACCTCTCAAGTACTTACTCAACAAACCACATGCTACGGGTAGAATATGGAGGTGGTTATTGTTATTCCAAGAGTTCGACTTCTCGGTAATCCATAAGCCAGGAAGAGAAAATGTGATGGCGGATCACTTGTCCAGAATAAATAGGAAGGATCAAACCAGTGGTATCAATGATGATTTCCCGGACGCATACTTGTTTGCTATACAACCTAAAGGATGGTATGATGATATCAAGCAGTTCATTAATACTGGATTGTATCCAGAAAGTGCTAATGCTGTACTAAGAAAGAGGCTGCTTATCAAGAGTAGACCATATACTTTCATTCAGGGTAAACTCTACAGACAGGGCAAGGATGACAGGATGAGGAAATGCTTAGAGGAAGATGAAGTGAGGGAAATACTGCAATTTGCACATGAAGGAACAGGTGGTGGGCACCTTCCAGGGCATATCATGAGCCAGAGAATACTAGATGCTGGTCTATGGTGGCCTACACTCTTTAGGGATGCAGATAATTGGAGAAAAACATGTGATATGTGCCAGAGGTGTGGACCTAAACCCACCAAGCAAAGACATCACCCTTTGGTAGTTTCCACTTCTTGGCAGCCCTTTGAGAAGTGGGGATTAGACTTTGTTGGGCCTATATACCCTCCGGCACTTCCAAAAAGGGAAAAGTACTTACTGATAGCCACGGACTACGCAACAAAATGGGCTGAAGCTATTGCATCAACGGATTGCTCTGCACAAACAGTGGCTGACTTTTTGTATTGTAACATCATTTGCAGATTTGGATGCCCGCTAGAAATCTGTACCGATCACGGTACTCATTTTGTTAACAAAATATTGCAGGAAATTTTTAATAGGTATCGCATTTTACACAGGAGGTGCGGGTTGAGCACAGAGCGAACTATTCTTTCGCCTTTTACTAAAGAATACCGTGTGCTCGGCCCAGTGAAGCACCATGGACTTAATTTTTGGCAGGGGGTTCCTCTGGAATCCCCCCTTTTTTTTTTTTTGTGCATACTACCCACGAGCTAATGGACAAGCCGAGTCAACGAACAAAGTATTAATTTCAATGTTACGAAAAGAATGCATGTTGCAGCCGACCTCTTGGGGACGGGCCTATCTGGGTACATTATGGGCATACAGACTGGCCTATAAAGAGACTGGGTATTCCCCCTTTCAATTAGTTTATGGCTTGGTTCCTATTGAACCATTTGAATTTATCAGAGGCTCTATAAGAACGGAAAGACTAGAGAAAAATGGGATGGAAGTTTCAGCAAGACTGACTGCTTTGCATAAACTAGAAGAATCGAGAATTCTAGCATCCAAACAGTTAGAGAAGCAGCAATTAGACAGGAAGGAGACTCATGACAAAAATCTATGGCAAAACAATTTGAAGCCTGGAGATTTAGCCCTGCTACACAGACCACAAATTTCTAATCAAAACAAAGGGAAATGGATCCCTCACTGGGAAGGCCCTTTTCGCATTACGAAGATGCTGCAGTGGGGTGCAGTGCAATTGGAAACACTCGATGGCAACACCCTACCTTTGGTTAACATTTCCAGACTCAAGGCTTATTATCAAGTATCATAACCATTGCATTTTCCTTTATCTTGTTGGTTTTGGACTGTTTTAATAAGTAGTAATAATCAGCTCACATGAATGTTGGGCGCAGTTTTTATGAATATCAGAAAAATTTGGGCGCACGATTTTTTTTCTTTTCTTTATCAATGAAAATCAAAAAAATTTTTGGGCGCAAGTTTTCTTTTCCATCAATATAAATCAAGAATTCATCATTTCATAAAAAGAAATTCAACACTTGAATGGCTCTTAGTTTTGCTAAGTAACTTTCAGTTTCGCCCTTTCCTTTGTTTGTCTCTCGGATGGATGAGATTAACATTGTCATCTCCTCTCTTTTGAACACCCTTTTATGCTAGACCGCTGCTTCTTGAGAGGTGCTCCCTCCTTCCAACTAGCTATATAATATGGCCTCTTTCTTCATTCTTGCTTCAACATCCTCAGAATTCCGTTCTTATTCTCAGTGCACAAATCAAGTCGTGCTAGGAAGGAAAGAAGAAGAGCCTCTCACACCCTCTCCACCCCATCGGCTCCTCCCACCACCACCCTCCCTCCTCCTTCCCCCTTTCCCGACTGCCAACACCCCCCTCACCCTCAACCCCCTCAATGACCCCCCTCTCCGACCCTCTACCATCAACCACCCGGCGGCGCTCGAAATCTTCCCCCCCTCTTCAGCTCCCTTTGACAACCCAACCACCCCCTACAACCCCGCTCGGCCCCCTCACCACACCCCCCCTCAACACCCCTCCTCCCCCCCACCCCTCCCCACCCCACCCCTCACCACACCCCCCTCACAAAGCTTCGCCCCCCACTCACCCCCCCCTCACCGCAACGCGCCCGCAGCCCCCCTCTCATCATCACTCTCCCCCCCCCCTCCCCGCGTCGCACCCCCCCTCACCGCACCTCGACACCCCTCCCCCCCCCACCCCTCCCCACACCGCCCCTCACCACACCCCCCTCACAAAATTCGCCCCCCACTCACCCCCCCCTCACCGCAACGCGCCCACAGCACCCCCTCACCACCCTCCCCCCCCCCCTCCCCGCGTCGCACCCCCCCTCACCGCACCTCAACACCCCTCCCCCCCCCACCCCTCCCCACCCCGCCCCTCACCACACCCCCCTCACAAAATTCGCCCCCCACTCATCCCCCCTCACCGCAACGCGCCCGCAGCCCCCCTCTCATCGCCACTCTCCCCCCCCCCCCCCTCCCCGCGTCGCACCCCCCCTCACCGCCCCTCAACACCCCTCCCCCCCCCCCACCCCTCCCCACCCCGCCCCTCACCACACCCCCCTCAAAAAATTCACCCCCCACTCACCCCCCCCTCACGGCAACGCGCCCCCAGCACCCCCCTCACAAAATTCGCCCCCCACTCACCTCCCCCTCACCGCAACGCGCCCACAGCACCCCCCTCACCACCCTCCCCCCCCCACCCCGCGTCGCACCCCCCCTCACCGCACCTCAACACCCTTCCCCCCCCACCCCTCCCCACCCCGCCCCTCACCACACCCCCCTCACAAAATTCGCCCCCCACTCATCCCCCCTCACCGCAACGCGCCCGCAGCCCCCCTCTCATCGCCACTCTCCCCCCCCTCCCCACCCCCCTCACAAATTCGCCCCCCACTCACCCCCCCCTCACCGCAACGCGCCCACAGCACCCCCCTCACCACCCTCCCCCCCCCCCTCCCCGCGTCGCACCCCCCCTCACCGCACCTCAACACCCCTTCCCCCCCCCCACCCCTCCCCACCCCGCCCCTCACCACACCCCCCTCACAAAGCTTCGCCCCCACTCACCCCCCCTCACCGCAACGCGCCCGCAGCCCCCCTCTCATCATCACTTCCCCCCCCCCCTCCCCGCGTCGCACCCCCCCCTCACCGCACCTCAACACCCCCCCCCCCACCCCTCCCCACCCCGCCCCTCACCACACCCCCCTCACAAAGCTTCGCCCCCACTCACCCCCCCCTCACCGCAACGCGCCGCAGCCCCACTCTCATCACCACTTCCCCCCCCCCCCTCCCTCCCCGCGTCGCAACAACCTTACCGCACCGCCCCCGCTCACCGCACCACCCCCCCCCTCAACACCTTTCCCCCCCCCCCCCCCTCCCCGCGTCGCACCCCCCTCACCGCACCCCCCTCACCACACGCCACTCTCCCCCCCCCCCCCCTCCCCGCGTCGCACCCCCCCTCACCGCCCCTCAACACCCCTCCCCCCCCCACCCCTCCCCACGCACCCCCCCTAACCGCACCCCCCCTCTTCAACCCCACCGCAACCCTCCATCCTCCCCGTCCGCCACCCTCTTTCTCCTATCTCCCTCCACCCCTCAATCCCTCTTCCCCTATACCCATTTCCATCAATGGCGGACCCCAATCCGAATGCTCGTTCCGATCCTCCCTCAACAATTCCCTCTGACCATCCCAATCCACCTCCTCCTTCTTCGGCAGAACATTCTATTCAAGCGACTCCAACAGCAAATATGGCCCTGGATCTTCCCATCTATTCCATAGACTCTGATTCCAGCTACCTTTATTCCCCACCTCCCCTCCCGCAGCCCCCTTCTCCTTCCCCATCTATGTCTCATTCATCCCACCCATCTTCACCAACAGGGGATTATATGCGCCTGTTTCTCCCTCCTGACATAAACCTGCAAATCCGAATGCATCTATCCATACCTACCATTGCCCTTCGTCAAATGTTTTCCATTGAAGATCTTCAACAGGCGGGCTTGTGGGGCTTGGCTAATGTTTTCTTCAATAACCCCGCCAATTTTTCCCAGGTTTATGAAGCTATCCGCCACTTTCCTCATTTTAGAACAGGCACTCTATTCATCCCAGACATTGTCGCCAGCATTGGGTCTCCCCTAATAGATTTTCGTGCTCCCCCTTTCCTATACTCTGGCCTATCCGCCTCGGCGACTATTGCCTTTCGTACCACACACTTTCAAAGCACTGCTCGATTTTCGCTCCGCATGACCACCCTTCTCAATGCGTTTATCTTTTTCTTCTTACTACGCAGCCAAACCTCTTCCCTTCCCTGGTCAGATATTCGTATCGCCGATCCGCTTTTTTGCTTTCTCCATAGTCGTCCTTACCCTTACGCACACCTCATTTATAGTTCCTTGACTTTGCGCTCCCGTCGACTCCGCGAGGCTATCTCTAGAGGATCTCATGCATTTTCCATCTATTCTGCACCATTCTTAGCTTGGCTATATCGAATACCTGCACACTCGGCGCACAATGCTTCTTATCTACCTACCCACCCTGGACCTTCCATTGCTCCATCTCCCTCCCCCCCTCTAATCTCTATTGACTCAGCTTCCGCCTCGACACCCACATCCGCGCCACCTGATGTAACTTCCTGCCCTCCCCAATCTTCTTCACCCATCCCTCCTGCATCTACCACCTCTCCATTAATAACTAACCCCCCTGATGTCACCTCCATCCCTCCCCATTCCTCTTCACCTATCCCTCCTGCCTTTACCACTTCTCCGTTCATTACTAATCCACCTGATGTGCCCTCCTTCCCTCCCCAATCTTCTTCACCTATACCTCCTACATCCACCACCTCTCCATTCATGACGTATCCCCCTAATGTAACCTCCTTCCCTGCCCAATCTTCTTCACCTCTCCCTCCTGCATCTACCATTTCTCCATTCATGACTCCCCCACCTCAAGTCCACTCCTTCACTACCCAATATTCTTCCCCTCTCCCTCCGGTATCTACCCATTCTCCATCCATGCCTACCCCTCCTATTATCCCTAGACCTCCCCTCTCTTCTGATTTCACCCCACTTATCCAAACACAGCTCAACCCTCAAAACCCCACCTGTATGCCACCAATTCACCCAGATTTCACCTCCCCCTCTATCCGTAACCTTCCTGTCAGTCAACAGCTCCCTTCCCCCAATCTTTCACTTCCCACTCCATCTTCCACTCCAACCATTCATCCTCCTCGGCAGAATATTCCCCCTCCCCCTTCCCCTACCGCTCCAACGGTCACTCCCACTCCGCCTTTTGACCTACCATCAACCCCTTCATTTTTGCAATTACTCCAGGACGCGAGTGTAGTCGCTATCGGCAATGCTCAGGCCTCTCAGATTTCCTTGGATTCGGTTTCCGCAGCAGCTTCGGTTCATCAACAGTATATCTCAACAATAGAAAACATCAATCGCATGGCAACCTCTCAATGGCACTCCCTCAACGAAACGGCCCGATTGCTCAAAGAAGAGCGAGATCATTATCGCGATATGGCCGACTCTGCGATGAAAGCCTTAGAAGATCTTCAGAATCGCTCCAATTTAGGTCTTTGTGCTAATGCTGCATGCCGACGTATCCGCAGGGAAAGGGATCACCTTAGACAATGCCTTAGTTCGCTACAGCTTACGATCGAACAAGCCTCTGCTCCTTTGCCCCCTTCTCCATCAAACTCGGCGGACAATCTCAATCACCCTCCACAATAAATTGCCCTACTCGGTCTAAATAAATTGCTCATCCACAGTCATAATAATTGCTCTTAGATTCCAGTCTCCCTTTGCCAATAATTACCTCATAATTTTGATTTCTCATCATTTTTGTTGGGTGAATTATATTTTTTATTCTTAACTCAATAAGATACACACCCTTTACTTTTTTTTTTTCTTGCTTTCGTTATTTTCATCTCTGTGTCTTTGTTATTTTCATCTCTGTGTCTTTGCAATTTCTCAGTTGGTATATCTGTTATCTCTCCGGGACGGAGAGCTCTTTAGGTGGTGGGCATCTGTAGAGCCCTACAAGGTTGAAACTAAAGGTACAAAGTATTTTTCCTCTTAAGGTTCAAAGGGAAGCAAAAGTAAAAGAATTAAAAGGAAAGGTGAAGGTGGAAAGCCGCGTACGAAAAGGTGGAAATAGGCCGCCCAATCAAAATTTTATTTTAAAAAGTCACTCTTGTTCTAAAGTCACTACAAGACAAAGTAGCGAATCCTTAAGGACCAGTTCAAAAAGACAATCTTGGGACATTGAAAGGACACCAAGATTGTATTGCAGTTAGAGTGCGCGAACCGGCGGACTCAAACAAAAGGAAGGACAAAGGCTATTCTTACACATTGAGAATAGAGAGCAAGAGGGAGAGCTTCAGAAGAGCAAGAGAGGAAGCAAGAAGAGCCTCCTGTGTGCGATGACATCCAAGAGTGCAAGAGGTGCCAGGAGGAAAGTGTGCAGAGAAGAGAGAAGGCGGGCTGGATTCCAAGAGTTCCAAGGGCTATTGCGTGCGTGCGCAGTGATATCAATTCCTTAGCTTGGCGGAAGCTTAGTGCAAGGTGTGCACAAGGGAAGCGGGAAGCAAGTGAAGGATTGGTGCACGAGAGGCCGCCGCTAGAAGACTGGAGTAAGTGGTCTTCAGTAATTGATACTCTCTGAAGTGGTATTTAGTCATTGATTAGACTGTGCGCAGTCATTGTAATTGTTGAAGGATAATTAATATTCAAGGTTTCCAAGAGTATTCCTTTGCAGAAGTTCTCACTATTATTCTATTTTTATCATCTCTTTTTCTCCTACAAACCCTCAAACTCCTTCTTGTCTCCGAATCCCCAACAGCATCGATATGTACCTAGCATATTGATGCTCATATTGATACCTATGCGGATGTCCATATCTTCAACTTTTTTTTTAGGGAGAGTGTGTAGTCTCTTGCTACAACAATATGCCAATGTTGTTGTGTAGCAAATGACAATACACTCTGCCCAAAAAAAATTAAGTACATGTGACATGTACTCTAGTGGTTGCTGATTTAGGGTTTAGATGATCAACAACCAAAACATGATTTGATAAAGAAAAACACATTGTCAAACATAAAAGAGATATGTAGGAGCAGAATGAACCATGAACCATGTACAAAAGACATATTCCTTAAATGAACCATCTACAAAAGAGATATATATTCCATAAACGAACCATATACAAAAATGTGGCAAACCACTACCATATATGAGCCAAATACAAAATGTGGCAAATGTCATGAGGAAGGAGATAAGGAAGAGAGCTCACACACACACTCACTCTCAAGGAGAAGCACACACACAGATTGAGGCAAGGAAGAATGATCTTCTTCTTCTTCTTCTATTACATAAAAGGAATGTACAAGAATGACCTAAAAACAAGAATACAACAAGTGCAATATATAAAGACCAGTACATAAGGAAAAACCTAATGTTCGTGAATGAGTGAGCTGGCAAGAAACAAATGTGCCATCACTCTCGGTAGATAAATCTAATAAAGCTCAATGAAGTATCCCTGACATATACCGGCATGACCACTATATGTCAGAGAAACGAAAAACTGGTACGTGTCATCCTGGATCATTACATGTTGAGCTTGATATCTCAACACTCCCCCTCAAGCTCAACGCCATATCCTGTAATCCAAGCATCTTCCGAAACTTCTTCAACTTCTCAGCTCCAAGTGCTTTGGTGAAAATATCAACAACTTGCTCATCTGTTCTCACATAAACAAGATCAATATCACCTGCTAATACCTTCTCTCTGATGAAGTGATAATGTACCTTGATATGCTTTGTTCTAACATGGAAAATAGGGTTCCGTGCTAACTGTATGCTGCTAAGATTATCACAATAGATAGTGATAGGCTTTTGCACTTCCACACCTAAATATGCAAGTAACATCTCCAGCCATGGTGCCTCACATGCTGCCATTGCAGCACCTCTATACTCAGCCTCTGTACTCGACAAAGCAACAGTGGGTTGCTTCTTACTGCTCCATGTAATAGCTGCACCTCCAAGTGAGAAAAGAAAGCCACTAGTAGATCTTCTATCTGGAGTACTACCAGCCCAATCTACATCGGTGTATCCATGAACCTGCAAATCTACACCAACTTCATAAAACAATGCATAATCCAAAGTAGCACTCACATATCACATAATGTAGAGTGTGCCTCAGAGCATCCAAATGTGGCTTCCCCGGAACCTGCATAAATTGGCTTTCAAGTCCGACAGTATAACTTAGATCAGGCCTTGTAATTGTGAGATATATAAGACTTCCCACAATTTTCCTGTACATAGTAGCATTTTCCAATGCTTCACCTGATGTAGTATCCAATTTCAAATTCTGATCTAATGGCATAGAAATTGTCTTACAATCAGCCATACCATACTTTTGCAGCATATTCAAGGCATATTGCCTTTGCGACATCCATATACCTGTTTCTGTATGTATAAACTCAATGCCCAAGAAATAGCGCAGCACACCAAGATCTTTCATGTCAAATTCCTGCATAAGAAGTTTCTTTACCTCTTTGATGCTTTCTTCATTATCACCACCTACAATCAGGTCATCAACATAAATAGCCACAATAGTGATGCCATCATCAGCCTTCCTTGCATATAGTGAGTGATCTGCATCACACATAGAGAACCCAATGCTGGTTAAGTAATTAGCAATCCTTGCATGCCATGCACGAGGGGCTTGCTTCAGCCCATACAAAGCCTTTTGCAACCTGCAAACATATTCTAGATGCTTTGAATCTTCATATCCTTGTGGCTAGTCCATATATACTTCTTCCTGTAACTCACCATGTAGGAAAGCATTCTTCACATCCATCTGATGCAAAGTCCATTCTTTTGCTGTAGCTAATGCAACAAGTGTTCTAATAGTAGACATTTTAGCTACATGGCTGAATGTTTCCTCATAATCAATGCCATATGTTTGTGCATAACCTTTAGCTACCAATCGTGCTTTATACCTGCTTATGCTACCATCAGCATTATGCTTTACCTTGTAAACCCATTTGCAGCCTATGGATTTCTTTCCTTGCGGCAATGGAACGAGCTTCCATGTATCATTTCCATAAAGTGCAGCCATCTCATCATCCATAGCTTTTTCCCAATCTGCATTACCAATTGCATCTTCAAAACAAGAAGGTTCAGCATCTTGTATTACCTTTGTCATGTAGGCACAATGGCGAGCCATGTAACTATCATATGTCAATCGTTGCACTGAATTACGCATCCTCCCAGATCTTCTTGGTCCTGGGTCACTTCTTCTTGTATCATCTGCATGTGCCCTTCTTACTCCTGGAGTCTTCACAGAGGGCAATCCAAGTTCCTCATCAAGACTCTTTTATGAACTGCTTGAATCTCCATCAACTTCTTCAAAATCTACACATGTTTTATGACCAGCAGAAAGCTTTTCTTTACCTTTCTTGGATGTATTTGATGAATTTGCTGGACTGAAATTCCCACGTAATCTTCCACTCCATGGATTTGAGTTGGAACTATTGCTTGGTGATGCATCCAGTCCACTCAAAACCTGAGATTCTGCACTTGATTTTTCAGCATTTTCTTTGTCATTTGGTTCAAGACTCAGTCCTTCTTTGGCATCTGCATAGAAGCTTGACATTTCATTGTTAGACTAAATGTTGGACTGCTACTCGTTTATGAGTTTAAGCGTTACTCTACTTTTGATTCAGATACTTCACGCTCAATCGGTTTCAAATACTTCTAGCCGCAATTCCTCTCTTAGCCACGTGGGTCCTTGGGAGTGGTAGGGGTCTGTTGGACAGAGGCCCTGTACTATTTTCCCAACTTCTCACACGCTCATAAATACTCCATCGCGTCTTAGCTCAGTATTTGACTCTGACTACTGATAACTATTCGGCGTGCGGGGACTTAGAACTTCTGGACGGGACCTGCTATAGTAACAGAGCAGTAGTCCTGTTCTGACTTATAACTAGTAGAATACTCAACTTCATTAACCGGATACTACTCAATATGCTACTTCCGTGTGATAGATAGGTATACCGAACAATAATACAACAGACAGCTATACTCGAGGTTACGCAAACTTATCGTATGCCAACTCAAGCAACAAGTTCCTACCACGGTTGATTCGTCACAAACTTATCAATGCTTCTGTTCACGTACAGACCCTTACCGATACGAGTCCTTCCTGGGATCGGAATCCACAGTGAACGCAGACTATTGTATCGAACCTGGTCACTTAACAGAAAAAAAATGCTAACACGCAATTAGTTCACTTCGGCCTTACTTAGTCCCTTGTTCAGTGGAAGGATGATAAACAACACTTATTCCGTGAAGAAATCCAGAACTGCGTATAACTTATCACCCAACAGATTCACAACACAAGACTACCGAATAGTAATCATGCACGACCGGGAGGATAGTAGAACAGATAGAAGCGAACAGAACATAACAGAACTCAATCTTCTCCTTGACACAGCGCACACAGTCTCAAACAGTGTACTCACGACTTCCCAAAACGGACTTAGTGGAGCAGACGTAACAGAACACATACATACACAATACTACACTTGCAATTCCCAAACACCGCGACTCGAGACTTAACCAACAACACACTACAATTCCCAACAAAGCAGGGGCTCTTCCCAAAACTGCCAGTCTCTACCGCTTTCCTTTCATTGCTTTAAATAGAAGTCTGTTACAAGGTTTCCGCGAATCTTTCTTTACCGCGCATTAAAACCCTCTGTCTAAGTACAATTGTCCTTGTCCGGCGGCCGTCTAACACTGGCACGCACGGTGGACTCGAACCCGCAGGTTTCTACGGTTCGGATACTAGGCCTTCTAAGTACATATTTCGGGCGAGCCTAAATGTTCTGGTAATTTTCTTTTTGAGAGTTTCTAACATTTGTACTAAGGTTGTGGGTTCTAGTAATTGGGCGTCGGTTCTTACTGCACTAAGGGCTATGGCTTGATTTAACAAGATTTCGGCTTGGGTTTGAAGGAAAGCCTCTTGTAAATAAAAGTCGTTAGCTAAGGCTGCATCTCGGGATGTCTGCATCTCGGTGAGTTTGGTTTTCAGCTCTATAATGTACTCCTTCTGGTTGCGCACTTGGTTGTATAGGCATTCATAGTGCTGAGTTTGGAAATCGAGGGTTTTTTTGAACGCATCTCGTTCTCTGCGCGTCTTGTCGATATCCTTTAGGTATTGTCCTTCCCGTAGCAGTTGGCGTTTTAGGATACTGTTAACCTCATTTGCGCATTCTTCGGCTCCTCGTAACTGTTCTTGGATTTGTTCGGTTTCTTTCTGTTGGTCCTGATTCTTCTGGATGGACTCCTACAATTGAGTCTTTGTTTCTGCGATCAATTCTTCGAGAGAGGCGTTGATATCTTCGTTTTCGTGGAGGGTGGTCTGCAGGGCTCGGATTTCTGCATGCGCGGTGTGTAGGAGTCGTTCTTTGGCTGCAAGTTGCTCGAGGGCTGCATCTCTTTGCTCTACTAGTGTCTGTTCTGCCGAGAATTTGGCTTGGAGCTCTGCTAACTGCGTCTGTAGCTGATGGTTCTCAGTCTTTATGGCTTTGATTTCTTCCTGGAGGGGGGTGATGTCAGCTTCCAGGACGTCGACCTTGTATTGGTATTCGGCCTTCAGATTGTCCGTGGCTTCCTTGAACTGTATGGGCAGCTGGTTTGATAAGTGCATAAGGAACTGCCCCATGGAGGCTAGTTCCGAAAATACGGTGGGTGGTGGTGGTGGTTGACGAGGCTGAGAGGAGGTATCGGTGAGTAGGTTCTGGGAGTTTGGCGGAGAGTAGTTAGGGGAGGAAGAGGAGGAGGGTGTAGGTTCAGAACCGGGTCGGCGGGATGGTTCCGGTGGGAGGTCGGGGTTGATAGGTGGGGTGGGCAGAACAGAGTCAGTCGTGGTTACCTTTACAACTGTCTGTTGTTCGGCTTCTGTATGGTTGATGGCCGCAATCAGTTCATCCAGTGCTTTTGTGGCGGTTTCCGGTTCGTCCTGTTGATGCTCCGATTCCTTTTCGGTGGACACTATCTCTGTGTCTGCTTGGTTTTGCTGGTCTTGTTGCTCTGTCGAAGTGTCATTGTGTATTGAAGTGGCGGTGTCGTGGTATGTTTCTTCTTGCTTATCCTCTTCGGCGTCGTGTTTTTTTCCGACGGATCCTTGGACTTCGCTTTCGGAAGAGCTGATGCGGATTTGTTTAGTGCGGAAGAGTTGATTGATCTCTTCATCTTCTTGGTCAGATTCATCGAGCGGGTGTGCTGATTCTTCGTGCCTAAGTGTTGGGCCTGTGGGTGGGGGTTGTGCGGCAAGAATGGTTGGGAAGAGGAAGGAGACGATGTGGGGAAGGCGAGAGCGCGGAGAGGTGCCCTTCTGGAGGTGTTTTACTATCGCGATGGATTCCTTATGAATGCGTTGGAAGAAATAAGAGGCAAAGTTGACAGGTTCGCGGGTGGCTAATTCCAGGGCGGAATAAAAGGGGCGAGAGATGCCGTAGGTTCGTTTTTGCAGGTTGAGGATTGCTACGAGGAACTGTAGGGTGGACCGTTTGGGTTCTGGGCGGCAGAGAATGGCGTATTCGTTTGATGAGGAGCGGGGGAAGAGTTCGGTCATGCGAGCGACAGGGATGCTAGGGCCATTTTCGCGGCCTTGTGGGGGGAGGTGGTAGGCTGCAGAGAAGGCTTGGAAGGTGATGACGGTTCTAGATGGAAGGGAAGGGAAGACCCACTGTCGTTCGGTGATGGGGAATTGGGCGATGGCGTGGATGATCTGTGCGGAGAAGGGATGGGCTTCCACTGAGTGCCAGGGCAACTCAGCGAAGTTGGCCAACCCTCTGCAGCGCAGGTATTCGCCGACGTCTATCGGGATACCATCACGGAAAGCAGCGTAGTTGGCTAACGCTTCCATGGTGTTCACGAGCACACTTACAGGCAACACAGAAGACAGGGATAACACGTATAATCTCGAGAACACAATAGCGTTTTTGGCGCAACCGAGGGGGTTAAATAAGGAGAACACAGTGGGGGGTGGGAAGGGGGGGGTGGGTATCATTGTGCGGTGCGGGAAGGATACTGTTTGCATGCTGGCGTGCGTGCTTGAGTGACCGGTAGGGAGGGGCGGCTGGTAACATAAAGATTCGTACAAAACACGACTAAAAAGGGAGAAAAGAAAAAAGAAAAACGCAAAAATTTATACAAAACGCGGTTCGCCGCCGAATAATTTAATGCGTACTAGTAGTGGGATAATACGGCCGCAGCTTCGACCCATTGATTACCTTTGGAAGTGGATTTCCGGTCAACGTAGTCAACCGAAAAGTTGCCGGGCCGATTTGTTCTGAGATCTTGAAAGGGCCGAACCATCGTAGTTTGAATTTTCCTGCTGCTCTATCCGATTTTGCATTATAGAAGAGTACAAGCTGGCCTACCGAAAAGATTGGAGTCTTCAAATATCGATCGTGTGTCTTGGCTTGCCTTAATTGTACTTCGCGCATAGTTAAAAAACTGAGCCATCGGTGCTCATCAAGTTCTCTGAGCGCGTCCATTCGTGCTGTCAGCGAATATTCCGGTAGCATCTTCTAAGTGATTGCTACATGCAGACTTGGGATGACTATTTCCATGGGTGCTATTGCTTCTAAGCCATAAGCTAGTTTGAAAGGCGTCAAGCCTATTGTTACCTTATATGTAGCGCGGTATGCCCATAATACGGCGGGTAGTAGTTGATCCCATCTTTCCGGTGCTTCCATGATCAATTTCCGGAGGATATTCAATAGTGATTTGTTTGTACTTTCGGCCAATCCATTGGCACGTTGATAATAAGGAGAGCTAAATTTATGTGTGACCTGGAATGATTGTGTAAGGGCCTTCATTAGATTGTTTACAAAGTGAGTGCCTTGATCTGAGACAATTTCTAGGGGTAAGCCAAATCGTGGGAAGACATCCGTGAGCAGACATTTTGCTACCGTAACCGCTGTAGCAGATCGTAAAGCCAAGGCTTTTGCCCATCTTGTTACATAGTCTGTACAGGTTAGTATGTATCTGTTGTTACTGAAGACTGCTGGGGGTGTGATTGGACCGATAAAATCTAATCCCCATTTCTGAAATGGTTTGAGTGGTAAGATGGGTTGCAGAGGAAAAAGATGCCTTTGCAAAGGCTGACCAGTTCTTTGACAAGTATCACATTGTTTAACAAACTGTGCGACATCTCTGTACATCGTTGGCCACCAGAGACCTCCTTGCAGAATTTTCCGTTGAGTTAAGTCTACTGCAAAATGGCCACCAGAAGGAATTGAGTGCGCCAAAGTGATAACTGAATTAACCTCATGAGGTGGAATACAGCGAAGTAAGATTCCGGTATGATCTGCATAATATAGTTCTCCTGCTACTAGCCGGAATCGGCAGCTAAGGACTGCTAATTTCCTTCGAACTGCCTTGGTCGTCTCAGATGGGAAGCATCCTTCGGTGAGAAAAGTTAAAATCTGATCATAGTATGTAGATGGTGCTTGTAGGTTGGCCGTTTCCTCGGATAGTGGTTCAGCATTATAAATCGCAGGAGTCGTGTCATCTATGCCTAGCGGAGCTTCACCGGAATCCAGGCGAGATAAGAAATCTGCTAGGGCATGTGCTTTTCCGGGTCGGTGAATGACGTCATAGTCGAATTCTTGTAAAAGTAGCACCCATCGGGCTAATCGTCCGCCTAGATGTTGTTGTCTTACTAGATAGACAAGGGCAGCATGATCCACATGAAAGGTAAATTTCCGGCCTAATAAATAATGTCTGAACTTTTTGATTGAGTAAATCAATCCTAGACATTCTCTTTCAGTAGTGGAATAATTCTTTTCTGCCGGTGCAAGCCTTCTACTGGCGTAATAAACAGGGCGAAACCACTTATCTGTTTGCTGCACCAGAATACTGCCAATTGCAATATCTGAAGCGTCGACAAAAACATGGAACGGATTGTCCCAGTCCGGTGGTTGTAAAATTGGGGCTTGTGTTAGGAGATACTTGAGCCGATCAAACATAGTTTGGCATTCTTCAGTCCATTCAAACTGTCGGGGAGTTTTTGTGATTAGCCTGTTCAGTGGTACTGCAAGGTGAGCAAGCCACCGTAAGTGTCTGCCATGCCACCGTATTTGATCCATAAAACACATTACTTCTTTTGGAGTTGCGGGTACCGGGGCTTCTAAAATTGCCGAAATCTTATCTGGGTCTACTCGGATACCTTGAGCAGATACAATATGCCCAAGTAGTTTGCCACATGAGACCGCAAACACGGATTTGTTTGGATTAAGGCAGAGTCTATATTCTCTACACTTCTGAAAACAACATCGTAAATGACTTAAATGTGCTATCATCTTCCCAAAGATTGAGAAGTCGTCAAGATATACTTGCATGAATGAAGTGAGATAAGGAGAAAATATCTCCTGCATACATCGCTGAAATGTACTTGGTGCATTTCTTAATCCGAACCACATTACGGTGCAGGCGAAGACACCCCAATTGGTAATGAAAGCAGTTTTTGGTATATCTTCTTCAGCTATTCTAACCTGATTGTAACCGCTGTATCCGTCTAAGAATGAATACATTTCGTGGCCTGCTACCCTATCAAGCATGGTATCCAAAAAGGGAATCGGGAAAGGATCTGGTACTGTTGCTGCGTTCAATTTTCGGTAGTCTACACAGATTCGTAGTTGCTTATTTTTCTTTGGCACAATCACAATTGGTGAAATCCATTCAGCATGTTCTACTGGTACGATGAATCCTACTTTTAGTAATCTGTCAAGTTCAGCTTTTACCTGAGATGCATAATTGGGATTCACCCGATAGCTGGACTGCCTATTCGGTTTAGCTTCAGGCTTCAGCATGACTCTGTGCTGATATATGCGCGGATCTAATCCTTTCATATCTTTGTAATCCCATGCAAAGACGTCTGAGAATTCGGGAAGGACCTGAATCAAATTAGCCTGAAAGATTTCTGGTAAGTTTTGCCTTATTTTTACAGGTCGAGGATGGTCCTTGTCTCCTAGATTGTACGTGATCAGCTGGTCTTCCGGGACATAAAATTGTTGTGGGTTCTCTGTATCCTCTGTTGGCTTGAATAGTGGTTGTGAAGCAGTATTTGCTTGTTCAGACTTTTCGGTGATAGCTACTACTGCACAAACTGAAGTGTTCCAGTTATTAATGACGGACTGTAGATCAACAGTTCCTAGAGACATTAAATCGGCGTTATTCTTCAGAAATTGTTCTTCTTCATCATCCGATAGTCCATCTAACATATGAACTGGTTCAGCAAGATAAGGTCTGGCGTGAAGTTCGCAGGGTTGTATAGCATCTAGTTTTACCACATATTTACGATTGGCATCCTTAAATGTGAGCTCTTGCGCAGACCAGTCCTGTATTACCTTTGCATGCTTCAGCCAAGGTCGGCCGAAAAGAAGGTTGTAATCCAAGGTGGATTCGGGCAGATCTAGTATAACAAAAGTCATTTTGAAAGTCGTACCTTGTAGAGTAATGGGTACATTCCGTATAAGTCCTACGGGATGGACTCTAGATTGATCAGCCATTCTGACAAAGAATTGAACTGGTTCGATTTCGGTCCAGCCTAGCGTTTTACATAATGCTACGGTTGCAATGTTTACGCCGGAGCCTCCGTCAATTAATACCTGCGTGATCTTCTGATTCTTATACCATACTGTAATCAAGGGCACTGCATGATCAACCGTAGAATCAGATTCTGGTTGAACTGCGGCGGTTGCCGGAATGCAAGAGGGTGCCGGGTTAAAATGTTGTTGAAACTGTTGCCGGATTCCAGGTACTAACGCCAAAAGTTGGCCGAGAGGTAAGGTGATAGATGCCTTGGATAAAATTTCCTAGGCCTGCTGAGATTGGTTATCCTGCTCCTTTGGACTTGAGGTCTCTGCTGTTGCCGATGTATCTGCTGTTATGTCTACTGCTGATGGTTGTTCTGCTGTTGCTTTCTCTTGTTGCATTCCTTCCTTTGCTGACGAGGTCTGAGTCACCGGAATAGGTTCTGGGAACACTGGTGGTTCTGTGGCGGTCCAGTGACTAGCCTTGTTATACATCCTATGTTGTTCTCGTATCCCTGGTTCAAATACTTCTGCTGCTGGCTGTAGTTGTTTACCTGATCGGGTCTGGACTGTAGCAGTTTGCGTTTCCACCGGTGTAATTTGTACCATGTTGGCCATTGGGTTTTGCCGCTCCTTCTTCCTTTGATCATACTCAGCTGCGTCTTTGCAATATCTTCTAATGTGTCCGAATTCACCACAAAAATGACAGCGTGGCGGTGGTAAATTGGTGTTTTCCGGTGGTGGTCCGTTCTGCCATTGGTTGGCATTATAATTGTTGTTCCTTTGTCCTCGGTAGTTCCGATATCCTGGGGGTTGATTGTTTCTTAGTTGCGGAGGCACATAGTAATTCGTCGGCTGTACCTGTTCTTGGATGACTGCATTGACTGTTACCAATTGGCACTTGTATGCCCTGAATTTTTGCATGTGGTGCAGTATACTTGCCTGGTTATATCTTCAGTCATATTTTTATTTGTCCTTAACCATTCCAAGTCTTCTGAAAATCCACCAACCTTGGATTCCAGTTGCAAAGCCATGGCGATGACTGCATCCAATGTCATTGCTCCGACACATCTGATAATCATGATCTGCTTCAATTGCAGGTTTAAAGCCATTGATAAACCACTGAGTGATGACGTCATCAGGTAGATTAGCATGTGCCTGTGGTATCTGTCGTAAATGTGTTCTGAAGAGAGTAGCGTATTCCTGGACAGTCTGATTTGCCTTCTGTCGGTTGCTCTGTAGATACTCAAAGATTTCAGCAGGATTCTTCTTTAGTCTGAATCGTTGTAGAAAGGCATCTCGTACTGCATCATATGTACCAAAATGATTAATGTCGTATTCCGTAAGCCATCTAGCCGCTTCATTGACCAAAGTAGATTGAAAAACAATGGCTTTGTATGCCTGATCTGGTGGATGGTTAAGAACTGCATAACTGATCTCGAAAGTGCGTACGTGAGCATCTGGGTCATCTCCTGGGAATCCACCGAATTTTGTGTAGGTTACTCCTGTTGGAGGCAGCCTTGGTTGACGTAACTGTTGTTGTTGTTGTTGTCCGTTCATCGTGGGTGTCTCTGGTCCTTCTTCTGTATCTTGAGGTTGATTAGTTGAACTATCAGAATCTGGATCGCCGGACGGCGTTGTCGGGAAGAAGGAGGTCGTGGCGGGAAGCCGGCGCCTGGGGTTGGATCAGGCCCCGCTCTGGTGCGCCGTTCCCGCTGTCCTGCGAGCGGCGTCTGTGCGCTGGGCGCCTCGCCTGTGCTCTCCGGAGCGTGCGCGATCCTCGTACGCATGGGACCCTTGCCCCTCGGAAGTGTCGAGACGTGGGACCATGGGCGTCCGAAAGAGAGACGTGTATACCGCAGTGAAACACGTGATGTAGATCAAGCTCGAAGATACAATCGAAAACGGAACTGAAGCCTCCAATAAAATGAATGATACAAAAGTAGGCCGCTACAGTGCGGGCCGATGGTACAATAAAACCGCTACAGTGCGGTGCGATGATACAATATAAACACCGCCGCTACAGTGCGGGCTGGCTAGTGTCTACTCTAGATCCCTCGCTACAGTGCGAGAAATCGCCCACAGGATTCTGCTTCGGTCTTCGCAGTCCAAGCTTTTCTTCTAAGTCTTCACTTCGGTCCGTTCTTTTCTTCAAGTATCCTCCGCAATGGCCTTCTCTTTACTTCAGATAATCAGAAATCGCATAAACCTGTAGGAAACTGCAGAGTAGACGCACCAAGAAGATCAACAAGGAAAAACAAATGAGGCTTGGCCCTCTATTTATAGGATTCCCCATCCTTCTCTCCTTGGGACGTTCATCTAGAAGTTTCCAACCTCCCTACTCAACTTTCCAATTTCGGACGACCATGCATGTTCACTTACTATTCTTGGAAAATCCCATCTCTTAATTCCATTTTTTATTTTTGTCCTTTTTATTTTCCCTAAATTAATGTTTTGGTTTCACACTATATACAGGGTTAATTAATCCAAGGGTTTGGGCTAGGATAAACACCAATTCCAAGGGTCCGACCTAGGGTGTTTGGTTGGAAAAATCAGGGTTTGGTCACAATTATCTCAAGCTCGTCAATTCAACAGTTTATTTACAAATTCGGCCTAAACTCCAAGGGTTCAAGCCCGGATTCCATGGGGTAAACTCAGGTTTTCAAGGATTTTGAAGGGTCAAACCTAAAGTTTTCATGGGTCTAATGTCAGTTATTTACACGCACGGTTCTAACGCACATTTCTAACATGGTTTCTTATCACACAGGCAATCAAATCAGTCAAATCATGCATGAAATGTACCCTCTTTAGATGAAAACATCACACGAAACTCAGAAAATAATGAACTTTTGAAAAAAAACTCAGTGCACACTCCCTGCGGGATTTCATCCCGACATTCGCCCCCGCTAAACCTGCACATCGTCCCGATGGGCCAACCTGCAAGATCCAACAGAAGAGTATCAGGGTTCTTTTTGAAATCTCTTTACACTTTTTATGTTTTTCTTTTCAAAACTTAAATCATGATCTCATGCAGTTATGCAATTTTTATAAAGATTAGTATGAATTTTAGAAAATTAGGTAGATTCAAGCTTCACAAACATCATATTATGTTTCTACGTCTGCAATCTGACAAGTAATCACATGAATAAATTGTCGGCTTTCTAGATCTTTTGTTCGTTCAACTGGTTCAGATCCAACTGCTCATTCGAAGTACTAGCATATACATATGTTTCTACTAACTCAGTTTGTAGAATATACCTCGATTCCTACTATTTATCTCCTACTTGTCCAACTCTCCATTAGATCTTTCTTTCTTTTTCTTTTTCTTTTTCTTTTCCTCTTCATCTCAGCTCAGCATTTCCTTTTGTCTTTTATTTTTCACAAATCGGCCTATGTCGAAATCGGGTGCGACTCATGGACTTGTCCGCCCGGCCAAGTTTGTTCCACCTGTCTGCCGACCCGACATAGCGCACGACATACACAACGTCAAACCTGCATGAAATCGACGTCAGCTCGTGGCTCTGACCACCGGATCAGAGTGACTCCACCCGCCTACCGACCCATACAGGCGCATGACAACAGATAGGTTAGGCCTACGACGAAACTAGCTACGGCTTGTGGCCTCGATCACCCGACCAAGGTGGTTCCATCTGCCTACTAGCCCATCGTAGCGCACCAACAACATACACGTACATATAAGCTGGCATGAGTATGAATGTTTCTTTATAAATCATGATCCATATGGAGGTAAGATCTTGCAAGAAATAAATACTAGGATCCAAAGTTTCCCACTCACTAAGTGTTCAAATCAATCAGCATATACATGCACTCGGTCTAAGCATGCCATCACATTCCCAAGCTTTCACTCCCAAAAGTCTCTAGTCCACTAACTGACTCCATTCATATAATCCCTAGTCGCTCATGCTTCATGCAAACCCATAATAGATATTTGCTATCTTTATTCTACATGATTTTCAGAAATTCCTACATATCTTTATCACACACATCAATGTCATGCATATGCTCTATTAGAAAGAAAACACATCTCAAATCAGAAACGTTTCACCTGGTCATTTTTCTTCATTTTGCTCTAGCTTTTCTTTAATTCCATGGTCTATCATTCTTCATCAGCATCAGCATCAGTATCATCAGTTCCCTCCAGAAGTTCTTGCTCAATCTCATAATCCTCTTCATTTCTTTTCTTGAATAATTTTATCCTCTTTCCTGCAATCAAAGATCTCAAAGGAGTACTGTCTAACTCACGAAGTGCATACGTACCATTCTCAAACACAGACGTAACCACATACGGCCCAAACCATCGTTTGGTCAATTTCTTCCTAGCATCGTATTGAGTATCGAATGTACTGTCGTATACCAACACCCAATCATCTATCTCAATCCTACGTGGTCTAAGTCGATGGGTTTTGTCAAAATAGATCTTGTTCTTTAACCTTGACTCCTTTAACTTTTGGACTGCTTCTTTCAACTTTTCATTTCCTTGTTCTAACTGCTTTATTCTCAAGGATAATAACTCTTCTCTCGTCATACCATCATTCCATGGGAGCGTCAACCATGTCACTATCTGACTCTGGATGGGGAAGACTGGCTTCTGACAATACATCAATTCAGCAGGCATGAATCCTGTGGACCGAGTGTAAGTCATCCTATCAGCCCATAGCGCGAATGGAAGAAACCTAGGCCACTGCTTGATGTCATCGCTGCAAGCCTTAGAGATCGCCTTCACAATGGAAGGATGACCTCTCTCGATTTTCCCATTTGCCTCTGGATTATAGGAAGTGGTGAGAGACAATCGAATTCCATGACGATCAAAGAACTCTTTTGCCTCTCTCGCATCCAACTCTCCCCTGTCCGCAACCACTTTCTCAACATATCCAAACCTCGAGATCACTTCTTCTAAAAGAAATTTGCATACATTATAAGTAGTCTTCGTACGAAGAGCTCGACCTTCCACATGGTTGGTCAAGTCCTCTCTGGCAAGTACAATGTATCTCATCTTATCTATCCCTTTGGGCATGGTTACAAGGTCGACCACCCACTTGTAATGGATACAAGGAGGGTAAGTCGGATGTAACGGGTCTCTGTGCCTAACTGATGAATGCACTTGGCATGTAGCACAAGTGTCTACAAAACCTCTCACACTCACATAAATCCCTGGCCACCAGTAGGCTTTCCTAATCTTCTCATATGTAGCATAAAATCCTTTGTGACCCGCCCATAAGGTCTCATGCATCTCTCTCATAACTTTTCTCTGAAGACTCCTCGAACTCAATACTCTCTGTGGACTCTTCACCTTGCCTTTAGCGTGTCGCCAAATAAGCCCATCCTTCAAGAAAAAGTTGTAAGACTTTTTCCTGATGGATCTATACTTATTTGTGGACCAGCCTGGGGAAGGTTTCAGAGTACTCAGATATCTCCCTATATCTCTCCACTCGTCATCATACTCATTCTCACGGAACTGCTCATAAACATACACCAATGGATCGTATCTTATCATATGTATATCCTTTTCTACCTCATCATCATCATCAGACTCATCATCAAATTTCGCTCTTGAAAGCATATCAGCCACTGTATTCGACTTCCCAGCTATGTGTACAAATGCAGGATTTATAAACTTTATATAAGAGATCCATCTAAGCATAGCAATGTCCGGAGATGAACAATTTGCAATCATGCCAATCAGTGGAAGACAGTCAGTCTCAACTATCACATTCGCCCCAATGAAATACTCTTTATCGCTCTTTAAAGCAGTCACCAATCCCCATAACTCTCTCTTAATCTGTGGATATTTTCTTTGGGTATCATGTAGGATCTTAGCACCAAAGCGCACTGCATATCTCTGCCCCTCATCATCATCTTGCCCTATGACCCAGCCTATGCCAATAGGACTGGTATCAACGGTCAAAATGATAGGTCTCTGATCTGAATAGTCAACACGCTTCAGAATTGGAGCTTCAATTAGCAGCTGCTTCAGTTTACGCATAGCTCTCGACTGTTTCTCTGTCCATACAAACTTCTTTCTCTTTCTCAGGAGATCATATAAGGGGTTCGCAACGTGAGCAAAGTGAGGAATCCATATCACATAGAATACACAGGCTCCTAGAAACCTTCTCACCTCACTGACATTACAACACACCTCAGAGATCCTGCTAATGGCCTCCACTTTCTGCGGGTACGGCTTGCGGCCATAATGTCCACACAGATGTCCTACAATGAGGACCTCATCAACGCCAAAAACCGATTTCTCTAAAGAAAGTGTTAGCCCCACATCTTCAAATCTCTCAAAGATCTTCTCACAATCAGCAATATGATCTCTCACAAACTTTCTACATCCTGAAGCATCTAAACTCACATCTTTCACTCTTTCCTCACATCCCTTTATTGGAACATCATCGATGAATGGCATAGTCACAGATGGTATAAAGTCTCATAAAACCAGATTCATGGCATTCATCATGTGGGCCACAGAATTCGTCGCTCCCTGCGGCAAAGTACACATGCGTACAAGGCCCAGTGGAGTCCTCATGGTCGTAATGTCTCTACTCTCCATAGCCAACTGAAACTGGTCATAACCTGAATACAGATCACCCATAGAGTAGATGGAATGTCCAGCAAACGCTTCAGCAAACTCATCCACTATGGGTCCTGTCCCTACGTTTCTAATTGTGACTTTATTCACAGGTTGCAGATCCTGAATGAAACGAAGCTTCCCATTTTTCTTAGGCACAGTAAACCACCTATTCGAATATGGAGCCGAGGAAGGTTCCAATATCCGCATGGAAATCTTTTCCTTTAGCAACCTCATTAGCTCAGGTAAGTGAGCCTTTGGGACTGGTATAGGCCGGATATTCCATGGTATATGTGGCACTGTAATGATAATCATGGGAGGTACTTGTTTCGGGTCTGCACAACCTATCTCATGTGGGAAAAGTGCAAACGCTTTTTCGTGTTTCTTGATGACTTCAATAAATTTTTGTTTCTCTTCTTCTCTCAGGAATGGTTTTTCTCCAAACTTGATCTCTTTAATAGTCTCATCAGTGAAATGATGCCCTATGGGCTCTCGTCGTCTCAGCATAGGGTCATCTGACACTCGCAGATACTTTTCATGACTATCTTCAGGCAATGGCTGAGCTATAGGCTTCACTTTCTTATCCACAGTCTTATACTTCGTATTTACATTTACTTCATGCTTTCTCATAAACTCCTTAATCATCTCATACTCTTGGATAGAACTGAGCATAAACATTTCTGATTTCTCATTTCTTTCAAATGCCTTCTCAAGCTCTTCCAGAGTAGTCGAACTTCTCTCCAACTGGATCACATCTTCAATCTTCTCATCAGGTAACATCATTCCTAAATCCTTATAGTATCTCTCATGAACTTTTCTGAATTTATTTGAAACGTTTTCTTTCTTTAAGCATAGCAACTTGAATGCAGATGAATAAACAGAAAAACTTTCAAATCTTTGTACAGAATCATGCGAGACATCAAACCAACTCCCACTGTTGTCTCGCTCAACAGTGGATCCTAACAGAAATTTTGATCAGCAGAAGCTCCATACTCTCCAACAGGCATACACTCATCATGGTCATGTGAATTAATAGGTTTCTTTCTTATATTCTTTCTATTCCTGGAGTGATTTGGACACACAATCATCACTTGCAAAGAATGTAGACCAGATCTAGAACGGATTCGTGCATAGGCAGATCCATCATCCATGGCCTTAGTCTCCATTCTTACCTCAGCTATAAAGGGCTGCCCAAGGATAGCCTCATATGAACAATGGTCCTGGACAAAGAAGTGAAATTCCTCAGAAATCCCACCTATGGTCACAGGCACAAAGGCGCATGCCCCAAGCAATGCTCTTGAACCATTATCCGCTGTCCTCATCCTCCATCCATGATCTTTATCAATCGGCCACCTAAAATTATCATAGAGCTTCTTAGAAATCACATTTATCTCTGACCCTGAGTCAATCAAGGCCAGAGCAAAACATGACTCCTCGTTGCTCCCTAACTTTATCTTCATCTCTGGAGTTCCTCTCGCCCAAAAGGTCCTGCTAAACTCACTTTCTGTCTTCCTCATTTCATCATCAGGTATGATAGGACCTAGAGAATTTTTATGACACCTGGCAACCTCATCATCATCATCATCAGATGTATCACTCAATGTAACTGCTTCATTTGTCACTTGAATATCTTCAGGTGCTTCTTCCATCTCTACATCTTCAGGTAGTGGAAACCTCTTTCTCTTAACCAGCTTTATAAAACTGTCCTTGAACTCAGGCTTCGCTATGGAGAAGACCTGCTCCAAGGACATGGTCACTTGGCTCTTTAGTAAAATGTCATTTAATATTTCTCTTGCATCATTTTTCCTTTCCAACTCAGAAATTAATACAGCCTTTGGAGTTCTCTTCTTTTTCTTCTTCTTTTCTTTGTCAACCTCTTGAATACTTTCTTGAATTTCATCTTTCTTTTGAACCGGTTCAGGTTCTTTCTCTTTCTCTTTAGTCAGTTCTTGAATCTTAGTTGGCCCAGCCGGCCTCTTTCCCTCTCTTATCTCTTTCTTCTTTGCCTCTTCCTTTGAAACAACAGGCTCTTTGAATTGTACTTTCCTTTCTGGCTCTTTAGCCTTTTCTTCGGCCTCTTGGCTTTGCTTTCTAGTCACTCTTCTTTCTGGCTCAGTCTCTTCCTGACTCTCATCTCTCTTCCTCTTTTCTTCTACATTTGCTATATGGGAATAGACCGAGGATTCATCAACAGGAGACTTCCAGGCAGTCTTCTGCATGATCGCATCCCTAGCCCTCACTAAAGCCTCAATGGAATAATTTCTTTGGGGTCGAGGTCTAGGCACTTTTTCATCTTCCTCCTCAACAGGTTCTAATCGTGCAGCTGATGTACTTGCATTATTGCCAGATAAATCTTCATAAAACTTCTTCATTCCCCCCTTTCCCCAATTCACAGTTAGAGGAAGGCGGGTCCTGAAGTCACATAACTTCTTATCGATATCTATCACCAGTTGATGCTCTTTTGCTAGCTTAAGCTCTTCACAGGCATATGAAAAATGCTCTTGTGTATCACACCATACGCATCTCTTAGCCCCTCCAAACCCACCAGTCGCTCGTCTCTCAAAAGGTCCAGTGTTTCTTTGAAATGTGGTTTGCACTGGTGGTGTAGGTATGTGTTGGGCAACAGGCTGCACTAGAGGTGCAGGCTGTGGCATCACATAGCCTTGCATATTTGGAATGGGCATAGTGCCTCTCTGTAAAGTATCTACATAACTCGTACTCGCCTGAGGAGGAGTGGGGTCGTGATATCCCATAGAATAAACTTTATTGTGAATACTCGTCATTTCTTTTGACATAGACACTTGCATCGTAATAAGATTCTCTATCTGTCGACTGAGAATCTCAATCTGTAGCTCCATTGGCGATCGCGAAGTGGATGCAACATTAGCAAAAGCTGACGCTACAGGCACGTTCGGAATTGCCGGAAGTGGAGCTTCCCTAGGCGGTTGTGGTGTTACCACTGCAGGTCTATCGTATAACACCGCCTGGCGTTGCCTCATTTGGGCAACTGCTTCTACCTCTCTCCTCACTACACCCCAATCTTCAGTCAATCCAAATCTCTTCCCAGGCTCTTCAATCCTCCTTTCGACCTCAGTCCTATCTTCAAGACTTAAAATCCTAAGGAAAGATATAACTAGGTCAAGTTTTAAAGCATCTAAATCGGCCTGTGGAAGTTGTTCATATCTTCTCAAGAACTCATTCAAAAGTTGAGTGAGGGATGCAGTGGGCTTCGGAGAGCTTATCCACCGCAAGAACCCTTCTCTACTATGTTGGGAAAAATCTTCCAAATAAAACAACTTATGCAATTCTTTTCTGAATTCGGCCCAAGGCTTTGCTATATGTGTTGTAATAGGGGCTAAAATGGATCCTGATACTACCCGTGTGAAGTAATGTATAAACACATCCTCGGGTAGACCATAAATCCGTGCCTGTTCCTCAAAAACATCTAGGTACTCGGTTACATTCAAGCCTGTAAACTTTCCTTTTTCTCTCAATACCGCTTGGACTACGCGGGCCCCTTGTTTCTCTATTACCATTTCCTTGAATATATCCTCCATCTCTCTTCTCTGCTCTGTCCTAGAATGTAGCACAAGGTCTAGTGTAAGTGGTTCAACTATCTCTCTAAGCTCAGAGTAGAGATCAGAGAAGAGGCTTGATGAGTCACGAGCCAGGAGGTAAAGGTCAGTCTAAGCTCTCTGATTTGCCTAGGCCAAAGTCTAGTCGAACTGTCCTCTCTTCGATTCCCAAGATTTCAATGTATTTTCCCCCTTTTTGTGATAAGTTTTCTAATGTTCTGTCTAAGCTATGAAATCAGTAAATCCCTAGTCTTAGCAAGAAAAAAAAAAAATGCTCACACGTATGGACTAAACTAATGCAAAGTGTGGATGCTCAAACTCAAGCAGCAAGACAATCTTTCTGTTTCAGCAGTGTATGTGAAACAATGCAAAATTTCAAATAACTTGAAATGGTGGTACCTGAAATCTCTGTCCGATGCCGAGGTTCTTGTCTCTTTCCTCAAGGAGTAGGTGACGCGATGAGGATCACCGGGCAACCGCCTCGCTTCACGTCGGGTTCAGGTGTCGGGAAGAAGGAGGTCGTGGCTGGAAGCCGGCGCGTGGGGTTGGATCAGGCCCCGCTCTGGTGCGCCGTTCCCGCTGTCCTGCGAGCGGCGTCTGCGCGTTGGGTGCCTCGCCTGTGCTCTCCGGAGCGTGCGCGATCCTCGTCGGTGTGGGACCCTCGCCCCTCGGAAGTCGTGGCGGGAAGCCGGCGCCTGGGGTTGGATCAGGCCCCGCTCTGGTGCGCCGTTCCCGCTGTCCTGCGAGCGGCGTCTGCGCGCTGGGCGCCTCGCCTGTGCTCTCCGGAGCGTGCGCGATCCTCGTACGCATGGGACCCTTGCCCCTCGGAAGTGTCGAGACGTGGGACCGTGGGCATCCGAAAGAGAGACGTGTATACCGCAGTGAAACACGTGATGTAGATCAAGCTCGAAGATACAATCGAAAACGGAACTGAAGCCTCCAATAAAATGAATGATACAAAAATAGGCCGCTACAGTGCGGGCCGATGGTACAATAAAACCGCTACAGTGCGGTGCGATGATACAATATAAACACCGCCGCTACAGTGCGGGCTGGCTAGTGTCTACTCTAGATCCCTCGCTACAGTGCGAGAAATCGCCCACAGGATTCTGCTTCGGTCTTCGCAGTCCAAGCTTTTCTTCTAAGTCTTCACTTCGGTCCGTTCTTTTCTTCAAGTATCCTCCGCAATGGCCTTCTCTTTACTTCAGATAATCAGAAATCGCATAAACCTGTAGGAAACTGCAGAGTAGACGCACCAAGAAGATCAACAAGGAAAAACAAATGAGGCTTGGCCCTCTATTTATAGGATTCCCCATCCTTCTCTCCTTGGGACGTTCATCTAGAAGTTTGCAACCTCCCTACTCAACTTTCCAATTTCGGACGACCATGCATGTTCACTTACTATTCTTGGAAAATCCCATCTCTTAATTCCATTTTTTATTTTTGTCCTTTTTATTTTCCCTAAATTAATGTTTTGGTTTCACACTATATACAGGGTTAATTAATCCAAGGGTTTGGGCTAGGATAAACACCAATTCCAAGGGTCCGACCTAGGGTGTTTGGTTGGAAAAATCAGGGTTTGGTCACAATTATCTCAAGCTCGTCAATTCAACAGTTTATTTACAAATTCGGCCTAAACTCCAAGGGTTCAAGCCCGGATTCCATGGGGTAAACTCAGGTTTTCAGGGATTTTGAAGGGTCAAACCTAAAGTTTTCATGGGTCTAATGTCAGTTATTTACACGCACTGTTCTAACGCACATTTCTAACATGGTTTCTTATCACACAGGCAATCAAATCAGTCAAATCATGCATGAAATGTACCCTCTTTAGATCAAAACATCACACGAAACTCAGAAAATAATGAACTTTTGAAAAAAAACTCAGTGCACACTCCCTGCGGGATTTCATCCCGACAGCGTGCCTTCCGGTGTGCTGTTTTTGCGCAGGATACTTCGGACCTCAGCTTCGAATAGGTCTCCTTCTTTCTGGATGTCTAATATCCGAAATCTTTCTTCCAGACACGCGGGTCTGGCTGAGGATTCTGCAAAAAATGCTAATCCTTGACCGCCGGTTGGTGTTTCTATCACCAGAATATCACCGGAATATCACCGGAATATCACCGGAATGAGTTGACAGTCTACCAGACTGTAGCATTTTTTCGCTTTTATTGATTTCTTTTCCTAGAGTTTGTCTAATCTCCAGCGGCGTCTTGATAGATTCTGGAATTACTGTACTTTGGTTAGGCTGGGTCGAGGTGACACCAGCATGTTTCAAAGGCGCTGATCGTTCCACCGGAATATGACCGGAATTAATTCTAGTGTCCTTAACTTGCTCGACCATTGAGTCAGGTCGCGTTATACCTTTTTCTCCTAGAGTTGTTTCTTGTACTTTTCTTGTTCCCGTCGTCTGGGTCCTAGGATACGTTTCACCAGACCGAGTAACCGGCATGTGTCATTGCCCAATGATACTATCTGAGCAGTTTGCAACAATCTGGGTCTGTTGCTACTGTCAGTAAATCAAATGTTACTGGATGTTTGCTTCTTACAACCCGCTTAGCACTTTAATGCCACTTTCTCACAAGTAACTCGCAATCAAATGCTACTTTACCGCAGAGACTGGTAAACAGTTGCCACTTTGCCCCATGGCCGGTGCCAAATGTTAGACTAAATGTTGGACTGCTACTCGTTTATGAGTTTAAGCGTTACTCTACTTTTGATTCAGATACTTCACGCTCAATCGGTTTCAAATACTTCTAGCCGCAATTCCTCTCTTAGCCACGTGGGTCCTTGGGAGTGGTAGGGGTCTGTTGGACAGAGGCCCTGTACTATTTTCCCAACTTCTCACACGCTCATAAATACTCCATCGCGTCTTAGCTCAGTATTTGACTCTGACTACTGATAACTATTCGGCGTGCGGGGACTTAGAACTTCTGGACGGGACCTGCTATAGTAACAGAGCAGTAGTCCTGTTCTGACTTATAACTAGTAGAATACTCAACTTCATTAACCCGATACTACTCAATATGCTACTTCCGTGTGATAGATAGGTATACCAAACAATAATGCAACAGACAGCTATACTCGAGGTTACGCAAACTTATCGTATGCCAACTCAAGCAACAAGTTCCTACCACGGTTGATTCGTCACAAACTTATCAATGCTTCTGTTCGCGTACAGACCCTTACCGATACGAGTCCTTCCTGGGATCGGAATCCACAGTGAACGTAGACTATTGTATCGAACCTGGTCACTTAACAGAAAAAAAATGCTAACACGCAATTAGTTCACTTCGGCCTTACTCAGTCCCTTGTTCAGTGGAAGGATGATAAACAACACTTATTCTGTGAAGAAATCTAGAACTACGTATAACTTATCACCCAACAGATTCACAACACAAGACTACCGAATAGTAATCATGCACGACCGGGAGGATAGTAGAACAGATAGAAGCGAACAGAACAGAACAGAACTCAATCTTCTCCTTGACACAGCGCACACAGTCTCAAACAGTGTACTCACGACTTCCCAAAACGGACTTAGTGGAGCAGACGTAACAGAACACATACATACAAAATACTACACTTGCAATTCCCAAACACCGCGACTCGAGACTTAACCAACAACACACTACAATTCCCAACAAAGCAGGGGCTCTTCCCAAAACTGCCGGTCTCTACCGCTTTCCTTTCATTGCTTTAAATAGAAGTCTGTTACAAGGTTTCCACGAATCTTTCTTTACCGCGCATTAAAACCCTCTGTCTAAGTACAATTGTCCTTGTCCGGCGGCCGTCTAACATCATCAAATACCACATCTCTGCTCACCTTTAGCTGTCGTGTGAGTGGGTTATAACATTTGTACCCTTTTTGCTCAAGGGAATATCCAATGAAGACACATTTTTCTGCTTTCGGATGAAGCTTCGTCCTCAACTCATCTGGAACATGTACATATGCAATACAGCAAAAAACTTTCAGATGTGATAAGTTTGGCTTTTTACCTGTAAACTTCTCTTCAGGTGTAACTTGATGTACAACAGCAGTCGGAGTTCTGTTCATGATGTATACAGTAGTATGCACAGCTTCTGCCCAATAACAATGAGGCATATTCTTTTCAGCCATCAAGGCTCTTGCTATTTCTGCAATATGTCTATTTTTGCGTTCAGCAACACCATTCTGCTGTGGTGTGTACCTGCATGAAAACTGACACCGAATTCCATGATTTTTTAGAAAACTTCTGAACTCATTTGACATGTATTCACCTCCTCCATCAGATCTTAATGTTTGAATGTACTTCCCTGTCTGCTTTTCCACCATAACTTTAAAATTCTAGAAGTGAGTAAACACCTCGCTCTTCTCTTTCATGAAATATACCCATACTTTGCGTGTATGGTCATCAATGAAAGTAACATAAAACCTACAACCACCCATAGATGTGGTCTTTGCTGGACCCCAAACATCTGTATGTACTACTTCTAGTACATTCTCACTAACATGCTTGTCATGTGGAAATGATGCTCTTGATTGTTTACCAAATTGACATGCTGCACATACCTTTTGCATTTTTGCAACTTTGAAATTTGGTAGTCCATGGACAATCTCGTTTGACTGCATCAGTTTCAGCCTTTGCAAGTTTGCATGTCCAATCCATTTGTGCCATATCTCTATATCTGCAATAACTCCTGCACCTTTTGCAAACATGGCTGCATTCATTTCAGGAATCTTCACATTTAAGGTGAACATCCTACCCACTTTGTTTCCTTTGGCAACCAATCGTCCATCCTGCTTGTACTCTTCTACATATAATCCATCAGCATTGAACCTGACTTGTAATCCCTGGTCAACCATTTGTCCAACAGAAACTAGATTCTTTGTTATATTTGGAACATGCAGCACATCAGCGAGATGTTTTACCTTTCCATCCTCCATAGACAATGCTATGTTTTTTGTATGCTCAATAGGATGCGATGTATCATCACCTGTTTCAACATATCCAGGAACTGGCATTTTCTGCAAACTACTAAACCATTTTGCATGACTGGTCATGTGATTTGAAGCACCTGAATCAACATACCAGACATTATCATTCGATTTTGAAACACCAGCAGACATCGTATTCATCATGTGATGTTGAACCATAAACAGCTTCTCAGAATCATCTGCACTTGTGGATGCATAGTTGCTTTGTTGCCTTCTGTTATTTTGATTCTTCAACCTGCAATCACGCTCAAAGTGTCTAGGTTTACCACAATTCTAGCATCCTTTACTATCATTACCTGAATCATTTCTTTGGAAATTTTTGCGACCTCTTTGGCTCCCCCTGCCTCGAAACTGTCCTCTTCCTCCTGCATGATTCTGTTGATGACCTTGGTCTTGGTTATTGTTTCCTCTTCCACTTCCAAAACCTCTACCTCTGCCTCTTCCTCTGCCAGAGTAGAATACCTGCTCAGAAGTGGGCTTTCCTTGGGAGTTTGAATCCTCACCAAGATTCTTTTCTTCAATAATCAGCATAGATACCAAATCAACAAAATTCAAAATATTTTCCCTGGTCTGTATAGAAGTTCTGAACTGCTTATATGCAGCTCCTAAACCACGAAGGCACACTTCCACCTTATCATCATCATCTACATTCACGCCAATAGATGCAAGTGACTCACATATGCTTTTGATTTTTAGAGTGTAGTCACTTACCGACATGCTCTTTTTCTCCAATGTATGCAGCTCGTTCTTGAGTTGCAATTTCCGTGCCTTTGTATTGGTCTCGTACAAAGTGACCAAACTGTTCCAAGCCTCTTTTGGAGTCTTGGCATCCTGTATGTGTCCAATCATGCTATCCTGTATGCTAACAGATAGCCAATACATTACCTTTCGTGCTCCTTGATTCGATTCCTCATATGCCCTTAACTGTTCTGCAGTCGGATTCCTTTCTGGTAACTGCGGAGCATTTTCATTCTCTCCTTCGATGTACTTCCAGTAGCCTTTTCCCATCAGGAAATTCGTCATTCTGAATCTCCAAGCATGGAAGTTGTTCTTTTCTAGCTTATCGCTCATAAGCTGACTCATTCCATCTGCGTTTGCCATTTTTGCAACAATTCACAACACCGCAACACACTACAAGCAGCACTTCTGCTTGAACACTGTCGCACTAGGACGTGACAGTTCGATCTCAGAAAAACACAGTTTTCGTGCATCAACAGTACACAGAATCGCTTGAAATTCTGAATCTGGAATATATGAGTGTTGTCGAACACAACGCAAGTTACAGTTTCTGAAACAGACCTGGTTTTTCTATGGGCCCCACCTTGCGGGCTCGAAACGGAGGTCGAGATGGCTTCGAAACTTTGGAACTTCACCGTCGCCTTCTCCACGAGCTCTCTACAGCCACATTGGCTCTGATACCATGTCACGAGGAAGGAGATAAGGAAGAGAGCTCACACACACACTCTCACTCTCAAGGAGAAGCACACACACAGATTGAGGCAAGGAAGAATGATCTTCTTCTTCTTCTTCTTCTATTACATAAAAGGAATGTACAAGAATGACCTAAAAACAATAATACAACAAGTGCAATATATAAAGACCAGTACATAAGGAAAAACCTAATGTCCGTGAATAAGTGATCTAGCAAGAAACAAATGTGCCATCACTCTCGGTAGATAAATCGAATAAAGCTCAATGAAGCATCCCTGACATATACCGGCATGACCACTATACATGTCAGAGAAACGAAAAACTGGTACGTGTCATCCTGGATCATCACATGTTGAGCTTGATATCTCAACAGCAAAGCATTGCCATATATGAACCAAATACAAAGGTGTGGTGCACCATTCCCATATATGAGCCAAATACAAAATTGTGGCACACCACTGACATACACATGCCAATACCGATCAAAACATCTATATATGCAGTCTTGCAACAAAGCACATTCATGAAATGAGACAAATTGACACAATATTTATAAAAGAAAATTAAAAAAACACTAAAATAAGTTCAAAAGCTCACCTCATCATAGGTGCTCCCATGAAATGACCACACCATCTCCCTCCAAGTCCTCCAAAAACACAACCAATCCAAGATGATATCCATAAGCCTCCTCTGCTCATGTTGGAAGATGAACCACTACCAACTCCTACAACAAATATACAAAATCTGAGGTCAATAGACATGACATGCTTAACAGAAGCAAATTCAAATGATACTTAAAAACTCCTGATGCATAGTGTCATACCCCCTATCGTGAAGATTTTCTCTCCTCTCTCATTCATGAAGGCCTATAGGAAACACATTTGGTGAAGGTAGCCAAAATTCCCTTAGAAGTCCACCATGCATCAAGGATGTCAAACGGAGTTCACATGCAAACTTTGGAAGAAATCAAGCAAATCTAGGGTAGCGATCAAAGCTTGTAAAATTTTGTAAAGTATGGAAAAAATTTCCATGTCTCCAAATCACATGAAAATTCATATACTTGTAAATCCTATCATAGGCAATCTATAACTTGAATTTCACATGCAAATGGATTTTCTAGCACATTGATATGCCATGTGCATTTTGTAAAAAATGTAATTTTTCCACTTAGATCCTAAAACATGTTGTATAGGAATTCTTTTTAGCCATATGGTTTGGCATGTATAAAGATCATATGTGGCTACATATTTGTACAATTTTTCAAGGCTATCAGAGCTTCCTAGACACCTTAATGCCACCTTGCAAGCTTCCAAATGTAGTCAAACTTGTATAAGGGAGATTCAGATGGGATTTTTTTTCTACATTTTCCTAAAGGAGACCTTTGAAAAATAGCCCTACAAATTTTCATCTTCACCAAAGGATATTTGGAGGGTCAAAGAGCATAAAATCTAGTTTTCAAGGTCACCACAATTTCTTAGAATAAGCAAATTGAAGGTTTGAAGAGCTACCACATGGCAAACAATGATTGAACCATATTGTACGGTCACGATGAGCTTACATTCAAGGGTGGAGATGCACTAAAGATTAAAGCAAGGAGGATCCACGATCTTTTTCATCGGATAAACCTTTTTTGATGATCAAAGATCAATAATGCAAAGTCTATCAAAAAATACTAGCTTATCTTATCCAAATTGATGTCAGCACTGATGTGACAGTCCAAAACAACCCCAAATCCAATGGTGGAGAATAAAGGCACCTATTTACCCCCTTTGCCCTAGATATCATATAAAGAAACAATCCTAGTTATCCATTTGATAAATTGAATGGTTGTAATCAAAAGCAGTGATCTTAGGGTTGAGAGTTGATTTCTCTAGATCCAAGGGCTCAAATTTGCCCTTCAAATGCATAGAGCATCATTGTTAGGAATCCATAAGGACCTTGTTAGCACATGGTTTCCTTGAGACCATCACCCTCAGTTGAGCGTGTGAGGATCCAAGGTGGGCTAGTAAGAGCATAGTTCCTAGAATCAATTTTAATTTAGACTTCCAATCTAGGATAATATCATAAACCCAATTTCTCTTTCTTTGCTCACCCTAAATGGAGTGTGTGAGTGAGTTAGAGTTGGTTTTATGAGTCCTAGAATTCTTTAGAAACACATTACGATCCTAGAAAGACCTAGGATCAATGAAGTCGAACCTATCAACTTGCATTGTCGGGAAGATCGAAGGAGGTCAGGTGATGGGAAGAGCTGATGTGGGATTGGATCATGCCCTTGTGTGCGTCGTTGCCACCTACGATGAGCGATGTTTGCATGTTGGGTGCCTCACCCTCTCTCTGGTATGGCGATCGTCATAGGCCCCTACCCCTCAGAAGAAATGAGCAAATTTGCGTAGGCGTATGACTGTAGGCATCGAGAACAAAAAAATCCATATACAATGCTAAATATGGAAGTCACCGAATCGATGTGCAGACAAAGCTAAATATTACAATGTAAATGCAATTGAAGTCATCCAATAAAAACTCAGTGATACGATGACTCACACTACAATGCAGGTCGGTGATACAGCAAACCGCTACAATGCGGAATAGTGATACAATATGCTATCGCTATAGTGTGGATTGGCCAAATATAATGTAGCAATCGTGCTACAGTGCGAGAAGATGCCCACGAATATCCACTTCGGTCTTTACTCAACCTTTCTTTTTACTTTGGTGTTTAGTCCAAGCTTTACTTCAAATAGCTCTCTTTACTTCATAAATGTGGAGCAACCTCATATAATATATCCAAATATATCAACCGCAACCTAGAAAGAAGTTCCACAAGGAAGATCCACGGGGGTAATGCTTTCACTCTGGCCTTTAGAAACTTTTCTTCATTTCATGTAATATTCTTCAAATCATGAGAAACCACCTAGACCTGCAAACAAGATCCATAGAAATGTCCATGGGGAGGGTGAACAACATGTTAGTACATTTAGAACTTGTGATATGAATCCACATTTGCTTATGCTTAGAATTTTTCATCAATATACATTCACATGGAAATGAATATTCACATGCTCATCCACAAGTTAATGCCCACTCTTTAGAGTATACAATTATCCAAGCTTAAACAATTTCCCAATTACACATGCATATGCTTCTCTGATTATGTAGGTGCACCGTCACCGGCTTTTCATAATAGTAAACGTGCATACAAAAAAAACCTTTTCTTTCTTCTTCATTCTTTGCCTCTCATTTCTTTCTCTTCTTCCTTTCTCTTCTTCCCTCTTTCTTTATCTTCTCCTCTTCTATCTTCTTCCCTCTTCCTCTCTTTCTTTATTTCTTTTCTACCCTCCTTTCTTCTTTTCATCACCTCTTCTTTCTCTTTCTTTCTCTCCATCTACTCTTCCTCTTCTTTTCTTTTTATTTGTTTATCATTTTTTATTTTCCTTTTGTTTTTCGTTCTTTTCTTTCTTTCATTTTTTTAATTTTCTTTCTTTCTTTTATTTTTATTTTTCCTGCCGATTCTTTCTCTCTCTCTCTCTCTCTTCCAACTTCTCTGTCATCTCTATCGCCAATAGCCGAGTGTCTCTCTCTCTCTTTTTTTTTCTCTCTCTCTCTATCTCTCCCCTCTCTCTCTCTCTCTCCCCTACCTAAGCCTAAAATCTCTCTGTCTGTTTATTTGTCATCACACACAGCAGTGCTACCATATTTCTCTTTCTTCCACGAATCATGTAGTGCTAATGGTTCTCTCTCTTATTTTGTCATCACTATTCAGTTCTTTTAACTCAAAAAATAAACAACGTTATTGCTTTTAACAGAGGTCATCTTGATATAGCTATGATATATTCAGAACACAAGAAAACCCAGAAGAGAAACCTCTCCCTCTCATATGCACCGATTGATCTATCTACAGTGTGTGGCCACCTCTAATCCTGATAACCATAAGTGTACAATTGTGAAAAGAACACACAAGCTAAGTGGCCATACGAGAAGACTACCTCCATCTTTAGGCATCCCCATGGCAATATGAACATGAAAGCAAAACATGGATAAACAAGTAAGGACAATGAGCATACTTGGAAAGAAATTCCACAAGGAAGATCCACGGGAGAGGAACAAATTAGGCTTGGGCATTTATTTATAGCCCCCTCCCTCCTAGGACATCCTTCTAGATTCTTCTAACCTCCTCTCAAACTCTCTATTTCCAGAATCATCTTGCATGTTCATCAGCTTTTTTGGGAAAACCCCATCTCTTAATTCTATTTTTGGTTTTTCTTCTTTTTATTTACAAGTTTTCTTTTTCTATTTTTTTGTTGTTTTTCTTTTTCTCTTTTTATTTTTTGGGACTAAAGTTTTTGGTTTCACACTGTATGTACATAAATTAATTATATTTTAAGGGTTTGACCTAGGGTTTCCATGGGATAAAACTCAGCCTTTCAAGAGGGTTCAAAGGGTTTCAAAAACCAAACCTATTTCACATCTCATAACCAATTAAATCAACAGAAACATGCATAGTTTATAACTCTTTCTTGGTTAAAACATCACACCATAATCAATAATCAAGGAACTTTGAAAAAAAATGATGCACACTTCCTTGAGGGATTTCATCCCAACATTCACCCGCACTAAGCCTCCACATCGTCCCGATGGGCCAACCTGAAAAATACAATAGAAGCATATCAGGGTTCTTTTGAAACTCTCTTTACTTTTTATGTTTATCTTTTCAAAATTCAAAGCGTGATCTCATGCACTCCATACAACTTTATAAAGATTAGCATAAATTTTAGAAAATTAAATAGATGCAAGCTTCACTAACTTCATAATATGTTTCTGCTTCTGCATTCTAATGAGTAACCATATGAATAAACCGTTGGCTTTCTAGATCTTCTGTTTGTTCAATTGGTTTAGATCTAGCAACTCATCTTAAGTACGAGCATATACTAAGTTTGTTCTAACTCAGTTTGTAGAATATGTGCTATTTCCCACTATTTATTCCCTATTGATTGACTCTCCATTAGATCTCTTTTCTTATTTTTTACATTTCTCTTTTACTCTTTCTTGTTCCTTTCCTTTTATTTTTCACTTCATCTCAGCTTAGCATTTTTCTTTTTATTTTTATTTTCACAAATTGGCCTATGTCGAAATCGGGTGCGACTCATGGACTTGTCCGCCTGGCCAAGTTTACCCCACTTGTCTGCCGTCCCGGCATAGAGCACGACATACACAACGTCAGCCCTACATGAAATCAACGTCAGCTCATGGCTCTAACCACCCAGCTAGAGTGACTCCACCCACCCATCGATGCATGCAAGTGCATGACAACAGATAGGTCATGCCTGTGATGAAACTAGTGTCATCTTGTGGCCTTGATCACCCGAGCAAGGTGGTTCCACCCACCTACTAGCCATTCAGAGTGCTCTAACAACATGCACATACATATATAACTGGCTTGAGTATGAAGGTTTTTCATGAATCATGATCCAGATGGAGGTAAGATCTTGCAAGAAACAAATAGTAGGACCCAAAGAATCCCACTCACTAAGTGTTCAAATCAATGAGCATATACATGCACTCAGTTTAAGCATGCCATCACATTCCCAAGCTTTCATTGCCAAAAGTCTGTAGTCCGCTAATTGATTTCATTCATATCAGTCCTAATCCTTCATGCTTCATGCAAAACCATAATAGGTATTTGCTATCTTCATTCTACATGATTTTCTTAAATTCGTACATATCTTTATCACACACAAAAATGCAATGCAAATGCTTTTTCAGAAAGAAAACAGAATTTGAAATTGGAAACTTTTCACATGATCAATTTGCTCTATCTTCATCGTTGATCGATCTAGCTTTTCTTCAATTTATCATTAGTCATCAGCATTAGTCTCAGTGTTATCAACATCCTCTAGCATCATCATAATTATCGTCATCATTCATCATCATCAATCATCATAAACCATCATCATCATCAATCACTAATCATTAATCATTCATCATTCATCTTTCAACATTTATCTTTCATCATTCATCATTAGTCATCATCATCATTCAATAACTCTTGATGATCATCATACATTCTCATTATGATTCTTCTTCAATCATCCTTTGCAAATATGTCTTGAAATATTAGATTTCTACTTCTCTTATTCTTCTTCAAACTCTTAGAAGACTTTGTAGTAGCCTTTACCTTCTCCTTGATTTGCTTGATAATATCATCAAGCAATTGTTTCTCTACTTTGTTAACTCGTTTATCGGATTTTATATCTTCTTGAGTTTCTTCTTTACTCTTTTCTTGCTCAATCTGTTTGTCAAATTTTATTTGAGACTATAATTTCATAACTTTCTCTTGTTCAAATATATCCTTATTAGTCAAAGTTTTAAGATCAAATGAAACATATACATCTTAATCTTTCTTTAATTTTTCTTGATTTGTTCTATCAGATTCTCTTTTATGATCTATTTCCATTTGCTCTCTTAATATCTGCTCAATATTTTGTTTTTCAACCTTTATCTGTCTACCTTTGGTTTCTTCAATAGGTTTCTCTTGACTCTCAATAGATAGCATTCTCGTTTGTTCATGAGATTTACTGTCCTCAAGTCTTTCTAGTTTCCACATCTTTTGAATTGACTTCGATCTAGTTTTGGTCTCTTCAAAATATTCCTTCATCCCACCTTTTCCTACATTCAAATGCAAAGGTATTTGCTCTTGATATTTACAAATTTTATTTTCATGCTCACTTACAAGTCTATGTCTGCATGCACTTTCATACGCTATACAGTCCTAGAACATATGTCCAAACTGATCACACCAAAAACATCATATAGGTCTCTGCTCAGCCCAAGTTGATTTCCTAGGTATCACTCTAGGCAGGGATCTTCTAAGACCAATTGACTGTTTGTATGCAGATATGCCTTGGACTTTTACCTCATGTTCATGGTCACATTTCAATGTTTGTAGGTTCTTAACTTGGTTAGTCAACATATCAACCTTATTTTTCAATTCGAAGATCTCAGAATCCATTTCCTTTCTTAAATCTTTGATACTTTTGCCCATTAGTTGAATAGTGTCAGATATTGAATTGATTGTTTTCATCAAGGTCATAACAATACCAACTTTGATTTTATGGATTCACTCGTGTTAATTTCCATTTCCTTAAATCGCTCTTCCTATTTCCTAAACTGTTCTTCAATTATTTTGTTCATTTTAATTTTTCTATTTATACAATCTAAGCTATGAAAATGACATATTTCTAATCCAAGCAACGAAAAAAATCTACACGCGTATGATCTAATCAAGTGTAGAACGTGAATGCTCAACTTAGGCAACCAAATCAATTTTTTTGTTTAAAGCGTATGTGGAGCAATGCAAAAATTCAAAGAACCTCAAATGCTAGTACCTAGAATATCTAATCTGACACCGAGGTTCTTGTTTCTCTTCTCAAGGGGTGGGTGGCATGTCAAGGATCACCGGGCAACCGCCTCGTTTCACGTCGGGTTGAGGTATCTGAAAGATTGAAGGAGGTCAGGTAATGGGAAGAGCTGGCACGGGGTTGGATCAAGTCCCTGTGTGCGTCTTTCCAACATCCGACGAGTGGCCTTTGCATGCTCGGTGCCTCTCTCTAGTATGGCGATCGTCGTTGGTCCCTAGCCCTCAGAAGAGAACAGGATCAATGTGCAGACAAAGCTCAATAATACAATGTAAATGCAACCGAAGTCATCCAATAAAAACTCAGTGATACAATGATTCTTGCTACAGTGTGGGTTGGTGATATAGCAAACCGCTACAATGCGGAACTGTGATACAATATGCCGCCGCTACAGTGCAGATCGGTCAAATATAATGTAGACTTCCCGCTACAGTGCAAGAAAATGCCCATGAGTCTCCACTTTGGTCTTCAGTCAGCCTTTCTTTTTAATTTGGTCTTCAGTCCAAGCTTTACTTCAAATAGCTCTCTTTACTTCATAAATCTGCAGCAACCTAATATAATATATCCAAATAATCAACTGCAACCTGGAAAGAAGTTCCACAAGGAAGATCCATGGGGATAATGCTTCACTCTGCCCTTCAGAAACGTTTCTTCACTTCATGTAATATTCTTCAAATGATGAGAAACTGGCTAGACCTGAAGACAAGATCCACAGAAATGTCCACGAGGAGGGAGAAAAACATGTTAGTACATTTAGAACTTGTGATATGAATCCACATTCTCTGAAAATAATTTCTATCCATCCTTAGAAATTCGTATTCATCAAAACAATATCACACATGGAATAAAGTATGTGCCTTGACGAAAATGCTCGCTTATGCTTAGAATTTCTCATCAACATACATTCGCATGGACATGCATATTCTCATGCTCATCTACAAGTTAACGCCCACTCTTTAGCGTATACAATTATCCAAGCTTAAACAATTTCCCAATTACACATGCATATGCTTCTTTGTTTATGTAGGTGCATCCTCACTGGCTTTTCATAATAGTAAACCCGAGTACAAAAAAACCTTTTCTTTCTTATTCATTCTTTGCCTCTCGTTTCTTTCTCTTCTTCCTTTCTCTTTTCCCCTCCTTCTTTCTCTTCTCCTCTTCTATCTTCTTCCCTCTTCCTCTCTTTCTTTATTTCTTTTCTACCCTCCTTTCTTCTTTTTGTCACCTCTTCTTCCTCTTTCTTTCTGTCCATCTTCTCTTTCTCTTCTTTTCTTTTTATTTCTTTATCATTTTTCGTTTTCCTTTTGTTTTTCATTCTTTTCTTTCTGTCTTTTTCTTTCTATTTTCTTTCTATTATCTTTTTTTTTATTTTTACTTTTCTTGTCGATTCTCTCTCTCTCTCTCTCTCGTTATGTTCATGCATCAGCAGTGTTAAAGGGATTATGGTTTAATCGTTACTTTACTTCCTATTCAAATGCTTCAAGTTCAACCGGTTCCAAATCTTTCTAACCGCAATCGTTCTTTTAGCCACGTGGGTCCTTGGGAGTGGTAGGGGTCTGTTAAACAGAGGCCCTGTACTATTTTCCCAACTCCTCACTCGACCGTCAGTCTGTTCGCGCGTCTTGGCTCAGTAGTTGTTCTGATCAACCAAGGCCTATCAATGTATTGGAATCCAACACTCCAGACTATTCCTGCTATAGTAGTCGAGCACTAGTCCGGATCAACAGTCAATACACAAGACGCACTCTGGGTAACTTCACACGCATACACCACGTAGTTCTTCTTGTCACTCTACAGATTATCGTGTACCGACTTCAAGCCGAAATGCCTACTGACAGTAACTTGTCGCAAACCTTCTTATTACTCTACTCGTATTCAGAACATTACCGGTACTAATCTTAACACAGATTATGATACCGACTCAGTCAATTATAGAGACTCGTAACACACAATCGAACCGTGTTGGTCCGTTACACTTCCTAGCTCCACAAAAGAACTATCAAACAATGCGTTCTAGCTTGAGCAACGTTCAGGAACATTTCAATCATTACCGGACGGAATCTCTACAACACAGTATCGATTCGTAACACTGCATTATAACGCGCCTACACACACAAACAGATACGCAGCAGGGACATTGGAACAGACGGAACAGAATACATACACATACAATACTACACTTGCAATTCCCAAAAACCGGGCTCTCTACCGCTTTCCTTTCATTGCTTTAAATAGAAATCTGTTACAAGGTTTGCGCGAATCTTTCTTTACCACGCATTTCCCGAAGGGTTCTTTCTTCATTAAAGCCCTCTGTCTAAGTACAATTGTCCTTGTCCGGCGGCCGTCTAACACTTGGCACGCACGGTGGACTCGAACCCGCAGGTTCCTATGGTTCGGATACTAGACCTTCTAAGTACATACTTCGGGCGAGCCTAAATGTTCGGGTAATTTTCTTTTTGAGGGTTTCTAAGATCTGTACTAAGGTGGTGGGTTCTAGTAATTGGGCGTCGGTTCTTACTGCACTAAGGGCTATGGCTTGATTTAACAAAATTTCGGTTTGGGTTTGAAGGAAAGCCTCTTGTAAGTAAAATTCGTTAGCTAATGCCGCATCTCGGGCTGTCTGCATTTCGGTCAGTTTGGTCTGCATCTCTGTAATACACTCCTTCTGGTTGCGCACTTGGTTGTCTAGGCGTTCAAACTGCTAGGTTTGGAAATCGAGAGTTTTCCGATACGCATCTCGTTCTCTGCGCGTCTTGTGGATATCCTTTAGGTATTGGCCTTCCCGTATCAATTGGCGTTTTAGGATACTGTTAACCTCATCTGCGCATTCTTGGGCTCGTCGTAACTGTTCTTGGACTTGTTCGGCTTCTTTCTGTTGGTCCTGATTCTTCTTGATGGTCTCCTGCAATTGAATCTTTGTTTCTGCGACCAACTCTTCGAGAGAGGCGTTGATATCTTCGTGTTCGTGGAGGGTGGTCTTCAGGGCTCGGATTTCTTCATGTGCGGCGTGTAGTAGTCGTTCTTTGGCTGCAACTTGCTCGAGGGCTGCATCTCTTTGCTGTACTAGAGTCTGTTCTGCCGAAAATTTTGCTTGGAGTTCTGCTAACTGTGTCTGTAGCTGATGATTCTCAGTCTTTATGGCTTCGATTTCTTCCTGGAGGGGGGTGATGTCGGCTTCCAGGACGTCGACCTTATATTGGTATTCTGCCTTCAGATTGTCCGTGGCTTCCTTAAACTGTGCTGGCAGCTGGTGTGATAAATGCATGAGGAACTGCCCCATGGAAGCTAGTCCCGAAAATACGTTGTGTGGTGGTGGTGGTTGATGAGGCTGAGAGGACGTATCGGTGAGTAGGTTCTGGGAGTTTGGCGGAGAGTAGTTAGGGGAGGAAGAGGAGGATGGTGTAGGTTCAGAACTGGGTTGGCGGGGTGGTTCCGGTGGGAGGTCGGGGTTGACAGGTGGTGTGGGAAGAACAGTGTCAGTCGTGGTTACCTTGGCAACTGTCTGTTGTTCGGTTTCTGTATGATTGATGGCTGCGATGAGTTTATCCAGTGCTTTTGTGGCGGATTCCGGTTCGTCCTGTTGATGCTCCGATTCCTTTTCGGTGGACACTATCTCTGTCTCTGCTTGGTTTTGCTGGTCTTGTTGCTCCGTCGAGGTATCGTTGTGTATTGAAGTGGCGGTGTCGTGGTATGTTTCTTCTTGTTTGTCCTCTTCGGTGTCTTGTTTCTTTCCGGCGGATCCTTGGACTTCGCTTTCTGAAGAGCTGATCCGGATTCGCTTAGTGCGGAAGAGTTGATTGATCTCTTCGTCTTCTTCTTCAGTTTCATCGAGCGGTTGTGCTGATTCTTCGTGCCTAAGTGCTGGGCCTGTGGGTGGGGTAGGGGTCTGTTAAACAGAGGCCCTGTACTATTTTCCCAACTCCTCACTCGACCGTCAGTCTGTTCGCGCGTCTTGGCTCAGTAGTTGTTCTGATCAACCAAGGCCTATCAATGTATTGGAATCCAACACTCCAGACTATTCCTGCTATAGTAGTCGAGCAGTAGTGCGGATCAACAGTCAATACACAAGACGCACTCTGGGTAACTTCACACGCATACACCACACAGTTCTTCTTGTCACTCTACAGATTATCGTGTACCGACTTCAAGCCGAAATGCCTACTGACAGTAACTTGTCGCAAACCTTCTTATTACTCTACTCGTATTCAGAACATTACCGGTACTAATCTTAACACAGATTATGATACCGACTCAGTCAATTATAGAGACTCGTAACACACAATCGAACCGTGTTGGTCCGTTACACTTCCTAGCTCCACAGAAGAACTATCAAACAACGCGTTCTAGCTTGAGCAACGTTCAGGAACATTTCAATCATTACCGGACGGAATCTCTACAACACAGTATCGATTCGTAACACTGCATTATAACGCGCCTACGCACACAAACAGATACGCAGCAGGGACATTGGAACAGACGGAACAGAACACATACACATACAATACTACACTTGCAATTCCCAAAAACCGGGCTCTCTACCCCTTTCCTTTCATTGCTTTAAATAGAAATCTGTTACAAGGTTTGCGCGAATCTTTCTTTACCGCGCATTTCCCGAAGGGTTCTTTCTTCATTAAAGCCCTCTGTCTAAGTACAAATGTCCTTGTCCGGCGGCCGTCTAACAGTAGCCATCTTCGGAATCTGTCTCTCTCTTCCAAGTGCGTAGGCAACTGCCACCGCGTGCTCTCTCCACGGGAATTCTGATGTGCACCAACTGCCATAGCCTCTCTCTATTCCTCTGTTCTGTATCCATAGTGTAAACAACCTTTGCCATCTCTCTCTAGCACACGGTAGTCTTTCGTATCTATAGCACACCGCAACCATGACATGTCTCTCTCTCTCTCTAGACTTCCACCTCTGCACTCTCATCTCTCTCCTAGAGGTCAACGATTATAGCTTCCTTTCTACCATATCACCATGAACTTCTGCTATCAGCTAGAAGCACCTGTGGCCTCTCTACATCCATCTGAGTGTGCCACCGTCAGTTGACCACAATTATTCTCTCTCTCTCTCTCTCTCTCTCTCTCTCTCTCTCTTTCTGAGTTCTTTGCATGGTGTAGGTTTTGCACGCAAGTCGCCTACAATCTCTCTCTTTGTTTATCTGTTAGTAGATAGATTCACACTGCCATATTTCTCTCTCTTCCACTAATCACGCAGTGCTAATGGTTCTCTCTCTTCTTTTATCGTCATTATTCAATTCTTTTAACTCAAAAAATAAACAACATTATTGCTTTTTAATCGAGTTCATCTTGATATAACTATGATATATTCAGAACACAAGAAAACCCGGCAGAGAAATCTCTCCCTCTAGTATGCACCAATTGATCTATCTATAACGCATAGCCACCTCTAATCTTGATAACCAGAAGTGTACAATTGTGAAAAGAACACACAAGCTAAGTGGCCATACGAGAAGACTACCTCCATCTCCGGGCATCACCATGGCAATATGAACATGAAAGCAAAACATGGACAAACAAGTAAGGACAAGGAGCATACCTGGAAAGAAGTTCCACAAGGAAGATCCAAGGGGAGGAACAAATCTGGCTTGGGCACCTATTTATAGCCTCCTTCCTCCTAGGACATCCTTCTAGATTCTTCTAACCTCCTCTCAAACTTTCTATTTCCAAAATCATCTTGCATGTTCATTTGCTATTTTGGAAAAACCCCATCTCTTAATTCTATTTTTGGTTTTTCTTCTTTTTATTTCTCAATTTTTGTTTTTCTATTTTTTGTTATTTTTCCTTTTCCCTTTTTCCTTTTTGGGACTAAGGTTTTTTTTTTCACACTGTATGTACATGAATTAATTATATTTTTAAGGGTTTGACCTAGGGTTTCTATGGGATAAAACTCAGCTTTTCAAGGGGTTCAAAGGGTTTCAAAGAACAAACCTATTTCACATCTCATAACCAATTAAATCAATAGAAACATGCATAGTTTATAACTCTTTCTTGGTCAATAAATTACACCATAATCAATAATCAATCAAATTTGAAAAAAAATGATGCACACTTCCCTGAGGGATTTCATCCCAACATTTGCCCCCACTAAACTTGCACATTGTCCCAATGGGCCAACCAGCAAAATCCAATAGAAGTGCATCAGAGTTATTTTGAAACTCTTATTACTTTTTATGTTTTTCTTTTCAAAATTCAAAGCGTGATCTCATGCCCTCCATGCAACTTTATGAAGATTAGTAAAAAATTTAGAAAATTAAGCAGATGCAAGCTTCACAAACGTCATAGTATGTTTTTGCTTTCACAATCTAACGAGTAATCATATGAATAAACCGTTGGCTTCTAGATCTTTTGTTTCTTCAACTGGTTCAATCTAGCAACTCATCCTAAGTACTAGCATATAATAAGTTTCTACTAACTCAGTTTGTAGAATATGCACTGTTTCCCACTATCTATTCCCTAATGTTTGACTCTCCATCATATCTCTTTTCTTATCTTTTACATTTTTCTTTGACTCTTTCTTTTTCTTTTCCTTTTATTTTTAACTTCATCTCAGCTCAAAATTTTTCTTTTTATTTTTATTTTCACAAATTGGCCTATGTCAAAATCGAGTGTGACTCATGGACTTATTCACCCAGCCAAGTTTACTGCACTTGTTTAGCATCCCGGCATAGCGCACGACATACATAACATTAGCCCTACATGAAATCAACGTCAGCTCATGGCTCTGACCACCCGATTAGAGTGACTCCACCTGCCTATGGACCCATGTAGGCGCATGACAACGGATAGGTCAGGCCTATGATGAAACTAGCATTAGCTCCTGGCCTTGATCACCCGACCAAGGTGGTTCCACCCGCCTACTAGCCCATCGGAGTGCTCTAACAACATGCACATACATATATAACTCGCTTGAGTATGAAGGGTTTTCATGAATCATGATCCATATGGACGTAAGATCTCGCAAGAAACAAATAGTAGGACCCAAAGAATCCCACTCACTAAGTGTTCAAATCAATCAATATATACATGCACTCAGTTTAAGCAGATCATCATATTTCCAAGCTTTCACTGCCAAAAGTTTGTAGTCCGCTAACTGATTTCATTCATATCATTTCTTATCCTTCATGCTTCATGCAAAAACATAATAGATATTTGCTATCTTCATTCTACATGATTTTCTTAAATTTGTACATATCTTTATCACACACAAAAATGCAATGCAAATGCTTTTTCAGAAAGAAAATAGAATTTGAAATTGGAAACTTTTCACTTGATCATTTTTCTCTATCTTCATTCTTGATCAATCCAACTTTTCTTCAATTTATCATTCTTCATCAGCATCACTCTCAGTGTTATCAGCATCATCATCATCATAATCATCATCATCATCAATCATCATCATCATCATTCATAATCATCAATCATCATAAACCATCATCATCATCATCAATCACTAATCATTAATCATTCATCTTCCATCATTCATCTTTCATCATTCATCATTATTCATCATCATCGTTCAATAACTCTTGATCATCCTCATACATTGCCATTATGATTCTTCTTCAATCATCCTTTGCAAATATGTCTTGAAAAGCTAGATTTCTACTTCTTTTATTCTTCTTCAAACTCTTTGAAGACTTCGCAATCGCCTTTACATTCCCTTTGATTTGCTTGATAATATCATCAAGCAATTGTTTCTCTACTTTGCTAACTCGTTTATCGGATTTTGTATCTTCTTGAGTTTCTTCTTTACTCTTTTCTTGCTCAATCTCTTTGTCAAAGTTTATTTGAGACTGTAATTTCATAACTTTCTCTTGTTCAAATATATCCTTATTAGTCAAAAGTTTTGGATCAAATGAAACATATACATCTTGATCTTTCTTTAATTTTTCTTGATTTTTGCTATTAGATTGTCTTTTATGATCTATTTCCATTTGCTCTCTTAATATCTTCTCAAGTCTTCTTGGTTTGCACATCTTTTGAATTGACTTTGATCTAGTTTTGGTCTCTTCAAAATATTCCTTCATCCCACCTTTTCCTACATTTGAATGCAAAGGTATTTGCCCTTGCTATTTACAAATTTTATTTTCATGCTCACTCACAAGTCTATGGCTGCGTGCACTTTCATACGCTATACAGTCCCAGAACATATGTCCAAATTGATCACACCAAAAACATCTTACAGGTCTCTACTCAAGTCTTTTTGGTTTGCACATCTTTTGAATTGACTTCGATCTAGTTTTGGTCTCTTCAAAATATTCCTTCATCCCACCTTTTCGTACATTCGAATGCAAAGGTATTTGCCCTTGCTATTTACAAATTTTATTTTCATGCTCACTCACAAGTCTATGGCTGCATGCACTTTCATACGCTATACAGTCCCAGAACATATGTCCAAATTGATCACACCAAAAACATCGTATAGGTCTCTACTCAGCCCAACTTGATTTCCTAGGTATCACTCTATTTGTGGATCTTCTAAGACCAATTGACTGTTTGTATGCAGATATGCCTTGGACTTTTACTTCATGTTCATGGTCACACTTCAATGTTAGTAGGTTCTTAACTTGATTAGTCAATAGAATAACCTTATTTTTCAATTAAAAAATCTCCAAATCCATTTCCTTTCTTACATCTTTAATACTTTTTCCCATTAGCTGAATAGTGTTAGATATTGCATTTATTGTTTTCATCAGGGTCATAAGAATACCAAAGTTTGATTTTATAGATTCATTCGTGTTATTTTCCATTTCCTTAAATCGCTCTTCATATTTCATAAACTGTCCTTCAATTATTTTGTTCATTTTAGTTTTCCTCTTTATACGATCTAAGCTATGAAAATGACAGATTTCTAATCCAAGCAACGAGAAAAATACACACGCATATGATCTAATCAAGTGCAAAATATGAATGCTCAGCTCAAGCAACCAAATCAATTTTGCTGAAAGTGTATGTGGAGCAATGCAAAAATTCGAAGAACCTGAAATGATAGTACCTAGAATATCTGACCTCACGTCAAGGTTCCTGTTTCTTTTCTCAAGGAGTGGTTGACATGTCGAGGATCACTGGGCAACCGCCTCGTTTCACGTCCGGTTCAGGTGTTGGGAAGATCGACGGAGGTCAAGTGATGGGAAGAGTTGGTGCAGGGTTGGATCAGGCCCCTTTGTGCACTGTTCCCACATACAACGAGAGGCATTTGTGCATTGGGCGCCTCGCCCTCTCTCTGGTATGGCAATCATCATAGGTTCCTACCCCTTGGAAGAGAACAACAAATGTGCTTAGGCATATGACCGTAGGCATGGAGAACAAAAAAATCCAGATACAACGCTAAAATATGGAAGTCACCGGATCGATGTGCAGACAAAGCTCAATAATACAATGTAAATGCAACTGAAGTCATCCAATAAAAACTCTGTGATACAATGATTCCCACTATAGTGCGGGTCAGTGATACAACAAACCACTACAGTGTGGAACAATGATACAATATGCCATCGCTATAGTGCAGATCAGCCAAATATAATGTAGAGTTCCTGTTGAAAATTTACTAGGCCCATAACTAATACCACAGGTCCATGTTCCATAGGTCCATGATCGACAACATAGATTCTAGCAATCTTCCAATATTGAAAAAACATGAACATACCATATTTAATGATACGAATGATGAGACAAAGATAGAGAGAGATTAGACAACATGTGTAAAGTGTTACATAAGCCATTGCTTACTCATACTATCATATATTTAAATATCAATTTACAATGTGGGAGCAAAAATCTCAACCACTCTAAGTGAACAGAAATAGATGGATGAGTGAATATACAAATGTAATAAACATATTCAGATGTATGGACAGAAATCTGAATATATATGAGATGTGTAACCTAATAGGTTATAGAAGAGTGAATATGAGTGTCAGAAAGAGGAAGGATCAGTCTAAAATTGATAATCAACAAACCCTCATCTGATTTTAGGCTATGGAAGATCCTAAATCAGATATCTGTGTGAAAGATCACATATTACAAAAGTAGCAAAGAATGCTAACAAGTTTGCTACCAGAAATCTTCATACTCATGTGAACCACCTTCTTTAACACCTCATCCAAATTCATGTAGCATGCATGTACTGATTCTCCTTTAGATATGCTGAATAGGACTCCTCTTAATATGGATGATATTTCCATATACTTCAAGTAGTACTTGTGTGCATAAAGAGAACATGTACCTGAATTCTTAACATAAGATATAAATCTTATGTTAACCTCCATCCAATGTCTTTGAAGTAAACCAAAATCTTCATGTAGAAGATAATCTTCAAATACATAATGTAGATGGCTGATCCACACCACCAAGCTGCTGATGAGAAATTACTCTCCATAAGCAAGAGTGTGAGCACACTCTTCTCCAAGAAGAAATCCATAGCTACTCCTCAACATGCTCCTAGAGCGCACCATGGCTGCCCCATGTGTGCTAGAGCACCACTTCTATTGAGGGACCAAAGCTGGCGTTGCAAATGGTGTAGGATGTGCCATAAGTGATCCAAACACTTCTTTACATAGCCTTGAGTGTCTCATGCAAAAACCTCACTAAAAAGCGCTTTATTTCTAATCTCATCGCTTTTTAAATTGCTTTTGCTTGATTTTTAAGTGAGTTGGCTTCATTTTTAAAGTTTCTTTTAGCTAGCTTTAAAAATAACTTCTTGACCTGCTTTTTCACACTTTTGACTACCTGATGAATGATCTGACAACATTTTTATGATCCTTATGCGGAGAACTATCATATGAGGTCAAAACCCTAACTTAGTAGAAAATTAGGGTTAGGGTTTTCTTTCAAATCTGATCTCTGATGACTGCATATCATATACCATTGGAAAGCTCTCTTCAAGCTCTACAAGATAGGCTCATAAAAATTTTATCCATTTTTGTGCCAAAAATGACTAAGTACCAAAATTAGGGTTTCTGCCCTAAATGGATTTTGGACTGATGTGACAACAAACCCCCCTGCAATTTCATATTGATACAAATTGAATTGGATCTGTAACTTTATTCATCTGCAAACTGTCATAAACTAAACTTTACTCCCGAATTGACCTTCAAACCTTTGCTTCAAAAGTCTTCTTCAAAACTAAATTTGACTTTCTTCAAACATCAAAAAAATTGAACTTGCTGAATATGAACCATAATACCTGAGAAAATATGCAAAATAGATATCCAATAGTGTACACATCAAGCAATCACTGCTTGTCAACATATGTAGCATGAACTCACTCTGAATATACTATCCCCAAAAATAAGTCTTCTCAAACCTGTAAAAATACACTAGGATGCACATATTTGCATTTACCTTACGAAAGGTTTCTCAATGTACTTCTGTTGTGTCATGTAAATACACTAAATAAAATTAAGAACTGAATCCTAGGACTTGTGACTAACAACTCACAACTTAGTGTCTTATGAACACTAGCTGGTTCATCTCTGATTGTACTCAACTCAACTCAACTCAACCCATGAGTCTCAAAATTTCATATCTATGATGTCATCTTATCTACATCCTTGTTCTATCTGTAAGTCCTTCATACCTCTTTCCTTCAGAATCTGGTATAAACATAAATGTGCGCACCTCATAAGTAACATACCTCTCTGAAATATCAAGCTTCTCTTCAATAGAACTCTCGAGCTTTCTCCTAAACAGGAACACCCTAATAGGAACTTTCTCCACACATTCTTCTTCTTCCTTCTTCTTTCAAAGCTGGAACATAAAGAGAACCGAACAAAGGAAATATAGGAATACCTGGAATTCTTATAGGTATGACTCTGCGGAATTCTTATAGGTATGACTCTGGATTCTTTCACATATGGCTAAAAAGTAAGCCTTCATGTTTCATCACCCCCCTCGATGATTTAACACTAGTATCGAGAATTCTTCAAATATATCAGACTTTATGAAATCTGGAACATCTTCCTTCATAAATCCATTTTTTCATAATATTAATACGTGTGTCTGAAAAAAATAATATGAACCCTTTTATTAGCATTGTACACATGCCAATAGCTTTCCCTGTCATTCCTCAGCTTCCCAAAATCTAGAATAAGGTTAGCTGATCCAATAAAAATTTTGCTGAAAGCACTTTTAGGATTCATAATATTCTACAACATAACAAGTATCTTCTTCTATCTCTCTGCAACCCATATCCTTTGTTTCATACTTTTCATCCTCATCATATCTTCATCATCATTCTTGAGTGTGGCATTGGATATCTCACAATAACATGTAAATCTTTGTTGTGAAGTAAATGCATTTGTGAGAGATCCAAAACATCATGCATCACTTGCTTATTCACATACGATGGAGAAAGGATTCAAATCCCTTATTGTTGAGAAACAAGGCCAAAGAATAGTCTCTTCTATGTTGATAGAGAAGGGAAAATTCAATGGCATCAACATTACAAGCTACTTAGATTTATTTGAAGAGCAAGCTATGCTTTTTGGTCTTTCGGAAGATCTTTTGATAACATTCTTTGAATGAATTCTTTTGATATCTCTATCATAAACCATGTCACTCAATATGATACTCTTCCTTGGAATAGTGATTTCAAAAAGGAGATGCTCAAAGAATTATTTCTTTAGGATTATAGCCAACTTAATTGAGATGGATTCTTATGATGGGTCGATTCCCCAAAGCCTAGTATCTCTATTACTCACTTACAAAATGAGTATATTTGATGCTATGAACAAATTCCTGATGAGGATAAGATAACTTTGGAACCTCATCTTGTGATCAATTTTCTTAAACTTCTTCATCCTGAAACTCATAGGGAAGTTGAACGACGACTAGAAGAGCCGGATAAATGTTATGATCTTACTGACAATTGGAAAAAAGTGCATAAAGTAGTAGAGGTTGTAGCCCATAGACATCAAAGATAATCCATGCTTTATGAGCAAACTAGTTTTCCTCAAGCTAGCCTTCCACAAGCTAAGAAGCAAGTTAGAGAACAATCCCATGCTATGCTTTTTGACTCTACTCCTATTCCTCAAATGATGGAGCATAGTCAAGGTTCTAAAGAAGAGCCAAAGAAAAGTGTAGTTGAACAATGTCAAGTGAAAATTCTCACTAAGCAAATGGAAAGACTTATTGCTACACAATCCAATTTGGCCAAGACTGTAGATGCTTTACAATCTAATTACATCAAAACTTTCCAAAATCAAATGAACCCAATGTCTTTTCAAGAGCCTAATCAACATGTTATAGCTCCCAATCAAAATCCACAAGTAGCTCCTACTCAAGCATGTCAAGCTCCAATGCATAATCCTTCAATGCAAAATCCTCATCCTCATGTGTAAAATCCTCAAATGTATCAAAACATAAATCCTCAAGCTTCTCAAACAGCTTTTTAAAATCCTCAAAATCAAAATTTTCAAAATCATCAACCGTATACTATGGAAGCTCCTACATAATCCTCAATTTTAAAATTTCCCACCACAAGTTAATCGAAATCCTCAAAATCAAAATGGTTTTGTGCATGGCCCTCATAGGTTTCCTTAGTGTGATTTGTTAGAGCACTGTTTGAGAGATTGTGAACTATTCAAGGCTGCTAAGGAGTAACGACTAGTAATAGACATAGACAAGAAAATTTGTGACTATCGATCTAGGCTACCTTTACAAGGAAATTATGGTAAGAGAGGAATGAAAAAAACACTATGAAAATATAACCATAACAGTGTCGGCGCGAAAGTGACGGCTAGTGGATCAAGCCAAACGCTGGAATTACGGTGCATGCCGGGTGCTTGGAGCAAACTCAGGTACAATTGAAACACAAAACTCTATATCATATGAATCTCAAAATTCAAGTAATGCATCCACTTCATTTGAATGTTTTGCTATGAAGGTGTTCACAAATAAAACTCTTTTGCATTAGAACAAAAACTTGCAAATCTTAGTTTAATGGCCGGAACTCATAAACTATTGGTTTGTGTTTGTAAAAACAAGAATTTCAGCATTCCTCACACATCATTGTTAATCAACATAATTTTTGTTTTAACCTTGTTTGCAGTAATGCAATCGTTATGGTTGAAGACATTTGAAAAGGGAAGAGTGTTGTTATCAGAGAAAGTGTTTCTTAAGGCTATAAGGCCTAGCGGTTATTTTGGAAACCGTAAATTGAACATGGGAACATTGAAAATTGCTAATCATTATATTAAAGTTTTTCTCTCGATGCCTTGTATGACTGATGAGGAAGGTAGAACGTTGCAAGCAGAAAAACGAACCAACTTTAATGCATGCACAATACAAGTTTTGCCTCATCTTTTAGAATTAACGTTCACAGAATGCATGGAATCAATACAGTAACTCAGATGTATTCCAATGTCAAAGAATTGTACGATCAGTACTCTCCACATGTTGCTCTTAATCTCGTTTTAATTTTTACGAATATTTCTCAGCAAAAGATCATTCGGGCACCTTATACTTATTAGCCGGATGTGATCTAAAATCTTAACAATGATGACGCTCATGTTACATTCCGTGGCGATTTGGAATTATTTATATTCAACGGAAGTTAACAAGAATCATAATCTGAAATTATGAACTAATAGAATTGGGCGAAGTGTTTGATAGTACGAAATAGCTCACAAGTAACGATTATGGTTTAAAGGATTGAGCAGTTGTTGAATACAAATTTGTGGTCAAAAGTGCGGAGCGCAGTCTAGAGTAAACAATAGCCTAACCACGATCAAAATAGACAATGAGCATAGGAAAAAAACCAAATGATTGTAAGAACCGAAGGGCGCCCTTCTTTCCTTTCCGAATTTTGGATGATCAGTGAGGACTATCGAATACATGTGCCGCCAGCCCATGATGTATAATCATATTTGCAGAGACTAAAAAGAAAACTAAATTTATTCAATTAGAATTGTTGTGCAGTAACTATATAGAAAACACTTATGAATAACCAATCGTTACAAATGATCATCTGTCTTCAAAAGGTCGTGAACTGCTCATACAGAGAAAACATATGATAATTTGACTAAGCACCGCTATCAAGAAATATATATGAAAGAAGTAGAAGAAATTAAATTATTATGCTCAGAACGAATCAAGAAAACAAGCATATATGGTTTTTGGATTTCAAAAAATGAAGCTAAAAGATGCGGGTATGAGTAAAAAGACGTGACATCATAACTTTTGATGGAATATGAAATCATCAGAATCAGATAAAAGATATGTCATTAAAATGGACGATAAGTATAGGGAATTGATATCAGCGTCATTGTACGTTAGGCGACATCATTGATTTGGTTTTTGCGTCGTCTGTAGCCAGATGTGTTAGTATCACATGAAGAGACAATGATCAATATCAGGTAAGACTCAGTACTTCAAAAATCCGAATAACAATGGTTGCGGCAAACTTAAAATAATCTATTATTAATTGCGCATGAACCAGTAAAGTGTTTACCATCAGAGAACATCATAAGTTCCATACCAAATCAAAAGCGATGTGTGCAAATACTCACAAAGGTCGTCTCCTTCGCCGAAGTTCATGTTTGTCTCACAAATCAAGGCACGTGCAATCCACCTTGCAATCTTTTACTTTTGCCGGATGAAAAACATTGAATTGGCTTCTTGTCGTCATCATTAATCGGAAATCAGATCTTCTGAATATCTTTCTGCTTATTCGATATAGCTCAAGTTGACCTCTGTGCGTCCATCATCTTCAGTTGATGGAGTCGTGTCCGAAAAAAAATGAAACAAGACCTGAGTTTTCCTCTATGTTTGTGAGACAAAGACGCAAAGAAACGAACTGCCCTCTGATAGAGATGCCGGCCCTTCCTCCCTTGTTGGAGTCTCAGTCCTCAAACAAAAAAAAACATGCACATCTCCCCCTCCCTTGGGATGTCTTTTTTCTCCTATGTACGACCAAAGAGATCCGATATCTACGCCTTTTTCCATGCAAAACTCGTTGTTTTGTTTTAGCCGCTGCTTGAACGACCCAAACACTGAACATAAAAAAGTGACTTTCCAACTTTTTTTTTATAGTGTCTTCAAATAAAAACATATCACTTTGCACCTAAGATTATGCACAAATGAGGGAGTCGAAAAAAAAATAAAATGAAGTGAAGCTATCAGCTGAATATATGTCTCATCATTCTTTATGGTCTTTATGCTACTCATTTTGATAGATGGTTATATTATCCGTAGTTTCCACAAGTACATTGTCCCAAAGTAAATGGCCAAACATATGTATCTTTTATGTCAAACCACAAAGCTTCCATCTTTTTCTCTAATATCCACAAATCATATCATGAACCATTGATCTAAACAATGTTTTGATCTGAGGTAAGTTGAAGTGAGAGTAGAGATGAAAATCTCCATGACAACGGATGCAGGAACTAGAGGGGTGAAACTAGAAGCTCTTGATAAACAAGAAGTAGAATCAAGTAAACCCACAAAGAAAGTTGAGTTTTCCATAGAGGCTTTAGTAACAGCACAAGATGATATTAGGAGAATAATAGCTTGGGAGTCACTGATAGAAGACCTTCACATTTTGATCATAAAGACATTCACATTTTGATCACAAAGACCTTCCAACACTCACTAGCTTCGTACACTCTGCATGTGCCGTGATCGGTCCCGTTCCACCCGGATTGCGATCACCTCCACATTTGAACCTGACGTGGAACACTTTGTGGCATTTGCTTCTGATCTTGTTGGGAGGTTGTGATCCATATCCTTTGTTTCATATTTTTCATCCTCATCATATGATCATGATCATTCTTGAGTGTTGCACTCGATTTCTCACAATATCGTGCATATCTTTGTCGTGAAGCAAAGACGTTTGTGAGAAATCCAGAACATCATGCATCATTTGTGTATTCACATAGATAGAGGAAGGATTCAAATCCCTTATTATTGAGAAACAAGCCCAAAGAATAGTCTCTTCTATGTTGAGAGAGAAGGGAGAATTCAATGGCATCAACATTACAAGCTACTTAGATTTGTTTAAAGAGCAAGCTTTGATTTTTTGTCTTCCCGAGATCTTTTGATAACATTCTTTGAACAAAGTGTTGATAGCTCTACTATTAACGGTGTCATTCAATATGATACTCTTCCTTTGAGTGATTTCAGAAAGGATATGCTCAAAGAATTCTATCTTGAGGATTATAGCCAATAGAATCGAGATGGATTCTTATGATGAGTTGATTCCCCAAAGCCTAGTAGCTTTATTACTCACATGCAAATTGAGTATATTAGATGCTATGAACAACTTCTTGATGAGGATAGGATAACTTTGGAACATGATCTTGTGATCAATTTTCTTAAAATTCTTCATCCTGAAACTCATAAGGAAGTTGAATGGCGATTAGAAGAGCCAGACAAGCATTATAGTCTTATTGACAATTGGCAAAAAGTGCATAAAGTAGTAGAGGTTGTGGCCCATAGACATCAAAGATAATCCATGATTTATAGTCTTCCTCAAGCTAGCCTTCCACAAGCTAAGGAGCAAGTTAGAGAACAATCCCATGCTATGTTTTTTGACTTTAATCCTATTCCTCAAATGATGGGGCCTAGTCAAGGTTTTAAAGTAGAACCAAATAAAAGTGTAGTTGATCAATCTCAAGTGGAAATTATCACTAAGCAAATGGAAACTCTTATTACTAAACAATCCAATTTGGCCAAGGCTATAGATGCTTTACAATCTAATTACATCAAAACTTTCCAAAATCAAATGAACCCAATGTCTTTTCAAGAGCCTAATCAACATGTTATAGCTCCCAATCAAAATCCACAAGTAGCTCCTACAAGCATATCAAGTTCCTCCAATGCATAATACTTGAATGCAAAGTCCTCATCCTCATGTGAAAAATCCTCAAATGTGTCAAAACATATATCCTCAAGCTTCTCAAACAACTTTTCAAAATCTTCAAAATCTAAATTTTCAAAATCAAAATTTTCAAAATCAAAATTTTCAAAATCATTAATCGTATACTATGGAAGCTCCTCTTGCACCTCAAGTACCACATGCTGCTCCCCAAGCTCCTAAAATACATCAATTGCCTTATCAAAATCCGAATTATCCTGTTGAAGCAATTCCTTATCAACAAAATCCTCAATTTCAAAATTTCCCACCACAAGCTAATCAGAATCCTCAAAATCAAAATGGTTTTGTGTGTGGTCCTCGTAGATGTCCTTGGTGTGATTTGTTAGAGCACTTTTTGAGATATTGTGAGCTATTGAAGGCCACTAAGGAGCAATGACTAGTAATAGACATAGACAAGAAAATCTATGACTATCAATCTAGGCTACCTTTGCAAGGAAATTATGGTAAGGGAGGAATGAAAAAACACTATGAAAATATAACCATAATAGATGTAGGAACTAGAGGGATGAAACTAGAAGCTCTTGATGAACAAGAAGTAGAATCAAGTAAACCCACAAAGGAAGTTGAATTTTCTTTAGAGGCTTTAGTAAGAGCACGAGATGCGATTAGGAGAATAATGGCTTGAGAGTCACTGATAGAAGATCAATCTCTTAGTTCTCACATATCCAATGTAGAAAAAAAACAAAAAAGAGATGAAACTGAGCCTAGTGAAAGAAGAGTGACTCAAAAACAAACCTCAAAGGGAATATAAACCATCATAGAACAAGGGGAAACATCACAACCCAAATATATAAAAACAAGAACCACAAACCAATGAACAAAAACAAGACAAAAAACAAAAAGGTAAGAAGACAAAGCAAAGAAAAACGGAACCAAAGACTTTAGAAAAACAAGAACAATCAAAACAAAATCAAGAACAAACACAAGAACATGAACAAAAACAATATCTTGAGCAAAAACAAAAGAAACCAAAGAGAAAACCTAAAGCCATCATGATTTTAGAAATTGAGAGAAAAATAGATCCTATGGAGATTTTAGATGACATTTTGCTTAAGAGTCAATTGATTATGTCTTTAGAACAAGTTTTCTCTATTGCAAAGCTTGTTTTTAAAGATAACTTTATCCACCTAATTAAAATGAAGAGATTTCTGCTTAATCTAGATACTAAGATGCAAGATTTTCTAGATGAAGATCAAGCTATGAATGAAGCCTGAAACTTTGATGAATCTCATGAAGAGGACCTTGATGATGATGAAGTAAATGTTAATAAAAATTTCTTAGGACCTATTCAACCTGACCATGAAAATCACGAAAACAATCCTGAAAGTCACTTTAAAAGAAACTTTTGGTCTAGAGGTACATCAGAGATGCATGTCAAAATAGGAAATGATAAGAACGCTATCACTGTAAATGCATTAGTAGATTCTGGCTCCGAAATCAATGTGGTTTCAAGAGAAGTCTATGATAAGTTTCGATGGCCCATAGATAAAGATTGTGGATGGTGTATGAGAATTGCAAATAATGGTGTAAATACCTTGTATGGAGCTTGTGCTAGTGTGCCCATATCCATAGGAGGAATCACATAAGAATTTTACTTTTTTTATTCAAGATAATTGCTCCTATGAAGTTCTCTTAGGTCAACCCTTTATTTGTGAGAGTCATATGAAAACTTAAGGCATGGATGATGGGTATACCTATGCTAGAATTAAATCTAAGGATGGAATGCAATCACTTCAAGTCATGATAGTAGGAGTGAATCATCCTAGGAATCGATTGGGAATTAGAAAGAAACCTATTGTTACTTAGGGTCATGAGCATGCTTGTAGTGATTATGCACCTTGAGTCATGTTTGGAGCTACATATGATCAAAATTTGGGATATAATCCATTGTTGAGTAGGACAACAGTGGACATTGGTTTGACATCTCGCAACCAACTAAGCTCTACAATAGTTTTTCACCTTGTTTTCCACATTCTAGATTATATTTTCTTCATAAGAGTCAATTGTCCAAGTCTTTTATCCAAAAACCCAAAAAAATTATAAAACTAACCAAATCATGGAGCATGGTGAGAACATTGAGCATGTGATTGAGGCATCTCATTGTTTCTTTACTCTCGAGGAGTAAGAGTTATGTCTTCAACAAAATTCTAATTCCCATATTATTCTTCTTTCTTCCCTTGATGAGTATGCTTTAATCCAAGAGTATGCTCTCAATGCTGATAGATGTCATGGAGAAGGAAATCATCTAAACATTAGATTCCATGTCAATTTCTATATCTCATTCTTGGATTAGATTTTGGAGAAACTAATGCTTCCATTGCGTCCAGAACATGCCAAAACCCCAAGATCGACTGTGTATTTGCTGAATTCTGACACCTGGAGGTCTTGATTCAAGTCGATGACATCATGATGACATCATCAAGTCGCAACCGCCCTTGGAAACCACCCTTGAAAACCTATATAAGGAGGGGTTGGCCACATTCATAATTAGTGTCTTGGGAGCTCAAGGAGTCGTGATCGCCAAGTAAGTAATCTCCAAGTTCTAGTTCCTATTCTTGTCTCGTTCCTTGTTCCAGTCCTGTCTAGTCTTGTATCCTGGACATCTTGTCTTGTCCTCTTGTAATCTCATAGGACGAGATCTTGTCAAGTTCTTTCTTGTATTCAGTTCATCTCCTAGAAGGGAGTTCTTGTAATCCAGACATCTTGTCTCATACTTACGATCTTGGGTTGTGGGATCTCCTGTATCATCTCTAGTCCAATTTTCCATACCTATCAGTCCCGGGTTGTGGGATGTCTTGTATCAGTCACGTATTCTTGTATTATTTTCCATTCATGGGTGATCTTGTATTTAGAAGTGTATTTCTGAAATCTTGTCTATTGTAGTTGGAGAGCACAATCTAGTGCTCCCCTGACATTTTGGCAAGACTATCCACATCAGGACCGTGCCAAGCATGATGGACACCATATCCATACTCAGAAATATTGAGTCTACTCTAGATGTTCTATATAAAAAACTTCGAGACTTTGAACGAAGGTTGCCACAAGGTGATCGCTCAGTTGGAGAATTTGCATGAGACTTCAAAATTGTATTTCAAGGATCCACATATCAAGAAGAGTATCTAGTTAATCGATTTCAAAGTGGTCTTAGAGATGAAATAAAGGTTTGTTTGTTCTCTACATCTCAGTTAAAAACTTTAGAGAAAGCTATCAATCAAGGAATTCAGTGTGAGAATCAGTTGGTAAAAGAAAGCCAAGTCGAAGAGTTAGAAGGCTTGAATAATGAAGACACTATTCCTCAAGAATCTAAATCAAGAATCTTTGAAGGCCAAGAAGTCATTACAAATGATATGAAGCATACAATTTATCAAGATAACAATAAGATAAAGGAAAAGGAGGAGTTCATGTTCAATCAAGGAGGTGTGCTTACTCAAGGCACTCCATCAAAGATCGTGGAAACACCCACTAAAAGCTCAAAGGACCTATCTTGTCATGAAGCTAAGGAAGCTTAAGGGAGACCCAGTCCTTCACCACCTTTCAAGATTAAGGATCATGAAGAATTCGAAGTTAATCATGTCTTAGATTCAACAATCTCACGAGGATGATTGGAATGCTTTATTCATTGGAAAGCATATGACATCAGTGATCGTACTTGTGAACTTATAGAAAATCTTCAGAGAGCAAAAGTCAAGGTTCGTGAATTCCATAAGAAGAATCCAATGAAACCCAAGCATGTCAATTTCTATATCTCATGATTGAATTAGATTTTGGAGAAACTAATGCTTCCATTGCATCCGGAACGTGCCAAAACCCCAAGATTGACTGTCTATTTGCTGAATTTTGACACCTGGAGGTCCTGATTCAAGTTGATGACATCATGATGACATCATCAAGTCGCAACTGCCCTTGGAAATCGCCCCTTGAAAACCTATATAAGGAGGGGTTGGACAGATTCATAATCAGTCTTGACAATACGAGTCTTGGGAGCTCAAGGAGTCATGATCGCCAAGTAAGTACTCTCTAAGTTCTAGTTCCTATTCTTGTCTTGTTCCTTGTTCCAGTCCTGTCTAGTCTTGTATCTTGGATATCTTGTCTTGTCCTCTTGTAATCTCATAGTACGAGATCTTGTCAAGTTCTTTCTTGGATTCGGTTCATCTCCCAAAAGGGAGTTCTTGTAATCCAGACATCTTGTCTCATACTTACGATTTCGGGTTGTGGGATCTCTTGTATCATCTCTAGTCCAGTTTTCCATACCTATTGGTCCTGGGTTGTGGGACGTCTTGTATCAAATCCATCTTCTTGTATTATTTTCCCTATGTGGGTGTTCTTGTAATCATAAGTGTATTTCCGTAATCGTGTCTAGTGAAGTCAGAGAGCACAATCTAGTGCTCCCTTGACAACAAGTTCTCAAAATTTAACCAAACACATGATGCCTTAGTTGAAACAAAGTACAAAATTGTAGACAAAAAAATCAAACCCATAGCTCAACCATTACCTCAAGGAAGTAATGAAAAAATCTCATGTGAAAAATGATCCAATTCTTCAGGATAAGAAAAACATAGGAGATACATTCACTGATGAGACAATCAAACAGGTGAAAATTGGTAGAGATGATGACTTTCTTTGCTAGGAGAGAGAGATTAATTTGAGAGAGTCATATGTAGCGATTGAAAATCCTTTACTATGTATCCTCATGAGATTGGTTGCGCAGATCCTAAGCTAGTTGCACCCATGATAATCTTTACTATTCCACATATTCCATGGAATCTTTGGCCTATACAAGTTCCAAAGGGTCACTTACCTAAGCTAATGAAACTATTTGAGGAGAAGATAAACATGAGAATTTTAGAGAAATATTTTGCACCTTACTCAAATAGATGGTTCACTATGCCTAAAAAGAATGGGAAACTACGTTTTATTCAAGATCTCCAACCCGTCAATAAAGTCACCATAAGGAATGTAGGAACACGACCCATTGTAGATGAGTTTGTTGAATCCTTTCATGACATTCTATCTATTCAATGGGTGATTTATATTTTGGGCATGACCAATTCCAATTAGCTATTGATAATCGTGACATAACCACAATGAGAACGCCTTTAGGCTTAGTGCGAATGTGTACTTTACCTCAAGGATTAACTAATTATGTGGCTCATATGATGAGTGCTATGATTAGGGTCTTACATGATTTTATTACTCATATAACGATGTCATTCATTGATGATACTCCAATTAAAGGGAGTGAGGAACGTGTAATTGACATTACATTAGATTCATCTTGATGTGGTAAATTTGCTCTGGACCATATCTCTGATTATGAACAGATATTTCAATGATTTGAAGAGGTAGCTCTCACATTTTCCATAGAAAAATCTATTTTTTGTGTCAAATAGGTTCTTATTGTTGGAAATTTACATGGTCATTATGGTTGAAAGCCATACCCACAAAAAGTTGATGCCATTAGTAAGAGTTTTAAAACGTGTAACAACATGAGTGAGGTACGTAGATTTCTTGGTGCTTGCATCTTTTATGTTATTTGGATCCCACACTTTGCTCATGTTGCTGATTGTCTCTATGACCTATTGCAAAAGAAACAAAAATTTATTTGGACTGAGAAACACATATAAGCTATGCATAGATTGAAGAAATTATTGCTTGAAGCTCCCATCCTTAAGTGTGTAGACTATTCTGTTAACAAACCTATTATATTGAATCTTGATACTTCTCCTATTGGTATAGGTTGGGTCATAAGTCAAGATGATAGTGAAGGGAATAGATATGCAATTAGGTTTGGAGCTAAAATTTTACATGAAACACAATGAAAGTATTCACAGATCAAACGAGAACTATGGGGTATGGTTACTTCTCTAAAGACAGACAAAGACTATTTCATTGGTGCAAATGTCAAATTTGAGATTGATTGTTTGCCTCCCATTAGAATGATAGCCAATTGTTCATCTCTTGATATAGTCATGCTTAGATGGATCTCATATATTAAGCTCATAAATCTTGAGTTAGTTCATATTTCAAGTAAGTCAAATTGAGTTGGTCATATGTTATCGAGAGCTAGATTTGATGATGATCTTGAAAGTGATCTAATAAAGAATGTGAACTTAGTTGACTATGTTTCACATATATACGCGTATGTGAAATTTCATGAGTCTGAGTACAAAGATGAATGGAGATACGTAGGAAAGTATTTGAGTACACTAGAACCATTACCTAGCTAGACTACAAATAAATTCTGTAACATTATGAAACGAGCTTATAATTTTTTCTTACATAACGATTATGTTTGGAGACATGTTAAGGGTAAGGGTAAGAATCCACAACTATTCCTAGGAAAGCGAGGTCTTCAATTGCAAGTAATGAAGGAAATGCATGCGACATCATGGGCAGGTCATAAAGGAATTTTTGGAACATATGAAAAAATTAGAAGTACCTATTATTGACCTAAGACGTATGTTGACATTAGTAACTATGTTTCTAAAATGTTCTACTTATCAACTTCATTTGTCAGTCAAACATAGAGATCCTTTGCATCCTACATATCTACCTTGTATTCACTACAAGTAGGTAGTAGATCTTGTAACTATGCCTAAAGGTATTGACAAAATGCATTACATTGTACTTGGACTTAACTAATCATGTAGAGGGACATGCACTATGATCTAAGACCACATCCAATGTTTGCAAATTCTTGCTTGAAGATGTCATAAGTCGCTTTGGGTACATAGAGAAAGTAGTTGCCAATCATGGAGAGTTAAATGCGAGAGAAGCTAAAGAATTAATTGAACGTCATGGTATTCATTTGTCTCTCACTATTGCATATAAACCAGAGGCCAATGGTAAAATAGAGAGAGGGCATCCACCTATTGTAAAAGCCATATCTAAAGCATGTAATGGTGACATTAAACAATGGCCTAGATTCTTACCCTTTGCACTTTGGGTAGATAGAATGATGTGCACACGTACCATAGGGTATATGCCTGTTGAACTCATGTACTATCAAAAACCATTGTTTCCAATTCGATCTAATATTTCTACATGGAAAAATTTGCCTTGGTATGAAAACATGTATACTGATGATTTTTTGAGTTTGTGCATTAAACAGTTAGAACAAGGTAAATTAAGACTTGATGATGCCATTGAAAAACTAAGAGAATCTAGAATGAAGAACAAGCATTATTTTGATAAAATGCATCGATTGCATCCAAAACCGGTTGAAGTAGGAGACTAGGTACTCATTTATGATAGTACATTTGACTCTCAATATGATGCATGCAAAAAACTCACTCAATGGTGGTTTGGGCCATACATTGTATCAAAAGTCAACAACAATGGTACATATGCTCTTCGTGAATTAAATGGTGTTGTATTAAAAACTTTGATTGCAGGTAAAAGGATAAAGTTATTCAAGAAACGTGATAATGATGAGTACATTTTGGATGAGGGCATTGAAGAAGATGACAAAAACAAGGCCGATTCGTAAACAAGAGTATCCATGATTAAGAAAAAAAAAGGAAAATAAAAAAAGTAATAAGAATATCATTTTTTTTTCAAGTTCAGGCTTTTTCAATTTCATTCCACTTTTTTTTTTCATTATTGCTTGTTTCCAATTTCACTTCATGCATGTTTCTTTTCAATCCTTGCATTGCATTGCATATCCACATCACTTGAGGAAAAAATGCAAATGATGATTTCTCTACTTGTGTAAAATTATATCTTAAGTAGTAATTTATCTACTAAGAAATGGGTTATAATCTACGTTTATGGAAAGATAGGACATGTAGATTAGGAGGATTATTTTGGTGACATGACTTTCATATGTAAACATGCATATGTATCTTGTATCGAAAGCATAATTGCTGAAGTCCTAGCTCCTGCTACTACATGTTTCTACATCCTTAGTCCACCTCACAACACTTGTATCGGAGTTTAGATGACTGTTCTCCATCGTCAAGAATGGTTGTACCTTGTATCGGGGTTTAATTTTTCCCTATCATTAAAAAAAAAGCTACTACATGTTATCAAGAAGTCTACACTTTTTTCAACCCCAAAAAAGTGATCGTAACCATAAAGTCATCAAATCATCATAAAAAAAAGAGAGAGCAAGCCAAAGGAATCTAAGGAGGCATAATAGAATAAATCACAGGCCATATAGGTAGATTTATGCATAAGTGGAGTTTAGTTAGATTTCCTTGCATGTTATTAGAGAAAGAGCATATTCATATTTATGTAGGAAAGGAGTTGATATAAAATAAGCTAAATATGAAAGATGTCTCTTGAAAAACCTAAATCTTTGTATATTATCATATTTAAGGTAGATTGCTTTATGAAAAAGGTACAAATTTTTCTTCAAGATGAGAGGAACTGATGTCTAAAATGACTCAATACATTCACTTCCACTGCATATTGATGCTTGTTTGTTTTCCTTCTGTACATGTTGTCAATGTTGCTTGTTCATTTGCATATATGTTGCCTATTTGTTCATGCATATGCATGTTGCCTGTTTCATTTCTTTCTTTCATGCAAATTTTGCTTCATGTCATAGTGCCTACTCATTTATACATATGATCAATTTTTTCTTCCATATGTTGCCTATAAAAGAATTTGATGCCTGGAACTTTTTGTTTTTCAGAAAGACTAGAGTGGCGCTTCCAAAGAAATCACATGTTTAGTGGGGGTGAATGTCATCTAGAGTTTCTCTCCTCTCTCATTCATGAAGGCCTACAGGAAACACATTCGATGAAGGTGCCCAAAATTCCGTGAGAGGTCCAAGATGCATCAAGCATGTCAAAGGGAGTTCACATGCAAACGTTGGAAGAAATCAAGCAAATCCACTATAGCGGTCAAAGCTGGTTCAAATTTTGGAAATTAGGGCAAAAATTTCAATGTCCCCAAATCACATGAACATTCATATACTTGTAAAGCCTATCAAAGGCAATCTATAGCCTCAATTTCACACGTAAATGGATTTTCTAGCACATTGATATGCCATGTGCATTTTGTAAAAATGTAATGTTTCCACTTAGACCCTACAAAATGTTGTATAGGAATTTCTGTTACCATATGGTTTTGTCGGAAATGAGGTAGGCCCTTGGCTCTTGGCTCATGTCACAGGTCCATGGTTCCATAGGTCCAGCATATACAACATAGAATCTAGCAATCTTCAATATTGAAAAAACATGAACATACCACAACTTAATCATACAGATGATGAGATACAGATAGAGAAAGAATAGACGACATGTGTAAGGTGTTACGTAAGCCATCGCTTACTCATCGTATCATATATACCAATGTTCAATGTACAATGTGGGAGAAAAACTCTCAACCACTCTATGTGATGAGAAATAGATGAATAAGTGAATGTACAAATGTAACAAACATATTCAGATGTATGGGTAGAAATCTGAATATACATGAGATGTGTGACCTAATAGATTATAGAAGAGTGAATATGAGTGACTGAAAGAGGAAGGATCAGTGTGAAACTGATAATCAACAAACCCTCATCTAACCTTAGGCTATGGAAGACCCTAAGTTAGATACGTGTGTGAAAAAATCACATACTTATAAAGTAGCATAGCATGTTAACAAGTTTGCTGCCAGAAATCCTCAAACTCATGTGAACACACCTTCTCAAACACCTCATCCAAATATGCATAAAGCATATACGTACTGTTTCTCTTGTACCTATGCTGAATATGACTTTTCCTGATATGAACACTACTGCCTCCATAAAATTCAAGTAGTACCTGTGTGCATAAAGAGAATATGTACCTGAATACTTAACATAAGATGTAAATCTTATGTTAACCACCATCCAATGTCTTTGAAGTATCCCAAAATCCTCTTGAAGAAGATAATCTTCAACTACAACATGTAGATGGCCGATCCTCACCATCAAGCTGCTAATGACCAAGTCTTCTTGCCATAAACAAGAGATAACCTCCTCTCCATGAGCTAGAGTGTGAGAACACCCTTCATCTTCTCCAAGAAGAATCATTAAGAAGAACTCCATAGCTGCTCCTCAACATGCTTCAAGTTAGCACCATGCCTGCCCCATGTGCTAGACGAAACACCACCTCTATTGAGGTCCAAGCTCAAAGCTTGTGTTGAAAACTAGGTGAAGGATAAATACAATGAGCCCAAAGTGCTTCTTTTATAGTCTTTGTGTTCGTTGAAAAGCTTAACCAAAAGCTAATAAAGCACCTCCGATCCTACGATCGCTAAAAGAAGAAAAAACAAAACTATTCCGTCCGTTGCTATTATCGCGCCGCCTTGTTTTAGCTAAAAAGCTGTATATAAGAACAAAAATCTTTCGCGATCTGCGCCGCTGCCGTTTCCAGGATTCAAACCTTGGCGGAGGCTTTCAAAACCAACTAGCTAACCAAAGCGCCCACGTCAACTAGTGCTCTATATGCAGATAAGAAGGATAAGAAGCAGAAAGGCAAGAAGAAGGAAGAAGATGAAGAAGAGACTTCTCAATCCAACTTTGCAAGCAAGAGCAAGTGGAAAGGGAAGAAGAAAGGACCAAAGAAAGACAAAGCCAAAGGTCAAAATGTTCAACCTTGTGCCATATGCGATAAGACCAACCACACCACTCAGAATTGCTGGTTCAATAGGAAGACCCAGAAAGGAAGTGGAAGAGGTGGATATGGCAGCAATAGAGGCAGAGGTGGACACAACTTCAACAATAACAATAGAAGCTATAATAGAAGGGACTACAACAAATATTCAGAAGATCAACCACATGAAGACTCATTTCTTCTCATGAATCTAAGCCACAAAGAAGGTAAAGAAGATGATCATTTGCTCTACATAGATTCAGGATGTTCGAATCATGTTGCACGCAACATTGCTCTTTTATCTGATTTGGAAAGTCCAAAGCATAGACATGAAGTGCAAACAGGGGATGAGACAAAGCACAATGTGGAGAAGATTGGTAATGTCAAAGCTTCCAATGATAGGACAAACATTCTTAGTAAGGTTCTCTATGTACCCACTATCACTAAAAACCTAATAAGTGTAGGCCAAATAGTTGAAAAAGGCTTGCAAGTTAGGTTCACCCAACACGGATCTTTTGTGGAAGATCCATGTCAAGGCTTCAAAAAGATAGCCCGAGGAGAGAAGCATGGTAGGCTCTTTACTTTTGAAGTAGGAGAACCCAGGAACATAGCTCTATTCAACTTCGGGTCTCAAACCCTGAGTGAGCTTGAAGTGTGGCATAAGAGACTTGCTCATGTGAATGAAAGAACCTTGAAGGATATATGCAGGGATCAAAGTGTTCTAGGACTGGCGAACATATCAAAGCAACACATGATCAACATGTGTGATGCATGTCAGATTGGGAAGGCACAAAAACAATCATTCAACCACAAAGGCTACATCCACAACAACTTATTGGACTTAGTACATACAGATGTATGGGGACCAAGTCAAGAACCTTTATTGGCAGGATCAAGGTATTATGTCTCATTTATTGACGACCATAGTAGATGGAATGTTTTATACTTTTATCAAGAGTAAGAATGAAGTGTTTGATTGCTTCAAGAAGTATCTTGCACATGTGGAGAATCATACAGGTAGATCACTAAAGAAGCTCAGATCTGATGGAGGGGGAGAATACTTCTCCAAAGAGTTTGATGCATTCTTGCAGGAAAAAGGTACTCTCCTCAACAAAATGGAATTGCAGAGAGGAGAAACAAGACATTGGTTGGATCAGCGCGAACAATGCTTGAAGAGAAGAAGTTGCCACATTATCTATGGGCAGAAACTATTTCAACTGCTATGTACCTTGTCAATTGACTACCATCCAAATCACTTCAAGGTATGACTCCTTATGAAGCATGGCATGGAAGAAAACCTAGTCTTGGACATTGCAAGGTTTTTGGTTGTTTAGCTTATGTTCATGTACCATCACAAATAAGAGGTAAGCTAGATGAAAGGGCAACAAAGGCAATGTTTATTGGATATGATTCAACTCAGATGGGTTACAGGTTCTTCAATCCTTCAACCAAGAAATTCACTACAAGTAGAGATGTTGTGTTTGAAGAACACAGGTCTTGGTATGATGAACACAAACAAAAGGTAACACTACCATATGATTTTGATTCTGACTCTCATCAATTAGGAAGCAAGCATGATACACAAGTCCAAGATCCAAGAAGTGATACGGATGATGGCCAAGATGAAAGAGAAAAGGAGTACAAGCTATGGAAGTCTAGAGGCAAAGCAAAGATGCAAGAGGTTGGAGAATGCTCCAAACAAGCACCTAGAAGATCAACAAGAGAGAAGAAACAACCAAAAAGGTATGGATATGATTCCACAATTGTTACGAAGCATTCAATATACATGGCAAAGGACTCTATTTCAGAGGAACCCTCAACCTATGAAGAGGCAAAGGAAAACCCTAATTGGGAAAAGGCCATGAACGAAGAGATAGATGCATTGAAGGAGATGGACACTTGGGATTTGGTTCCAATATCACCAAATCAAAAGGTAATTGGTTGCAGATGGGTATATAAAGTTAAAAGAAATTCAGATTGATCAGTTTGCAGGTACAAGGCAAGATTAGTTGCCAAAGGATGCTCACAAACTCATGGTATAGACTATGAGGAAACATTCTCACCAGTTGAAAAGATGACTACAATCAGGACATTGATAAGTGTAGCTGCTGCAAGGAATTGGAGACTCCTCCAACTTGATGTGAAAAATGCATTCTTAAATGGTTGGATAAGTGAAGATGTATACATGTCAGAACCACCAAGTTTTGAAAACCCTAATAATCCATCTTATGTTTGCAGACTTAAGAAAGCATTGTATAGATTGAAACAAGCTCGAAGAGCTTCGAATTACAGGTTGGTTACATATCTTCAAGATCAAGGGTTCAAAGCTAGCAGCTCAAATCCCTCTCTATTCATCAAAAGGGATCACAATGAGGTTATCTATCTATGTGTATATGTAGATGTTATTATTGTGACAAGTGATGATCTAAATGGCATTCAAAGGATCAAGAGACACATGCAAGAGGAGCTCAAAATCAGTGACCTAGGTGAGCTCACATATTTCCTAGGTATGCAGGTGATATACACAGATGAAGGAATGTATTTGACTCAAAGACGATACATTCAGGATCTTCTTCTCAAGTTACAAATGGAGAACACTAAACGTGCAGGTACACCTTTGGAGATGAATCATAAACTTAGTGTTTATGAAGGTGAGAAAATTGAAGACCTTTAAGAATATCAAAGCTTGGTAGGTAGCTTGATATATGCTACTCATACAAGGGCAGACATCTCATATAGTGTGGGAGTGCTTAGTCAGTTCATGCACTCATCGAGAAGACCACACATGGATGCAGCTAAGAGAGTACTTAAGTATCTCAAAGGTACAATCAACTAAGGTATATTCTATCCTTACTCTTCAGATTTGGATATCAAAATCTATTCAGATGCAGATTGGGCACGCGCTAAAGATGACAGAAAAAGTACATCTGGTTACTTAGCATTTGCAAGTTCGAAGCTAATGTCATGGATTTCTAAGAAGCAACCAGCAGTTGCTTTATCCTCAACTGAAGCAAAGTACAGAGGCTTGACCATAGCAATCCAAGAGGCAATATGGTTAAAAGCATTGTATACAAATTTAGGACTTGTGAGTTCCAAACCTCACATATTTGGAGATCATGTAAGTTCCATGCATCTAGCGGAAAATCCTATTTTCCATGCGAGAACCAAGCACATAGAAGTCCATTACCACTTCATCAAGGAGAAGCTCATGGCAAAGGAGATTGACATTTGTTTTGTTCCTACTGAAAAGCAAGTAGTAGATATGATGACGAAGGCACTTGATGCAATAAAGCTTTGTAGATTCAAAGCTATGGCAGGTATTCAACCTATCAGAGAATGAAGACTCAAGCATACTTTAGCTTGAGGGGGAGCTGTTGGAACATCAAGCTTACACTATTCTGGAGATGGATTTGATCTACATCAAAGGCGATCGCGTCGAAAGAATATCCGTTGGAGAGTTCTTTTTCATATGCTCATTTATTGTATTTTTTAAGAGATTTTTTTGTTGGTTTATTTACCGTTGTAAAAGCCTTGAGCTTTACACATGTAAAGGTAGAAATATAGAGCCCAAATCCCACGAATTTGTGGTGGTTGAAGTTGCATTCAATCAAGCAATCAATCACCTAAAAGTAGATCAAACTATATCTTCCTTTTCCTAGATTGTAGGGAAGTGAATTGATTACCTCCAACAATCACTTGTACAATATATGGAAGCAATATACGTACACTTGTGACCATCATTGTCTTGCTCCTTCAATTCTATGCATCATCTTCTTCACCAACAGTAATCTTGTAGAGGCTACTGTGCTCTCTCCAGAGCTCCAAATTGAGTGCAAGATGGCTCATTGGAAAGGATTACATAAACTCAATCCTATGTTTATCACTACCATAAAAGGATTTTTTCTAATTGTAATCACGCTGGTCGCTATGGGCATTTGAAGTTCATTGTCTCTTCCATAGATAATAAGTTTTATGAGCTAGTCGACTCGCGAACCTATCTGTTTTGTATCGACTCGTTCTCCATGATGCTCCAAAGTACATAGTGTGTTTCTTTGCACTTATAGCATTCCTATAAGTTCTATTTGAGTCTTCATAAGCTCAAGGACTGGTCTTGTGCCGGTTGGCTTGACCAACCTTCGTCGCTTCAAAATGCACTTTTCTACCTTCTACAAGCTTCTCCAAGTTCTTTCAGAATCTACTAATGCATTTACGGTGATAGTGTTCTTATCATTTCCTATTTTAACATGCATCTCTGATGTACCTCTAGACCAAAATTTTCTTTTAAAGTGACTTTCAGGATTGTTGTCATACATTTCATGGTTAGGTTGAATAGGTCCTAAGAAATTTTGTTAGCATTTACTTCACATCATCAAAGTCCTCTTCATCAGATTCATCAAAGTTTAAGGCTTCATTGATAGCTTGATCTTGATCTAGAGAATCTTGCATTTGAGTATCTAGATTAAGCGGAAACCTCTTCCTTTTAATTAGGCCGATAAAGTTATCTTTAAAAACAAGCTTTGCAATAGAGAAAACTTGTTCTAAAGACATAATCACTTGACTCTTAAGCAAAATGTCATCTAAAAACTCCATAGGATCTATTTTTCTCTCAATTTCTGAAATCAAGATGGCTTTAGGTTTTCTCTTTAGTTTCTTTTGTTTTTGCTCAAGATCTTGTTTTTGTTCATGTTCTTGTGTTTGTTCTTCAGTTTGTTTTGATTGTTCTTGTTTATTTAAAGGCTTTGGTTCTGTTTTTCTTTGTGTTGTCTTCTTCCCTTTTTGTTTCTCCTCTTGTTTTTGTTCATTTGGCTGTGATTCTTGTTTTTTATCTTTGGATTGTGATGTTTCTCCCTGCTCTATGATTGTTTCTATTCCCTCAGAGGTTTGTTTTTGAGTCACTCTACATTCAATAGGCTCAGCTTCATCTCTTTTTCATTTTTCTTCTACATTGGATATGTGAGAAATAAGAGATTGATCTTCTATCGGTGACTCCCAAACCGTTATTCTCCTAATCTCATCTCATGCTCTTACTAAAGCCTCTATGGAAAAGTCACCTTCCTTTGTGGGTTTACTTGATTCTAGTTGTTGTTCATCAAGAGCTTCTAGTTTCACTCCTCTAGTTCCTACGTCCATTATGGTTATATTTTCATAGTGTTTTTTCATTTCTCCCTTACCATAACTTCCTTGCAAAGGTAGCCTAGATTGATAGTCATAGATTTTCTTGTCTATTTCTATTACTAGTCGTTGCTCCTTAGCAGCCTTCAATAGTTCACAATCTCTCAAAAAGTGCTCTAATGAATCACACCAAGGACACCTACGAGGGCCACACACAATACCATTTTGATTTTGAGGATTTTGATTAACTTGTGGTGGGAAATTTTGAAACTAAGTATTTTGTTGATAAGGAATGGCTTGAACAAGATAATTAGGATTTTGATAAGGCATTTGATGTATTTGAGGAGCTTGGGGAGCAGCATGTGGTCCTTGAGGTGCAAGCATTTATTTGTCTCTACTTTAAAACCTTGAGTAGGCTCCATCATTTGAGGAATAGGAGTAGAGTCAAAAAGCATAGCATGGGATTGTTCTCTAACTTGCTCCTTAGTTTGTGGAAGGCTAGCTTGAGGAACACTAGTTTGATCATAAAGCATGGATTGTCTTTGATGTCTATGGGCTACAACCTCTACTACTTTACACACTTTTTGCCAATTGTCAGTAAGACCATAGCGCTTATCTGGCTCTTCTAATCGATGTTCAACTTCCCTACGAGTTTCAGGATGCAGAAGCTTAAGAAAATTGATCACAAGATCAAGTTCCAAAGTTATCTTATCCTCATCATGAAGTTGTTCATAGCATCTAATATACTCATTTTCTAAGTGAGTAATAGAGCTACTAGGCTTTGGGGAATCGACCCATCGGACATCCCGATTATGTTGGCTATAATCTTCAAGATAGAATTCTTTGAGCATCTCCTTTCTAAAATCACTCCAAGGAAGAGTATCATATTGAGTGATACGGTTTATGATAGAGCTATCAACAATTCGTTCAAAGAATGATATCAAAAAATCTTCGGGAAGACCAAAAATCATAGCTTGCTCTTCAAACAAATCTAAGTAGCTTGTGATGTTGATGCCATTGAATTTTTCCTTCTCTCTCAACATAGAAGAGACTATTCTTTGGCCTTGTTTCTCAACAATAAGCATTTAAATCGTTCCTCCATCTTACATGAATGAGAAACTGATGCACGATTCTCTAGATCTCTCACAAATGCGTTTACTTCATGGCAAAGATGTTCACAATACTGTGAGAAATCTAGTGCAACACTCAAGAACATGATGATGATATGATGAGGATGAAAAATATGAAACAAAGGATATTGATCATATCCTCCCAACAAGATCAAAAGAAAATTCCATGAAGCGTTTCAAGCTGGGTTCAAATGTGGAGGTGATCACAATCCGAGTGGATCGGGTGCAGTCGTGGCACACACAGGGTGTATGAAGCTAATGAATGTTGGAAGGTTTAAGGATGTGAAAGTGAAATTAATGTTGAGTATGGAGAAGAGAGAGATATTGAAATGATTATGGGAATGGGAATGTAGGAGTGCAAGTTAGATTTATGAACATGAATGATAAGAATGAAAGAGAACCATACACACCAATCAAATTTGGAAGGAAGAATGGTCCATTGAAGGAGCTTCTTAAACACTTCCTAATTCTAATCCATATGCATAGTCTTCTTTGGATGATATGTATGCATGACGAGAATAGACGGAATCCTTACACATAAATCAGTTTTGAAAGGAAGAATGGTCCAATATTGGAGCTTCTTATACACTTTCAGAAACTAATCAATATGTTTGGGTATGTATGGATTATATGCATGCAAGTGAATTATGATGATAGAGTTTAATCACAAGCTCAATGAGACATCCTCACTTGTTCAACGCAATACTGCAGAGCCTTCTAAGACATAGAAGAAAATAGAAGACATGTAAAAATACTTAAGAGACTTAGAGACAAGAGACAAGAGACAAGTGACAAGTGACAAGTGACGTGAATGAAAAGGATTTGAATTAAGATACATGTATAAGATCGTCATGATACGTCAAGCTAAGCAGTATACTGATCAAAGGCGGTTCCGACCCTCAAACCACGACAGTTCAATCGAATGTCACACGTAAGAAGATGAGTTCCACTTCATTGACCCTATGTATGTCTAGGCTCGTAATGTGTAACTAAAGAAGTTTAAGACTCATTAAAACCAGCTCTAACTCACTCATGCACTCCACCGAGGGTGAGTTAAGATAGAGATGCTGGTTTCAAGAGCCTATCCTAGATTGGGGTTCTAACTTAAATTTGAAACTAGGTACTATACTCATACTAGCCCGCCTTGGAACCTCACTTGCTCAACCGAGGGTGATCGTCTCAAGGAAACCTTAAGCTAGCAAGAGCCCTATGGATGCCTAACAATGATGCTCGAGGAGTTTGGAGGGGGGTTTATATAGTTTTTTGAATGAATTTAGGCCCTTGGATCTAGAGAAATCAACTCTCAACTCTAGGATCACTACTTTTGATTACAACAGTTTGATTAATCAAATCAATGGCTTGGAATTGTTCTTTCTATCAAATCTAGTGTAAAGGAGTGAAATTTAAGCACCTTCATTCTCCATAATTGGATCTAGGGATGATCTAGACCGTCAGATCAATTCGGATAAGATATGCCACTATTTTTAGAGAAAAGTTTCATTATTCATCTTTAACTGTCAAAAACGTCTTCTTTGATGAAAAAAACTCGTGGATTCTCCTTGCTTTAAGCATAAGTTCATCTCCACCCTTGAATATGCTCTCATCTTGATCGTACAACATGGCTCAATCAGCTTTCACCATGTGGTAGGCCTTCAACCCTTCAATTTGCTTAAAGTAGAAAACTGTGGTGACCTTGAAAAGTAAAATTTGTGCTCTTTGACCCTCCAAAAAGGCTTTGATGAAGATGAAACTTCGTAGGACTATGTTTCCAAAGATCTCCTTCATCAATATGAAGAAAAAACTTTTATCTAAATCTCCCTTATACAAGTTTGACTACATTTGGAAGCTTGCAAGGTGGCATTAAGGTGTCGAAGAAACTCTGATAGCCTTGAAACTTTGTACAAATATGTAGCCGCGTATGTTCTTTATACATGCCAAACCATATGGCTAACAAAAATTCCTATACAAGATTTTGTAGGATCTAAGTGGAAAAACTACATTTTTTACAAAATGTACATGATATATCAATATGCTAGAAAATCCACTTTCATGTGAAATTTGGGCTATAGACTGCATTTGATAGGCATTACAAGTATATGAACTTTCATGTGATTTGGAGACATTGAAATTTTTGCCCTAATTTCCAAAGTTTGACCATCTTTGACCACTACCCTCGATTTGCTCGATTTCTTCCAAAGTTTGCATGTGAATTCCCTTTGACATGCTTGATGCATCTTGGAATTTTCAGGGAATTCCGGCTACCCTCATCGAATGTGGTTTCCTGTAGGCCTTCATGAGTGAGAGAGGAGAGAAAATCTCGATGACAGCGATATTCTTCATGTTCCTATTCGTGTTGCGGTTCTTGCTGCACCTATTATAGAGCAAATTTGTGGGGATAGAAGAGATGCTCAAGCACATGCATTGATAGCCTTGTCTATCAAATATGCCATTGTTCCTAACATTCGCTCTTGTAGAATAGCTAAGGATGCTTGGGATAGACTTAGCACTTTATACAAGGAAAGGAATGAGGATCTTTTTGCTTACCTCTGAAAAGAATTGGAGAGTGAGCACATGAGTGAAGGAGATTCCATGGATCTTCTAAAAAGGATCAAAGATTTGAAGGAATAGTTGATTTCTTCTAATGAAATCTTGCCTGATAGTTCACCTGTGCACACCATTTTGAATGGTCTTCCTGATTCATATCAGAGTTTTGCTTCTACTCTTTTTTTGATGATGAAAGGTAATTTAAATGCCTTAACATTTGAGGAGTTAGTCTCTATTCTATTGTAAGTCGATCAGTCTAGGTAGAATAGGTCCATTATGTGTGTTGCAAATGTAGCTTTCCTGGCTAGTCAGAAGGGCAAAGGTAAATAGAACTCTTCTACTAGTAAGCAGAAATTTGCTAATTTTGCACAATCAAAGAAGGATGACAGAGACAAGAAGAAAACAGAAAAGTAGGAATTGTTTTGCAAATATTGTAAAGGAAATGATCATTTCATAAATAGTTTTCCAAAACTAGTTGCCAAAGAGGGAAGGAAGAAAGAGGATGGAATGGTTGTTGCAGGGGCCTCTACACCCAAAACAGAGCCTGCTAACCTTGTGCAAAATGAAGAATGGGCATTTACCATTGTTTTTAGTCATGATCCATCTTCTCATGAATAGTGTATGTATGTAGTAGACTCAGATGACGCAACACAGTTTTTTCACTTCACTCGAGCTTGCCCCTATAGGGAATACTGTCACGTGTGCCCAAAACTCCTCTTATCTTGTCATGGGAGTTGGTAAGATCATTCTGACTACTAGTGATCGTAGTTATTTTATATTTTCAGATGCTTTATTTGTGCGAGGGAACAAGAATAATCTGTTATCAATTTTAGATTTAGCCAAAATTGGCTTGGTTGTGAAATTTGTTGATGACAGATGTACACTCCATGATCTATCAAAGGGCAATGTCATTATTGTTGGAGAATTCCTCTCCTATTCGCAGCGGAAAGTGTAGAAGACCTTCTCAGGATCAAGACTTTTGCTAATAGCTGAACCTTCAAACAAAAACTGGTACCAATTAAAAAATACAATGAACTTGAAACTTTGGTCAATCAAACTAGACACCTAGAGCTTTCAAATGAGCTATGAGACACTCAATTCGGAGTAGTTTTGGGTTGGAAACTCTTTGACTCAAGACATGCTACCTGTTCACTCAATTAGGCTAAAAACTGGACTTCACTAAAAATTGAATAACTCACAGAGCATATAGAATTTGATAAAGCTTTTAGATACAGGAAGTACTTGAGGTAAGTTTTCCAATGAATGTTTAAACTCTAAAATTGGATACATATGTTGAGAGATATGACTCTCACAAGTAGACTACCCAGAAATGGATATGCAGTTGGACATAGTCTATGAAGTGAAGAGAACAAAATGACTCAAAATAAATGAACTAACTACAAGGGAACTTCCACGCCTTCTTCCTTTGTTCTTAAGTGTGCTCCCTTTCCTCTTTTATAGCCAAGTGACCAAAAACTCTCATGAGAGATCTTCTCCATAACTTCTCCACTACTTTGGACAGCCACTCCTCTTACAGTTCAATTTTTGGATTTGATTCTCTTTTGGCCTCCACTACTTGCTGAAGTAAATGCTTCCATTTTTCATTTTTGTATTTTCCTTCTACTTGAATAAAATCCTTTTTGCAAAAATATATAAGAGCTTACCTCTTTATTTTTAATACTTCCCCTCAAGCTCACCTGTGAGCTTGCACCTTCAGCCATATCCTGCAAGTTGATGTCATCCTTGAACCTCTTTAGCTTAGAAGCATCTAAGGACTTTGTAAACATGCATGAACACATAACCTGAAGTGGATCTTCTATCTTCCTTCGAACCAGCCCAATCAACATCACTGCAGCCCTTTACCTGCAATTCTTCATCATATTTATAAAACAAGGCATGATTGACTGTGTGCTTCACATATCTTAGCACTCATTTGGCTGAATTTAAATGTTCACTTGTTGGAGCTTGCATAAATTGAGAAAGAACTCCAACAATATAACACAAATTTGGTCTTCTGATCGTAGCATAGATCAATGAACCTATAATACTCCTGTATGTAGTTACATCATGTAACTTCTCTCCATCATTTCAACATAGCCTCACATTTGTGTCCTTAGGTTGAGTGAGTGGTTTGCATTCACTCATTCCAAATCCGAAAAGAACATCCAACAAATACTTTCTTTGCATCAAGTAGATGCCATCTTTCTCATAGACTATCTCAATGCCTAAAAAGTATTTTAGCTCACCAGGATCTGAAATTTTAAACTCCTTATCGTGTTTTCTTTTTATCTCTTGTATTCTTGCAACATTACTTCCGTTTATGATGAGATCATCAACGTATATGCAAATATATACCTGCTTGCCTTCTTCTTTCCTCATGTAGAGAGAGGGATCTGCACTACTTGGACTACACCCACACCTTGTGAGGTACTCGACCAATCTTTGATTCCAAGCATGTGGTGCTTGCTTCAACCCATACAAAGCTTTCTTCAATCTACAAACAAAATTTGGATGTTTTTTTGTCTTCAAATCCAATCAGTTGACTCATGTATACCTCTTCTTGAAGTTCACCATTGAGAAAAGCATTTTTTATGCCAAGTTGGTACATTGGCCATCTCCTTGTTGCGCTCACTCCAATCAAAGTTCTAAATGTTCCCATCTTTGCAACTGGGGTGAAAGTCTCTTCATAGTCGATGTCGTGAGTTTCCTTGAATCCTTTTGCTACTAGTTTAGCTTTATGCCTAGCTAGAGAACCATCCGCATTCCTCTTTATTTTGAACACCCATTTATTTGGAACAATCGTCATACCTTCAGCCTTTGGAACTAGCTCCCATGTATGATTGTCCTTGAGAGCTTTTATCTCTTTTTGCATAGCTTCTTGCTATTCTTTTTTTATAGATGCTTCTTCATATGCATCCGGTTCTTTGTCTTTGATCACCTGTGTCATATATGCAAAATGCTTTGCAATAAAACTAGCATAGCTTAGCCTTTCAATTGGATACCTTGCTCTCGAAGACCTCCTTTCATTTCCTTTTGAATATTGCTTCTTCAACGGGTTGAGCTTTACCTTTGGTGTAATCACTTCTTCATACTCTTCTTGACTTGCATTTGAATCACTATTTTGGGTAGCACTTTCAACTTCAAATCTTTCATAACCTGATGTTGGTGATGAGGAATGACTCAGTCTCCCCTTCCATGTTGAGCTTTCTCCAAGTGATGTAGAGGCTTTTGGACCTGATATTTGAGTTCTTGTGTGCTGAAATTCTTCTTGGACAGCACCTCCATCATCTTCGCAATCTTCTTCAAGAATCTTCTCTTTCCCTTTGTCTCCAAACCATGGTCTTTGCTCATCAAATACCACATCTCGTGAGAATCGTAGTTCCTTTGTCACCGGATTGTAACACCTGTATCCCTTTTGCTCCGATGAATAACCAATGAAAATACATTTTTCTGACTTTGCCTCCATCTTTGTCCTTAGTTCTTGAGGGATGTGAACATAACACACACATCCAAAAACTTTGAGATATGTAAGGTCAGGTTTCTTACCAAAATAAACCTCCTCGGGAGTTAAATTATGCACTCTAGTGGTTGTGCACTTGTTCATCAAATAAACAGTCGTACTAGCTACTTCAGCCCAATACTTTAGTGGCATCTTCATCTCGTTGAGCATGCACCTTGCAACTTCTGTGATATGTCTATTTTTCCTTTCAGGTATTCCATTTTGTTGAGGTGTGTACCTACATGTAAATTGTTGCTTGATGCCATTTTCATAAAGAAAATCTGAAAATTCTTTGGAGAAATATTCTCCTCCTCCATCGGACCTCAAGGTCTTTATGTAGTGTCCTGTTTCCTTTTCTACCTGTGCTTTAAATCTCTCGAACATGGAGAACACATCAGATTTTTTTTTAATGCAAAACATCCATACTTTTCTTGAATGATCATCAATAAAAGTGACAAGATATCTATTACCATCCACCGATGGTTATTGTGATGGTCCCCATACATCCGTGTGTATCAAGTCGAGGACATTCCTTGCCACATAGTTCCTCTTCTTGAATGGTTGTCGAGTTTGCTTTCCTAGTTGGCATCCTTCACAAAACTCATGTAGCCCAACATCATTGAATCTTGGAAGACCTCTTACCACTTCATGGTTGCTCATGTCCTTGAGCTTAGGAATGTTGATACGTCCAAACCTTTTGTGCCACAAATCAATTTTAGCAGTCCTCTTGTTTCCAAACTGAATATACATCACCTTTCCATGTGGTTGTTGAATGTCGAAAGTCAACATCCTTCCTTCTTTTCTTCCTTGAGCAATGACCTTGAATCCTTCTTTTGGATTCTTTATAAAATAGCCTTTTTCATTGAAGATAACATGGTATCCTTTCTCTACCATTTGTCCTACTGAAATCAAATTCTTCACAAGAGTAGGAACATGAAGAACATCAGCCAATACCTTCTTATCTCCAGGCTTGATATCTCCAACATGCTCAATTGTGTGTTGAGTTTCATTGCCCGTCTCCACACATCCCTTTCCACTTGGAGCTTTTAGGTTTGTGAATAAATCTCCTTGGCATGTCATATGGTTGCTGCAACTTGAATATATGAACCATTTTTTATCATCACTTCTCGAGTTGGTGTAGTCATGCTTCATGGCAAGCATGGTTTGCTTGGCTCCTTTACTTGATGTACTCGCATAGTTATTTTGGCTCCTTTGGTTGCCTCCATTTAGCCTTCCATTCTTTTGCCAACAATCATTTGCATAATTTCCTAGGTTACTACAATGATAACATGTTATAACTTTATAAGGAGTATGAACCTCAACCTCTTCCTCTATTTCTTCCTCGATCTCTTCCATGTGTGTTGTCATTTGAGTTGTCCTTGTTGTCCTCTGAGTTGTGTTGGCTGAAATTTGTGTTGTTGTAGCTTCTTCCTCTTCCTCTCAAGCCTCCTCTTGAGTTCCTCCCTCTACCTCGTCCTGCATATAACATTTGACTATGGCTGTCCTTACCTTTGTTGCCTTCTCCTTGTTGAGCAACCTCTTCAGCCACAAGATTTGGTATAATATCGTCGAATGTTGGTAGAGGGTCTCTATAAAGAATGTTTGTGATGAGGGGCTTCCACTTTTCTTCAGTCCTCAAGCCATTGAGGGCTGTTTGGACGATGTCTTCCTCTTCTATCTTGCATCCAACTGATGCTAGCTGATCTTGAAGCTCCTTGATCCTCAATGTATACTCACTAATGCTTTGATTTGAGCTTTTCCTCATGTTGTGGAGCTTGTTCTTGAGTTGCATCCTTCGAGACCTTGTTGAGGTAACATACATCTTCTCCAATGCTTCCCAAACCTCCTTGACTCTTTCTAAGCTTTGCACATGACCAATCATAGTGTTAGAAATAACTTGTGAGATAAGGAACATCACCCTTTGATTCCTCTCTTCCCAATCAGCAAATTGTCTCCTTTCTGCTGGAGTAATGTTGGGATCTTGAAGGTCCACATGTTGGGGATCATCTCTAGTAACTAGACTCCATAAACCTTTAACTTTAAGGTAATTTGTCATTCTATACCTCCAAGACTGAAAAATGTCTTTGTCTAACTTCTCAACTTGTTGTCCTAAATCAGCCATTCAAAACTTCTAAGATTGAAGTTTACCTCAAGTATGTTGTTGCGCTCTTTCTTGAATTTACGAAGCTCCCCCTTAATTTTTAGCTTCCCCTTTGCTTCACTTCAGTTCCAATGCTTTGCCTCTTCAAACTCCAATGCTCTGTTACCAGTTGTTGGAGAATTCCTCTCCTATTCAGAGTGGAAAGTGTAGAAGACCTTCTCAGGATCAAGACTTTTGCCAATAGCTGAACCTTCAAATGAAAACTGGTACCAACTGAAAAATGCAATGAACTTGAAACTTTGGTCACTCAAACTAAACACCTAGAGCTTTCAAATGAGCTATCAAACACTCAATTTGGAATAGTTTTGGGTTGGCAACTCATTGCCTCAAAAGAGGCTACCTATTCACTCAGTTAGGTTGAAAATTGGACTTCACTAAAAACTGAATAACGCAGAGAGCATAAAGTATTTGATAAAACTGTTTTAGATAGAGGAACATATATTGCATGGGGAAGAGTTTAAAGGTCTCCCCCCTACCTTGCTTACCTCATCTGCCACTTCCTCTTGAATTCCTACCTCTTCCTGCATAGTTAGCTTAAGAAATAGTACCTTCATCTTCAACTTTCTTGCTCTTTATTTTCTCCTTAGACTTTCCTTTATCTATATAGAGGGCAAAATAATTTTTACCTCTTGATGGTTCTCCATTTTGGTTGAGCTTAGCTTCATGGGTAAAGAGTTTTCCCATGAGAGTGGTAATATCAGGGATTTGCATGTCCATATAAAGATCCATGCAGTTGTGAAAGCTTCCCACTTATCATCTGCCTTGATGCCGTTGATTATCTGTCTCACTATTTCCTCCTCTTCAATCTCCTGTCCTATGCTTTCCAATTGATTAGCCACATCTTTTACCTTGGTTACATGCTCTGAAACATTCTACTTAGGTTGCTTCCTTTGAGTAGTAAACTCAATCCACAATTGATTTTTTCTAGCTCTTGTATTGGAAGAAAAGTACGTAGATAGAGTATCCCAAGTCTCTTTGGAAGTTTAAAAATTCCAAATGTGAGGAAGAAGGAATTCAAAAATAGAGTTAAGTAGATATGACCTGGCTAAAGCATCTTTGGCACACTATGAGTTGAGTCTTTCTAGCTCCTCTCTTGTAGGTTGACCTTTGGTTCTGAATATGGGCATCTCATCATCTCTTGATATGTATCCATAGAGACTCCTTCCTTGTAGATAGGTCTTCATCCTCAAGGACCATGCTAGATAATTATTCGTGTCCAATTTATCAATGAAAGAAGGGAAACCATCCCCCATTTTACCTCAACTTGCTTTGATACCAGTGTTGGAGAAGATGGATGGATACCTCAAGGAAGTGATGTGGTACTGCTAAAACCTGTTGTGTACCTACCCTAAATCACTTTAGAGTTTAAAAGTAGGCCCTTTTAGCTTGCAAATGATACCACAATAGTACATATGTACTTTTGAGTTGATTCTTGAAACAATTGAACCAAAACAGACTACTTCATAAGTTGCAAGTGTCACAAAACTTGCTATTTTAGTCCACACACCTGCTAGTTCTTTTGCTCAATGCTTACAGTAGAGTACAAATTGATAAAATTTCTTTCGAGGGAATTTAAATAGCTTAGATAGCTTATGGTTGCAAGTGGAGTAATCTAAAATAATGAACTATGCACCAAGAAAGAAGCTTAGCAATCCAAAGCTTACCCCCGATTTTTTAGGGACTAAATAGTAGATGTCCAATGAGCACTTCAATGTTGTTTTCTCCCAGATGGCTGCACCAAATGCTTTGAAACTTTTATAGAATAAATTAGACTTTGAGCCGGTTCCAACAAGCTATAGATCATGCAAAATCATCAAGAATTTATGGAGATATGACTAGAGAAATTGTACTATTTTGAGTAGTCATAGCAGAGACGTAGATAGAGATAATCAATGAAGTATATCTATTATAAAACATGATTGTAAATGATCATTGGCATTATAATGATGCTCAATGATGGTGTTCTAAGTGATCTATGATGTAAATCACGTAGCTTCTACAAATGATCAAGCAGTAAGCTTAAAAAGGGGCCCCATAGCCGTGAGATTCTACAATGTCTCTTTATAAGAGGTTTTCCTCCAAGTTTGAATTTGAATTCAAACTTGGCTCCACCTAAAAGTGATTCCTCCAGTTTAGGAGCTATTTCATCAAATGAGATTCCTAGCTCATACTTCTCCCAACTCCATGAGATATATGAATTTACAAGATTCTCTCAGGTTAGAGATCTTTCACAATGGTAAATAATCAAACATTACAAGCTATGGTTCATATGAATCATCAAATGCTTCTACATATAGTCTTCCATGCTAAGCCAAATGTGAAGGCTTGTACATTTGCACCAACACAAGTTACCCACACCCACCAAACAAGTGGCTTTATTGTTATGGTTTTTTAAGTACCAAATCAAGATGTTATGTGTATCTAAAGGACCCTAGATCCATAGAAGACTGTGCACACATGTCAATAGATATTGAGGATAATCTAGGGGAGGAATTAGAGATCTCAAAAATCTACAAAGAGTCAAATATCTCTACTATCCTCAATTCAACGCCATCCACATCTATTGAGGAACTTGTAGAGAAGGTAGCTCATAAGTTAGGAGTCTCTAAAAAAAATACCGAGATTTGCCCCCGTGAAACGGTGTTATACCTGTGGAGGAGACCATATGGATAATGTGTGCCCTATCATGGCTCAACCTCAAGTGAATCCTAATAGCCAATGTTGCACCATAGAAAGGAGATATACCAACCACACTACACAAGATTGCCCATATAATAAACAAGCTATTAGACAAAATTATCCTCAACCATATCCACAACAGGGAAGATACCAGAACCAGTACCTACCACAATAGTATGGTAGGCCCTAGAAACCCTAACAACCACCCTATCAAGGACAACAAAGACCTCAACTAGTTTTAGCACAACAACCTCCACCTCCAGCCAATGTGATCCGTGTAAAGTATGCAGCCGCTGAAAAAAATTTGGATAGAGCCTTAGTGAGAGTATCATAATTGCTTTTAGAAAGTGACTCAAATGATCAGAGTTTTGACTCGAATCATATCGATAGTCCACAAGCTTACTATATAGAGCCACCTGAGCTTAATGAGTCATACTATTATGAAGAGCCAAGCGAACCTAGTTAGGAACTAAAATATGCAAATGTCATGTATGCAATTCCTAACTCTAGGCTTGAACCTAGGCAGATGAGACCCCCATTTCTCCGAGGGCCATGCTACCAATGTCAAGGAGATCACCTCATTCGTGACTACCCTATGCTTCCACCTACACAACCCCAAGATATAATAGTTCAAGGTTTTTGCCCAGATTGTGGGAAGAAGCACCAGTTATGAGATTGTCCTAAGAACCCCACAATGTTTCAAAAATAACTCCTATGAACTTCATTGGGATAGTGGTAGAATCCACACGAAGTGTGACTTCCACTGCCCAGTGCAAGTAGTCAAAAGAGCTTAGGCATTTAAGCAAAACCAAGACTTAGGTCAGGAAAAGAGTTTTGAGGTTAGTGATATCGAGAGTCTAACCAAGAAGAGGACAAAAGAATGGGGAAAAAGTCATGAATGAATGAAAAGACAATGTTCAAAGAAAATTAATGAACTCAAGGAAATCTTAAGAGAAACAAAATCCAAGATAATGGAAATCACATCTCAAACGCACTCTCACACATCACACCACCATCCCCTTCACTTTCTAATCCACCACCCTCTAATCAACCTTGTGTAATCCCTCCACCACCTAGAGTAGGATCAATCCTAGCCGATCCCACTCTAGAAGATCTAGACATGATGCTTAAGGCATATCAGGCTAGAATACAAGAAGGGCCAAATGTAACAAAACTTGAGAAATCTTACCCTAGAGCTGACCTAGAGCTTGAACGGACCAAGATTTGTGCTAAGATGGTAGAATTGGCTCAACCAATGTTTGAGACCAGTCGTCTCCTCAATCGCTCTAGTTGAGCTAAGACTCACTTACATTTTCATGGACTATTAGAAAGATTAGAGAGGCTAATTGCAAAATCTTGAAACAAAGCCACCTCTCAGAGTAAGCAAAAGGCAAGAGAAAGAATGGGCATTTCTCCCAAGTAAGCTTATGTGCCAAATTCCATTAAACCAAACACCTCTTCTTCTATGAATCGGTATATTCCCAGGAAGATTTAAGAGAGATTTAGGAAGAGAAATGGGTGAAAGAAGTGTAATTCGCCTCCCATTGAACTTGTGGATGACCTACATGATCGATTCCCACAAGATATCCCCTCTATTTATGGAGAACAAGAGGAGGCCCATTCCACTGAATGATTAGACTTTGAGTCTAATTCTTTACAAGAACTACCTCATTTCATAGTCCCATCGAAAGCAAAATCCACGTGTACGAGAGCACCCATAATCATGGTAAGAAATGAAGATTCAATCATACCTAGGAATATGGAGGTAGTGAAGAACACTAAAGTGTAGTGCAATCTCACTTTAGAAGAGCTACTCAAGGTTAAATTAGAATTGTGGAGACACATAGCCAACCAAGTCCCAGACATAGCGAAACCTTGTTCCTAGGTAGGATCTCATAGAATAGTGCTAGAAATAAGTTTGGACAAGATAGAAGACATGAGCAAAGGAGAATACGGAAACACCATCTTCCCATTACTCATCAAGGTTACACCATCAAGGTGATTTTGGACTCAAGTCCAGGATTTGCAATTGTTACCACCTCCCTATGGAAGCATTGTGCAAACCAACACTCTGGCGAATGAGAATGAAATTATAGATGGTTTATGGCCACATAGAGAGAGCCTTAAGATTTTTAGAAGGGATCACTCTCACTACTTTTGGTGTTGATTTTGAGCATAGATTTGCCATATGTGACCTCAGTAAGAACCAAGCCTATGAGATGATTCTGGAAAGACCATTCTTGAGACAATTGCAAGTACTAAAGTATTGGGGAACCAATTCCTTGTATTTGCAACACTTAGGTGTCACAAAAAATTCAATCTCAAGCATTACTCTCATAGAGATGTGCCCCCTATATAGTGGAATCCATATTGAATGCATTATCACTAGAATGTACGAAGAAAAGTAACTTGTTAGGGTTATAACCATATATACAAGGTGGGGGAAAAAAACCTCCTTAAGAGAAAAAAAATGCACCGACGGTCTCTTATCTTCTCTCTCTTCTCTCTCTTCTCTCTCCTCTAATTGATTATTGTTTGAAAATGAGCAGCATGATGAAGATCTGCAAGTTACTTTGAAAAAATGTTGTGCATGCTTTGTGGATATGTGATAAACTCAAGGAATCACTTTCTTATGTGAAATTGTGGTGATGCTATGGTGGATCGAGCTCTTGACTTCCATGTTGGACTACATGAGTGAACTTAAGGGTTACCACTCCAAGGTTTCCTTCATTTCTTGAATTTATTCTTAGCCATGGAGATAACAGATATAGGTCACTCAATGCACATGCTCATAGTTAAAGGAGGATTGGAAATGGAATCATACATCAGTTATAGTCTTATAAACATGCATGTCAAGTGTGGTGAAATTCAAAGAGAATAACAATCTTTGAGTCACTTATTGGTAGAAAATTGGAAGTTCCCTTATAGCTGGCTATAGCCTTTGAGCCATTAACTTCATCGTCAGAAACTATTCTATGATTTAAAGAAACTTGAGAATGTAAGATGATCTCATGTTGTGACAAAGCTCATCTCAAAGATTAAACTCATAACATTGTGGTGAAGGATGCATCTTATGGCTACCATTCAAAAGCCAAGTATTGAGTCAATGTTGTAGGTAGAATATATGGGACAATATAAGGATCATCGCTTGAGGAGTCAATGTTTCCACTTTAAGGACATGCATATGACCTAGGATGCATGGATTTGTATATTTGGGTTGGAGGAATGTCTTAGGAATCATTACTTCCAACCCCTCTTCTTGAAATATTTTAGGACTCATATTGGATCAACTATTAAAGCTCCAAAAACATCTACAACAACATCATCTGCAACTCGAGTACCTCAGTAGCAAGGTAAATAGGAGTGTTCTTTAAGAGATCAAGCTATCTTGCCAATAGAATATATTAGAAAAGCCCTTGCACTCACCGAATTTCTTCTAAGCGCAAAAATTCTTCTTCAAGGATTATATATACACATTGTACAAATCCATTCGATTACAATCAATTGAACCAGTCATGTTACTTCAATCTAATTGTTCCTCACATCAGAGATGACCATATTGATTTTATAACGAGAAGTTGTTCCCAATTTGACAATTTTTGAAGAGATCCGAGAAGAACCAAGGCCTTGATAACTTTCTTATGGTGAAATCTATATTCTATATTAAGCCTCTTACATAGATAATCTCCATGAAGTTTTAAAAGGATCCCTCTTAAGTTGTGACAATAGTAAATAACTAACCAATGCACTGATCAATAGCTCATTTGGGAATATTGCACACCATCACACAACAATAAGAAAAAGGGACAATATTCTCGCATCATAAAAAATATAGTATAAGGATCATGGCTTGAGTAATCAATGTTTCCACTTTAGGGACATGCTTATGACTTAGGATGCATGGATTTGTATATTTGGGATAAATAACTTAGCAATCATTACTTGCAACCCCTCTTCTTGAAATATTTTAGGACTCATATTGGATCAACTATTAAAGCTACAGAAACATCTACAAGAACATCATCAGCTACTCGAGTACCTTAGTAGCAAGGTAAATAGGAGTGTTCTTTAAGAGATCAAGCTATCTTGCCAATAGGATAAAGTAGAAAAGCCCTTGGACTCATTGACTTTCTTCTAAGCACAAAAATTCTTCTTCAACGATTATATATACACATCGTACAAATCCATTCAATTACAGTCGATTGAACCGGTCATGTTACTTCAGTCTAATTGTTCCTCACATCCGAGATGACCATATTGATTTTATAACGAGAAGTTGTTCCCAATTTGACAATGTTTGAAGAGATCTGAGAAGAACCAAGGAAGCCTTGATAACTTTCTTGTGGTGAAATCTGCATTCTATATTAAGCCTCTTACATAGATAATCTCCATGAAGTTTTAAAAGGATCCCTCTTAAGTTGTGAAAATAGTAAATAACTAACCCGTGCACTAATCAATAGCTGATTTTGGAATATTGCACACCGTCACACAACAACAAGCAAAAGGGAAATTATTCTCGCATCATAAAAAACATAATAATGCCATAACTTCTACCTTTTCTATCTTTTGTAATCAGTCTTGACTTAATATCCTTTACTTTCTTGAATCAAAACCCGAAAATGTAGGAGAGCAAAGCCTATAAAACATGTTAAAAAGAAAACTTCATGCAGCAACAATGCTTGAAATGGCTATTATAGTCATCATCTGCAGTACTCATGAATGCAACCTAGTGTCCTCTTTAGTTTTCTAGATGATCTTTTGTGCACTCGCAATTTCTTCCTTCAGTTTTTCTAGACATGTTGGATCAAGTTCCACATGTTGAATGAGCAAGAAGGAATGATGGAAAGCATTGTGTCCATATAAAAGAGCATAACAATCTTGAAAACTCCAATGGCATTGGCATGTTCTTGAGAATTTTCTGAACTATTCAAATCGAACAGATAAACATGCTCAAATGTAGGCAATTTGTATAGGTTTTTTAAAGGCGTTTTTTAAAGAGATTTATGCTCTTTCATAAAATATGTGTAATGGAAACCGTCTTAACCACATTGTGGAAGATGTTATCGTGAGCTGTTGTATGCAAATCAGATGGAAAGAATTTATAGATGAGAATTACTTGTGTGTTTCCTCCATCTGCATTAGGAATGGTTTTGTGGATTTTTGTCACGTTTAGATCTTCAATTTTTTCAGGCAAGATAATCACATGATCGACCAAATAAAACAAGTGCTAGAACAAAATTTTATCCTTTTTTGAAAGAAGTGAAGCAGTAAGTTTAGAAGTTCACGAATCTTGTAAAATTTTGAAAGACATGAGTTTCTTTGACATCTAAAGGAAGTTTTGTGGACTTATAATAAGGAATAATGATTACATTTTTTTTCTCAATGTTTATTTAAGATTTGATATATTCATGCAATTCGGAAAAACCACATCTAATCAGGGACTTATTGAATTTTTCACATAAAGCCTTGTTTGTTTCGCGTTAGGTTCACATGTGGGAGGTGTTCTAGAATAAGGCTTTCTCACAAGAATCCCTTGTGCAAGGTTTTTTTCACTTCATAAAAATATACATGATTTGATGATTGATCTCAAATAATCTTGGAAAGTTTTGTGCAGGCTTGGTTGATCTTCTGTATTTTAATGATTCAAGGGATTTAATAGTGCAAAGATTCAATAAAATAATGATATAAAAGCACTTTATGATATGGAAAGATTACAAATTCGTTAAATTCATGTCAGTGCACATTAGTTGATAACCAAATAAATTAATCATGCACGATTTCAATCAAAACCATGTAAATAAAAATGAAATTTAAACTAGAATGTTTACCTTGAACGTTTCTATTAAAAAGTTCTCACAACCAAAGTTTATATTATGTGTACTTTGTTGTAGAAATCCACCTAAGCTTGTAGAAGAAGCTCATTGCACATCAACTTGAGATCAACATCTTCATGAAATCTCAAACAATATAACATAGGATCAAAGATGAAGGTTTATATTAATAGTCAAAATATGGAATGAGTAAAAAGACGAACAAGTCAAATGCGTACAAGAGCATGAGGTGCATGAATGCTAAGCATGATTGAAGCTATGGAGTGCAAGAATAATCTATATTGCATATACATGAGCATGACGTGCATGAATGCTAAACATGATCGAAGCTATGGATTGCAAGAACAATCTATATTGCATTTACAAGAGCATGAAGTTCATGAATACTAAGCATGATTGAAGCTATGGATTCCAAGAATAATCTATATTGCATGTACGCAAGCACATGCATTCAAGTTCACTCCTTCGTTTTCCAAAGTTGTGAAACTAGCAAGTTAACATAAGCTTTGACTAAAGATTTTACTTATGTATGGAAACAAGGCATTTCGGAAGAGACAAACCTAAAGCACTTGCAAAATCATGTTAGTTATATTTTGCAATATAAGTACTTGGAAATTCCTTCCCAAATTAATATTAATGTATCAAATATTTAATGTTATGTCCACATTAAGTATGCCTTTTTTAGAAATCATATAAACATAAGGAGGCAGTAAACTTTGGATAGATTCCCTTGCCATATCAATGGCAAGAGGGAAATGAATTCATGAATTGGAAAGCACTTGAGTATTTCTAAGTTCTTCAATGACTTACATTATTTCCTAGAAATTCTCTTCGGGTTAAATTGTTTCAATACCATTGTCAGCCAAACGATTTTGACATGAAATAGTGAGCACTTGAATACATCTAAGTTTCTTGATGCCTTAAAAATGTATAGTGAAAATATTTTTCAATATGACATGGGTCCAATCTCATGTGTACATTATTATAAGAGAACCTAGCATATTTAATGCTAACTCTAATTTTAAAAAGTTACTTAGAGATAGTTCTAGGAGACTGTTTAATGTATTATCCTAAGTAGGAAAGCACCCCAAAATGGTTTCAAACGTTTCATGATATAAATCTTTCATTTGGCTCCATCAATGACAATGATGGAAGTAGAATATGAGCAACTAGATTTATAAGTTCAATTGAAGACTTTCACGGATATGAATAATGTAAAGTAGTCACATTGTAATGAAATTTTGTGAATGTCCTCCTCTTAGAAGAGCTTCCATGTTATTCTAAAACTTCATTCATTTAATATATTTGAATCTTAAGGTACGAACCAAGATAGGTTGTTTTTAGGAGATTCAAAGTTTCTACTAGGAGGAACGTAAAACGTCCTAAATAGTAAAAAGGTAAAATGAAAAGGTATTTTTATTTCATCATAATAAGCTTCAACATAAATCATACTCTTGTACTACAATGAAAATTGAAACCCAAAACCACCTCTCCTAACACAAATAGACATGAACTTGTATTTTTGGAGAACATGCGAATTTATGGCATTCTACAAATAAAGAAGAAGTAAAAAAAATATGTTAGGGTAGGTGGTTGCAAAGGTATCTATAGAAGATGTTTCTTGGTGGAATAGAAAACATAGAACTCATCTCTACTAAATCATCTTGATAATGTCAATGTTTATACAAGTATAAGAGTCGTTGACTACTCCAATGAAGTATGCGTCATAGCAATGACACTATAGTGCTGAAAGAATGCATAGACTTCAAAGCTTTCAAGGATAAAAACTTTCAAGTGGGGAATAAAATGCAAAATTTATCAAATTTGGTTCAATTCTCTCCATGACTATAGAATAATGGATAAAGAAGATGAGATAGAATAACAACTTTTAGGTTAGAAAAAACCTTACTTAAGTCTATGGAAGGTGAAACTTGTATTCATGTATCCCTAAAAGGATTTCAAAAAGAGATCCAAAAGCATTAGTATATGCTTAGACATAAGTATTAAAAGAGATTCCTTGAAATGCCTAGGATACTTATTTGAAAGCTTGGGATAAAGAAGGAATCCAAAAGGCAAGAATAATCTCTTGTCATTAAAAGTTAGCTCAACAATAACTAACTAGATCTTGAATATAGTTCAAGGCACTTGGAATTTCTCAATGGATGTTGATTCCATCAAAAGGGTTGAGATCTTTCTATGAAAAACATGCAACAATTAGAAATCATAAGATCATAGAATGATTATGCGTTGGAAGCCCCAAAAACCTAACTAGCTTAGAAAACATAGAAGAAATTCCTTGAGTTCGAATTGTAAAAACATAATTTGAATTAAAGGTAACCTATAGTTAGATAAAGCTTATAAATTATGGTGGTATCACACACTATAATTTAAATTCACATTATTGTAGGAATTATGGTATGGGACATCAAACCTTGAGATGGTAGGTATCTTTGAGAAGTGAGCTCATTACTTGAAGTGAAAATAAATCCAAAAAAGGCATTGCAAGTTCATAGATGAAAATGAAGTATTTAATGATCAAGGATATGACTTGAAGTCACTTCAAGAACCCATAGAGAAGGGAGATACTACATGATACAGTAAGAAAACTCCCATAATCTTCCTTTAGAATGTAACTAATAGAAGTACAATCTCACTTAAGTTATGAAACTTCAAATTAAATATTTTGTAGTTCTTTATAAAACATTCTACACGAATCTCTAAAGTGAATGAACTTAGAAAGATCCTTTCATATAAGATAAGTTTCTCCAAAGCACCTCATTGATAATAAAATTACATAAACAAATCCCTTGAGTTAAAAGATATATACTAGATTGGCATTCTATCATAAATGATTGTAAAGAGATAAAAAGGAATTAACTTCATGAACAAGATATTTGAGGCATCATTGCTTTAGAGTAAAGCTAAACATTATTAATAGTTACAAAGCTCGGTGGCTCGAGACACTGATGTTTGGTACCACAGTAGAGTTTGGTAGATGGATGATGGTTTAAATTTATCCAAAGAATCTTTTTGAGATTTTGTTTTAATATCATAAAGATATAAACAATGCTTCAAATATTTTACTTGAGTATATCCTTAAAGTTTTGAGTCTCATCTAGTTTGACTCAAATTAGTTTAGTTCCTTAAAAGTTGAATCCGTGACATAGAGTTTTAGTTCTTCCTTCTCTCTTCCGTGAACCTTGGATTTGAAAGACTATTGAATCATTTCTAGACTAGATTGAGCTGGATGGAATAGATAAGTGAATTAAAAAGCATAGATGGATGTTGTATATAGAACCCATTCAATTTAAGAAGTCCCCTCAAATTTAAGAGGCTACATTCATCCACTGAGTATCGATTGAAGATCAATACTCATAAGAATGGGTGAAGAAACATTTTAGAGTTCAATAATTATAAGAATGGGTGAAGAAACATTTTTGATAAAACACCTTAAAGTATTTTTATTTCCCCTAGTTGAAGTTGGTTTCCCAAGATGCGACCGAAAAACTTATTTTAAGGGCTTACTAATATTATAATTGGGAAAAGGGCTTCAATAGAGGTTGTTTTAAAAGTGGGATATGGCAGAAAACATGTAAGCTAGATGTTTTGGATAACCTCAATTTAAGGAGATTTATCAAAGTTTTGAACTATCTAGAAATCCATCTATTTTGCTAGGTCCATGCACAAGTGGTGCACAAAAATGGACTTAGAAAGAAAATTAGTTGGAGGGTCTCATAATTCAACTAGTTCATATGTTTGTGCTATGGATGCCTAGTTTCCACATAGCAAAGTATTGAATTAGGCAGAGATGCCTAAGATCCACCCTTATCATTCTTTCCAAACTTTGCATCTACATCAATCACTCACATGCAAAGCTAGATGGTCTATAGAATGATTTGAGGCAAAGAGTAGCCCACATGTGGATTCCCCTCTTCCTAGATCCAATCCAAGATAGAATCCTCTTGTGATAAATAAGCAAATCACAGAGATGAAGGCCATGATCGACGAGATTGATCATGGAGCACAAGGGAGTACACCACATAATATAACTCCATGGATGTTCGAGGACAAAAATGTTTTGGTCCAAGTGTTGTATATCTATAGGTCCAAGTGGCAAAAGACATGGGTTTTGAGGGTCCATAATCACTTTGAGAACACTTAGATTGTATTCAAAAACCCTTGGGAAAGTGTTTTCGATTCTATATTATGAACCATTGATTTATTTATTCCAAATTTAAGGTTTTTGGCCCTTAGCATTGATATCTCTTAAGAGATGGTATTTAGTCATTGGGGAGGCCTCTCAAGCCTTTGTATGTGCTTGCCCGAGCAACTCGATCAACTTCACAGAGCCATTTCTCTATATGAGGGTAGTGATTGTCCGATCCATTGGTTGGATCACTTAGCTACAATTTTAACAAGCATTCCTACAAATTTTCATTATCAATTGATGCTTATTTCTTGAGATATGAATGATTATGTTCGGAAGATCTCTTCTTTGATTATTTGCATAGCATCTAAGACACGTAAGAAAATCTCTTCTTTGATCATGGGATTTATTCTATCATTGAATCAACCACATACCACATCTTTTGGAGGGAATTCTCCTTCAAGGATTCATCTCAATGTGTATTGAAACAAACAAGCTTAGTGAACAATAGTTTGATTAGTTTGTTGAAGCATATATTCCAAAGTAATAAATAACTATCTTGTACCCTTGGCCTTCTAAAATCTATGTGGAAAAGCATTGTGAAAAGCATCTTAAGTGCTGAAATGCTTTCGATCCATCCCATCACTTCACCATCCAATGTGGCGTGAAAGACTTGACATTTTTGGGCATCGTCCTTGCTTGAATGCATATCTCCTACCTCTTCTATCTATGACTTTGTAGTTTCAAATACCTCATGTACATCTATGAATTGTTTAATTAATGAGTATGGAGCTACTCCTTTTTTGACTAGTGAAAGAAACCACTTTGATATATGCACACTGCTAGGAATTTCGTATTCAAATACTTCTCTAGCTTCAAACATAGGGACTCTATTGTGGCTAACTTGTCTTCTCATCATTAAAGCAAGAAAGCCAAATACTAGAACACGTTTGCATGGCATCTCTCTATTGGCTTGATCAACCCAGAAACTTTCTTTACTATCTTTACTCAATATGGATACGCCATCCCATCATGATCGCCAATCTTTGTCATGGATTTTTTACCTTGTGGGAAACAAAAGTTTGGGGAATGGGGTCTCTGACTGCAACAATTCGAAGATGTGTTTCTATTCCATACCAAAATATGAAACTATGTTCAGTCTAACTCACGTCAAGTACCTCGCAAGCATATATTCCATAATTGGCATAGACAATAACAATAAAGTCTAGCAGAAAGTGTTAACAAGATTGAAACCTGAAACAATGATCAATATATTACTCTACAAAGATTACATGGCTTGGAGTCGACCCTAGGGATACATTGTACATCACTGTCTTTGCCATCTAAAAATCATGGGAAATCTAACAATTAGTAGTCCATTTCAAGTACTCAAACCATTAGGACTTGAAGAGATTACTGAGAACCAGATTTACAAAGAGTCACATTTTTTTGGAAATTACAGGTGAAAATACAAAATAGAACTCTGCAAAATTAAAGTTTGCACCGACTGCCTCATAAACATGTCAAATGCGTGACATGTGTATATGTTCATGTGTGGACAACCTGTGTGCATCTCATGTGTTTGTGTGAATATGACTCTACATCTTTGTCCAATAAAAGTATGAGTGATCTAAGTGTGTTCATTAAAACCGTATGACCCCATTAATTCCATCATGTGAGTGAATGGTTATGTGTGTACACATGAATATATATGCATGGGTGCCCATGAATATAAACATACATGTTCATTATTTGCATTCCTGTATGAACCCATATAATAAATGTTCACTATATGAATGTGTGAGCACTTATATGTTTATGTGCATGCATGCCAACATGAAAGTAAAAGTGAAAAATCAATCAAACATAAAAAACAACTCAGAAGAAGAACACTGTTGAGAGTGAAGTCATCTAATCAAATGTATTGAAAGCATTTCTTATGGATCAAATGACATGAAACAGCCACTAGAGTTCTTTTGATGACTCCTATATATTTTCGGAGCCAATTTATACAAATTAAAATAATGAGAATATCAGTCTGCTTGGCTTGTCCTCTTTTGGGTTATCAATTGAACCTCTTTTTGCGCGCCAATCACCAGAACATCTATCCATTCCAAAAATGTGCATCCGCGTTAAACTGTTCATACAAGGAAAGAAGAGCTGAAAAACATAAAATGCTAAGAACAAAACTTGAAATTAAACGTAATGAAAGATACTTCATAAATCAATTCAACTAGCTCCAAAATCTACTCTTGGACTTGAAAGCTATATAATGGATGGTTGGGTGGTGTGCTAGACAAGACTTTCTGGTGCATAACAAGGCCATGTTACATTGGTGTCCAAGCACCACCATGGTGACCTTGGGAGTTGTGAAGAAGGAGACGAGACTTGATGTCTTTCATAATTTTCCTCTACAATTTAAGGAGCAAGCCAGGGGGTGTGAAATCCCCCATTTAGGAGGTCAAGATGACAACCCTGTACATGTTTATTGGATTTGTCGCAATGGAGGACTTAGAGCTAGTCCAAATGGATGTGAAAACTGCTTCTTGCATGGAGATCTCATAGATGAGATCTATATGGAACAACCAGGAGACATTGTCCTTGTCAATACCCGAGAATTAGATCAGATGTATACCATCAATGGGGTGATTGACTAATAGACTAATACATCAAAACAAATTGTGAAAAGATTGACAAGGAAACCTTAATGCAAAAGTGAATCATTATCTAAGTGATCACGAATGATACAATGCTAAACTTTGGGTACATCACTATAGTGCGGTTAGGAAAGCATAATCTCTGGTCTTCTTGGCTATAGTGTGGAAAAAAGACCACTCTCTTCACTTCTTACTTCAGTCTTCAGTCTTTGTAGCTTTACTTCAAAACCTTCTCTTCAAATCATGGGAGTATCTGAGAAAATCAATGGGAAATCTCTTCTTCTCTTCTCTTCTCTTCAAAATCTGAAAAAAAAATCATGGAAAAACTAAATGAATATCTAACATGTATTTATAGGTTTTCTTGATGGTCTTTTTCTAGAAATTTAGATCTTTCTATGTTGTTCCTTTCTATTTACAAAATATCTTATTTTTGTTCTTTACTAATTTTGGAAAATCAAATTTTTCTTTTTTACTTTTGGTTTTTCTTTTTCTTTTTATTTTTCTCTTTTTAGTTTTCTATTTCTAATTTTCTATTTAATAATTCACTTCTTTTTTATTAAGGTCCTATTTTCAATTTGCACTTATATACAAAGAATTGAACTAAATTAAGGGTTAGAATTAGGAAAAATGGGTCCTAACTAGGGTATTAATTAGAGAAAAAATAGGGTTTCTCATGGTTAGAGTTTTCAACTCCAAACAATGGCTAAATACCTACATTACAGGTTTTGAACCCAGGGTTTCTAGGGTTCACTATTTAGTTTCTAAGGATTATAGTTATGGTTTAAAGGGTTTGGAACAAGCTTTTAAGGGTTACTTTGCAATTTTTTACCCAGGGTTTCTTGTTGCATGATTTTCCAACTCATAATATACACACAATGGGTTTGAAATCATGGGTTTGTAAAGGTTCAAGTTAGGTTTGAGGGATTAAAAGTTAAGGTTTCAAGTTAAAATTTCTAGAATTTTGACGTTTTTAAAGGGATTAATGAGCTTTATGCATGTACATATACAAACCTAACATACAAATAAAATGTTTTTGCATCATGCAAGCAATAAAATAAACCAAATACTTGAATATTTTATAACTCTTATTCATTTTTCTGTAATCAAAACATCAGTTCTTGGTCAAAAAAGTAAAAAACTAAAAGAGTTTTTCAAATGTTTCTTAGTGCACAATCCGAGAGGGATTTCATCCCAACATCTGTTCCCACTTAACCTGCACATCCTCTATGATGGACCAATCTAGAAAGTCCAACATAACAAATCAAGATTCTTTTGAGTCTCTTTCTATAATTTATGTGTTTCTTTCCAAATACTGAAACGTGATCTTTTTATGCATATGTAGGTTCCAAGAAAAATTAAGAGCATTTTAAAGTACCTAATTCATGATAAAAAAACCTTTTATGTCAGCATACTACCTTTGAAAATAAGTAAAATTGCACCTATGGAAATTACTCAGACTTTTGAGCAATAATCTTTTCTATCAGATGTCGATCATCATTTTATACAGATGTTCTCATGTTTGCTTCCTATACACCTATCACTAAATACAACTAGCTCTACTAGTGCATAACTCTGCCTCATATAGTTTGCATATAAATCTTAAAAGTGGTTTTGAGACCACATCTAAGTCATGAAAATTGTCCTTTATCTTTACTTTTCTTTCTCTTTTTCTCTTTCCTTTTCTTTTTCTTTTTCCCTTCATAACAACCATTAATGTACTCCTTTTTTCATTTATTTATTTTTCTTCGTAAGTCTTTTTTTAAAGGGTAAAGGCCTAAACCCCTAATCAGAGTTAGTCATGATTTCACTTCCTAAGTGTTTTCAAAACTTCCATAGCATACTCGTATAAAATACGTCTGTCTTTCTACTAAGAGCTTCAAGTTAGAGTCTCGTATCTAGGTCCTTATAATAGCTATAGGATATTTCATCCTACTCTCTCAAGTGCATACATCCCTATTAGACTCTTTAATCACTTCTTATTGTAATTTACTATCTCCTTCTATTTGCTTAGGACATCATGAAATACAGACATGATATGCATGAAAATCAAATATACACAGAATAAAACTAAAAATGGACAATCGAATAAGATACATTCACCTTATTTAACTTTCTTCATCAGAGTCAGCATCATCATAATCTTCTAGTAAATGTCGATCAATCTCATACTCTTTCATTGTGAATAGATTTGTTTGTTCAATGTTTAATTTTTTTCACTTTTATTTCTCTACTTTTGTTATCTTCAATATATTTTTATTGGTTTTGAATAGATAGCATACTGGTTCATTCATCAGATCTCTTATTCCCATGTCTTTTTGGTTTCCATAGTTTTTCATATGGTTTTGCTTTAGTTTTTATCTCTTCAAAGTATTCCTTCATGCCACCTCTTCCTACATTCACATTGATGGAGATGATTGATCTCTAAAAGACAAGCTACACTTGAGTTTAGAACACCTCTATGTCAAGTATAGCTCAAAGCTCTCACTAATTTTGATATCTTTTATCAAAATATGAACACTCAACTTCTCTATGAAAACTAGCTTCACTCAGAGCATGCATGATTTCTATTTCTTTATCAGAAACCTTCTCTCTCAGAAAATGATATTGGATCTCAATATGTTTGGTCCTAGCATGAAACGCAGGGTTAGCTACCAAATACAAAGAACCCATGTTGTCTCCAAAAATGATAGGAGTACTCTGAATGATATCAAAACTCTTCATAAGAGTTTTTAGCCATATGACTTCCTTTGCAGCTTCTACCATACCTTTATACTCTACTTCTGTAGATGATAAAGAAACTCTATGTTGTTTCTCAGAACACCATGAAATTAACTTATCTCCGACATAACACAAATACCCATGTGTTGATCTTCTATTATTAGAGTTACCTACCCAATCTACATCACTATATATCTTGATCCTTGTATTTGAAGTAAACCCATAATACAAACCTTCTTTAAGTGTGCCCTTGATATACCTAAGCACCCTTTGACCTACAATCTAATGTTCCTTTCTAGGGCAATGCATGAATTGAGATCAAACTCCAGCTGCATATGACAAATCAGGCCTTGTAAATGTAGCATAAATCAAGCTACCCACCAAACTCTGATAAAGCTTCATGTCTTTGAATTCTTCTCCTCCATATCTACTCAATTTGTGATTCACCTCCATTGGATTTGTTGCTATCCTACAATCTTCCATTTTAAATTTGATTAGCAAATTCTTCAAATACCTTTCTTGAGTTACATATACTCCATGTTGTGTATATGAAATCTCCATTCCCAAGAAATATGATAAATTTTCCAAGTCAGTGATCTTGAATTCTTTCTCCATCTACTTCTTAAGCATTTCTATGCCTTTGTCATCTGTACGTGTAAGTATTATGTCATCAACATAAATACAAAGATCAATAAACCCATATTCACTTGCTTTGATTAGCAAGCCACTATTTGCCTTTGATGCTTGGAAACCAAATTCCTTCAAGAATTTTACGAGCGTGTAATTCCATGCCCTTGGAGCCTGCTTCAAGCCATACAAAGCTCTCTTGAGCTTACACACATGATCTAGATAAAATTGATCTTTAAAACCATCTAGTTGTTCCACGTAAACTTCATCTGAAATGTACCCATTCAAAAATGCATTCTTCTCATCTAATTGAGATAACATCCAACCTTTGAAAGCAGCAACAGCTATGAGAGTCTTTATGGTTGTCATCTTTGCAATAGGACTATAAGCTTCATCATAGTCCACACCATATGTGTGTGCATATCCTTTTACAACAAGCTTGTCTTTGTATCTAGACACATTTCCATCTACAAATCTTTTTGTTTTATAGACCCACTTACATCCAATTACCTTGTGATTAATTGGTTTATGTACCAATTCCCAAGTCTCATTCTCAATGATTGCATCATACTCTTCCTTCATAGCTTTTTCCCAATTCTCCTTTCCTTTGGCTTCATGATATGTGGATGGGTCTTCATTGGCTTTTATCATATAAACATAATCTCTAGTAGTGAAGAATGAAGTATCATAGCTATACCTTGTGGGTTGCCATTTGCGCCTTGATGATCTTCTGAGTTCTCCACTTCTTGAAGTTTCTGTTTCATCACATTCTAGATCAAACCTTAGCATTTCTTCAAATTCAACTAGTGCTTCATTGTTCTCTTCTTGTTCAAATATTTGAACCTTTGATTTACCTTTCTTCTGATTCAATGTTTCTTCAAGACCTGCATAAGTATTATTTGTACCTGAGTACCAAGTACTTTGTTAATCAAATGTGACATCCTTTGATACAAGAAATTTCTTTGTAGATGGACTCCACAACTTGTATCCCATTTGCTTATCATCATAACCAATGAACACATATTTTTCATCCTTTGGTTCCAACTTATGCCTTAATTGAGAAGGAACATAAGCATAGGCTAAGCAACCAAATACTTTGCAATGATCTAATGTGGGTCTCTTACCCCACCAAGCTTCATATGGTGTCATATCGAGCAAAGCTTCACATGGTAGCCTATTAACCAAATATGTGGCTCTATTTACAGGCCCAACCCACAAATAATTAGGGCAATTCTTTTCTTTCATCATTGATCTTGCAAACTCAACAAGAATTCTATTTCTCCTTTCTGCTACAACATTTTGTTGAGAGTACCTGCAAGTAACTTCTCTCTTTATACCTGCATTCCACAAATAATCATTGAATTCATTAGAGAAATACTCTCCCCCTCCATCTGACCTTAGTCTCTTCAATTTTTTTCCTGAAACTCTTTCTCCATATGCATGATAGTGTTTAAATGTACCAAACACTTTTAACTTGTCTTTGATCACATAAATAGTGATCCACGTGGTAGCATCATCAACATAGATCACATAATATCTTGAACGATTAATGCTAAAGTCCTTTGATGGTCCTCACAAATCTATATGTACCACCTCAAGCTTCTCTGAATACATGAAACCATGCTTATTATATGATTCCTTATGAGGCTTACCTAATTGACATGCTTCACATATGTATGTCATATGTTGATCTAGAATATTAGGTAATCCAAGTATTGAACCATTATTAATCATCTTTTTGATACCTCTTTCATTGAAGTGTCCAAGCCTCGTATGCCAAAGATCCAACTCAGACACATTTTGCTCTCCATATGTAAACATGGCATCTCCAACATTACCTTGTACCCTCAATGTGAAGAGCCTTCCTTCTTTCTTTCCTATAACAATTTGCTTATACCCTTGGCTAGGGTCTTCAACATAAACTCCATCATTAGTGAACCTTACCTCATATCCTTTTTCCACAATTTGTCCTACACTAATCAAAATATTTTGAATTGTAGGAGCATACAAAACCTTATCAAGAGAGTACTTCCATCTTCGGCTTTAACTGATCCAATTGACTTCACCTTTTGCTTTTTATTGTCACTTGTTTGAAGTGTACGATTAATTGCCTTATGATCCAAATCAGTCATCAAAGCAATGTTTCCACTCAGGTGATTGCTACACCCTGAGTCAATATAGAATACCCTTAAGTCTTCATTTGGATTGGTTTTGGAAATTTCTCCTCCATTTCTTCCAAAGAAACTCCTACCACCTCTACCTCTCTAAATTCCTCTTTGATTTCTTCCACCTCTTCCTCTTTGGTTAAAATTCTGATTAAAGTTACCATTGCTTTGATTATTATGCCAACATTCATGAGATAGATGATTGGTCTATCCACATATCTATCAAGCTTTGACATTATCTTTGTTATTTCTGCCTCTTCCTCTACTTCTGCCACTTCCTCTTCCTCTTAGGAAGTTTGCTTGGCTTGGAGTACCTTCATCTTCAACTGATTGTTGCTTTCCTTTGATAGCTTTCTTCTTTTATTTACAATACATTTCATGACCTGCACTCTTATCAACATCTCCTTTGACATCATTCTCAAAAGTTAGCATATGTCCTAACAATTGATTCAAATCAAGAGATAAATGATCTAATGAAAGTTTTGTTGAAAATATGAAAGTCTTCCACTTCTAATCTCCTCTCAAACCTATGAGAATTTGTCTTACCAATTTATCTTCTTCAATATCTTTATCAATTGCACCTAAGAAATCAGCAATGTCTTTCATATTTGTCACATAATCAGATATTGATTGTGAAGCCTTCTTTTTTGAATGTGGTAAACTTTTCCCATACTGATGCTTTCCTTCACTTGGTTGTATTTTGAAAATGCTCTTCGAAAGCACTCCATATATCACTTGCACTTTCAAGTCCTCTGATATGAGCAAACAAGTAATCATTTACTCCCATGTAGATTATGCTCCTTGCTTGAGCATCCTTCTTCATCCAAATCTTTAAATCTACAAGCTCCTCTCTAGTAGGAACACTAGGATCTTTAAACTCTAGCTTTTCTTCTTCTCCTGTGATGTATCCTATCAAATCTTTGCTCATAAGATGAGCTTCCATTCTCATAGACCAAGCTGAATAGTTCTCTCTATCCAACTTCTCGATTTGGAGACTATCTCCCATCCTTTCTTCACCTGTACTATTAAATTTTCAACCTTATGAGGAATGAATGTACTTTAGCTTTGAAATTTACTCCTGATCCTTTTGATTGCTCTCGTGTTTCTTCCTTTAGCTTTTCCTCCACACTTTGTCCTTTTTGAGTATTCGAATGTTGAATTTTGTATGTCTAGAGTAATCGGGATCTTCCTTTGCTTCAACTTTGATCAAATCTGCTTTGATACCACTGAAGGAGATGATTAATCTCCAAAAGACAAGCTGCACTTGAGTTTAGAACACTTCTATGTCAAATATAGCTCAAACCTCTCACTAATTTTGAAATCTTTTATCAAAATATGAACACAGCTTCTCTATGAAAACTAGCTTTACTCAGAAAAGTCTATATCAGAAAATTCACTCATTGACTGATGAAATGATTAAAGTTTTCTATGAAAACTTGTCACAACACTCTTTTAGTGTTTTGCGCAAATACTCCAAGTTAAATTTCTTCAAAAGAGCTTACAAAACTTTATATTTACATCAATAAGTACTTTCTACACGCACTTTCTACATATGCAACTTATGTATATAACAAGCACTTTCTACAGAACCTATGTCTAAAACAAGCACTTACTACAGGGGACTTTTACATATGCAACTTTTATGCATGCAAAACCTATGTGTGAAACAAGCACTTTCTATAGGTGACTTTTATATATGCAACTTTAAATAGTTGGTTCTCACAAAATATAACCCATTTAATAAACGCTTTTAGACATAGATGGTTTACCTTCCAAATTAGATTTTAACTCCTCATTTCTACAAAATTTTACACTATGCATTGAGATATGATCAATTCTTTGATCATCGAGATTGCATCTATTTCAGAAGACACTTATCACTTCTTCACATACAAATGTTTCTACTTACAATTCTTTCAGCCTGATTACAATTAGGCTCTCAAATCTTAACCATAGATGCATTAACTATGGACGTAGACATGTACAAAATGATTTTTGAAATGATCAAACGTAGAAGGAGGAATGGAGAAAAGATCAACATGCAATTCTCTATTCAACTCTTTTTACATCTGATGGATAATACTCACATAAATCATGATCTACTCCTCTCTATCTCATCTATTCTTCATCTCTCATATATATCACCACTATATACAAGTGTATATATACATATGAGTGTAGATTCATCATTACTTCAAGTATTTTTGAAGTATATACAAAGTCCTCTATTTCGCTTAATGCTATTAGGATTCAATCTTTTCTTGAAGTCTTCACTCTTAAGCTTCATATAATCATCAATTTTTTATTGTCTTGCTCCAACACAGATGAAATGGTGATTGGTCTTGATAACTACAATTTTTTTTCATATTCAATTACTAGTTTACATCTACACACAATTTCATATGCCATGCAATCCCAAAACATATGACCATATTGATCACACCAGAAACATCTTGGAGGTTGCTTTTGAACATAATTTAATTTCAATGATTGTAGATCCTTGGTTTGATTGGTCAAAAGTTAAATTCTATCATAAATTTTGAAACCTTAGACTCCATTGCTTCTTTTATGTCTTTAAGACTGATTCCCATTACTTGCATAGTATGAGACATTGTATTTATGGTTTGCATTAAGGTAAGAATGATTCCTAATTTTTGTTGTATACATTCATTTTCTATACTCTCCATTTCTTGCAATCGCTCTTCACATCTTTTAAATTTTTCTCGAATTATTTCGTTCACATATGATTCATTAACTTGTGTGTAAAGGAAATCCTTTTGACTATGGTCCTTAGATTCATTTAAGCTACATTCTCTAATTGTGCTTTGAACTACATCTTCCATTTTCTTTGATTTTTGAGTTTGATTTTTCTTCTTAATTTCAAAACCTGATGTGCTTTCTTTTTAATATTTTTGGGGTTTTTATGATTTTTAATCTTTTTAAAGAAGCAAAACTATAAAAATAGGAGTTTTTCTAACTAAATAGTAATTGAAAAGAATTGCTCAAGATGATTGGTTTAACTTAATGCAAAATATGAGTGATCCAAATTAGACAAAAAAGCAATCTTTCTTTTTCATGTGTGTGTAAAAAATGTAGATATTGAAAGAACTTTAAAAGCGAATACTTGGAAATATGATCTCAAGCCAAGGTTTTGGGTTTCTGTAGTGATAAATATTTTTACATTTTCCTTTCGAAAAACCTAAATACTGTTAGGCCGCCAGATTGGCATCATGTAATATTATATTTTTTCTATACCGCACGTACCGAAAGGTCGTAGCGAAGTGTTATAACCTGATTTCTATTAATGAAGAGACATTACCGTGTTCTCCAGAGAGAGAAGACAGGATTGCCTGACTATCTGTCTGGGCGATTTACGACCCTGTGGAGACGTCGGAGTATAGATTCCAGTAACTCTGAGTACTGTTACTTTAATTTGTTGAATTACATTACTTTCTGGTTAACATAGTAATGTTCGGTGACGATGATCAATCTACGCTACAGTGATCATTAACTTCTGTGTTATGTACGGCGCAAAGAATAACTAGAAGGCGATGTAGTGAGATTGTGTAGAAGAATTGATACTGAATAATAGTGTACTGCTTAAATTTTTTAGTTAAGTGGGAAATCTAGATAAAGGGCCTCTGAAGTATCCGACCCCTAGCATCCCCAAGAAACCGAACAAAGATTAAAAGGTGGACTTGACGGAAGTTTGTCCTTGTAACACTGGCATCGTCTGTGGGAAGATGGCAATTGATTAAGAAATCAATAAAGGTAGAGCAGCACGTAAGGCAAGCAGTACAGAGGTGATATATGCCGGTTACTCGGTCCGGAGAGTCTTATCCGAAGTATAGAAGAGACCAGCACCCCTGTGCAGTTCCAAATCTATTAGGGACACCCTCAAGCGATAGAAGTGTCGGCCATTTAAGCCCAATTGTCGAAGGATCGGAGCCAGTTAGCAGTGATTCCAGTGCTAGTTCGGTGACACATGATGAGATTCCAGTAGATTCCAGTGTGACTCCAGTACGTTCTGAAGAAGGTACAATAACTACTGAGTGTACAGGGACGCAGTGAGCAGCTGAGTCGACACCATCTGATCAGAATTTGAACCTTTCCGGGGATAAAGTTGTGTTACCCAGAGAGATTGTTGCCGGTGGAAGTATACCCTGTTTCGGTGAAAGTTCGACAAGTTCTGATGAAAGTTCGGTACCAGTTGGTGGGAATTTACAATTTTTCGGTGACAGTGTGGTAATCCCTGGTGGATCCTTATTACGTACACCATTGTTTGGGGCAAACTTGCCTCCTTTTGATACTACAGCTGAGGATAGGCTATTTGATTTGGAGATACGTAAGAGATTCAATGCTATTTTCGAGCCGGAAGGTGAGCATTCTGATAATACGAATTCCGAAGGACAAGGCCCACCCCCTCAGGACTCAAGAAACAGTAGCGATACTAATATTAGCACCATGAGTGGTCAACAACAGAAACAACAATAGCAACAACCACATCCAATCATTCCACTTCGGCCAGTTCCAACAGGGGTGACGTACACAAAGTTTGGTGGATTTCTAGGGGACAATTCTGATGCACATGTGCGCACGTTTGAGATCAGTTATGCAGTATTAAACCACCACCTGACCCGGCATACAAGGCCATCGTATTTCAGGCTACATTGGTCAATGAAGTAGCGAAGTGGCTAACAGAGTATGATATCAACCATTTCGCTAACTATGATGATGTGAGAGACGCATTTTTAGAGAGGTTCCGATTGAAGAAGAATCCTACCGAGATCTTCGACTATTTGCAGAACAATCGGCAGAAGCCGCACCACACTGTTCAGGAATATGCAACATTGTTTAGAACCCACTTAAGACAACTGCCTCCGGCACATGCTAATCTACCGGATGATGTTATAATCCAGTGGTTCATTAACGGTTGACCCCACGGTTAAGACAAATTATGATCATCCGCTGTGTGGGGGCTATGACACTAGATGATGTTATTGCGATGGCCTTGCAACTAGAGCATAAAGTTGGGGGATTCACCGAAGACATGGAGTGGCTAAAGGCTAGTAAGAACGTAACAGATGATCCGGCTAATCAAATGTATTGCACCAAGTGCAAAATTCCAGGGCACACCAGTGCTACATGTGCCCTTAACCAGATGTATTGTGCCATCTGCAACACAATAGGACACTCAGCGGAAAATTGCGCATATAATGCCAAGGTGCAGGGGTGAGTAGCTGTAAATGCCATCATACAGGAACCAAGTCAGCCAGCAGCCCATTACGTGCCACCACAAATGTGAAACAATCAGTCGCAAGGATATCGGAATTATAGGGGTCAGCGGAACACCAAATTCAATTCAAATCGATGGCACGCGGGTACGTTAGCGGAAAGAACTTCTCTTCCACCACCTCAATGTCATTTTTGTGGTGAGATTGGCCACATTCGTAGACTCTGCAAGGATGCAGCAGAGTACGACGAAAGGAAGAAGGAGCGGCAGAATCCAATGACCAACATGGTCTATATTTCACGAGTTGAATCACAAGCAGTAGCGGTTCAGACTAGATCGGGTAAGCAATTACAACCCACCGTTGAGGTGTTCGAGCCTGCTATCCGCGAGCAGCAGCAAATGTGTACAAGGGCTAGTCAATGGACAGCCAAAGAGCCAATGGTGTTTCCTGATCCAATTTCGATAACACAGGTTCTCGTGCCTAAGGCAAGAGCGAATGAACAAACTACTACCCCAACAACAGTAGAATCATCATCAGAATCGGTGAGAAGTACGATCCAAACAGATCAGGTATGGGATATTCTAACCAATGCTTCAATTACACTCCCTTTGGGACAATTGCTTGCCTTAGTGCTAGGAGTCAGGCAGCAATTCCAACAACAGGTTAGTCCTGGATCTTCCTGTACTCCAGCGACTGCCACAATACACCGGAAGCTGATTCTACGGTGGATCATTCAGTCCCATTGATCACTGTCTGGCATAAAAATCACAAGATTACTCAAGTGCTAATTGATGGCGGTCCATGTGTGAATATAGCAACGGTAGCACTCTGGAAGCAATTGGGGTGGACCCAAATCGAGCCCGTATAATTTTTTGTACGAATGGTAGACCAATCCCGAGTCCATCCGATGGGACTAGTACGAAATATTCCGATTACCTTGCAGGGTATCACGTTTAAAATGACTTTTGTAGTTCTCGAACTACCAGAATCCAGCCTTGACTACAATCTACTTTTTGGTTGACCATGGTTGAAACAAGCCAAAGTGGTACATGATTGGTCTGCACAGGAGTTAACTTTCAAAGATAACCACCGTAAATATGTAGTTAAATTGGATGCCATGCAGCCCTGCGAGCTTCATGCAAGACCATATGTAGCGGAGCCGGTCCACATGCTGGATGGCTTATCTGACGATGAGGAAGAGGCTTTTTTGAAGACTAATAAGGATCTGATTTCATTAGGTACTATAGATCTCTAGTCGATCGCAGACAAGTGGAGTGCGGCCGCTTACACGATGGTACCAGTGATCGGAGATGCAGTTGCAGATGATAGTGTTGCTATGGATGAAGCCACCTTACATCAACTTTTGCAGTCAGCTGATGATATGGTAAAACCTTCACAATTTTATGTACCGAAAGATCAGTTAGTAACATATAATTTGGGTGATGCGGTCAACCCACGACTCGTTAAGATTAAGGCAGGATTGTTAGAGACATTTCAAGATGATTTGATACGACTCCTACATGAGTTCTTCGATGTTTTTGCTTGGGAGTATTGAGATATGAAAGGTCTGGACTCGCGAATCTATTAACATCGGGTAGTGCTCAAACCAGAAGCGAAGCCCATCAAACAATCCAGTTATCGAATGAACCCGAATTATGCAGCACAGGTCAAAGAAGAACTCGATCGGTTACTGAAGGTGGGATTCATCGTACCCATTGAGCATGCTGAATGGATATCTCCAATCGTGATCGTCCCGAAGAAAAATAAACAGCTACGTATCTGTGTTGATTACCGGAAACTGAATGCTGCTACTGTACCGGATCCATTTCCTCTCCCCTTTCTGGACACAATGCTCGACCGGGTGGCACGGCACGAGATGTATTCATGTTTGGATGGTTACAGTGGTTATAACCAGGTGAGGATGGCCGAACAGGACATACCTAAAACAGCCTTTATCACAAAATGGGGTGTTTATGCTTGTACGATAATGTGGTTTGGGTTAAGGAATGCTCCAAGTACGTTTCAACGATGTATGCAAGAAGTCTTTTCACCCTACCTGACTACTTTTATGCAAGTATATTTGGATGAATTTTCCTTATTTGGAAAGATTGGGGCGCACCTATATCATTTACAGTGCTGCTTTGAAAAATGTCGCGAATACCGATTATGCTTGAATCCAACAAAGTCAGTTTTTGCGGTCTCTTGTGGCAAACTACTTGGACATATTATCTCTGCACAAGAAATACAAGTTGATTCGGATAAAGTTGCCGCCGTGTTGGAGGAACCAGTCCCCACAACACCGAATGAAGTTATGCGCTTCCTGGGCCAGATTCGGTGGCATGGCAGACATTTATGGTGGTTAGCTCATTTAGCAACACCACTTAATCGGCTCATGACTAGTCCTCCACGGTAATATGAATGGACTCCAGAGTGCCAAAATGCATTTGATCATTTAAAGGTGTTATTGACACAGGCCCCCATTTTGCAACCACCTGATTGGGACCGTCTGTTCCATGTCTTTGTGGATGCATCGGACATAGCTATGGGCAGCGTTCTAATGCAGCAAACTGACAAATGGTTTTGGCCTGTATATTATGCAAGTCGCCGATTAGCCCCTGCTGAAAGGAACTATTCAATGATCGAACGAGAATGTCTCGGGTTGGTGTACTCTATGAAGAAATTCCGACATTATTTGTTGGGCCGAAAATTCACCTTCCACATGGATCATGCCGCACTTGTGTATTTGGTCCGGCAGCAACATTTAGGTGGTCGTTTGGCTCGATGGGTTTTATTATTATAGGAATTCGACTATGAAGTTATTCATCAACCCGGCACAACACATGCATTGGCGGATTTTCTATCTCTGTTAGATTTCGGTGAAGCTTCGGTGGGGGTTGATGACACTACACCAGCAATTTACACTACGCAGTCAACTATTGAAGAATCTACTGAACCTCTTGTTCCTCCTACATACTACGATACGTTACTCACTTTTCTAACTGACGGGTGTCTTCCTCCTCATACTCCCCCTGCTTTGCGGCGGAAATTTGTAGTTTACAGTCGTAGATTCCGGTTGATTGTAGGCCAACTGTATTACATGGATCATACTAGTGTTTTACTTCGATGTATTCCACCACATGAAGCAGAATCGGTTATTGATATGGCTCATTCATTACCCTCGGGTGGACATTTTGCAGCTGAACTTACTCATCGTAAAATTCTGCAAAGTGGGCTTTGGTGGCCTACCATGTACAAAGATGTGACTCAGTTTGTGCAGCAGTGCGATACCCGTCAACGGTCTGGACAGCCATTACATGAGCAACTCTTTCCCCTTCACCCTGTATTACCGCTGGAACCGTTTCAGAAGTGAGGTCTAGATTTTATTGGTCCCATAACACCTCCAGCTACTCTCACCAACAATCGCTATATCTTGACTTGTACCGATTACGCCACTTGATGGGCGGAAGCTTGGGCATTACGGTGCCACAGCTATTTCGGTGGCAAAATGCGTGATGAAGTACATTTTCCTGCGTTATGGATTACCTCTGGAAATAGTGACAGATCAAGGAACACATTTTGCAAACCGCTTAATGCAAGTACTGACTCAGACTTTTCAAATTGTCCATAAATTCAGGTCACCGTATTATCCACGTGCTAATGGTTTGGCTGAAAGTACCAATAGGACTTTGTTGACTATGCTCCGCAAATTGCTTTTGGAATGTCCAGAACGTTCGGACCAATTACTACCTGTAGTTTTGTGGGCTTACCGGATGACCTACAAAGTTGCTACTGGCATGACCCCATTCAAGCTTGCTTATGGATTGGAAGCCATTGCACCGATGGAAGTAGTAGTGCCGAGTTTACGCGTTGCCTTAGCTCAGAAATTGCTGCCAGAAGACTCTTTGCCATTTTGGTTGGATGCACTCAGGGCATTGGATGAACAGCGCTGGGAAAGCTTCATGACTCTTCAAGAAGTTCAGCTTCGTCAGGCCCGTACCCATGATCGGTTCCTTAAGACTCCTGTGTTTACAGTGGGCGAAATTGTATTATTTTATAATGCTAAAGCAAATCGATCTGCTGGAAAATTTAAATTACAGTGGTTCGGTCCTTACCAGATTAGTGAGCAAGTGGGACTTGCTACTTTTCGGTTGACTACATTGACCGGAGTTTCCCTTCCCAAAGCAATTAATGTTTCAAAGTTACGCCCATATCACCAACCGACTGATCACCACTCACGTGTTCTTCGGTTTTCTGCGTGTCACTTATTTTCTTTTTATTTCCTTGTTTTGGCTGAATATAGACCGTCAGTCTCCTCGTTTTGATATCTAAATATGATTAATCGCCGCCCTGTGTTACTGTGTCTGCTCATGCATCCACGCCATAATTATGAAGGTTTTCATTTCAATACCGCACGATGATTAGGGTTTTTGATCGTCTTATGTTGCCCATGTGTCTACTTAATCTTGTTCCTTTTACTGATAATCGCTATTATGTCTGTGTGTTTCTGTGTTCTTTGTTTTCTGTGTTCTCTATGCTCTTGTGTTTTCGCGTGCGCAATGTCGCTACCTTCCGTGAAGGACTCACCCCTGAAGTGAGTGAGTATTTGCGTATTCGTGGCCTTTTGAACTTCGCTGAATTACCTTGGCATTCAGTGGAGTGTCAACCATTTTATGCGCAGATTATTTCCGCTATAGCTGCCACACCTGCTACGGAGCAGAGTTGGCCTATCCTTTGTTTACCGTCACGAGTCGTGATCACTTTGGCTTTGTTTGCCAATGCCTTCCGACTTCCTCATGATGGATTGGAGAATGGTCCACTCCTTCCTGTAGCCACCATGACCACGTTATTTCCACGGCACTCATCTAATGAGTACGCCATTCTGTGTCGACCTGACCCGGAGCGTACCGCTTTACAGTTTTTAGTCGCGATTTTGAACTTGCAAAAACGCACCTACGGTATTTCGCACCCATTCTACTCAATAATAGATATGGCTTCTCACGAGTCTGTTAATTTTGCATCTTTTTATTTCCGGCGCATTCACCGTGAATGTGTTACTGTTATCAAACATGTCAATAAGGGTGACCTTCCACGTTCCCGTCTACACCATATCCTCACTTTTCTTTTTCCAGCCATTCAAGCCGCGCAACCCCCGCCAAACGCTCCCATCCTCTTGCATGAAGACTCTACTCGGATGATCGAAGATGAGGACGATGACGATGCAGATATTTTTCAACTTCTTCACCAAAAACGCAGACGTATAAGTTCCTGTGAGAGCCAAGTGCAAGGATCCAATGCTCGACATGAAGAAGAGGTCCTCCACAACACCGCTACCTCCATTCATGTTGATTCTTCTACCCATTCTTCTCCAATCCAACAATAGGAACAAAGTGCTTCCACCGCCGACTCTGAAGAAGTTTCTTCTCGAGACGATTCTCATCAGCAAAATCAAGATGCTGTTCAACCAATTATTGTAGAGATTCTCAATGAAGTGATTGCTCTGGTTGATGCTGTGATTGACGGAACGAAAGCGACAATGCAGCAGACCACCTGAATAGTGCTGGTGCCTAATATTCTTATCCCACTTTCTTCCACCATGAACACTATTGAGCCCATTGTCCCAGTCGAGCCTGTTGTTCCCAACATACCCAATTCTCTGTCTTCTTCTCCCACCTATTCTCCACCATCTTCCCCTCATCTGTTTTCCGCTTCTATATCCCAATCCCTTCCTACTCTTCCTTCTCCAATCCCGATGTTTCATGAACTCGAATCTATGGGTCGACTTTTGATCCAATTCTCGCAGTAGTTACCGATGCAAATGAAGATGGCAACCAACAATATGAGACAAGAGTTCCAGCACAAAGTTGATGTTTTAGAGGCTGATATTGCCCCATTACAGGAAAAAGCAGATGCCGTTAAGGCAGACAACCATGCTTTGCAGATGCAACTTCAACAACTTCAAGTTAGGATTGCAGAGCAAGACACATTGATTGCACAATGCGATGCAGCATTGGCAGAGTTAAGAGCCAAGGATGTTTTGTTAACTGCTCGTGATGAAGAGATCAAGCAGTTAAATCAGTTGGTACAAGATCAAGAAGATGCTCGAGTGGCGATTGGCAATTTATTGGAGGAAACTCGAATACAGCTTGATGAGGTGGTGCAGAGAGGACAGGAGATGGCTACTTTAGCTAAGCAGACTACTGCAGAACTTCAGACCTCAAGTGCCGATCTCTTTCAGGTGAATTCTGCTCTCAAAGCCTAGATGAGTTTAACCATTCAACTTCAGAAGGAGATAGCAGGGATTAAGAAAGAAAGAGATGCTTATTATCAAACCATTCAATATCAAGCTCAGGAGCTGGAACGAAGAGAAAAGCAGCTAGGCTTTCAAGCAGAGCGACTATCCAGAATAGATGGATGAATTAATGATATGAGATTGAGCTGCGATGCAGCCCTTGCAAATGACTTTTACTTGCAAGAAGCATTTTTGTAGACCCAGACTGAAGTTCTGGTGAGTCAAGTCATTGCAGCAAGTTCAGTCCGAACGCACAGCTGGTGGAGCCAGAAACATTAAAACTAATGTTGGATTCATTAAAACAAAAAATCACCAAAAACTTCAAATTGGCACGAACCATCTATATCCAAGGCATCGTAGATGAGCCTTAATTTTGTTTTCCTTGTGGGTTTAAGTCCACCGTGCATGCCAGTGTTAGGCCGCCGGATGGGCATCATGTAATATTATATTTTGCACGTACCGAAAGGTCGTAGCGAAGTGTTGTGACCCGTTTTCTATTAATGAAGAGACATTACAGTGTTCTCCAGAGAGAGGAGATGGGATCGCCAGACTGTCTGTCTGGGCGATTTATGATCCTGCGAAGACGTCGGAGTATAGATTCCAGTAACTCTGAGTACTGTTACTTTACTTTGTTGAATTACATTACTTTCTGGTTAACATAGTAATGTTCGGTGACGATGATCAATCTACGCTATGGTGATCATTAACTTCTGTGTTATCTACGGCGTAAAGAATAACTGAAACACGATGTAGTGAGATTCTGTAGAAGAATTGATACTGAGTAATAGTGTACTGCTTAAATTTGTTAGTTAAGTGGGAAGACTAGATAAAGGGCCTCTGAAGTATCAGACCCCTACCATCCCCAAGAACCCGAACAGAGATTAAAAGGCGGACTTGACGGAAGTTTGACCTTGTAACAATACGAGTATTTTTAAATGTGCGTGAAAAAGTGGTTACTCTCTCAACTGAAGCTGTGGGTGGCGAGTCGAGGATCACTATCTCCAAGGAAACTGCCTCACTTCATGTCGGGTTCACTCTAGCAACCAAATATCAATTGCCATGGGTAGAACGAGTGGCCAAGGTTGGATCAGGCCCCGAGGGTTGCGTCGCATTGCTCTAGTCCAATGGGTGAGTTTTTCACATTGGGCACCTCTTTCCGGGGAATGGTACACCAGGAGGCTTCCCTCGAGAGACAATTGGAAAACACTTTTCACACATGGATCTGTGTCATAGAAGAAGGGGGTCGTCGCTACAGTAGCACATGATTGGAAAATGAAAATATAAATATAACTTTCAATGTGAAAATACTATCCTTTTCAATACCCAAGAATTAGATCAAATGTATACAATCAATGGGTCGGTGAACAACTAATAGACTAATACATCACAATACATCATGAAAAGATTGATCAAGAAACCTAAATACAAAAGTGAATCACTATCCAAGTGATCACGGATGATACAATGCCAACAATTGAATACACCAATATAGTGTGATTGGGAATCTTTGGTCTTCTTGGCTATACTGCACAAAAAATACCACCTCTCTTTAGTTCTTACTTGAACCTTCAGACTTTGCAACTTTACTTCAAAACCTTCTCTTCAAATCATGGCAGTATCTTAGAAAATAAATGGGAAATCTATTCTTCTCTTCTCTTCTCTTCAAAATGTGAAGAAAAAAAATCATGGAAAAACTAAATGAACATCTAACATGTATTTATAGGTTTTCTTGATGATCTTTTTCTAGAACTTTAGATGTTGGGTATAGTTCTGAAAGCAAAGGATATCATCTATATCATGCATAGACTAAACACATTCTGGTTAGCCATGATGTTGTTTTTGTGGAAGATGCTATTTAGCCATTACTTTCATGTATTAAGGAGACATTTGTTTGCATCTTTTTACAGGTGGACATTTTAGTGTTGGTTTTTATGAGGCAACTTCTCAACCTCTACAGGGTTCATGTGATGATGCAGATCATTCTATTTCTAATGCAGATTTACATGATGCACTTGTTGATGAGAGAACTATTATTGTGGAGGCAAAAAGTATGGCAAAATGGCTGGTGCAAACTTTGTATGATAGCAAATTTGATGCACCTCTATCATATCATACTCATTTAGGCTCTCATAATGCTTCTTTTGCATCCGATTGCTATGCTATGGCTACCTCAAGTCTTTGTGATGAGAATGAGCTAGTTTAGTTTGATGCACCACAAATATCTAAAAATTGGATCGCTCCTATGCAATCGGAATATGATCTTATCATGAAAAAGGGTACGTGCTCTTTATGTGACTTGCCTCCTTGCAAGAAGGCATTGACACTAAGTGGGTATACAAGGTGAAGTGCAAGCCTGATGGAACAGTTGATAGGTATAAGGCTAGGCTTTTTACAGAGGGTTATGCTCAAGAAAGAGGCATTGATTTTGATGAGACCTTTGCTCCTACATGCCAAATGACTACAATTCATAGCATCTGTGCACTTGGATCTCATTATGGTTTGAATGTACATCTATTGGAAATTAAAAGTGCATTTCTAAATGGGACTTGCATGAAGAAGTGTGTAAGGAATTGAAATCACAACCTCTCGATTAGGAATGTGATGGGCTAACCACTTGTCCCAAAAGCCATGGTTGAGGATTACTTCACAATCCTCTCTCTTAGGGTGTAGTTCAACCATCTCCTATCTATCAAGGGTGTGGTTCAACCATCTCCAAACCATCACTTTATTACATTCTTTCCCGCTTGGTCAATCATTGTCCTCAATGATCTACTCTTGTATCCCTCTAGCCTCGGTGATCAGCCCCTTGAACTCCCTAGGTACCCTTGAATTGATGTCCTCAACCTCGCAAAGTTTCTTGAACCTTGTTGACAACCTCGGTCTCTTGAGCCCTTGCTCTCAACCTTGGTGTCTTGGACCTTCTTGTTTGCAACCTTGGTGTCTTGAGCCCTTGTTCTCAACCTCAGTCTTGAACCTTGTTCTAACCCATGTTTGGTATCTTGAACCCTCAATCAATTTCTACCCATGGTTTCCCAAGGGCTTTACAGCTTATTGTTGTCTCGTTAGATTTGGAAGGTTCCTTTTGAGAGCTTTTCAAGGGTATCTTATATGCTTCAATCTGACCTATAGATTGCGAGATACACGTCAATTTTTGTTAAGCTAACTTGTGAAAGCGACATGCACAACTTTGTAACCTTTCATATAGAGGATGCCCAAGCACCTTTTTTAGAGGCCATTAGGTCAATCCACCTTTCCAAAAACTACTTCCTAGGCTCTAATACCAATGTAACGAATTGAACTCACAACCTCTTGGTTAGGAATGTGATGGGCTAACCACTTTCCCCAAAAGCCATGGTTGAGGATTACTTCCTAATCCTCTCTCTCTTAGGTTGTAGTTCAACCATCTCCTATCTGTCAAGGGTGTGGTTCAACCATCTCCAACCTATCAGTTTATTACAAAGTGTATTTTTTTAGTCACACTGCTTTATGGAGAAAGGCATGAAAAGAAAGTGTGCAGGTTGAAGAAGGAATTATATGGTTTATAGCAACCACCATGTTCTTGGTATGAAAAGATACATGCCTATGTGATTACACATGGTTTTGAGAACAATCCAACTGAAAGCACCTTAAATGTTAAGCATGCAAATGATGTGCCTCTGATCATTGTTGGTATGTTAATGACATGTTGCTCACTCGTCCTCATGAGAAGCATATTGCTGATCTTAAGGTTGTTTTGCATGTGTGATTTGAGATATCGAATTTGAAGAATCATTATTTGGGCATTCAGTTTATGAAAGTTGATTGTGTTATAGCTTTGTGTCAAACAAAATTTATTGACACATTATTGCAGCACTTTGGCCCTGAAGACCGCAAACCTATCGCCATTCGTCACGATTGAGTCCTCATGATGCTAGAGATGCATTTGATGCTATTCTCTATTAGTAGGCTATTGGACGCTTGATTTAGTTATGCATTACTTGGCCAGATATTCAATTTGGTGTCTCATATATGATCTAGTTTATGCATTGCCCAGGTGTTAAGCATTGGCAGGCGGTTAAATGCATCGTTTGCTACTTCAATGGTACCCGACTGCTTGGATTGTTTCATCCCAAGGGGGGGGATCACTATTGCCAAGTTTACATGCTTTCTTTTACTCTAACTGAGCTAGTTGCTATGACACTCATGTGTTTAGTAGTGTTGTTTGCTTCATGCTTGGTAGCTCATGTATATCTTGGTTGGGCAAGAAGCAACCTACTGTGGCCACTTCTAGTTGAGAGGCTGAGTATAGGGCAACTGTCATAGCGATTATTGAGTGTGTGTGGCTCAGAGGCCTTATGGCTAATTTGGGTGTTAGTCAGTCTTCTACCACCACCATCTTCACTGATAGTCAGAGCGCATTGGCATTTGTGAGGAACCATGTGTTCCATGCTCACTCTAAGCATATTGATGTGCACTATAATTATGTTAGGGAGAGTTTCTCTGCTCGAGAGATCAGTTTGGCATATGTGCCCACACAAGAGAACATTGCAGACCTTTTCACAAAGGCTCTCCGTAGCGAGAAGTTTGAAGCTTTCTGCAAAGCTTTGAGCTTACATACTTTTGTGGATTGATTCCACATAGCTTGACACTTCTTATACATGAGTGCCAGCTCCTTGTTCACCACATCACTCCCAGGGGGGATTTGCTGATATATTTAGGTAGTGATGTGTGTGAACACACTAGGACCACCGGGGCATTTTTTTCTCTCTCTAGGAGGTTTTTTCCCCTTGCTTGTATATACGCCTATAACCCTAATGGATCACTTATCTTTGTATATTCTCTTGGTAATACATTCGGTATTGTGTGTTGTGCTCCAAGCTTCTTCTTCTTCCTTGTGTTGTTCACGTGCTTCTCTAGACCTTGAACTCCAACAATCTAATCTATCGTAATAGAACAATAACCCAAAGTATCTTTTCCCTTTTCTTTCAATTCATTTTCTATGAGAGCTCTAGATATAGTTCCCTCTTTATGATTCTAAATCAAGTAAAATGTAAGGAAAATTATCTCCTATGAGATGAAAACATCTCCCATAAGCATCTATGACAATATAATGAAGCAACTCAAGCCTTAAGGATTTCTCACAATCCTACTCAACCAACTTGCAAGTTCTATATAGGTGGTTCTATCTACCCAAAACCTAGCAAATAACCTTTCATGAGAATCCTTTTGGAAATTATTAGGATTTTTTCTCAATTTTCTAAACTTTTTTTGAATTTTATTTTTGAATTATTTTCCTTTTCTTTAAATTGTTTTGTTGATTTAGACAAAAAAATTAATCTATTTGATGTTCTTATTGTGGGAAGCTTTCTTGAGGTTATGGCCCAACTTGTAGTTTTTATGCTAAATTTTGTGGTACCTTTTTTGGCATTTTATTTCACGTTTTATCTATTCTTGGGAATATTTCAAAAAAATGGGCTCCTTATATTTGACACAATCAAAAGATATCTTAAGGTAGGAATCCATAGGATTTTTTATTTCTTGATTTGGACACTCCTAGCTCAAGTTATGGCCTATTTAGTGAGCCTGAGTAGGTCATCCACGAGGTCAAATAAGAGGATATATGTGTTAGATATGCTCAATAATCCACCCTCTAGTGACCAAAAATATAACTTCTAAGTTAGGTGAGGTCTATCTGTGAGCATTGATGGTTACAGAGAATTTTTGTGAGCATAGCCATTACGTTAGGTAGGGCATAAACTTCCGGGCCATCAAGTTACAATTCAAGGTGGAAATCAAGGCCCTATGGTGTTAGGAGTCTTCCCAAAGAACCATAATGGGGGGAGTGCGGAGGGGGGCTTGCCCCTTCTATAGGGTTTGGGGGGCCTATCCCCATGGCCCATAGGGCCGAGATGGTAGGACTTCTCTTTATGGAGATATTGTTAGATTGTATATTTTGCAAACTATTTTGTATCTCCTTGCTACATTTATCTATATCGACTCCCCTTGTAAAATCTATATAAGCATGGCTGAGGTTGAGCTTTATAGAGCATTGCGCACTAGTAAGCCCTTCATCTAGAGTTTATCTACATCACTATCTAGCTTCGGAGCACAAGGGTGGATAGCACCATCATTGTAATGGCATTAAGCTTGGCAATCTGAGAATTCGAGTTCTCTATCTCTCACTTTGCATCTATCTTTGTCTGTGTTTTTCTTTAAACTCTGTCTACTAGTCTATTCTGCTCTACTGTTATTTTCTTACATGGTATCAAAGCTCAAGAGGCTCTAAGTATGGGGAGCACACACAGGGGCAACACTGATGCCAATCATCCCAAAGAGTATGTCATTGACATAAAGAACAAGCACTATAAGATCAGCCCCATTTTTGCGTACATAGAGTGTGCTTTAGATCGGACTACATGTGAAGCCAAGAGCAATCAAGTGCTTATTGATTTTGTCATACCATGCACGTGGAGCTTGCTTGAGACCATACAAGGCCTTATGCAAGCAACAAACCATATGCTCTTTCCCTTTCATAGAAAATCTAGGAGGTTGCTTCACATAAACCTCTTCTTGCAAATCACCATTCAAGAAGGCTATTTTTATGTCCAACTGATGCACTTTCCAACCTTGATTGGAAGCCAATGCAACCATGGTACAAATGGTAGCCATGAGTTAACTAGGTGCAAAAAGTTTCCTCATAGTCAATGCCATATTGTTGTGCATATCCTTTGGCAACCAATCTATCTTTGTAGTGATCAATGCTACCATCATATTTTCTCTTAATCTTGTAAACCCACTTTTTTACCAATGACATTCTTTCCTTTTGGCAATTCACATAACTCCCAAGTACCATTCGTATGTATGGAATCCATTTTTGATTGCATAGCACTCATCCATTGTGGATCATCACATGCATCTTCAAAAGAAAGTGGCTCTTCATTAAATGTTGTAGCAATAAGAGAGTAATCCACAAAATTACTTGATGCATGGTGAGAGCTTGATCTTGTTCTACCAAGTAAAGGTGCACTCAATTTGCTGTCCTCCAAAGTTTGTTTCATCCACTTTGGCATAGTTTGTGCACCCTTGATAGACATGTGTTCGTTATGTAAAACATCTTCAATATGTACATCATGTGTGGGCTGAATTTCATGCTCATTTTCAGCCACATTTTGATGCAAATGTTCAGCCATATGTGGCTCTAAATTTCTAGCAGTTTTGACAATTTTTGGCTCAAACATTTCAGCCATGTTTGGCTAGAAATTCTCTGAATTTTAAGCACTATTTGGCTGGATTTTTTCAGCCCTTTGAGCCTTAGTTGGCTAGTCTACATGGCCATAGTCAAGGGCACCATTTTGGAACAAAGGCATGAGTGTATCAAACATATCTTTTGAGCTAACTGTTGGCTATTTTTTGCATTCAAGTAGAGGGAGAACTGAATTTTCAGCAAATACCACATCTCGACTCACAATAATTGGGTTTGTCAATGGATGGTACAAACAATATCTCTTACTCTCAGCACTATAACCAACAAATATACATCTATTTGCCTTGTTATCAAGTTTGTGACGTTGTTGTGATGGCACAAGAGCATATGCCAAACAACTAAACAGACGCATATGACTAACCATAGGCTTATGACCATTGTTAGGTGTGTGTAGAAGTTCAAGAGACAACCCAAAAGCACACACAAGGAGCACAAACATAGCACGACACACGGAGAAGATGATGGTTGAAATAGCTCTCTCTATTGACAATGAACTAAACAGAAGTAAGAGCTGAATAATATCCCTAAATACAAAGTTCCACCACATATGAGAGTATCAAGTATGTGGTAACATGGGGAAAAAACCTCTAGCCAGCATTAGAGTAAAAAGTGCCCATGTATAGGGCAAAGGTTCACATCAAAGTTACTCGAGGAACACATAAGTGTAGCACTGTATGCTCTAATTACAAGTCCTTTTGATAGTGTTTTGACTCTCATTTGCATACTACCAAGGCATGTGAAGCATATTGAGAAATCAATATGGAACTCTTAATCAGACACGGATTCAAAACTTGCAGAATTAGCTAGTAGTAGAGAGGTTTGCTGATTGGGAGACAACAGAGGTGTTTATCACTCGCATAAAGAATCTATGAGATGAAATGGTAAGAGAAGGTGTAACAAAAGTCAAGTGAGGAGCTATCTCAGTGTTGTTTTCAAATCTGTCCACCAAAGTTTGATGGTTTGGTAGTTTCTCTTAATACTCAAATCAGCCCTCAACCACTAACGTTTGAAGAATTCACTGCATTACTCATGGAGGAGGAACTATGGTTAAAGGCAAGGAGTGGTGGCAACAAAAGAGATGTTGCATTCACAAAAAATGTCTAAAGAGGCAAAGCAAAATCTTCAAAAGATGGAGACAAAAAGAAGAAGGACAAAAAGAAGTTGAAAGGAGAGTGTTTCCACTACAAGAAGAAAAGACAAAGAATCCAAGGCCATCACATCAAGAAGGCAGAAGAGAAGAGTGGCTCTTCAAAAGGTGGCAAGGGCAAGGAGTCTGCCAAGATAGCAAAAATAGAGCTTGAGTTATTTGCTACAATAGAGGAGGTGTGATCCTCGGTGGAACATTCAAGAACGAATGACTCATGAGTGTTGGAAAGTGGTGCATCTCATTATATGACGAGAAAAAAAGACCTTTAAAGCCTCTAAAGGAACCCATCATACTAAAAGTAGGCAACAATGCAAGATGTTCTACACAAAGGGAAGGTACGATTTCTTTCATTAACTCTAATGGTGATTTCATAAAGCTTTTAAATGTGTTGTATGTTCCACAAATCAAACAAAATCTACTTTTACTAGTGTCTATAACTGATCAAGGTCATCAAGATTCTTTCAGTAAGACACGAGCTAAGATTATGAACAGTAATCACAACATTGTTGGGATTGGCATAAGGAGGAACAACCTATATGAGTTGTGTGCTCTTATAGCCACTACAAGTGTGGGCACAAGTAAGCTATGGCATGAGAGATTCTGCCATATAAGATACCCTAAGAAGATGCATCACAGGGGTATGGTTGCACACCTACCATCGATTGCAGAAATGAAGGAACCATGTGAAGCTTGCATGATGGACAAGCAACAGAGGAATGCATTTCCACAAGAAAACAAGAATAGGGCAAGCTATCCTCTAGAGTTGATGCATGCTAATTTGTGTGGAAAAATGCATACACAAGCCTTGGGTGGATCTTCCTACTTCATGTTACTTGTCGATGACTATAGCATAAATTGAAATAGGCAAGAAGATGAAGAAACTCACGAGAGAAAACGGTGTTGAGTTCACATCAACAGAGTTTGAAGATCTTAGCAAGAGTTAAGGAATCAAGCATCAACTCACAATGGCACATAACCCTCAATAGAAGAGTGTTGTTGAATGTCAAAATGGAGCCATCATGGAGATGGCAAGGTGCATGTTGAAGGGAAAAGGTTTGCCTAATCAATTTTGGTTAGAAGTTGTCAACATTGTTGTCTACATCTTTAACGCCTCCACAAGAAGCCTACATTGGTAAAAAGCCTTTTGTTTCCCATTTCAAAGTATTTGGAAGTGAATTGTATGTACATGTTTGAGATAGGGAGAGAAACAAGATTCAAGCAAAAAGCATCAAATGTATCTTCTTAGGGTACAACAAAGATAAGAAGGCTTATAAGCTTTATGAACCTGAGGCTAAGAAGATCATGGTGAGTCAGGATGTGGTGTTTAAGGAGGAGTAGCCACATGTAGTGAATGAGGAAAATGGAGCTTCAACTTTATGATCAAGCAAAGGAGAAATCCACTATGAACCTAGCCCAAGAGCTATCCCTTCTACACAAGATTGGGAAGCATCATCTTTAGATGATGAGTCTAAAAGTCACCAAATTTTAATCACCCAAGTGGAAAATCCATTGCCAAGTTGGGTGGGGTAGCTCTATGATTCTTCAAATCCCATCCCATAGTCAGTAGAAGAGGTTGTAGATGGACCGAGGTGATCATAGAGAATAGAGGAACAAAGATGGGCAAGTGCCCATATTATAAACATAGTCTTGATGGTTGATCTTATTCAAGAACAAGCAAAGGAACCAACCAATTTGGAAGAGGCACTTCACGATCCAAATTGGAGGACTATCATGCAAACTAAATACAACAATATCATGAAGAATGGAACTTGGGAGCCAATGGATTGAGCCCCTAAGTGTAAAGTCATTGGCACCAAGTGGGTCAGGAAACTAAATTACAAATCCGATGGTACTTTGCAAAAGTACAAAGTACAACTTGTTGCATAGGGCTACTCAGAAGTTGAAGGCATTGACTTTTGTAAATCATTTGCCCTAATTGCAAGGATGATTACTATCTCAGTAGTACAAGCTTTGGCTCCACATAAGTGTTGGCTAGTATATCATATGGATGTCAAATCACCATTCCTAAATGGAGACCTCATGCAGGAGGTATATGTGTCTCAAGCACTAGGACTTGAGGCTCCCCATTCACAGAAAAAGGTATGTAAGTTGAAGAAGGCATTATATGGGCTGAAAACAAGCCCCTAGAGCATGGAACCAGTGGATAGATAAGCATCTCTTGGATCTACGTTTCAAAAGATGTGCTTTAGATGCTAGCTTGTATGTTCTAAAGAGAGGAAAAAAGAAAATTGTGACTGTACTCTATGTAGGTGACCTTGTGATTACAAGAAATGATGATTCTCTTCTTCAACAAATGAATGATGCCCTGAGTTCCAAATTTGAAATGACAAAATTGGCTTTAATACATTATTTCTTAGGCCTTGAAGTTTGGAAGGAACTAGGGAAGATATTGATCTCTCAACAAAAGTATGCAAGACAAATAATCAAGGCATTCAACATGAAGGATTGCAAGGAAAGTTCTACACCTATGGAGGTCAACACAAAATTATTAACTAAAGATACTTCACCTACAATGGATATTGGAAGATATAGGAAACTCGTTGGAAGTCTCATCTACTTGTGCAATAGCAGAGGAGATATATCTTATGTTGTTGGAGTAGTAAGCAGGTTCTCTAATAAGCCTTACCAAACCCATTGAAAGGCAAGCATGTGGATATGCAGGCATGTGAAAGGAACCACTGATTATGGTATTCAAAGGATCATCTCTAGTCGGATATTGTGGCTCGGATTGGGCAGCAGATATTGATACCAAAAGATCACTTTTAGGATATTGCTTTTCTTTAGGATCATCAATAAGCAATCTAGTGTAGCATTATCTTCTACTGAAGCTGATTACAAAGTTGCATGTGTTACAGCATGTGAAGTAGTATGGTTCAGGAGGATCCTATGGAACATAGGAATACAAGGACAGGAGGCTACAGAGTTGAAGTGTGACAACCAAAATTGCATGGTGATCACTAAGAATTTTGTTTTCCATGCACAAACCAAACACATAGAAATTTAGTATCACTATGTGCATGAGTTTATTGAGGACAAGGTTGTGGAGATATGCTATTTTACAACTGAAGAAAATTAAGAAAGACTCAATCTTGACTCAAATGATAAAGGAAATGCTAAAAACATGAGTGCAAAATCTTAGGTCTTGAGTAGGCCTGATGTGTCACCAAGCAATAGTTCCAACTCAAATCCATGGAGTGAAAATTATGTGGAAATTTGAGTCTAGAAAATTCATTGAATACATCCAAGAAAGGTAAAGAAAAGAGTCTATTGTTAATAAGACATCTACAGGTTTTAAAGACAATGATGGAGATTCAAGCGATTCAGAAAAGACCATTGATGAGGAGCTTATTTTTTGCATAAAGCCTTTTATGTTTGATAAAGATGTTCATGGTGAGGTTTTCTTAATTGGGAGACACCTAGATGTTGGGGTCATTTTGGTGATGTAGGTGAAAGAACTTACCCAATCTCACCATAGGAGATGTATGCTAGTTGTTCTTAGGTGTTTGATAAGCCTCGTTCACTTCTTTTGGGTAACTTATTATATGCACTAGAGTCAATGATTCACTATGCAAGTTTCCATGTCAGTACTTGCAATTTTATGAGATTTTGACACTAGTCATATTCTCTTTTTATAGAGGAGACTCTAGCAACATTTTTCTAAATTCTTCGATTGGTCCAACTATATAGTGGTGAATATACTCCTTGATACATTTATTGATATAAGCACATTCACTCCCACATAATCCTTTTGCTTGGTCATTACTATTCATTAATCCATTTTTCTAGGGAGACAAGTGTTTTTTTCCTAGAATGTGACACTTGGCCATCCTTTCTTGAGCATTAGTGGTGCTTGGCCTTTTCTAGCTCCATTTTCATTCTAGTTAGTTCTCTATCATCATGGAACCAAAAATCTCTGGCACATCTGGTGGATCTTGGTCTAGTGCTAGTGTTCCCAAGAGGACCTATAACTTGCAAGGCAAATACATTTTGAGATCTAAAAAATAGATGGCACAAACTTTGCTCTATGGAAAAATCAGATTAAAGATGTGCTAATTAAGAGGAGCCAATGGAAGCTAGTAAATGGAATCTGAAAGAAGCCTATCGATATGGATAATGATGATTAGGATGATTTGGATGAAATGGCCAGGTCTACCATTCTATTGAAACTAGAAGATAATGTTTACTTTATAGTATTGGATTGTGAAGGTGCAAAGGAGCTTTCGAAGAAGTCATGCAATACATATGAAAAAGAAACAACATCAAACAAAGTGTACTTGATGAGAAAGTTATATGACCTTCACAAGAATAAGGACACACATAGTGTTGTTGCTCATCTAAATGAGTTTGATTCTACATTCTTTTAGTTACAAGCTCAAAAAATGGATATGGATAATGAAATGAAAGCAGTCTTGTTGTTATGCACCTTATCATCATCATGGGATGCATTTTGCATAGCTATAAGGCACACTTGGTGGTAAAGTGGTATATCATGACATACGTAAAGCAATCTTGAGTGAGGAGATTTGTAGAAAATCTATGATTGGCACTTAGAGTGGACATGCATATAATGTTTGTGATTCTTACCAAGGAAAGAACCAAGTAGTAGGGACAAGAATAAGGAAAAGAATGGTCAATGGAATAAGAGTAGAAGTAAATCAAGGAAGAGGGATATTGAATGCTATTATTGTCATAAGAAAGGACACATGAAGAAAGATTGCTATGCATCAAAGAATGCTAAAAGTAAAGGGCAGAATGTTGATGGCATGTTAAATAGCTATTTGCACTATCTACTTGAACTGTGAATATTGAAGAAATCAATGTTATTTTTTATCATGCTTTTGTGTTGACACTTGATAGTATTGTGCCTAATGAGGCTCTTATGGATGATTCTCTTTCCCAAATGTTGCTACTAGATTCTGGTGCTTCTTTACATGTGACACCACATAGAGAATGGTTCTATACTTATGCAGCAATGTCTCTTGGTATTATGAGACTTGGTGACTCTTACTAGTATTCACAAGAATGGTACTTGGGATTTAGTACCTTTTCCAAAGAGTAGGAAAGATTTACCATGTAAATGGGTATATAAACTGAAATTCACATTAGATAGTGGTTCTCCAAAGTATAAAGTATGACTTGTTGTAAAGTGTTTTAAGCAACAACATGGCATCGATTTCAAGGAAATATTTTTTCTAGTAGTCAAGATGACTACCCTCTGCATGTTCCTTGGATTCATTGCAATGAGGACTTAGAGCCGGTCCAAAAGGATGTGAAAACTTATTTCTTTCATGGAGATCTTACATATGAGATCTATATGGAACAACTAGAGGTTTATGTAGTTCCTAGAAAAGAAAGTGTATTTTGTAAGCTTGAGAAGAGCCTATATGGATTTAAACAGTCCCTTAGATAATGGTACAAAACTTTTTCTTTTCTGAAGTCTCAAGGCTATTCTCGAAGCAATGAGGATCGTTGTCTCTACACAAAGAGATGCTCAAATGGCAACTTGATATGCTTCATAGTTTATGTGATGATATGTTGATTGCTGAGAAGTCCTCTTATGACTTGTCAAGTCTCAAAAACAAGTTGAGTTAGACATTTGATATGAAGGATTTGGGGGATTCCAAACATATTCTTTGCATGTGTATTACTCGTGATAGGAGTAAAAGATGAATGTACTTGTCTCAAAAAGAGTACATATCCAAATTACTTCATAGGCTCACTATGTAGGGTGGAAAGGCATTGAATACACCTTTACCCACATATGTGAAAGTGATCAAGGGTGAATGCCCTAAATTAGATCATGAAAAGGAATTCATGACCAAAATTCCTTGCCATTCTATTATTTTTAGTCTCATGTATGATATGGTAATGACAAGACTAGACAACACATTTGTAGTGGGAGTTGTGAGAAGATATATGTCTAGTCCTAGCAGGAAACATTGGGAAGTTGTCAAGATGATTTTGAGATATATGAGTGGAACTAAGGAAAAGTGTCTATGATTAGGTAGAGGGAAATCATCCATTATTGGTTACATGGATTTTGATTATGCTTGTTATTTAGAAAACCATAAGTCTACATCAGGTTACATTTTTCATTTTGTTCGAGGTATTATCTCTTGGAGATCTCATCTTCAAGAATGTACGATTGTTTCCACCAGAGAAATAGAGTATGTGGCAGAAAGTGAGGCATGTAAGAAAGCATTGTGGCTTTCTTGTCTTGCTTGAGATATGGGTCTACCTCAGCATTTACATCATTTGCTGAGTGCTAGACGGAGTGCCATTGCATTGGCTATGAATCTAGTCTATCATGGAGAGAACAAGCACATTAAGATGCAATATCATGTACAAGCTACCATGTTTTCTATCTAAGGAGTCCCTTTCTAGCCTCTCGCATCAACGGTACGGACACACCTCATACTTAACCAAAATTTTCGCATCACAAATGGTTAAAGTATTACTCAAGATCATGCATGTATATGATATCTGCCAAGGTTGCACCCAAGGCAAGGAATATAGAGCTCTTGTCCCCAAGGAGTCTTCCACTTGAACTAGGAACTCTCTAGCCCTAGTCCACATGGATCTGTGTGGACCCATGAATACCTCTTCACTCATTGGATCAATATACTTACTTATCCTAGTAGACTACCACTCAAGATACATTTGGGTATATTTTTTGAAGTCCAAGGCATGTACTTTTTCCAAGTTTTGAGAATGGATATGTCAAGTTGAGAATGAAACATCCAAGTAAGTCAAGACTATTAGATCAAATGGAGATGGTGAGTTTATCAATCAGGACTTTGATAAATTCTTAACGGAAAATGGCATCAAGCCACAAGTCACTCAACCTCACATTCCATCCCAAAATGGAGCTAAGTGCAAGATTCAAAGTGTAATGGAAATGACATGTACCATGCTTCACAACAAAGCATTACCGTTCATGTTTTGGGCAAAAGTAGTACACATTGAAGTATGCATAATCAATAGAGTCTTCACAACTCCTTTACATAACAAAACCCCATTTGAAGCCATTTATGGACTCAAGCCCAATTTTAATTACTTTAGAGTATCCTGAAGTGAAGCTTTTGTACATGTTCCAAAAGAATATCGAAGAAAGTTACATGCTAAGTCAAAGAAACATATCCTCATTAGCTATAGTGAACAAGATAAAGCTTATAGATTGTATGATCTATTGAGAATATGAGAGTGCATCTCCCTTTTCTATCTTGAAGTCACTCTATTTCCATTCCCTTTCCATCATATTTCCATTTTATATTATCACATTTGTATTTGGGTACCCTTCCATGTGCTTCTACTAGTTGTATTCATTCTCATTTCAGGGGAATTATCCCACATGAGATGTACTTTGGAGAGCCCCTCCCAAATCTATATAAGGAGGGCCTCTCCCCCCATTTGTAATTGGTTAGAAGCTTGAGGAGCCTACTCCATGCTCACATGATTTTACCCATGCTCACCTGATTTTACACATGATAAGCTCATTTCTAGTTCACATGATTTTACCCATTTCATGGTCTACTCATTTTGAGTCTCACATACTCTTTGTTTTGTGATTACACTCTTCTTTTCATTTTTCTTCCACACATGTACTCTCTACATGGTATCATAGCGCTTGGTGGAGGTATTGGCAATGCGTTTGGCGGTTAATTTGGTGGTGGTGCTTTAGTTTGGTGGTGTCACTCTCCACACATTTGGAGGAGCTTTTTGCCATCAGTTTACATGCTTTGGGCCTCATTTTGCCCATCAGCCCACCCTCCCACACTTTCCTCTTCCTTATTTTGTAACCCTGTTTCCCAATTTTCCCTCCCTCCCACCCTTGATGTTCACAATTGAAGTGTTTATAAGCAGTGCTACCATGGAGTTGATTTCTTCTAGTTGTCCACTCTTGTGGATGGTGATTGTACAACATTGGCTCCTTTTGTTGCTCCATGATTATCTATCGAGATAATTTGGAGATGGGGCCCAGATGTAGATGCTTTGTTTTATGGGCAACAATTTGTATAATGATCCCTGGCATCTAGGCAATTCCTACAAGAGGGTGCATTTTCTAGTAGGGTGCATTTACTCTGATAATGTCCACACTATCCACACATGAAACACATAATTGCCCTTCTGGACCCATTTCCATAATTACCTCTAGGTCTTTGGTTATAATTGTTACCTTGGCTAGGGGCTACCACCATTACATTGGTTGAGAATTGAGCACCTCCTTGTGCTTAATAAGGTTGTGCAAGCATCCCTCTTGATTGACATTCATGGGCCTCATGTCCAGCTTTCCTACATAGCTGGCAAGTTACACTTAACAATGGACATTCACTTACCACATGACCCTATTTGCTGAAAATGGTACACCATAGTCCACTTTTGATGCCACCTCTGTTGAGTTCTTGCAACTCCTCTCGAAGTTGAGCCAACTCTTTTGCTTGGGCTTCCTCTTCCTTTGTAACTTCAATGCTTCAATTTCATGCCTCAACTGAGTTATTGTGCTCTCCTCCTCTTTGTGTGGCTTATTCCTTTTCAAGCTCTCAAGTTCTTTCCTTAGCTGAACTACTGGGTCTTCAAGTTCTACAAGATATGATAAATTGGAAGAGCTTTCCCCATACTGTTGTCTAATTTGTTTCAATCTTGTAGCTGTATTGATAAATTCTTCTATTGTTGTTGTCGGTAAAAACTAACTCGTTTATTTTACATTGTGTTGATATGGGAAGTGGTTTAGCCAACCACTTCTTGATAAAAAAATCATGGGGAGGGTTTGGCAGTTTGGCCATTAATGCCTTAGCTCTGGTAACAAATTCTAGGGAGGTCTCCCCAGGACCTAGTCTTAACTTTTCTAATTCTTCAATAATGTTTTCAAGTGTGTTTCCTTGTCGAAACTGTGTTCTAAATGCTTCCTTCATCAAGTCCCATGTGATGAAATGGTTGTCGGTGAACTGACTAAACCATTTGTCCACTAGTCCTTCTCATGTTGTAGGGAAAAGAATAAAAAATGCATTTTCTCGTCCCATCAAACCCCTTGTTTTACATAATGCTAAGAATCTCCTAATGTCTTCATCTGGGTCTTCTTGTGCTAGCCCTCTGAAGGATGGAAATTTGATATTCAATCTAGAAAGTAAAATTTCCAAATCTACCTAGGTTCCCATATTCTTTACTGATGATGTCGATGACAATGGACTGGTTGATCTTCAAATAACCTTCCTTCTTGTTGCTTTGAAAGGGACCCTCAAGCTTTGAGACTGGGTTGCGGTCATGAGCTATTCATACTCCTCTTAGTTTAAGAGAATTCCAATGGAAGAGAGACTTTGACTTTGACCCTTTGACTTTTTTATGGTTGACTTTGACCAATATAACTTTTATGGGCTCAACACGGCCATATACGAAGATAAAACACCCTTGAAGGTCTATGCTTTAGAAGAAAAATTCCATAACCTAACTATTTGGCCGCAAGATACAATCACAAAAAGCTCAGTTTAAAGACTACCAATGCAAGTTAGCACTTTGTGGACATCAAATTTCCAGTGAGTATATGGCCATCAAGCTACTTAAAAAACTACCTAGGTTGTATAAGACCTTTGTAACAACCTTGTACAATTGAGGGCAAGCACTCACTTGGGAAGAAGTTAGGATATTGTTGCTTCTTCATGACTCTTGACAATAGACCCAAGCAACCCAAGAAACAGCCATGAAGGCTAAAGCAACCTTCCATAAACATAAATGATAAAAAGGCAATCAAGAATCGAAGGAGAAAGCAAGAAGAAGTTCACTTGTAATTTTTGTGGCAAGCTTGGCCACATCGAGAAATATTGCTTCAAGAAAAAGAAAAACGACAAGTATAAGTCTAATTCAAAGAGCAAACATCATTCTCATTGCACAAGTGAAGATCTATTTCTCACAACTGAACACAAAGCACTTGTGGAAACCACTCCCAAGAAAGAATGGATTTTTGATAGTGGTGCTTCATCCCACATGTGCCATAAGAAAGATGATTTTCAAGAATTTGAAGAGCATAAAGATCAAGTGTATCTTGGAGACCACAAGTGCATTGAAATCCAAGGAAGAGGGAAAGTTCAAGTCATCAACTTTGAAGGTGAGACCAAGTCACTGTAAGATGTTCTTTGTGTACCAAGCCTTTGTAAAAACCTTCTCTTAGTGAAGGCCATCACAAAGTGTAACATGACAACTCAATTCGATCACAACAAAGTACAAGTCATCGATTATGACTCAAATGAAGTGATAGATCAAGGTTATGAAGACAATGGTCTCTACAAGCTTTCAAGTTTTATGGCCAAAGATTCAAGTCTTAGCTTGTGGCATTGCAAATTTGGACATACCTCTTGCTTATCCAAGATCTCTTCCAATCATCTTGTGAAAGGCCTACCCAGGATCGCAAAGTGGAATTGAATTGCCAAGCATGTGCCAAGCAAACAATTGCTGCTTTGCCTACATAAGCATGCATTTAGGCAAATAAATGCTTAGCATTAGTCCATGCCGAGATTTGTGGACCTGTGAGTACACCTTCTCTAAATGGGTCAATCTACTTCTTCTTGATAATAGATGACTTCACTAGATACACATGGGTTTATACACTCAATCATAATGAGGATGCCCTTTTCAAGTTTAAGGAGTGGATACAAATAGTTCAAGAAGGATCTCCAAGTTCTTTAAAGGTTATCCAATTAGATGGAGACTGTAGCTTTGTCAACCACAACTTCTCCAAGTACTTGAAGCAACATGGGATCAAGTATCAAGAAATGCAAGATACTCAACAAGGTATTGCCTTACAGAAGAGTTGAAGCATGATCGAGATGGCCAAGGCTATTCTTAGTCAAAAGCAACATCCACTAAAGCATTGAGGTGAAGCAATATAGAGAGCAGCACAGATTCAGAATAGAGCGTTCTCTAATGTCTTGAGGAACCAAACACCATTTGAGGCTTACTTTTAGTAGTGATGTCTTTCCATGTCTTTAGTAGTGATGTATATGTCCAAGGCCATAATGATGATTCTCCTAAGCAGTACATTTCATCGAGTATAGTGACTCAGAGAAGGCATAAAAACTCTATGACCCAAAAAGTCACTCACTTACAATAACCAAAGACTACACCTTTGATGAATAATCTAAGTATTCATCTCTTTTGAATCCTCCCATTTTCCTTTCAGAGGGGGATAACTCTAGTTTAGAACAATCACACTATGTGGAGCATGCTCTCTTTGTACATCGATCATGATACAGTTTTGGAGCACGAGGAATTAGAGATATCATCTCAGCTTATACCCCACATGGCTACACCTCCTATCGTACCATCGAAGGTTTATATTTCCCCTCAGCTTCAGTTAGGAATTACTCCAGGATTAGTGACTCATCATTTTCCAATCCTATCTTCAAGACTCCACTTACCTCATCTATAGCAACATTCTGAGCATGTACTTTTCCATTCATGGAGTCCAGCATCTTTTCACTCACCACATGATGCTCTTGCATCTACCTGGATTCATCATTCAGCTGGATCCTTTTTTGAGCCAGCTTCTCAATTTAGAGGTGGCTTCGATGGTCCTACTGACACACATGAGGACTTTGTACACTCCATGGAAGATTACGACAAACAGATGTACTACCATGGGACTATCATTTTATGCTTCATGCTTTATGTTTCACTCTTGCAGGACCTACTTCTTGGCGATACACATCTCATGGCGGATAATGTCAAAGCTTTGGAGGTTCCCATGTACCACATGGTGTCATCCTACCTATCTCGCATGGAGGTGATCTCGTCGAGTGAGATCTTGTTCCATTCTTGTACCTCATTGGTGGCGTACCTATGGAGCATCCGCTTGATCCATTTGGTGGACATATTATGGAGTACTTGCCAATCCCACATGGTTGATACCACTTGGATAGTATGGATTCCCAAACGATGACTTCCTATTTCGTGCTCATGCTAATGCTGATACATTCTTGGTGGACCTCTCTCATACCCTAGCAGCCTCCATACTCTACAAAAGGGAGTTGCAGAGGGGGTGTTGAGAATATCATAGTGCATCTCCCTTTTGTATCTTGAAGCCACTCTATTTCCATTCCATTTCCATTATATTTCCATTTTATATTATCACCTTTGTATTTGGGTACCTTGCCATGTGCTTCTACCAGTTGTATTCATTCTCCTTTTAGGGGAATTATCCCACATGAGATGTACTTTGGAGAGCCGCTCCAAACTCTATATAAGGCGGGCCTCTCTCCCCATTTGTACTTGGTTAGAAGCTTGAGGAACCTACTCCATGCTCTTGGAAAGCTCATTTCTAATCCACATGAGTTTACCCATTTCATGGTCGAATCATTTTGAGTCTCACATACTATTTGTTTTGTGAGTACACTCTTCTTTTCAGTTTGCTTCCACATGTGTACTCTCTACATGATCTTGAGAACCACTCCATCACTATCTCAAAAGATGTAATATTTAATCAAGCTTCAACATGCTCAACTAAAGATCCACATGCAAGTTTGAGTCCACCCATCTACACTTTAGAGGGGCACGCAAACTTCTATAGTCACAACTCAAAGGCAAGTACTTCACACCAACCAAGAAGATCTCAGTCTCATTGAAAAGGAAAAACTTAAACAAAGTCACTATGTCAATTATGCACTTATGCATCAGATTCATTACATTCCAAACTCTTCCAACTACATAGAAGCTCAAGTTCAACCTAAATGGGGAGAAGCAATGCAAGCAAAGAGGGATGCAATTGAAAAGAATAGCACTTGGACACTTGTTCCTAAGCCTTCAAATCATCAAATCATAGGAGTTAAGTGGATATACAAAGTAAAGTACAAATTAGATGGTACATTGTAGAAGTACAAAGCAAGAATTATAGCTAAGGGATATAAGAAAAAACATCTCATTGATTATGAACAAACCCTTGGTCCAACTGCAAGTTTTACAACCATAAGAATCATTCTTGCACTAAGTGCACACTATTTTCCCTTGGTCAACATTATTTTCCTCAATGGAGATCTTCATTAAGAAGAAGTATGTGTTGAAGAACTTGAAGGTTTCAAGTTCAAAGCAAAGGAAGATCAAGTGTACAAACTTTACAAAGAACTTTACAGAATTAAACAAACTCCTAGGGCTTGGTATGAACAGATCGACAAGGTCTTTGAAGCTAAAGGATTTCAAGGTAGCACTACTCATGCTAACTTATACATCTATCAGAATGAGTCCTTAGTTGCCATAATCATCCTCTATGTAGATGACTTGAGCTTGATAGGTTCCGATGAAGAATGCATCCAATTCATCATCACACAGCTTCACCTTGAGTACTCTATGATAGATCTTGTTCTACTTCACTAATTCTTAGGTATGGAGGTTTCGATCATTACTATGTATGTTGATGAGATGTTTCTCATTGGTCCCAATGAGAAGCATATTTCTACATTTAAGGCTAATTTGCATGCCTTTTTTGAGACTTCAGATTTGGGCATTCACATCATTATTTGGGCATTGAGTTTTGAAAGTTGATGGGGGAATCGCTTTGTGTCAAAAAACTACATTGACATATTATTGCAATTTTTTGGCTTTGAAGATTGCAAACCTATTACCACTCCTATGGAAATAGATTTATGGTTGAGTCTTCATGATGCTCGTGAAAGATCCCAATTAACTACATGTAACTCTCCTCCCAACCTTAAATAGCTCTTGTCCTTGGCACCTCTAGAGTTTTCTCTAAGGTCCAAACACTCCTCATATGGCCACTCTAAGGAGATGTAATAACATCAAAGGCTTGTGCTAGAGCCTTGGCTCCCCCAAGCTTTGGTCCTTGACCTGGTTAGGGTCCTTGTCCAAATGGAGGGAGACCAATGGTAGACCATGGATGTCTAAATAAATCTAGCACTCTCTTGCCCTTCTAGAGATCACTATCTCATGATCAAGGAAGGAAAGTGTTTGTGAACCAGAGGTTGTGACTCCTAAGTAGCATCTGTGAGTGGATGGCTGATCGATGCTATAAAATACTCTAGTATCAAGCAGTTTCATAGATGTTGCTCCCTCTTATTAAGGACTTTAAATGGAACATCTGGCTGAGATGTTCTATCTTCTAAAGCAACTAAAACATCCCTACAATTTTCATCTCTCGAGAAATGTATGGTTGAAGCTTGCTAACATGAAAGACGGGGTGAACTTTGCAATCATCTGGTAATTGCAAGTTGTATATGACATCACTAATCTTCTTGATGATTGTCCAAGGTCTGCAAAATCTAGGGGATAACTTGGGTTTTTGACCCACTGTCAGTGACCAACAAAGTGGAGCTTGTAAGAACACATGATCGCCCTCTTGAAATGTTCATGGTCTATAATGTCGATCTACAAATGCTTTCATCCTCTCAGCAGCTTGCTAAAGATTAAAGTGTGCTATTTTCAAGTTGGTTTGCATATTTGTTAGAAACTATGAAGCACTCAAAGATTTCCTAACCCAATGGTAGTTGGATTGTGGGGAATAAACCTATATATCACCTCAAAAGGTGCCAACTTAGTAGTCTTCTGCTTCCAATTGTTATAAGCAAACTCAAGTAATGGGATGAAAATAGCCCAATATGTTTCCTTCTTCAAAACATATGCCCGTAGCATACCTTCTAGTATCTAATTAACTCTTTTGGATTAACCATTTATTTGTGGATGCTCTCCACTACTCATCTTAAGTTGAACTTGAAGTTGTTCAACACATGTTTCCAAATATTTCTTGTAAGCCAGGGATCCCTATCTAAAACTATGGATTTAGGTTGACCATGCAATCTAAAAATGTTTTGAATAAAAATTTCTACAAGCTATAGAGCTTCCATTGATCCTGCTATAGGAATAAAGTGTGCCATTTTGCTGAAATGATCAACCACCACAAGAACAACATTCTTCTACCCTAGTGTCCTAGGTAAACCCATAATGAAGATCATTAAAATATAGTCCCAAACATATTTTGGTATTTCCAATGGTTGTGGCAGACCTGGAGGATTGATCCTCTCATCTTTATTCACTTGACATTTAAAACATTGACTAACATAATTGTTTACATCTCTAACCATCTTTGGCCACCAAAGGTGCATCTAATCAACTGCAAAGTTTTCTCAATACCTAAATGTCTTTTCTTTTCTAAACTTTCCTTCTTGGGAATTAGGCCCAAAAATATTTTCTTTTATTTTGAGCAAACCTTGCTCCACTTGAAAATTAGAAAATATCCTCATTATTTTTTGACAACTTATTAATGATAGACTGATAGTAGCTATCATGAATGTGTGAATCTTTGATCTCTTTAATTAAATCATTGTCAAGAACTATGAAGCTCATCTAATGCAAAATACAAGATAATGCAAAATCATTGTCAAGAACTATGAAGCTCATCTAATGCAAAATCTACAACTATATTAGTTTTGCCTTTTCTATATGGAAATTTCCGTGTGAAATTCTTTCATCATCTCAGCCATCTAGCTTGTCTCCCCCAAAGATGAGGTTGGGAGCTATTAATATACTTCAATGTGTGATGATCTGTATATACCAAATAGTGTCTCCAAATCTTCAAAGCATGAACTATTGCATATAGCTTTTGTTCATGGGCATGCCAATTTCTTTGAGCTGAACAAATTTTCTTACTTTCAAAAGCTACTCATCTATCATCTTGAATTAAAACTTCACCAACTAAGATGCCATTAGCTTCAGTTTATATTTCAAAAGTTTTTTGTGGATATAGCACGAATAAAATTGGGACACTTGAAACTTCTTGTTTCATTGTGTCAAAAGCTTTAACTTGCACACTATTCCATAAAACGTTTGATTATTCTACAAAAAATCACTCAATGATAGAGCTATGTGTGAGTACTTGGCAATGAATTTTCTATGGAAGCCCAATAACCCTAAGAATGATCGCAACGGGCGCTCATTCTGAGGAATCGTAAAATTGAAGATCACAAAAACTTTGTGGATCCATTCTAAATCCATTTGTCGATATTATATGTCCTAAGTACTCAACCTAAGATAAACAAAGTTGTGTCTTGTCTGGGTTGACACACAAAGTATTCTCATCTAACATTTGAAAAACTATACATAGGTGACATTCATGTTCTTTTAAAATCTTACTATAAACCAATAGATCAAATTTAGTTCTTACCTCTAGAAATTTGTTCCTAAGAAGTTTGAACTATTACTAAAGAGGATTGTTAATGAATGTCTTTAGATAGAAGTTGAAATCAAGAAGATTGGCCTCGAAATAATGGTAATGCACTGCTATGCGTTTAGTCATGGCATGATAGAATGCATTAGCATCAAGATGTAATGAACAGGCACTATAGGATATGTTAAGTGTTGATATATTTAGGTAGTGATGTGGTTGAACACACTAGGACCATCGGGGAACTTTTTTCCCTTTTTAGGAGGTGTTTTCCCCCTGGCTTGTATATATGCCTACAGCCCTAACGGGTTACTTATTTTTGTACATTCTAGTGGTAATACATTCAGTATTGTGTGTTGTGCTCCAAGCTTCTTCTTGTTCTTCTTCCTTTGTGTTGTTCGCATGCTTTCACAGACCTCGAACTCCAACAATTGGTATCAAAGTAGGTCACTGCTTCATCTAGGGCATCATCGACATGCCTCCAATCACAGTCTCAGAATTGCACAAAATTTGCAGTGCATACTCAAGGTGATTAGGAGATAAAAAATGCTTTGCTCTATGGTGTTGAAATTGCGATCTAAGCTCATTTTGACCTTTGAACGCACTATCGTAATGCTTGTGCAGGATATTTTGTCTTTATGTGCCAAAGATATATATATAGGTTTCGGTTTGCCGGTATAAGCATCTCAAAGTCTACGACAGGTTTAGCAGAACCCGTTCGGGTAGTTCTGTTCAAATTTTCCAGATATAGTCTTTTTTTTTTGCATCAGGGTATTTTAGTTAGTTGCCATGGTTGAAAGCTGTGATGTATGTCGTATGCTAACTGTTGAGGATACATTGGATAGTACTAATTACCCATTGTGGTCTTATATGATGCCACATGTATTAGATGCAAAATGATTGTGGAATGTTGTGCAAGATGTTGAAGAACATCCTATTACACCTGCAAATACAGGTATTGAAGCTGATGCAAATGGCATTGAAGATGTTGATATTCTTCATATTCCTGTTCATCCTGTGGTTTCTACTACATCTACTATAAATCAAATTTGTCGGGATGGCAGAGATGCTCATGCACATGCATTGATAGCCTTGTTTGTCAAACGTGCCATTATTCCTCACATTTGCTATTGTAGAATAACTAAGTATGCTTGGGATACACTTACCACATTGTACTAGGCTAGGAATGAGATTCGTGTTGCTTACCTCCAAAAACAATTGGAGAGTGAGCATATGAATGAAGCTGATTTTATGGATAGTTTTCTAACAAAGATCAAAGACTTGAAGGAATAATTAATTCCTATTGATGAAGTTATACCAGAGATCTCACTTCTGCAGATCGTTCTGAATGGTCTTCTTGATTCATATCAGAGTTTTGCTTCTACTCTCCATTTGATGATGAAAGGCTATCCAAATGCCTTGTCATTTGAGGAGTTAGTCTCTATTCTATTCCAGGAAAATCAATCTAGGCAGAACAGGTTCATTATGCATGCTGCAAATCAAGATTTCCTAGCTAGTTAGAAGGGCAAGGTAAATGGATCTCATCCACTAGTAAGCAGAGATCTAAAAATGTTCCACATTCAAAGAAAGAAGGCAAAGATGAGAAGAAATAAGAGTAAGTACTATAAAGGAAATGATCATGTCATATTCACGTACTTCCGCAGACGTCTAACTCCAAGAATTGGTATCAGAGCAGGTTGTCGCTTCATCTAGGTCGTTGTCGACACCCTCCAGTCACATTCTCAAAATGGCATGAAATTTGGTACATAAGGTGTTTCAACCATCAAAATAGCTTTGTTGTGTGGTGCCGAAATCACGATCTGAGCTCGTTTTGGCCTTCAAATGCACTATCGCACTATTTGTGCAGGCTATTTTTTCTTTTTGTGCCAAAGGTATATACTAGTTTCGGTTCGCTAGTATACGCGCCTCAAAGTCTGCTACAGGTTTAACACAATTTGTTTGGGTAGTTCTATTCAACTTTTTGAGATACAGTCAATTTTCTGTATCAAGTTATTTTAGTCACCAGCCATGGTCGAAAGCAATGATGTATTCCATATGTTGGCTGTTGAGGATAAGTTGGATGGTACCAACTACCCGTTATGGGCCTATATGATGCGACATGTATTGGTTGCAAAACGATTGTGGAACATTGTGCAAGGTGTTGAGAAACAGTCCATTACACCTGCAACTATTACAAATGCAGGTACTAAAGCTCATGTAGAAGGTGTCGAAGATGATGATATTCTGCATATTCCTATTCGTGTTGTGGTTTTTGCTGCACCTACTGCAGAGCAAATTTGTTGGGATGGCAGAGATGCCTAGGCACATGCATTGATAGCTTTGTCTGTCAAACATGCTGAGTTATTCCTCACATTCACTCTTGCAAAACAACTAAGGATGCTTGGGATACACTTACCACATTGTACCAAGATATGAATGAGGCTCGTGTTCCTTACCTCTGAAAATAGTTGGAGAGTGAGCACATGAATGAAGGTGATTATATGGACAATTTTCTAACCAAGATCAAAGACTTGAAGGAAGAGTTGATTTTTGCTGATGAGGTTATACCAGATAGCTCACTTATGCATACCATTCTAAATGGTCTTCCTCATTCATATCAAAACTTCTACTCTTCCATTGATGATGAAAGGCAATCCAAATGCCTTATCATTTGAGGAGTTAGTATCTGTTCTATTGCAAGAAGATCAGTCCAGGCACAACAAGTCCATTATGCGTGTTGCAGATCAAGCTTTCCTGGCTAGTTAGAAGGGCAAAGGAAAATGGAGCTCTTCAATTAGTAAGCAGAAATCTGCTAATTCTGCACAATCGAAAAGGGAAGACAAAGATGAAAACAAATCAGAAAAGCAAAAATTGTTTTGCAAGTGTTGTAAAGGAAATGATCATATCATAAAGAACTGTCCAAAACTGGCTACTAAAGAGGCAAAGAAGAAAGAGGCTGGAATGGTTATTGCAGAGGCCTCTACACCAAAAACAGAGTCTACTAATCTTGTGCAGCAAGAAGAATGGGCATTTACTACTATTTGCAATTTTTACCCATCTTCTCATGAGCAATGCATGTCTGTAGTACACTCAGATGTTTGGTATTTTGACACTAGGGCGACCAAACATATTACCTTGTAGCACAATTTCTTCTCTTCACTTGAGCCTGTCCCTAGAGGGAATACTGTTACATGCGCCAACAACTCCTCTTATCCTATTATGGAGGCTGGTAAGATCATTTTGACTACTACTGATGGTAGTTCTTTCATTTTGTCACATGCTTTCTTTGTGCCAGGGATCAAGAAAAATCTGTTATCCGTTTCTGCATTAGTCAAGATTGGCTTGGTTGTGAAATTTGTTGATGACAGATGTACAGTTCATGATCTATCAAATGGCGATGTGATTATTGCTTCCGGCATTTTATGGTGTGGGTTGTGTAAGCTCATAGACTATGAAAGATCTATAAATGATTCGGCCTGTGCAGTACATGATTCTCAGGCTATGCGAGATGCAAAGCTTTGGCATGCACACTTTGGTCATCTGAATTTTGCTAGTTTGCTATGCCTGCAGAAATCTGAAATGGCACGCTCTTTGCCCAAACTTGATGCACCTAGAAAACATGTTTATGAAGGCTATATTTTGGGCAAAATGCAGCTTTCCTCCTTTTCAAAAGATGGTTGAGTTTGGGCTACTCAGAAATTGAAGCTTGTACATAGTGATGTATGTGGTGCTATGCAGACACCTTCTTT